>VCII01000202.1:1200000-1800000 GCA_006030095.1 Triplophysa siluroides | reverse complement strand
AACTGTCAATATAAGGATATAATAGATGGGAACTCCTTTAATATTTTTGAAAAAGGAGGTGCTTCATGAAATGACTATGCAAACGGTGACTACACTGAAGATGCTGAAATATAATTTATATGTTTTTCATTTCTTTTTAGTTACAACGTACAGGAATTCCAATAGTCCCCTTAAATTTAAGTCATAATTTTGGCGAGTTTAGTATTATTTTAAGATGTGTCAAATATGCCACCCAAAAATGAAAATTCTGAATTACTCATCCTCAAGTTGTTCCAAACCTGTATACATTTCTTTGTTTAGTTGAACACAAAGAAGTTTGGAAAAAATGTTAGCAACTCTGGGTGCCCCAGAACTGTTTGTTTGACAAATTTTTCAAAATATCTTCTTTTGTGTCCAATAGTAGAAAAAATGTTTGTATATTTTTGTTCCATGGTAGTCAATTGTGCCCCAGAAATCTCAGTTGAAAGCATCCACCCAAATATCTTTCTTTGTGTTCAAGAGAACAAAGAAAATTTAATTTTCCTCCAGCAGTGGCACCAGTAAAAATCTTAAAATAATATTTTTGATGTAAAATTATGTTTTGATGTTTTTCTTGTAAATTTGTGGTCTTTCTCTAATGTGAGTATTTCAAAAATATGTCAAAACATTCTGTAAAATTACAGGGTTACAGGCCTTCAATAATTATTGCTTAGGTAGTATTCTTTTTCCTCTATTTGTGCTATTATTCATTTATTTGAACTGTGTTGCTTTGACAGTTAAAATGTGAGTTTTTAAGCCTACGAAGAGCACTATTGTAAAAATGGAAAGAGAGAGTGTTTCTTGGACAGATGTGTCTGTGTAAGGGTTAAGATCATAACAGATAGATAGACTTGTGTGCGTGTGTTTGGTATGAGCTGCAGATGTTCTCAGTTAAATCCTCCTGCCATGCTGCAGCTGCCCTATAGCAACACATGATGTCATTTCTCCTCCCTTGCGCTCACGTGCGACCAGAATCCACTTCAGAGAGCTGGCCCGGTTCTGTCTGTGTGTGTTCTCTGCTCTTGTTTTGCTTTCCTTCCCGTTTCTGTCGCTCCGGCTGTTGAACAGGTTTAATCTCATGTCTGGCCAGCCGTTAACTATCCCATCTTTCTCTCCCTCATCCTTCCCTTTCTCTGCTTCCTCCCTTATTTCCTTCAGTGTTAAAGGGGCTGCCCGCTGGGGCCAGGCCAGTGACCTGCATTCCTCGCCTACTGAGCTTCAGGCAGTCTAAATAATAGCTGGCAGCGAGCCGTGCAGCCGTGCAGCCTCAGGCTGTGTTCTGGATTCATTGAGCCCTCTAGTGGCCGCAGCGCTTAATACAGGCGGGGACGGATACGTGATTTCTACCTCGCGAGCTCTACTCAGCATCCGCCACGCTCGGCCGTTTTGCTGACTGGGATTACAATCACATTCTGCGCTCTCAGAGCTGCGCAGATGGGTTGGGGCGTGCCGGAGACGACTGGGGTGGGGGGGCTACAAAGCCACTGACATCATTCTACATTTGCTTACTCTACCTGCAGAGAGCATCCATCATGCCTGCCTCTGGGGCTGGAGTCTGTCTCTTTCTTTTATATTTTCCCTCCTGCTGGTTTTTTCACCGCCGACAAGGGGAAACGATTGATGAAAGAGGTCACATTTCACTCCCCTTATCTTTTAATAGCCTCTCTTTGTTGTTGGGCTGCACCTGATAGGAATACAATGCAGCCAGCGTCTCACTTCAAAGACACTCGGCAATCTCCTCGCTTGTGGTCCAAAGATCACCGCAGTCTGCACATAGTTGGCACGTAACTGCTTTGCATTGACGACGTCCGGTGACTTTCGGTGTGAAAGAAGGCTTGAGAGTGGACGTTTAAGAGTGTGTCAAAACGAAAATTTAAATAATGTATTTGAATGGACCCTTTTATTACCAGGCGTGCCCTTGTGACAAGGCAACGTTTCTCGTAAGGTCTTTAAAATCGTTCTTGTTTTGAAGTGTGTGTATATAGTAGTATAGAAATAAAAGAAATAAACAATAACAGTAGTAGTAGCAGTTGTTGTATTATTATTATTGTTATTATTAATAATAATAATAATTATTATTATTGTTATTAATAATATTAATAATAATTATTATTACTATCAATGTTATTAGATTAGTTGTTGTTGTTATTTGTTTTGTTTTGTTTTTATATTTTTTGGAGAGGACTAGTATTCAAGCACATTCTCAAAGCAAAAACAAAAACACTTTTTAATTCTATACCTGATTTATCAAGCAAAAATACAGCTTACCTCGACTGGCAGTGATGTGCATTTTTATTGAATGAAAATAAGATTGTAAAAACTTTAGCGTGACATGACATGAGGGTGGGTAGATCCTGAATGGATGAACCAGATATTCTCCCCATGTGTGGTCTCTATTATACTTTCGAATACCTGATCACATCCACGTCCATTGTTCCCAATAAAAGCTTGTCGAGGCCTTTAAACCAAATGTTCGCACTCATCCCTCCAGTCCACTGAGATTCCTTAAAAGTGGTTTTTATTTCACCTGGAGTTTTAGTCCCCCCGGCTTCTTCTTTTCTTGGCTCTGTGAGGACACACAAATAAGAAATCAAATCCTTTATGTGATGCCAAAAAAACTGAGCCAAAGAAAACAGTGTGAGGAGAGAAGTCGGGTCTGACTTTGTTTGTAGCCTGGCATAGTCTTAATTCCCGTGGCGGCTGTTAAACAATGAGAGGCCGGGCGTAACCCAAGCTGCATCTGCTCTGCTTGAAGTATACGGGGCCTCAGATCAGCTGAAAGCACGACTCCTTTTTATTTGGGGCATTAAAGCCAAATTTGCAGAACTTTGGTGTAGTGTGCAGCATAAAACAGGCTATGAATTGGTCCTTGAATGGGTTTTATGATTAAACTACACTTCTAAGGATATTTTGCAGCTGTTGGCACCGAATGAAAACGATTCTCCTCTCTAGTGCATTTCTTTTCCCTCCTCCTTTCCTGCTTTTTTCTCTGGTTTGGGGTTTCTGGAGCTCTGTTGTGGTCCGTATTGTTGTGTGACTGTCTACAGGAAGCATGCAAGTAGATATAATGGGCTTATTAACATTCATATTGAAAGGTCTTGCACAGTGGTGACGGAATCCGACAACAGTTGTGACCCAGTGACAGTCTATGGCAGATGCCTGTACTGGACAAAAGATTGATTTTAATTGGAGAGTAGACAATAATATGTCATTTTGGGCCCTGTCCTGATGATACACATCACTGCGAATCACCTTTGAAACAGCAAATTATCGTAAATTGGCTATCAGGCTCTTAAACAATGCATATGATAATTGGTTGAGCTCTAAAATAGGCAGATCTTTTCAACAAACAACCAGTTTGAAAGAGTAATGCATGTAGTCCATTCATAATCACGTATGTTGCCATTTTGTAATTTCTGTTAAAAT
Organism: Triplophysa siluroides; assembly: GCA_006030095.1. NCBI lineage: Eukaryota > Metazoa > Chordata > Actinopteri > Cypriniformes > Nemacheilidae > Triplophysa > Triplophysa siluroides. Next base: position 1,796,556 of record VCII01000202.1, on the reverse strand, counting down.
ATAGACACTGTCAGATATAAAAAATGATCAGTCACAATCTGAACTGTAAAATGACAACATCACATGACATCTCCTTTCTCTGTCCTCCACAGGTCCCGAAAGTAAACGGAATCACACGGGCATCATCAGTCGGTGCTAAAAAGTCGAAAGACTTCCGCCTGCCGTCTAAAACTGTGAACTACACAGCCACCGTGACCAAGGGCCACGTCACCTACACCAAAGCAAAACGAGAACTGGCGAAGAAAGCCAAACTCAACCACAGCAAGCATGCTGGGTCCGCTGGCCTCCGTGCTTACAGCAACAACCACCACCATCATTCTTATCATCCAACCAGCAATGGCCACGGCCGTCCCCAGCTCTCTCACTCAGGAAAAGCCCAAAGTATCAATGCAAAAACCCGCAAACAGGTGCTATTGTCGAACGGGGTGCATAAGGTTACTAACGGGGGCCGGCTTAATGGCCGAATTAACGGACGCCACAGTGCCAGGGAAGAGGAGGACGATGTCCGAAAGGTGCGACAGGGTCTGCGGAACTCCAAACGCAGGAGTGAGGCGGCCATCGCGATTGTCACGGAGCGCGATGAGGCTAAAACCAAACAGCCTCTTACTGACGCTAAGAAACCCAAATTGCAGTCCAGTCCTTTGGAAACACGCAGCAAGAAAGCCCTTAGCCAGTTCAAAGCCTCGGGCAACATTACTATTGCACACAGTATCACTGAAATGGCCGCTTCCCCCATGCAGAAAACGGGTCCAGCACCTCCTCCCTCTCCCCCCGCTGCTCCGGCCTCCCCCGCCATGCCCCAAAACCCCGCAACCCCTGAGCCGGCACGTCAACGGCCCAGACGTGCCTCTGCTGGCAAGCTGATGTTCATCAGGCAAGCACAGCAGAGGGCCTATACTAACCCCACCCTCAACCGAACCACATCCACTACCTCAGCCAGCAAGTCCTTCAAACCAGCAGAGCTCACAGCCACGCCCCCGCCGCGGCTGGACAGGGAGAGGAGCAGGGCGGGGTGGGCGGCCCTGGGCAATGTGCCCATTTTGAAGCCCAACTCGAGGGAGTTTCAGGACCCTTTGGTGTACCTCGATTCAGTTCGGGAGCGGGCAGAGACATGTGGAATGTGCAGAGTGCTGCCGCCTTCTGACTGGAGACCGGAGTGCAAACTGAATGATGAGATGCGTTTTGTGACGCAGGTTCAGCGCATCCACAAACTGGGTCGGCGCTGGGGTCCGAATGTTCAGAAACTGGCCTGCATAAAGAAGCACCTCAAATCTCAGGGCATCTCATTGGATGAGCCGCCACTTATAGGTGAGTTTTGATAAAACCATGGTATAGAAATCAATGTTGGTGCTAAACCAGTTGCTGGTATCTCAGATGTCAAGTTTTGCCCAAAAGATTGAAAAGTAGGTCATCGGTTATGCACCTTGATTACATTCCAAGCTTCCAAAGAAAACCAGAATTGTTGGGTAAGATGTTGGCGCTGATTTTTACGTACAATGAACGTGCATTATGACCAGGGGCTAACATCCTTCTTGAGTTGAATACTTGTATAAGCATTGCAGTGATTCATCCAATTCAATACACGATTGCAAACATACAAAACACAATGGTGGCGGTTTTGCCCTATGCATAATTAAGTATCAGTTTGGGCATTTTAACATTCTCTTAAGTCAGTCATAAAGGGGAATGAAAGAATCGGTCTATAAACTGACCAACAAACCGCTTCACAGTCCAGTGAGGGCAGTTCACAAATGCCGCTTGCCGCATGTTGTCATGTCGGTTGTCTGCCGAGGTTTGGAAACTATTTCTCACCTCCTGCACATCTTTTAGATCTCCCCCAACAGCATTACGGGTTCATAAAGCAGATGGAACCATTGCTTTGGGCTAGAAAGCTGTGCGCACTTAAGAGTCCAGTCAGGATATATGGTTGAAAGAAATGTTTATTGAGCCTTGTAGAATGCCGCTGCTGTGCTGGAGTGATTCCTGCGAGAGATTAAAACTCCTGGTCATTGACCTTTGTTGGTGCTCTGTCTTTCTGTTCCTCTGCTCAGTTTCTCCAGCAACACTTCAGCCGTTATGTTTCAACAGACAAATAAAGATGCCACAACATTTTACACTCCCATATTTAGAGAATTAATGAGGTGTGAAATGTAATGAATTTCAATTCTGGACCTGTCAATACTTATTCTGCGACAGATGGCGCAAAGCTTTGCTGTTGTTACGGTTTAGCAGAGTTATGTTTGGAACATAAATAATGACTATTAAAGGTGATGTTATAATGTTTTAGGATGGCTGCAAGTTAACCATTTGAAAGTAGGTTTTTCTGTAAGGGTGTGAAATCAGGGTGGGATCTGTTTGAGTGGCCTATAAAAAGCCGGAGGTAATGCTGTTTATTTTAGCAATGCTAATGGGGAAAAAATGGCCTACTTGACTCTGAAATTTGTGCATTTAACATGACCACCGTTTGTCCTTCCAGGTGGCTGTGAACTAGACCTGGCTCGCTTTTCCGAGCTGGTCGGCGACGTGGGCGGAATGCAGCAGGTTATGGACCTGAAAAAGTGGAGCCGGCTGGCCGACCTGCTCCGCATTCCCAAATCAGCACAGGACCGTCTGGCCAAGCTCCAAGAAGCCTACCTGCAATACCTGCTTTCCTACGACCTTCTCTCTCCCGAGGAGCATCGTCAACTAGAGCAGGAGGTGTTGGCAGAAAAAGAGGCTGTGGAACGCAAGTGGGGGCCCCTGGAGGGTCACACGGACAGCTGCCAGCAGTCCCTCTCTTTGCCCCGCTACGAGCCCAAGAACGGGCTCACCGGCCTCAACCACCGCAACGGCTTCCGGAACCACGGCAAAGAGCCAGACACCCAGCGGCAGGTTGGCCGCCGCAGACTGTTTGCTCAGGAAAAGAAAGGGACGGTGGTGGCGGTCGGTGAAGAGGCAGAAGATGGCGTTCTCAGCGACCAGCACAAATGTATATACAAGGTTAGGAATGATTTGAAAGTCTGGGGTTCAGCTTAGCCAATGTTTTTTGGGCTTGTGCAATGGCAGTATTATGTGTCAAACTCGTTTCACTGACTTCATTCAGTCAGTCGGCCTGGCAGATGTGTCGTTTCCTCAGGTAATGAAGTGTTTAGGGAACGCGGAGAGGGCTCGCCACTGAGCTGCCAAACCGCTTGCCAGAATATCAAGCGAGATGACTGTGTTCCCCTTCACGCTGAACACAGAGCCACACAGCTGGGGACGAAGCTGTGCTGCTCGGGGAAGAAAAGCTTAATCGGGATGTGTTTTGGCTTTCCGTGCTGATGGGGTTTGCTCTGCGGTGCTTGATGGATGCGCGTCTGTATATGCTGTTACGCATCTCAGAACTGACTGAGCTTCGATTTTGGTGCGCTGTATTCTCTTGACTTGCTATGTTGCGGGGATAAGAATCTATTTATTCTTCAGGCAGATCATACAGTAGCTCAACGGTACAATATGGGTTTAGTTTCTGTTTCAGTTACTCATGACAGAAGAGAAGCTCACTTAAAGAATGAACAGAGCTTGTGTGATATCTTTAAGAGAAGGAAAGGGGGTAGAGGGAATTGTGTGACCTGTAAATGTGGGTGGATGTGTATAGGTGGGAGCGTAGAGAAAGAGAGGCTGTTATGTTAAAGGGCTTGTTCCCAGGCCCTGGGCTAGTCGTGTACGTGAGGCTGAGCTCTTAGCTATAGTCTAGGTAAGATGACTCCGTCTCCTTTTCCAGCCTCATAAAAATACAGCACAGGCTCTTATAGCACCCCGTCTTTCTGTGTGTGCGTTGCAGTTTGAAGTAACTCTCTCTCCTGATCTGTGTGTTGAGATTAAGCCTCCTCACAGAGTGGTGCCTGAATATTGGTCACGTCTCAGCTCAGCTGCTCACATACTCAACACCAGCACAATATCTGCCTGCTGCCGGTCTATTGCAATCTATGCTGCCACGCTGTTGAAGACCGGACTTAAACGGAAATGCACTAATTAAAACCACTCGGAGATGGAGTAAAAAAGATTGAGAACCCTCTACTACACCAAGGCCCCCATTATATTCAACAAAATTCAATGACCCCCACTCACAAAATTTCACTACACCAAGGCCCCCATTATATTCAACAATATTCAATGCCCCCCTCCACTCACAAAATTGCACAATTTCCACCTGATACATTTTTAGAGCTTGAATATACATTCTAATTTATAAAAAAAAGGCCAAATAATAAGAACATTTGTGGTTTTTAGATTGTTGTCAACTTATTAGTCATTTTTAGGCCCCCTTTTGAGAACCACTGGTACACTCTTAAATATACGGGTGCTTAACAATGCCATAAAATGTCTAAATGGTTCCATAAAGCACTTTTAACATCAGAAGAACCTTTCTGTTTTTCTGTGCTTCAGACAATAAAAGGGTAAGAAAGAGATGGTTCTTTTAAGAACCCTTGATTAAATGGTTCTTTGTGGAACCAAAAATGTTTCCTCTGTGGCATCGAAAGAATCTTATAAACAGCTTTATTTTTAAGTGTGTGTAGAAAATACAGGCCAAAATTAAAAGTGAGATCTAGCACCTTGAACACTGTAGGAATGAAAATCGTACGTTTTACTTGCCCGTTGACTCATTGAACAGTTGATCACAACGTTGAGTATTCTGGCATTTAAATGCACATTAGCTGGGCTGAGGAAACAATGTTGGTGGTTTTGAGTTACAGTATGTTTGATTCCATTGAAATGTAAACGTTTATTAAACGCTTTCGTTTTGCTATTTCAACAATTCGACAGTTTACTGTACGTCAGACACTGTAAAGTTGGTTTGGATTGCTTTGTCATTTTCTTTCCGTTTGATTTTTCAGGGGAGATCGGTATCGTTGACCACCTTCTACAGAATAGCAAAAAATTATATATTGATTCGCTTCAACAAGGAGCCTGAGGCTGCTGAAGTTGAGGTAAACATACACAACGTATTGTATTTTACGCAATGATCCTCTAGTGACCAATATGTGCAATGCTAAAAATACAGTATCATACCGTTTTTTAGTGTGCTGTAAATTATTGTATTTACACTGCAAAAAGAAATAGATTTCTTAATAAGCAATTTTGTCTTATTGTAGTACAAATGTCTAAAAATGCTTAATAAAAGATACATTTTGTTTTCAAGTGACCCAAGATATTAAGTCTTGCTTTATGAATAAAACAATAAGAAATAAGTACGTTTATGGTAAAAAACAACCAAGCAAATTTTCAAAAATAAGCAAATTCGTACTGGAAAACGAGACAAAAATGCTTTGTAGGAAATTCACTTTTTGTAGTGTATTCTTTAAGCATACTCATTCATCCAGAAAGACTAACAAATGACAGAGCTTTCGGCATTTGCCAATGAGCTAACAATAAATGCAGTCTACTACAAAGCTAGAATTTTAGTAGCTGTATGAGCTTTTTTGAGACACACACTAGTAGAAAGTTCATGCAGTTGCATGGTTGTTCTGTGTTGCATATTTTATGACTGTATCCCTTTGACGGTTGTGTTCCTGTTTTCTAACGTTTTTCGTGTATCTCTATCTCTCCTGCTTCTCTTACTTTACAGCAAGATTACTGGCGGACAGTGGAGCAGAGGGACTGCCATGTAGCAGTGCATTATGGGAAAGTGGATACAAACACACATGGAAGTGGCTTCCCTGTGGCCAAGACTGAACCCTTCTCCAAGTAATTGCTGCTTCTCAATTAAAAGCATGATGGGAAGATTTATTGCCAGCGATGAATGATGATACAAAAATGTGTTTGTTTTGTCTCTGTGTCACTCTCTTCAGGCATGGATGGAACCTCACTGTCCTTCCCAATAACTCTGGATCCATTCTGCGCCATCTTGGTGCTGTGCCCGGTGAGTCAGCTATTGTTGTCCTCAGCGGCAGAAAAGACATTCCTCTCTCGACTGTAAAGTTTCTTTGTTGAATATGTCATCATTTCTCTTTCTCTTGTTCTCCTATACACAGGGGTGACTATTCCCTGGCTGAACATTGGCATGGTCTTTTCTACCTCATGCTGGTCACAAGACCAAAACCGCCTTCCATACATGGATTACTTACACACTGGTGCTGATTGCATTTGGTGAGCATTCGTTCTACTTTCATTTTTCATTCATTATTATAGATATTTCATAATGATGTAGTAGTGATTTACCTAACTTAGTATTGTTTCGTGGATGTAATAATGTTGTGTATTGAAGAAATGTATGTTTAAATCATTTAGATGTTTAAATGTAAATAAAACGCAAATAATATGTAAACATTAAATGGTAATTTATTATAAGATATGTAATGTTATTATTAGGGCTGTCAAACAATTAATCACGATTAATCGAACCCAGAATAAAAGTTTGTGTTTACATAATATATATCTGTGTACTGTGCAGATTACTTTGCATTTATAAAAACATACATGCGTATCTGCATAAATACACTTATTATTTTTATGTAATTTAAATGATTGGTAAATATAAAAATGCATGTAAATATTTACTCAATATGTATACGTGTTTATAAATACTAAATTAATATGCACAGTCCACTTACACAAAATTTTATTCTGAATGTGATTAATCACTTGACAGCCCTACTTATTATCAATATTTTATTACAAATTTATTATAAGATTTGTTTTACATATATAAAAATAATATTTGTATATTTGTAATAATATTATATTGATTTTTAGTAATTATATATTGATACATTACATATTTCTACATATTTTCTTTGTATGTGCCTACTACAGAATATTTGGATATGTAAATCATGTAACATGATATGTACATTATACGTTTTTTACCTTTTATAAAAAAATGGAATGTAAATTTGATTAATTTGGATTTTCATACACAAAATGTTTTATGTGTTTGTATTTGGAATTGTAAGTCAGATCACAACAATATTAAATGAGTCATATGACTCAGTAATGTACATTTTTATAATAATGTAACAGCATTGTCAGGCTTCACCACTAGAGGGCGCAGTGCTCTGTGAAACACATTTCATTAGTTTGCAGTTTGCTCATGCCAGCGTCAGCTGTTTGTTTGTGTTGTATGTGCGCGACTCATCATAATGAAAGCCAAATCCTGTTGCCATGGCAACGCAGCTGGTTCAGATGCAGGCAAACAGCACTGCTGTCTTACGTCATCTAAACAAACACTGACAGACAGCTCCTCCCGTTGTGTCACAGGTATTCTATTCCTGCTGAGGAAAAGACGAAGCTTGATAAAGTGGTGCACACGCTGCTACAGGCCAATGGTACACCAGGACTTGAAATGCTGGAGAAGAATATTATGGTATGACACACTGTTGCAAAAAAACAAACAGAAAAAATGCACAAGCATATGATGTGGATGTGATGGACTGATTCTTAGAGCTAAAGAGATGTCTCTCTACGATCCAGATTTCTCCAGAGGTGCTGTGTCGCGAGGGGATAAAGGTCTACCGTACAGTCCAGCAGATCGGGCAGTTTGTGGTGGTCTTCCCCGGAGCGTTCGTGTCCAGGGTGTGCTGTGGCTACAGTGTATCTGAGACTGTGCACTTTGCCACCCCGCATTGGATGAACCTTGGCTACGAGGCTGCTAAGGTAAGCGATCACGTTCATTTTACAAAAGACTTTCTTGTGTTTGTTTAAAGCATAGAAGAGAGGACACTTCAGAGATATTGGCTAACAGGGAATGCTATTTAAATATACAATAAATTCCACCTGTATTTCCCCCCGCAGGACCTGAAATGCAGGCACATAGCCAAACCCTTCTCCATGGAGAAGCTCCTCTACCAGATCGCCACCGCCGAGGCCAAACGAGAAAACAGACTTGTGCTCAGTACAATCTCTTCTCTTCTTAAAGATCTCAGGTGAGCACTGCAGAAAGTTTGTAGTTTATCATGTTGGATTTGTCTATGAGGATGCATAAGAGGTGGTCATTGAATCATTATAATAAAGTCACTGCTGTGGAAGCAAAACATTATGAACAGTAGTAAAGCGGTTTTCGTGAGGACTGAACGGGTTTGATGGTCTCCTACAGGAACATAGAAATGAAGCAAAGGCAGGAGCTGTATGAAGCAGGGCTGCTCTCTTCCGCGCGATACTGCTCTCACGACAACAACCAATCACCTGCAGACGCCCGGAAGAAACCGCGCAAGTGGCTGGCGCTGGAGTCATCGGAGAGACGCTGCCAAACGTGCCAGCATCTCTGTTACTTGTCTATGGTGAGATTCCAATATTATTATTATACAATATTACAATACAGCATAGACTAACATATACAACATATAACAGTAACATTCCTTTATCAGGACACACTTGTTAAAAAGTAAAATTCAAATGAAGTTCATGCTTGTCGGAGCCGTTAGAATCGTTGCAGTGCTTGGTTGTGCATCGGTCGACCCGGGTTCCATTGCCGTCTCCTTCTCTCTTCCACTTCGCTTCCTGTCCTCTCTCTCACTGAACTCTACAAAAAAACGTCCAAAATAAATATTTGGCTGAAAACATTGCTCAGTGGCGTCAATAAAATAATACGTTGTTTTCCCCATGAAGTTCCTTCTTACCTTACTGGAGGATATTGTTTCTTGTTTTAAAGGAAAACGAGAAAAATAAGTCATTTTGCTTCTTAAATGCTTTTATATCAAAGTACCGTCATAAAAGTACTTTAATGCAAATTGCTTTTTAACTGCCATCGTAGTTTGAAACAGAAAATATTCTTTACGTTTCGGTTACTTTATGTGCTTCTTTTTGCATGGATTGTAGTGAAATTTTCCATTTTTCCATTTCCAGCAAAACCGTACCAGGCACCTCAAATTACAAATCAAAGCGTACTGTTGCAAATTGGGGTAAAATAAGGAGACAGAGATTATTTGTATGTACTTTTCTATTTTGCAGATAAAAAAGAAATACAATTTATTTACTGTTCAGGGAGAGCCAAAAACCCTAAAAGGCTTAGAGCAGGGGTGGGGAACCTTGATCCTGGAGAGCCACTGTCCTGCAGTGTTTATCTCCAACCTAATCAAACACACCTGAACCAGCTCATTGGAGTCTTCATGATTACTAGAAACTTCACGACAGGTGTGTGTTTGAGCTGGTTGGAGCTAAACTCTGCAGGACAGTGGCTCTCCAGGATCAAGGTTCCCCACCCCTGGCTTAGAGCCTCAACTTCATCAACAACAAAAAGAAATGTCTACAAAACATACTTAATAAATAAAAATTTGCCAAATAATTAATTACATTTTTAACCAAATGATTTTTCTTTGATTCATCAAAATCATTAGAATGACTACCAGAGTGTTTATGATCTCAATTGAGCTGTTGTTTGTTTGGTAGGTGGTGCAGGAGAATGAAAACGTTGTCTTCTGTCTGGAGTGTGCGCTGAACTATGTGGAGAAAAACAAAAGCTGTCGGGGACTCAAGATGATGTACCGCTATGATGAGGTAAGATGCTGGCTAAAACATGATCGAAAACACACCTGCAGGGGGAGCTGTTGAGACGCCTTGGCTTGCACAGCCTTCTAGGATTCTTAAACCTTAACAACACTATACTGATACAATCCCTCAGAAAATCTGTGCGTTTCGGCGAACCCTAGTGGCAAACAATCACCAAACATCGCACGGAACCCCATGCTTTAAAGATAATAACAAAAAGATTTGCTTGTGATATAGCACGTGTTTTTCTCCCTCTGTTATTATTTATTTTTCTGAAGATCTTCTCATTGTCTTTCTCCCTGTGATCCCTCAGGAGCAGATCAATAGTTTGGTGAGTCAGGTGTGCGGTAAAGCCCTGCTGAGAAACACATCAGACGTCTGCAATGGCTCCAGCCCCACCAAATCCCCAGCCAAGCGCCGCCCTCGAAAGAGCTCCGCCGTAGAGGGGTCTCACGCCCACCTGCCCAACCACCTGTCCAAAAGTGCCACTGCTGCAGTCTCATGAGGAGGGGGGGACAGGTTTGGGGGGGCGCCTTCCTCACCTACTCCAACCTTTCCATTTCCCTTCATGTCATTTCTGTCTCGTATCAACCCCGCCCTCATAGCAGAGCAGAATTTCCTTTGTTGAAAACAGGCTGCCTTTTTTGCACTAGTGCACTAGTTTTTCTTTTTATTTGTTTGTTTTATTCTCCAGATGTTTGATAGCATTAAGAGATACGGTCCCAGGTGTGCATTTCACTGGCATGTGCGAGTATGACATCATCCTGGATCATCCTCCAGCGTCATCTCCGGCCCCTCTGACTGCACATGCTCGCCTGAACTGTGAAACCTGGGACATATGGGTGCTTCTCTCCTCGTTTTTACAGCCCCCTTCCGTTGAATGTTGGCGGAGCTGCCGAGAACGTGTTGTTTCATGACGTCACAATTGTTTCATGACGTCACAATTGTTTTATGACGTCACAATTGTTTTATGATTTAAATTCATTCAGTCCCCATGCAGCTCCTCTGCGAAAAATAAAACGCAGCTCTAAAGAAGGTAAACACTTGAAATTTAGCTTGTTTTTAAGAGGAAGTATTATGTCTTAGTTCGGTTTTCATATCATGCTTTCCTCTGGGGATTTGGGGAACACTGGTTTCCATGGCAGCGGGTCGGGGATGTACTTGAGGAAGTGGGCTGGTTACAGAATGAAAGGGTGTGGGTCCCGTCCCCGTAGTGAGAGGGGTTCCTACCACGTTGACGCTTACGAGCGATAACTGTGCCTGATGTTTAGCGGGGAGATCTTTCTTTTATTTTTGGTGCTGTTTTTTTTTTATGTATATCAGTACAAAAAGGTAATAAAAACAGAAGCGCTATCTGCTGTAGCCTTCTAATCCCACATGGTGGAAAAGCCCGGAGGTTTTCCGCTTTTAGATGTGCAATCGTGTCAACATTCCACTTCCAGACTTATTGATTCATCTGTACCAGTTAACATTAATTATTATATTATATTATTGTAATTATTCTATTTTGTGTTCTGACTTTTTTTTCTCTTAATCCGATGCGATATCAAGTTAGAGCCACTATTCAGAGGGTGTAAAATGTGAAATACAAGTCCGAGTTTTTTTTTTTTTGGGTTTTCCCTTTTGCAGAAGTATCATGAGTTGATTTAAAGAAAGAAAATCTCCTTTTGTGTACATAATCCTGTAAATGTCTTTAATACTTGAGCCTTTGTTGGAGTGACAGAAGAAGCAGATTGATGGATGGAGTGATGGCAGATGAAGAAAAGCCTTACATTTTCAGTTTCTTCAGCTGTGGGAGGCGTACAGGGTTGCTCTAGTAATGTGTATAAATTTGAAGTGCTGCTTACATCACTGAGGACTACGATACGGAGTCGCGAATTCCACCTAGTTTTTTTTTTAGGTTTACTTTTTTAAAGAAAAGGGAAAATGGTTTCACAAAAAAAAAGGTTTTTACATTTTCATTACTGAAAATTCAACATTGTAGTAGCTACTCATGTTGCACTGAGCTTGCCAGTGGGGACTGTCAAGGAAAAAACTATAATCCAGTTTGTTGGTTGATGTTCTTAACAGAAGACTGAACTGTTTTAGGAGTATTTAATGAAAAACGAGTCGGGTGTTTTCAACAACAACGGTGGTTGTCAAGTTTTTATGGCCTTACGATGTATTTTATTCAGAATATTTTGGTGTTTCTGTTTTTGGTTCCTTTTTTCTACAATATGAGAGAGATATGCTCACTGTCAGGCGAAGTTAATTTATTAGCACTGCGTCTCAGCTTTTCCTCCCACGAGGAAAGAGTTCATGTTGGTTATAATGCCAGTTTAATTTTATTTTTTACTTTTTCAATTTGTACTTAAGGTTTAATAAAAACTCATGAACAGTTCACTGTCAGACTGCGTGTTTGTTACTGATCTTTCTACTGCTATAAAGGTATCTTCGCAAGATTTTCAGACATCCTAATATAGAAATATAACAACATAAACATTAAAAAAAAAACGCTGGGGCCTCATTTACAAAACGCGCATACGCACAGATTTGATTTTAAAGCGTGCGTACGCACAAACCAACGGCAACGTTCATATGCATTAAAACGTTTTTTGATGTGGAAAAGTGCTTTGCGCCACGTCAGGGTCTGAGCAGACGTACGCGCTTTTGCTTACCAGAGTGCGGTTTTTGGAAATGTAATTCAGTCTTGCTGCTTGTATTGGATTTGGATGTTGCCAGGGCTCTTTCATATATCAATGACATCTGATAGAGAGGCGTACACGCGTTTTCAGTGCGTACGTTCGTTCTATGAATCACACATACACACTTTGAGAAATTATCATAAAATCACATTTAAGGACGGTTTCTACAAAACATTTTATAAATGAGACCCCTGATCTAGCTTCTCATTTAACTAACTTCATCCTTTGTCATATACTGATTTCCACTGTGTGCTCTGACAGGGAGATAGACAATGGTATGGTTGTATACAAGTAACTGACTCAACAAACATGATACTGTGTGAGGTTGACTTACGCTTATAAATAATAAAAAGGTTTAAAATAACACATTACAGAAAAAACAATATTAGCCACATTTAAAATAAATATTCACATAAATTATATGATATATATTATATCAGTCTGGAGAGACCCCCAGCAGTACCTTCATGGATTCCCAGGGGATTTCTTTAAAGCATGTTAACAGATGCACAGGTTATCTATTGGTCATTTTTTACCACAATTTGCCAATTAGTTCCACTAAATGCTGATCAAACTTTTTTGTTTCCATGTTTTGCACAAACATGCTGGTATAATACAACGGCCATATTCGAAGGAATGCATTAAAGGGGAAACTTCACCCAAAAGTGAAAATTCTGTCATCATTTACTCACCTTCGAGTTGTTCCAAATCTGTATAAATGTCTTTGTTATGATGAAAACAGAGAAAGATATTTGGAAGAATGCGTATAACCAAACAGGGTTGCCCCCTATTGACTCCCATTGTAGGAAAAAATACTTTCTACTTTGTTTTTGTTGTGTTGAACACAAAAGAAGACACTTTGAAGAATCTAGGACAGCAAACAGTTCTGGGGCACTTATAGCTACCATTGTATTTTTTCCTACTATAGGAGTCAATGGGGGGTTATTAGCATTCTTCCATATATCTTTCTCTGTGTTCAACAGAACAAATAAATGTATAAAGATTTGGAACAACTAGAAGGTGAGTAAATGATGACAGAATTTTCATTTTTTGGTGAAGTATCCGTTTAAAATGTGAACAACAAGTAAAATAGCATAATTCAATTCAATTTATTTATATAGCGCTTTTCACAATGTGCTTTGTTCCAAAGCAGCTTTACAGGACAAATAAGAAAAACAGAAAAACACAGAAAGGTAAAACACAACACCGTGCATGTTGTTTATAGAACAAGCAACATCATTAATATCTAATAAATAAATAAATAGATGCAGTCTCCCGGTGAGCAAGCCAACACTGCCCAGCTGTGGCGAGGAACCCAAACTCCAATGATTGATTAATGGAGAAAGAAAAACCTTGGGAGAAACCAGGCTCAGCCGGGAGGGCCAGATCACCTCTGACGTGTCATAGCTGCACTCAGTGACCCCGACCAAAAGTCACCGAGCAAACATCCACGAGGAAGAGGGAGAGCCCACCACACGCGACCCAGGAAGTCCCACTCGTCCAACCCGGTCCCACTCCACGATCGACACCAGAAAACAGAGGAACAACCAGGAAAAAATAGTAATTGCATAATGTAACTTTATTCCTCTGTTCTCTGTTATCGACCACAAAACAAGACCAAACCAGCCCACACAGCCCCAACAAATGAAATCCCCCCCAACCACAACCAACAAGTGTTGTTGGCCTTTCTCTTGGGTGGTGATGGAATTGCCTGAGATGGAGCTGGGATGGTCAGTCAGTCCGCAGGCTCTCGCAGGAGGATGGCATGGGATTTTCAGCTGTAGCTGGTGTAAATCTTTAGTTGGGGATGGGCATATGACGTTCATCTGGGCCTGGCGGAATCTCTCCCCCCATCCCGAGGCGGAGGCAGAAAGAGAATAATTAGCGTAGCTGCTGTTCATTTACTATGCATTAGTTAAAGCTTGGCTGAAAATATGTGTCTTTAATCTAGATTTAAATTTGGAGAGTGTGTCTGACCCTCCGGGAAGGCTTCCCGTGCATAGAAAAGAAAGATTTGTTAGGTTTTAATTGTAAACAGATTTTGGATTCTGTTCTAAAATAAAAATGACGGTTAAAAAATAATGACAATATTTTTTTTCCCCTTTGATGAACAATGCTTCACAAAGCTGAAAGTAGTTCCAAAAGAAGTGAAATGAATTCTGAGAACAAATCTTGCATCATTTGTTTATAGACGTCAATGCTTAGTCTGATATTTTATCATTCAGACATTGAGGGCGTTTGCATGCACAGTCTTACGCCGATTATGCTTAAAAAGCTGATATATAAACCTTTCTTTTATTTGATTTTCTCAAACGGCTGATGTTGTGTTCAGACCAAACGCGAATGGCGCGTCAAGCGCGAGTGATTTACATGTTAAGTCAATGCAAAGACGCGATAGACCTACTTGCGGCGCGAATTGCGCGAATTGAGCGTTCGCGTGATTCGCGCGAGTTGAAAAATCTGAACTTTGGCGAAAATTCGCGCCACGTTAACCAATCAGGAGCTTGCTCTAGTAGTGAGGTGATTAGACGACGTAGCGAGCGGAGGCAGAAATCCGAAACTGGAGGACAAAATGGAGGACAAATTGATCGTTGCTGTTTGTGGACACCCGGAGCTGTTTGATTCTTTTTCTTACTTTTGTAGGAACAGGAATAAAAAGGATCTTGCTTGGAAGAAAGTGAGTGAGGAGGTCGGACAATCTGGTAAGTTGTAAAAACGCTCTTTACTCAATTTGAGCTATATATATATCAGTGGCGGCTGCTGATCTTTTAAAGAGGGGAAGCTCATTTTCGGCCTAAATCATAAAAATTGTCCATTTATTTATATGTAAATTCTGCCCTACGTTCCTTTTCAAGAAAATGCTCTAATATATCTAATATATATATATATTTAACTCAACGGGAGGAAATGTGGGAATTATGTTAAACTGAAACAATGAATGTGGTGTGAAATTGTGTTAAATATACGATGAAGGTTGCAGCAGTTTGTCTTTCGACTACACATGCAAAATCCGCGATGGGACTGAGTTGGAAATGGAGACACAGAGTGATACGCGTCATAATCTGAAGACCACGCCCACACCAACCGTCTTTGCATTGCGAGAAGCTGCCGCCTCCTTGTCATTTATGATTTATAAAAAAAAAAAAAAATGTCTAAAAGCTGATATGTGACAATGTGTATAGCAAACAAGCTAAAAAAAAAAACAAGAAATACGTTTTTATAAGCTGTCGACCCAAAAAACGAGCGTTTTAGGACATAAAAGTGGATTAAAAAGAGATGACAGACCCTCCAATCATCACGCAGACGCTCGGAGTCCGGGCCAGCCCACTCCTCCATTCATCCCAGAGACGCTGAGCGTCCGTGGGCGGGACATAATCCAATGACCGTCTTGTTTCTAAGCACTGAAAAAAACTGTTTAAAGCAGCCCCATTGAAGTCAATGGACGCTGGGCTTCAACAGAGTAATGCACTGTACGCTACGGGAATGAATGAGAAGGAAATCGAGTCAGCCGACCTAAGTAGCTGATTCTGAACGAAATTGTTTGCGTTCGAGATGAACGTGTTTAACGCATTTTTAGTCAATAAAACATAATAGTACATATATTTGACCATTCATTTTTTGACAATTATAGGGGAAGCTGAGCTTCCCTTGCAGTCTTAAAGAAATCGCGACTGAATATATATACATATAGCGCAGCTACCCTCTCAACAAAATCCATGTCCGCCATTTCGAAATGAGACTGGAGCCGCCTGCCAGAAGCTGCATTTAAACGCCTTGACAGGTTTTCTCTCAGTGTTGTTTATGTGCGCATGTCTGAAAGCGCAGTAGTAAAAGTCCCAAACGGAAGTTAATAGTAAAAAAAAAGTATAAAAGTCCGCTCTGGAATCATGCAGTTGATGTAGAAACGTCAAAATGAAGAACTATTATGACGTATGCAGGTAATACGGACATGAGAAGAGATATAAACTGTCGACGATGACGTCACTGCACGCGAGAAACCTGTCAAGTCTCAAACTACGCGGTTTCTGCGTAGCCGGTTTATTACTAGTAAACACGTGATAACAGGTTTCTTTTCAAGCTGATTTTTGATAGATATCCGTTTATTTTGTGCACGTAAACGCACTCATTGTGGCTGGCTTGTCAATAGTTTTTGGGACTGCTGTATATTTTGTGTTATATTGAATCTGTTGTTAAATATTAAAACATGGCCCAAAGCCTAATCGAGATGTATTGATCATAATTATCATAGCGGTACTCTTGTAAGCCAGAAGCCAGTGAAACAGTATTGATTTGATCCACAGGAGAGACGTAGCTCGCGCCTTTCATCTTATTTCAAAACATCAACAATACCTTTCTTTAATTATCTGAAGTTAGTGAAAACATTACCAGTACTCCAGAGCTTGTATACAAGCTTCAAATCGAACTGAACATAAGCAAAGCAAAAGTCATGACAAATAAAAAAGGAATGATTGTATTTTTATGCCATGACAACAATGGTACCGAGGGGAGAACACACCCCCCCCCAAAATAATTACCGATGTGTCTGTACAACAGTATAGCTATGAGCTGTAGTCAATGAATGTCAAATAGAAAAAAAGACATTTATTGATTTAGAGGGCAGGCACAAGAGCAGGCGTATACTGCACAGCACGAAACGGAAAAATTACAAAAACCAAAGGGGTTTAATGATGCGGTCACACTGGACTCACGCAAAACTTCTACACAGAGCCCTGCATATGGGAAGCAACAACACACAAAAACAACATTGGGTTTTCATTTACACATAATGGATTCTGACGTATTTGTTTTTCATTATTTTGAGGCTGTATTGTACAAAATTGGATTGTAAAATTTCATTATTATTAGCAATAATATCATCTTCCATTGATGCGCAGGTCGCGCTCACATGCGTATGAATGAAGTCAGTTGAATGAAAGTCTAGACTCTAGCGTGACCGCGGACAATTACACACTCTTCCTTTGAACAAAAGTGCATAGCACACTCCCAATTACATCACGTCCTGTTACAGTCTGTTGGTTATCCTCCACATGTTCAGGATGAGCTGTTGCTCTCACAGGTCTTTATTTTTGGGTTAAGTTCGGGTAACGTGGAATCCACTTCAACCTCTTCCTGATCTGGTTGGACAAGCAGAGAGCGGCGGTTTCCTGTTTGTTTCCTTTCATCTTCCTCATCCTCGTCTTCCCCTGCTTCTGTGTCCTGGCTTACTGAGTCTGTGCATGTGGAGGACAGAGAGGCGAGTTTGTGTCTCAGATCTGCCTGCGTGGGCACCTGAAGTGTGATCTCAGAAGTGAACGACTCTACATCTGGCCCTGATTCAAGACAAGAAAAAAAACAGTCTTGAGAGTTGGACATTATATTGAATAGGTATAAGCATGTTATGCATGAGTCAGGTTATACTTGATAACTTGGTTGGTTACATACTTGGTTACAACAAAACTGTTTACAGAACTGAACAAAACAATTCTGTGCTATCTTTCTGGTCTCTATCTTCAGAGAGCAGAATGTCTGACCTTTTTAAAATATTCCCTTACTGTTTATGTGTCGGTGAAAATCAAAGGTTACGAATACTGCAGAAGGGCCTCATTAGCCAAGTGATGCACAAACCTCAGCCACATGAAAGATTAAAAATACAAGACATCTATTTGTTAATATTGCCATTATAAACTATGGAATAAATTATAATAATTGAAGGTTAATTAAAGTCATTTACACATCATTTACTAACCCTCTTGTCATTTCAAACCTTTATGACTTTCTTTCTTCTGCAAAACACAAAAGAAGATATTTTGAAGAAAGTTGGTAACCGAACAGCACTGGACCCCATTCACTTCTATTGTATGGATGCAAAACAGTGAATGGGGTCAAGTTAACAACATTCTTCAAAACATCTTCCTATGTATTATTATCTCCAGAAGAAAGAAATTCATACAGGTTTGAAATGACAGGAGGTATGACAGAATTACATTTTTGGGTGAAACGGCTTCAGTCACAGTCACAGTTGTGATCATCAGTCACAACCACACTGTAAAAAAACATCGTAAAGTACACGTAAAAACAAACAAACAAACAAAATAGCCAGCAAGATTCTGTATTTTAAACCACAGTAAAATGAATCTAAAAAAAACTACAGTAGTTTACAGCATACCTTATAAAAACTGTATATTTGTTTTATAAAATAAAATAAATTTGCGGTATTTAAAAAACTGCAAAGTTTCTATACAGGAAAACTAATCATGATAGTTGTTTGTAAATAATACTAGTGCATTACTTTAAACCAAATACTGTAAACACAGTTACAGTACTTCTTACAGTAAACCTTAGATTATAACTAATAATCTAAAAATAATATATTACCTATTACAGATTTAAAAAAGAACAGAATATTAAAGCTTTTCTGCAAACAACGTTTTAGACAAGGATAGATGACAACACTCAAAAGTCAATTTGAAAGTTTATTATTACAATCGTTAAAATGTAAGTCTGAAAAAAGAAACAAAATAATAATCTATAAATAAAACCTCTACCCACACTGCCATCCCGTATACAAACTGCTGCACATCGAAACGAAAAGTTTCCTCTTTTTGAATAACAAAAGACACAAAAATATCAACCAGCAGTTACAGTCCTGTACAGTCTGTCCATATTTGACACAACCATGTGCTGCAAGAACCCAGCATTCTTGTGTAAGGGTAACAATTTATTTAATAAAAAAAATGTTTTGATTAATTTATCTGACTTTTGACTATATTTGGACTTGCTAAACTAAAAATATATGAAAATCACTAATGGATTATTTAAGATAAGAGACAACATGTTTGTGTGTCTGTAGCGTGTTTTTATTGTTCCGTTTGCCCAATGGTAGTGCTGAATGCATAATGTGACAAAATGTGAAGAAAATGCACGTAATGCAAAAAGTGTATAACAAAAATGATGATATTGTCAGCAGTATAATTCATTAGTTTTAGTTAGTTAATCCTCAGTGTTGGTTTATGCCATTCTAACATCTATCTCTGTTTGAATCAGCTGTGAGTATAGACGACTCGTCTGGCTTTCATAAGTGACTGTTAATGTATTTGCAGTCTACATAAAGCAATTCATATCAATCTTGAGGTTTGTTTTCAATTGGGATGCTGCTTTTAAATGTACAGTAGCAGCGTATGTAAACAGCAGACAGAGAGCCCGGTCACCAAGTATTAAGGTTGTCACTGTACCAGAAACATATCTTACGATACTATACCAGCCGAAGTATCACGGTACCAAGTATTATCCTGGTGCCGTGTCTTGTTCATGATTGAAATCTACAAAATAAATCAAATTTCCTAAATACCCAGATTTAAATGAAAATGTTTGTATAGTGAACTATATAATGCTGTATAGAAATGGGATAAGTTGTAGCAAATACTGAAGTATACTTTACTATGGTAATATTTACTATGGTAAGACTAAAAATTTCTAGTAATTTTCCTAAAGTTTACTACAGTGAAGTACACGCGAACATTTATTGCGTGGAAACTAATGCAAATGTGCGAGAAATGGCTTTAAATCTGAAACTAAAATGGCCAGTAGGTGGCAGCATCTTTTTACTAAGTCGCTGCTGATTTATTCAAGAACGACGCTAGTGACTTGATGAATAACTCACTGAATCATTATCTCGCCTGAGTCATTCAAAACACAGATTCTTTTACGAGAGAAACGCATGAAAAAGGGAGATGTAAAGGTTTTTGCACATACAGTAAGAAATTTGTGCGTTTTTTCGTATTTGGCTCTCGTTTTTACGGTGTCTCTGAATTGTTAAAAAAGGCCACTCAAAATGCTTGCTAAGGATGCGAAGAACGCAGAAAATCGAACCCGGTTTTTTATGACGGATGAAAATATCGAAGGCAGTGTGTAAATGTGCTTGACACAACGTGTGGTTGTATTTATTTTTAACGTGCCGAAATTTCGGACTCAAATTTCGGACTCAATGTGCAATGGGCTTCAGTGTTCATATGAACGTTAATGCGCATGTAACATTCCTTACAGCACTACGATGCTACCGTTTGAAAAATAGAGCGGTATCGCAGGTATTTTGAAGCTTTAGTACAACCCTACTAGGTATTGAACTGGGAGTTCAGTGTCCTGATGTGTCCTGTTTGCCTATAATCCAGAGACATCAGCTTTCACTCCAGCTCAATGTAATTAGTGATAATTGTAAAACCTGTTTGTTCTTCTCTGGATCCAGTCAAAGAGCACAGACATAATCTCAGCGTGTTCAGCGGTAAATGTCAGTGCTAATTTAAAGGCATCTCGACATTAGTGGAGCTAAAGAGTTCTTTTAACACAAGGAGGGGAAACACACTAGGAAGCCACTTTCGTCATTAGCTGAGTGTGATCTATAAAAATCAATTGAGCTCCGCTTGATAAAGACGCAAGGATTCCCATTTAAAGAGTGGCAAGAACTCACGAATGGGAAATGTCACTATGTGCATGCATACCCAACATTGGTGAAGCCACGCTATTGTCCTCTCCGCCAGAGTTGAGGAAGACGTCCAAAGCCTCGTGGTCAGACATGTCCATCAGGTCCATTTGTTCCAGCATGTCTACATTCACCTCCATTGAAGACATGCTTCCTATTGTCTCTGCGTACCAAAGGAAGAGCAACAACATCACTTTCTGTAACCTCACACCTAGACCACGAGCTATATCAAGGATTTGAGTCCAGGATGAATGTTAACACATGGAGTTCCCAACTCTGTGAACACAAAACGATCTAATTTGGTTGTCAGATATAATGATTTGATCTACTGGGCTATTTCCTGGATTCGTCACCTTGCTGTCATGTGGGCTCTAAGATCTCTTTAGCGCATGCTTCACAAACACAAACTGCGGCGTGAGACATGCCCGTCACGTGTGCGTGTGTGAGCGTGACATCAGTAAGCAGAGCGGTGAACTGCGTACCTCAAGGTTGCGTAAGAGCGCAGCAGCACAGGGAGGTGGACAGCAGAGAAAGAGAGATGTTAGCTCCCCTTTTACAGAGCTGAGATACAGTAAAAACACATCTACACACACAATCTGTGTGTCACTTTTTGGGAAAAAATTACATCAAAATACTGTTTTAAGGCCAGTCCTTGCTCCAAACCATTTTGAGGTGCTCCCAAACCTTTTAATATGTCTGACAAACCATAGCTCCACCCTCTTAATGACATGTCTGTTGGCTGATCCTAGCCCAACACTCTTAATTGCCAACCAATTGCTAATATTCAACAAATTATATTTAATAAAATGATTATACAGTAAAAATATAATACAAACAAATGTTAACATAAATAAGATAAAATATAAATAGTTTTATTATTAGACAGTAGCCAAACACAAACTGGATGTAAACTGGGGTCAGGTGCTCAAGCGTCCGATGAAACAGTCTATAGCCTGTTGGCTGGTCCGAGCCACACCCTTTAAATGAACGGTAGTGCTGCGTCCCAATTGGCCTACTTATACTATGAAAAAGTATACGTATACATTTTGGTGTGTAGCAAAACAATATGCACGCACTGGGGCATACTAACAGGAAACGTAAGTGGCCGTTGTTGCCTACACAACATTGCGGCCATTAACTGTCACTCACATCAAAATACAGCTAATCCAATAAAGTATTTATTCATGTATTGTTTCATATGTAATGTTGGACACTTGCTACGTGCCGTAGTCACGTTTGTATCGTATTTGCTTTTTTAGTTGCAGATGAAGTGAATTAAATGTTATATTTGTCAATCAAATATTCGTTTACTTTTACAATTACGTTAACCTAAAATTTAACAGCAGAAAAACTGGCAAGGGGTGGCTTGGGACTTAAAATATGCCCTGGCATTCTTGACCAAGAGCGGCCCTCCATTCGTGTTTTTAATCCGTCCGTCTGTCTGCATTTGTGTTTCGGCCCATGCGTTTGCATTTCTTTCCGCTATGCCAGATGGTCAGTCCGCCCCTGCAGTGGCCTAACAACACCGGCCCTCGCGGTCAAAAATTAGACCGGCCCACCGGGAATCTTCCAGGTCCTCCCGATTAGCCAATCCTGGCTACGTTGCCGCTCAAGTTGGACAACATTTCTAACCGGCCCAACACTGCTTCAAGTCAGCTGCAGATCACTCTGCGTGTGTTCGACTTCAGACCGATCGGCGGCTGATTTAAAGCAGTGCATGCTATGCATGCAGTGTATGCCACGTGACTTTCATGTGGGGCACCCGATGATGTCAAGCAGTCAAAGTAGCTCAGCATCTTGCACCAGGCTGGGATGACAACACAGGTTTCATGATTGGCTAGATACACCTCATGACAACGATCACCTGCGATTCGGGGATTCTTGTTTTTAAAACAGCTAAACTCTGTCTGTATGATCATAATATGTTATTTTGTGTCATTTAATAAAATAAAAATGGAACGAATACGTATTCAACTCCGTAGGTAATTTAATAATATATGTTTATCTAATCCACTTCATTCACACTTTAAAAAGGAAACACGGTGCGAACGTCTCCTGGGTCATTGCTAACAAGCTGAGGAGGAGACGGTTAAAGGGGCAGTTGATCTGGTTCAGGGTTCAATAGTCTCCTATAAGATGTGTTGGATGTTCTAAGAAATAACTATAAGCATTTTGTTAGGTATTCTATTTATAAACCGAAAGTAGTTACAGTATTATTTGGGTCTGGCTGTGGTGTAAGCAGGGGGTGTGAACAGAGCTCACCTCTCCTCTCTGCGATCTGTAGGTATCCTGTGGACAGGTAGTGCTCCATGTCCTGCTGAAAAGCCTCCTCAAAAAACTTCTGCCTGTCCTTTAGTTTTACCTGCGGCTGGACAGGCTCCACCTCCGGTACTCTTTGAGCATGCTCCAGCTCCAGCTCCGCTGTGATTGGATAAGAAAGAGACAGAAGAGAAGAAAAAGTTTGTTGAAAGTTTATCTCCTACACTCTTAAAAAAAAGGTGCTTCAATGGGTTCTTCAATGCCATAGAATGACCTTTTTTAGAGGAAAGACGTTAAGCATTAAAAACGTAAAGCAGCAGTAGGTCATCTACATCCATTTTTGTGACTGTAACAGTGCAGAGCGCAAGCTTAGAATCAACATAGCAGTATTATCATCCGTCCGCTAATGTGCATGTAGTTATACTTATCAGTTATCGTCATAGTGTGAACTAGGGTTGTCACGGTACCATAAACATATCATACAATACTATGGCAGCCGAAGTATCACGGTAGCAAGTAGTATCACAATGCCGTCTCATGTTCACGATTGAAATCTACAAAATAAATCATATTTCCTTAATACACAGATTTAAATTAAACATTTAGTACTTCGTATAGAGAGCTGTATAAATGCTGTACACCACTGTGTTTTGTATTATTAACTATAGAAATGGGATAAGTTGTAGCAAATACTGACGTATGAGGGCACATGATTTAAAAAAAAAAGAGAATGACCCACATTGCTAAATTGTTTACAATAAACGCTCCAATATTTCATGAACAAATAGGCATTGTAATTTTTTCATTTCCCTGGGACTTTAACAGGGTCATCCACATACTATCTTACATGTCCATCCACCAATATTCCTTGTTCAGATTATTTAATAACTATACATGAATTCACACATGCCTAATAACGCCCCGTTCAGACTGCCAGCGACACACAGCGACATTCATTTCAATGAAAAGATGGCAACTTTCCGCGACGCAAGCGACAGTGACCGTTGGCGGCTGGAAGGGGGTGTATCTAGCGACGCGACAAAGTTGAGGTTTGCTCGACTTTATGCAAATGATGAGCGACTTTCGGGAGCCATTACCAAAAGGAGTAAAGCAGCGGAGCTCATGTCATCCGTCTCTCGTCAGTTGCAGGGTTTGTTCATAAATGTAGAGCAACTAAAGCTAGCGACCTCGTAGCAAGAGCCCAGCCACACACAATGACACAGTCTCTGGTAGTCTGAACGCACAGTAATGCACATTATTATTATATAAATGCCTGCCATATGCTCATGTATTGGATAATATCATTATTTGATTATGACTTAGAGATGTGGATGAGCCAGCGTGTGACACTGCAGCACAGAGACACGTGCTGTTATTCGTGTGTTCTCTCCCTGTCCAGACAGATTCTGCTCCTAAAGCGTTGTCTGAGAGAGTTACCTCTGAGTCTTCACTGTTTAGACAGTTCACATTGTGTCATGGTCTAGAATTCCCCCAGACCGTTCTTTCTCTCGAGAGGATCCTCTTTCCCTGCTGCTGTTCAGATGCACTGACCTGAGACCTCCGCAAATGAACCTCATGCATTTCTCAAGCTTCTATACACACTGTCAAGGACAAAAGAATATAGATCTCAATAGTTTTTCTAAGACTAGAGAATGTCAAGAGTAAAATGCTATTTATGCAAAATGGCTCCCAGTTGTTAAGGTGATCTATTCGGACGTTTGATAGGAATTTCAATATCGGACAAAGATGTCCCCAGAAGGTTAAATTTACTGGTTTAATCTTCCGGTGCTGAGCAAAGTCTGTTTGATCCTTTCTCAGAACTCTGAATAATTAAACTTCACTTTCAAAAGTTTTAAATAAGTTGATGTGTAGATCTTTCTTATACAGAAACGGCTGGGAGCTTGACATGGTGATGTGTGCATTTATATCCTTCTCGCTCTCTAAATTCAATTTTAGAATATTTCATTAGTTAAACGTCCGCTCTCACACATACTGTACAGACACACTCAGAACCTTGTCAATGCATGAAAAATATGGGAAAAAAAACAATGTCTGTCAGCTGGAGTGACAGAAATGAACCGTGAAATATTTTTTATTGTAGAATTACAGGATATTTCTTGTAAAATAACAGCATATTTGTTGTAAATTTGCAGCCTTTTTCTGTATTTTACATTTTTTGACCATATAAAAAAAATAAACTGTAAAAAAAATCCTATGACAGTTGGGGACTTCCTATGACTGCAAAATAACAGTTTTTGCCTGTAAAATTGCACGTTTTCACCGTTTTTCTTGTATACTGCTGTCTTTTTTGTAGTTTAATGTTATTTTAAACGTATTTAAAAAATACATGTAAAATATATTAAAAACAGTAAAATTCTGTTTTTGACAAAATTTGTTTGAAAAATCTGTAAAAAAATATTAACAGCACAATTAAGCAAAATTACATTCTTTTTACAGTGTATTAAATGCTTTAATGTGTGGCAACCATGGTGTAAGTTGAATATCTCACTATGTTGAAGTATGCATATAAAAATGCATTTTCTTAATCCATTGGGTGCAGAAAAATGTCTTGACTTTAAACAGTATGTAACAAAAACACAACACTGATGAAAAGTACCGGACCCTTCTCATCTGTTTAGAAAAAAACATCTTAGCTAAACAAACTAGGGAGAGTTTGTCTTGTGTGTCTAGGCCTTATCTAAGATCTTTACTGGACTTTACTGGCACAAACAAATGTCTTCTTGTGCCCAGAAATTCTGTACTAACGCTTGTCTGTTTATTGGCTTGTTTGGACGTTTGGTAAAGCCCTAGTGGTGGGACATAGATACTGGAGAGCAGGTGCTGAGTCTGCTGACCTAAAGGCACTTAATAAGATGATCCCGAGAGAGATTGAGGGGAAAAGATGCTTAATAAGCGTCGCTATGATTACATTCATCTGGCTCTGTGATTTAATGGCGATTAATTGGATCCACTTATTGACTGTGTCATCCCACAATGAGCGAATGAATGATGGCCCGCAGAATACCCGACACACACTTCATCTATCTTGGTTTGTGTTCTCGTGATGGCTTCATTTGTATGTAATTGGATTGACAGATTGTAGGAATATAGCAACAACAGAGACGCGTGCAGCGAGCACACAGGCGCTATTGAGGTGAAGATGACGTGCTTGCTTTGCCATATGGGCTGTTGTAAAGACTCATTCATACCGGCTTTAGTTCACATCTCACTCTTTTGTGTGGCGACACCTGCATCTCTGACGATGGTGCACGCCAATTCAGTCTCAATCATCCCTCCGTAACGTCTCGCTGTGAGTTCGCGTGAGTGGTTTGAAGTGTGAAGTGGTCAGGATTGATGCTGGTGAGGTAGCGAGTTCATGAAAGACATTCGATTAAACAAGACTCATAAGCTGGGATAGTGTAACCTCATGTCGGCAGTGTGTGAGTTATTATGTGAGTATGGGATACATTTTTCAAGGCGTTGTTGTTAGTAATGTCTGGGGCACAATCTCTTAAGGTTTGTCCTTGCACAACCAAATCAGTTAGCGAAATACAAGCTCATTTGTGTTAGTTTAAGATATTTTAATCTATATTATTTGGGGGGGGCCTTGCATTCCCGTTCTCTTCTGGCCTCTGGATGATCGTTCTTGCTTGATTTTACTTTCTTTGTGATTCGAACTGTGCATGACATTAACTGATGGCATATAGGGAATTATTACAAATTCTAGAAGAAAAACTGAACTGAACGCTTATGAAGAAAATGCATGTTATTCATGAGTCCTGCACCAGAGTATCTCTTGTCATTATAGTTCCAGACGGAGGTAGAAGATGTTTACTTAATGAAAGCTTTGCAGAGAGAATTTGACTGAAGTGTTCCCTGGAGATCTGCGGAACTGTACTGATTTTCTGTCTGTAGTTGCCCAGTACGCTATACGAACATCGTGACTGGATTCTTTCACACATCAATAAACTACATTTCATCTAAAGCCAGCAGCGACTTTTACAAGCCATGTTTTTCTGCTGTGTCACAAAGTGAGAAGGTTTTCACCAATGAAGGGCTAGCAAAATGGCTTGGGTTTTATTAGATCCACACAGGAGAAAGTCCACAGGCTGTGTTATATAATCCTGCTGTGTTTATGTTGCCTGATAAGTGTGTTCTTGTGTCCCAGCATTCCTGCGTGCCAACACACTTCAGCATAGGAGCGTAGGAGTGTGAACCTCCGAGCGAACGAGTCACGCTGCTCTTGTCTGGACCGCTATCCATCCACCGCTTAGAAAAAGGTTATATTAATCAACTTTAAAAATTCGTAGCTTCTTTTGGATAGAGCTTGACTTATCACAGCACAAAAAAACCAATTTACCGCTGTTAAATTATTGATTATTAATGAGAATGATGTACAAACCATGTGAAACATAAATCTTGAAAATGTGAATTGAAAGGATTTTTTGCGGTTCGCATTGTACGAATTCATACAATTTTCGGTGATATCCAACTTCAGTTCAATTTTATTTATTTCTCATTTCTGTTTTGTATTGTTGCAAAGCAGCTTCACATACAATTAGGCAGAGGTTACTGTAGTAAAGAAAATATAGGTATGAAAATACATTCTAAAGACGCAATATATCATATAACACATGGTAATATATACATTTTCATGATACGAACTGAAATAAATACTGCGTTGGATTGTCAACCAAAAGCTGTTGAATTGTTTGTTTGCAGTATGCACAGTATTAACCCAATAGCAGTATTCATCATTAGTTATATGGTCACTTTTGCAATATTATAATGTGCAATTTAAATGATATATGTAATCATGGTTAATAATATCACAGTTAGTGACGCTGGGTTATTTATAGAGTTATAATGTACGAGTAATTTACGTAAGCAATAAAGCAGAAAGCACTAGCCTTGGCTACCTTAATGCTTTTATAAAATGGTTACATTTACACAATAGAAATATTAAAGCCAAAAAATATGTATGCAACGTTCATGAAGTAAAATCACTTAAAGCCTTCCTTCTGCTGGAAAAAAATGTGCATACTGAGATTTCTTACTTAATTTCTCGTACTATATAGTATGGAAGAAGGCGGTTCCCTTTCTGTGGGTCTCTCGACGTTGTGTCGAGAACGACAGATGGGGTTCGCCCTTGAGAACCAATCAACTCTGACTACTATAGAAAAGGCCAATTTGGCGAATGAAATTTGCAATAAAAGGAAGCCGGCATCATTCATTTACCTTTTGTTCTTCAGAGCCTTCGCTCATGACTACGAACAGAACGAATTCAATGAATTCTTCTTCTTCTTCTACATTGCCGGATCTACGACGTAGAGCAGCGGATCGTCCCTACCTGCAGCGACCTTCCCCTGGGCGTCTCGGCGGTTCCGGAGGTGATAGAGATTTTTTCTAAAAGGTCCTTTTCAGGACTGAGCAATTTTCAGCGCGGCATGTCCCGCTGTTCTCTTGGGTGCGGCACCCTCATCGAGGAGGGGGATGGACACGATCGCTGCATTAGGTGTCTGGGCGTCCAGCACACTGAAGCAGCGTTCGTTGACACATCTG
This sequence comes from Triplophysa siluroides, assembly GCA_006030095.1. Taxonomy (NCBI): domain Eukaryota; kingdom Metazoa; phylum Chordata; class Actinopteri; order Cypriniformes; family Nemacheilidae; genus Triplophysa; species Triplophysa siluroides. The sequence goes on along the minus strand of VCII01000202.1, from coordinate 1,768,134 downwards.
CCCGCACTGCGGGCAGATTGTCATTCAGAAGTTGCGGTCACAGGTGGCTGTCTTCCTACGGGAACCAGCCACCATTTCGTCTGCTACGGGCGTGACATCTGTGGCTACGGCCCCGATGACCACCCACGTTAGCAGCGTTAGTGATATGGGGAACTCTGCGAACGTAAACCCGCCAGCCAAGTGCTCACGGGCCGATCGCACCCCGATTCGCTCTTCTGAACGTTCCCCAACCGGCGGTGGCATACCGTCCGGATCCTCAGGCACACACTCGGAAACCACCCCCAGCGGTCGAGTTCAGGAGGAAGCAGAAGTGATGTCATCCGTGCCAACCCGGGGATATGTGGTTCCTGAGGTCGGAGCGCGGTGCAAACCGCGCCCACCCCGGGTGCCATGTTTTTCCCGGGGGTGCATGAGGAGCTGTGTAAAACTTGGAGCGCTCCACTCACGGACCGTTCCAGTGAAACCAGCTCCGGCTCCCTTACTTCCCTCGATGGTGGGGCAGCCAAGGCTACGTCGAGATCCCCCCGGGTGGAACGTCCGCCTGGTGCACCTGTGCCACGGACGGCTACCACCTGGGGGGGAATCGGCCACGCCTACCGTCCAAAGCGCGTAAGACTTCGGCATCACTGGTGTCGAAAGCTTACGATGCCGCGGGCCAGGCTGCCTCCTCTCTCTATGCCATGGCCATCCTGCAGGTCCGCCAGGCCAAGGCGTTGAGAGAGCTCCACGAGGGTAAGGCCAACCCGGGTATAATGCAGGATCTCCGTGCCGCCGCTGACAGCGCTCTATGGGCGACCAAGGCGGCGACACGGACCCTGGGTCGGACGATGTCCACGGTAGTGGTCCAGGAGAGTCACCCCCGGCTTTACCTTGCGCAGAAGAGTGACACCAAGGAAGTCCGCTTTCTTGATGCACCCATCTCGCAGGGTGGGTTGTTGGTAACACCGTCGAGGACTGCGCTCAGCAGTTTTTGACGGTGAAGCAGACAGTGGCAATTAGCCACATTTTTTCACGCCGCGACTCGGCCGCCTAGGCCTCCGAGATCCCGCGTGACGTCTGCTTCGGCGGCAACCCAAGACCCCTTCGACATCGGCTCCGGTTCTGTGCCCCCACAGGCGGCACCCCGGAAGCGGAGGTCGAGGGGGAAACCTCCACCCCGTCAGCAACCTTCTCCCGAGAAGGGACACTGACGGGAAGACCCCAAGGAGAACAACATCGGGCCCGACCTTCACAGCCACGGCTCTGATCGGTCGGTACGGGACGGCTCCTGCCTCGTCACCAAAGCCGGGCCCTTTTCAGGGCCTGGCGCCCACTTACTCGCAGAGTTTTTCCGTTCTCCCCGGGTGTACTTGCAGCGGATCGCACACTCCACTGGACTGTGCCCGGCGACCCGACCTTACGCCCTGGCGAGGCGTTGGGTCGTACACACACGACAGCTGCCACCACTCTCAAACCGACAGTGTGTGCAGCGGTCCCGCCAGGCAGGTAAAAAAGGCGGAGCCAACCTTCCCTCCGGGGACCCCCCGCGACAGAAGGGTAGCTCCGCCAGCCGACGAACCACCCACCATGGGAATGATGAAGCAGACCGTCCCCTTGGTCACCCTGTCCCAGTCCCTGGGAGCTCGAGAGCTGCCCACACTGTCTCGCTGACTAATGAGGGCGGTCCGTCTTGGTTACTCGATCCAGTTCGCCAGAGACTCTCCCAAGTTTCGGGGCATCATCTCTCCCTCTGTCAGAGGCAGGGACGCCTCCGTACTTCGGGTAGAGGTCACCACCCTTCTGGCAAAACAGGCATCGAGTTCGTCCCTCAAAACCAAGATGTTCAGTGGGTCACGACCCGCACTTCATCGTTCCCAGGAAAGATGGTGGGTTGCGCCCCATAGTTCTGCGTACCCTGAAAAGCACCTTCACAAAGCTGCCGTTCAGGGTGCTCACGCAGAGGCGCATCCTGACATCTATCAGGTGTCAGGATTGGTTCGTGGCAATCGACCTGAAGGACGCTTACTTTCATGTCTCGATTCCCCTCGACACCGGCCGTTCCTACGGTTCGCGTTCGAGGGCGGGCATATCAGTACAGAGTCCTCCCTTTCGGTCTGTCCCTGTCTCCACGGGTCTTCACGAAGATCGTGGAAGCCGCCCTTTCTCCCCTTCGGGAAAAAGGTGTGCGGGTACTAAACTATCTCGACGACTATCTTGGCACACTCGCGAGATCTGTTGTGTACACAGAGGGACCTGATGCTCCGGCATCTAGATCGATTGGGATTTCAGGTCAACCGAGAAAAGAGCAAACTCTCCCCAGTGCAGAGCATCCTCTTTCTCGGTATGGAACTAAACTCTGTCACCATGACGGCGCAGCTGTCCGCAGCACGCGCCCAGTCAGTGTTGAACTGCCTGGAACACTTCAGGCAGTCGGCGGTCCCCCTGAAACAATTTCAGAGGCTCCTGGCATGGCGTCCTCCGCGGGGGTAATACCCCTCGGATTGATGCACATGAGACCGCTCCAACACTGGCTACAGAGTCGAGTTCCGAGGACAGCGCGGCACACCGGCAGCAGGCGCATGGTGATGACGCCCTGCTGCCGACGCACCCTAACCCCTTGGTCTTCCATGACCTTCCTCCAAGCGGGGTTCCCCTCGGGCAGGTTACGAGGCACGTCGTGGTGACGACGGACGCCTCGCTGCAGGGGTGGGGCGCAGTGTGCAACGGGCACGCAGTAGCGGGGCACTGGACGGGCCCCTGTCTGCGCTGGCATATCAATTGCCTAGAGTTGTGGGCTGTGCTGCTTGCGCTGAGAAGGCTACGGCCTCTAGTGCGGGGCCAGCACGTGCTGGTCCACCTGGACAGCATGACAGCCGTAGCGTACACGCCAGGGTGGCGTACGCTCACGGCAGCTAACACGACTTGCCCGACGCCTCCTCCTGTGGAGTTAGCAGGTGATCCGCTCCCTGCAGGCCACACACATCCCAGGCGAACTGAACCAGACAGCCGACACGCTCTCTCGTCAGTATACGCCTTGCGGAGAGTGGCACCCGGTCCAGCTCATTTGGGTGCTGTTCGGACAGGCACAGATAGACCTCTTTGCCTCCCACGACACCACCCATTGTCCGCTTTGGTACTCCCTGACCGAGGCCCCCCTCGGCACGGATGCCCTGGCGCACAGCTGACCGCGGGACGGGCGGAAACACACCTCCCCCCAGGAGCCTCCTTGCACAGACACTGTGCAAGGTCAGGGAAGAGGAGCACCAAGTGTTATTGGTTACACCGCACTGGTCTAACCACACTTGGCTTCAGAGTTGATGCTCTGGACAGCGACTCCCCCTGAACCATTCCCCTGACAGAGGACCTGCTCTCTCAGGGGAAGGACACGTTCTGGCATCCCATATCAGACCTCTGGAACACCCATGTCTGGTCTCTAGACGGGACGAGAAGATCCTGAGATGGCTACTCCCCCTCTACGGCAGAGACCATCACCCAGGCTAGGCCCCATCTACTAGGCGGTTACACGCCTCTAGACGGCGCCTCTTTTCGTCCTGGTGTCTCTCTCAACGAGAAAGACCCACTGAGGTGCTCGATCAGGATTGTGTTGTCCTTCTTACGAGACTGGAGACTAACATCTCCCCTCCACACTGAAAGTGTATGTAGTCGCTATCGCCACTCATCACGACTCAGTTGATGGAAAGTTTCTAGGGCAACATGACCTGGTCACCAGGTTCCTAAGGGGCGCGAGAGGGCGGAATCCGCCTCATCTCCGCTCCATACCCTCTTGGGACCCTAACGTGGGTCCAAGAGCCCCAGAGGCTCCGATCTTCCTCACCTGAGTAAGACGGCCCCCCTGTTGGCGCTCGCTTCCTTCAAGAGGGTAGGGGACCTCCAAGCATTCTCTGTGTCCCCGTATTGCCTTAAATTCGGCCCTGGTAACTCTCACGTTATCCTGAGACCCAGGCCCGGATACGTGCCCAAAGTTCCCACTACTCCCTTCGGGACCAAGTGGTGAACTTGCAGGCGCTCCCCATCGGGGAGGAAGACCCAACCCCATCCGTGTTGTGTCCTGGACCGCACGCAGGGCTTCAGTAGCTCTGACCAGCTCCTTGTCTGTATTGGAGGACAGCAGAAGGGGAAGGCTGTCCAAGCAGAGGCTGGCGCACTGGGTCGTGGATGCCGTTACGACGGCATTCCGATCTCAGAATCTCCATGCCCACTGAGGGCTTACTCCACACGGGGTATAGCCACCTCCTGGGCACTGGCCAGAAGCGCCTCTCTAGCAGACATCTGTAGAGCTGCGGGTTGGGCTACGCCCAAACACCTTCGCAAGGGTTAACAACCTTCGCGTAAACCCGGTGTCAGCCCACGTCCTGCGTGGCGACATGTAGGACTGGCATCCGGGGGGGGCGTATGCCTGCGAAAGCATCTTCCCACCCTCCAAGAGGTTGGGTCAGTGTGCTATCTACCTTTCTTCTTACCCAAACACATGGCTAAGAAACTGGTACCTCACCAACCTTCCTTCTTACCCAGACACTGGTTAAGAACAGGCATTCCATCCATCACTAAGCAAGCACCCCTGGGGTTGGCTGGGCAGAGCAGCCTTCCCCCTTAGGCCGGGACACCATATGACCTATCACAGATAGCTCTAACCGGACCTAGTGCTATCGGACGCAGTAACACCCCCCCGTGGGCTGTTCCGTCTCATATACCCTCATGGCAACGGTTCCCACACATGGTAACCCATGAGCTTCCCCAGGTGGACCTCCACCTCGCGGTTAACTACCCAGTCCGCACGTTCCATGCGTTCTCCTCCAAGGACGAGACCATACCTATATCCACCATTTCCTCCCCACGGGTAGGAGGTGGCCTCTGCAGCGCTTCTCTGATTAAGAGTTGCGCTCACCCGGTGTAAACCCGAGCGGACGGCCTCTCGCCTCTAGAGAGCTAAGGCCCCGTCCGTAAAAGGTACCGGTCAGGGATGTACCCATCTTTTCCCAAGAAAGCTCTGGAACCCCCCGACCACCACACTGGAAGGTTACAGTTTCACGAAGCTTCGAGCTGACACGCCCAGGCTTGTTACCGTCGCTTCGCTGATGTTGTGACGCGATACAGCGTTGTGGCGTTTTCCATAAACGCCACAAACGTTTTCCAAGGTAACCCCATCTGTCGTTCTCGACACAACGTCGAGAGACCGACAGAAAGGGAACGTCTTGGTTACGTATGTAACCTCGGTTCCCTGATGGAGGGAACGAGACGTTGTGTCCCTTATGCCACAAACACCTATCGTATTCTGCTGCAGTCGTGAGAGGCTCTCAGGCTCTTCAGAACAAGAGGTAAATGAATCCGGGGGCGGAGCCCGGCATGCAAATTTCATTGGCCAAATTTCATTGGCCTTTTCTATAGTAGTCAGAGTTGATTGGTTCTCAAGGGCGAACCCCATCTGTCGTTCTCGACACAACGTCTCGTTCCCTCCATCAGGGAACCGAGGTTACATACGTAACCAAGACGTTTCGTACGCATGAAGAATCTTTAGGTGAAAGCGTTCATAGCTGTGTTTTTTTATTTTGTTGATCAATCAAAATCAAGGACTGAAAAAAAGATATTAGTCATCACGATTAGTAATATTACAATTACTGACACTTGGTTAGTTATATCTGTAAACATGGTTAATCAAATTAAATTATTGTCACTACAGGAAACTTTAACTAACAAAAATCGGCAACATTTGCATTACACCCGAACGTGCAAATAGAATGTATATGTAAATTAAGGTCAAATGCATAAAGTTAAATGTGACATATTTATATCAGGTTGGTCCGTCAATAAATCAATCAAAATGACTGCTAAAGCATCTGTATTTCTGTCTACCAAACTATGTCAGATATTACAACACCCTCCAGGCTTCTACGAACTATCTCCAAACATGTCTTGACACATTTTCTAAAGCAACGACGCATGATATCAATCACAACAAGAAGCACCTGTGTTACAGAATGACGTCATTCAGCTTCACGTAGACTCGGGCCAAGCAGACCCTCACATCTCTCTTTGAACTGCAGGGTTAATAAGACACAAATCTGCACTCTTACGTCATCTTATGACATCTTAACCAACAGTTAAACCCTTTCACCCCTCACTTCAGTCAACGAATATAAAACTTTAACAGCCCAGAGCTTCGATCAGCGTTATTTAATGTGCCATTCTGAAAGAACACATAATCCGCGCTCTACAAATGAAGACGCCTTCGCCCGGGATCAAAGGAGTGCCTGAGACTATTACTGCACATTTCTGTCAGAGAGATCAGCGCTGCTCCAACCGTCTGCATGTTATGTATTAATGCGTAATGGAGACATGCTTCCATAGCCAGCAGATATCAGACTGTTCAAGAGGAACAAGAACGAAACAAGTCATGTTTCTTACATCTGGAATGACTGCTTTCCCACCCTCAAAATTACCATGTGTTACACTTTTCATCAGACGACCATTGACTGTAAGCACTGCTTTCACATTACAAAGCATTATGAGGTACATTGATGGCTCAGCCATCAAGCCCATTTTTGTCTCAATGTTCAATCTTTTGAAGTCTATGAAGAGTAGCATCAAGCTAAGATGTTATGGACTGTTAACAGCTTGACCCGGTGTTGCAGATTGAAATGGAACGTGGGGCTATTACATAAGACACAAACAACTACAACGTTGACCCTGTTTGTCTCTGTTCATCTATGCCAATGGCTGCCGGACACGTTGCATGATGGAAAAGTGATACTGAGAAAAAATTATACACTGAGTTGTACAACACAACACAACACAACATCGAAGGCAGAGTTGAACTAAAACCTCATCTCCCTTCGTGAACCATGAGACATGACCCTGCCCACAATCAGTGATGTCATACACCAACTTTATGTGGTGTATTCAAGGGGTTCTTGATTATTGGGTGAAATGGTCAATTTAGCCTCCTTATTCTCTTTATTACTCACTCTATTGCCTTCGGTTCCAAATTTCAACCATTTAGTAAATATTTGAGTGAGATGTAAATGAGAGAGTATGTCAACATTTCACTGTATACACTTTTCTCCTATCTTGCTATCTAGCAACCTTGTGAAATCTGCCTTTAGATTTGGAGGTCGAACCGGCCATGACACTTGCAGTAACAGATGCATTGAAGCCCTGAGCTGAGTCATGTTTTATTAAGGTACTTACCCGTTGTGAAGCAACATTTTTACTAATTGACATTTCTCAAGAGAATTATGTTGGCAGTGCATTGGCTGCCTTGATTTAAGATTTTATTTTCCTTTTGTTTGTTTTCAAGGCTGGAGTGGAGTATTCTGTAGGTGTACTCAACGAAGCAGCACAATGTTCAACAGGCAACCAAGCAACGAGCGAACAACAAAATGCCGTAAACACGAGCTGCCCTCTACTCTCGCCCACTTCATCACATCCTCATGAGCTTATTAGAACTGCACTGCATGTTTGATGCACACAAATGGCTGAAAACTCAAGCACATGGAGATCACAGCTGTGTGATTGTACAGCAGAGTGACATGCGTTGGGCGTTTAGAGTCTTGGAAAGGATACTGTGATCTTAAAGAGTGAGTGGGATTGTAAAGAAGTATTCTGAAATTTGGGTCAGTTCGTGACCCTTACGTGGGCTTCGGAACCATTCTATGTGGATGGAGAGAGGACCCACCCTCTTTTTAAGACCAATGATATTTGACCCGCTCACTTTTACTGTACCTATTTTATCGGACGTGTTGTTCACATATCAGAGCACTGTTAGTCAAATCCATTCTTCTTGTGGAATGCCTAAGAATGCCTTTATCGGGCAAAAAACATATTTGGTAACTTAATCGACCAATCACAACAACATTTCCATGCCTCTCTGTGAATTCGTGTTAGCGCATGGTTGTCTCCCAGCCAATCAATGGAGATCAGTCTACGTCACAAATAGTGAGACCATGGCATCTGACCAATCAGGATTTGCTGGGGGCGTTTCAAACTTCAGCATAATTCCAGAATTTGTGAAACACGGATCTACGCTGACGAAGTGTCAGTTTTTATACGCTCGATGCGTCTAATAAGCCATACTTTTACTAATAATTAATTATAACATCGGGCAGTATTTATTAATGCATTGGATTTTGATACAGGTTTGTATAACATTATAAAGTGATCCAGTGGGAAACTTAAACTTATAACAGTTTTTATTATACCTAAATGGGATAAATTTATTTATTTTTAATACATTTTAGCATTATTACTGCTAAAATAAGTGGCACCAGCAGTACTTAGTGCTATTTTTCACTTCTTATTTTATATTTACAATGTATATGTCAATATTCTTTCTGAATGGTCCTAAATAAAAGAAAGATTGTCCTAAATAAAAGTAAAATGTTCTATGAAGTTTATACATGTTTTATGCATTTATGTTTATTTTATATACTGTATGTGTCATATATTTTAAATATATTTACTTTTTGGGATAAAATGACTAGACCAGCGAGGAACAATACTGTATATGGTAACTTCATTGACCTTGATTTTCACAACAGTTCAAAAGTCTTGTAATAACCTCCAATAACACTCCAGGGTTGAAATTTTGAATATCTAAGTATTTAAATGAGTGCCCTTTAAAGGGGTAATAGTGAATGTTTCCCTAAAACGTGCTAATTAGATAATGTTAGGTATGATCACTTTGATTAGAAGAAGAGACGAGAATGGATTTTCACTTTATACTCTGTGAGAAACCAGTGACAGGATCTAATTTGTAACATTGTGATAATGACATTACATTGTCAATCAATCATGCAAGTGAGGACCAGTTACCACGCACATGGGAAAAATCAGAGGTAGCTCTGGGAAGCCCAAGAGGATTAGATCATACTATCTGTAATATGGAGGTAGTCCATTATGGCGCATGGCAAAGATAGCACATAAAATGGGTGCACAAAATGTTCATTTTTAATCAAATGAGAATCTGTCCCCCATACTTTATTGGGGAAGTGTGTTGTCTGTCTCCCTTATTTCTAAAATGATGGCTACACTAGCACGTAGCACAGTATTATAGCGCAAATACTGCAAAGCACATTATTCTGGCACAGTTAACACATAACACCGTATTTTAGAAAAAAGATTTAGCAGAGACAGCACATAGTACAATATTTTAGCACAGATAGTACGGATAACACATAGCACAGTATTTTAACAAAGATAACACATAGCACAGTATTTTAAAGCATTATTTTAGCACAGATAGCACATAGAAAAGTATTTTAGAACAGTTAGCACAAATAACATGTGACACAGAATTTTGGCACATTATTTTAGCAACGGTTGCCCACAGTATTTTAGCAAAAATAGTGCATTGCACAGTATTTTAGCAAAGTTAGCACAGAAAACAAATTGCACGGTATTTTAGCACAGAGACCACAGAGTACAGTATTTAATCAAATTATTTTAGCACAGATAACACATAGCAGAGTAGTTTAGCACAGGTAACGCATTGCATTTGGTACAGGTAGCACATAGAACAGTATTTTAGCAAAGTTTGCACAGAAAACACAAAGCACAGTATTTCAGCACAGATACCGGCCGCATGGCACAATATTTTAGCAATGTTAGCACAGAAAACACATAACACAGTATTTTAGCACAGATAACGCCTAGCACAGTATTTAATCAAATTATTTTAGCACAGATAACACATAGTAATATGGTACATTCCGATGTCACGATCAGGCAATATGTGACCCTGGACCACAAAACCAGTCTTATGTAGCAAGGGGACCTATCTATTAATAGCCAAAAATACATTGTTTTGGTCAAAATGATCAATTTTTCTTTAATGTCAAAAATCATTAGGACATAAGTAAAGAGCACACGATTAGTTTTACTTTTTTGAGTAAAGCAAGCCTTTAGAAAATCCTTTGAGAGATATCAGCTTTGCCCATAAACCTCAGATCAATGACCTTAATGACGCTAATCTGAACATTTTTTCATAGTAGGTAATTATTCATTTGTTTGCACTGTCCAGTATGCATATGGGTACAAGTTTTTTTTTTGCAATGTTTCTTTCTGCTCTGAGCTAAAAACTATAGATTGTGAATAAATGCCACCACTATGCATAAGAAGACGTGCCTTTGGCTACAAGAATGAGGCACGAGTAAGTGAGGCTGATGGAAGACACTTGGACAAAAATAGATGTGTTTATGTAAGTGTGTGCCCCGGGTCGTGTTTTCTAACCCCTCCAGATTTGTGCATTTTATGTCAAGGTTGATTTAATTTGACTCAATGGGCTTGTAGAGGAGTTTTGCCCTTTGATAGAGGCAGATGTTGCTATGGTAAATGTGTGCCATACTCATCCAACCCACAAATTTCCCAGGGTGATCGCGAGATGTGTTTTGGAGGAAACTGCAAGTCTACCAACGTATCAAGGTCACCGTAAGCAAATGAGCTGATGCAAATTAAGGCTGTAATAAGGACCTGGGGATTGTACAAGAGGATGCCTTTGTGCTGTTGGCCTTCCTATGCAAATTGTGATTAGCAAAATTCATTTTGTAAGAAATTTGAAACCAGCAAAGCTGGACTGGTACATAGTTTCAGGTCAACATTTGCTACTGGATTGAGGCTAGCAGTACAACTACTGGCCAAGGCACATGCATAGGTAGAATATCACTTACTATTATCTGCATTCTCATGTATACTAAGATACTAAGTCATGTATCTTAGTATCACTAAAGCTATAAATACAATTTTAACTCAGTAATGTGATAGGATCTAAAGTAGTCGCGGTACAATGATAGCCTGTCTAACAGGACTAGGCACCCTGACAAGGAGATTACTAGATATAAGAGGCCTCTAAACATAGACCGTTCCCTTCATTTGATTATATGGCTCTTTTTTGTCACTCCTCTGCAGGTCTGAGTGTGTCTGAGTTGTGTATTTTTACCCGTTGATTATACTGGTTGACGCTCCAACATAGGAGGTTGTGGTTTTGTAACCATTCAACATTTAGTCTCAAGCGCCAGAAGGGTTACAAACTCTACATTGTAGGAAAATGATTGTAGAATTTAGTTTTTCTGAAATGTATACAGGTTTGGAACAACTTGGTGGGGGGAAAGGGGGTAAATTCATGACAGAATTAACATTTTTGGGGTAGAGTATCCCTTTAAATGCAAATATTGTACGTAACATTTGGCCACCACAGAAAAAAACATTCCAATAGATGCAACAGTAATATAATTATATTATTATCGGAGTGTGTAGAAGCTTTAAAAAGATATGAGCTTGCATTGAATGTTCATTTTAAGGTTAACCATTCATTTAATGATATTGTAGCAAGTGTAAGAATGGATAAGCTTTGATTTTCTCAGGCTGTTGTTCTCTACAGATTCAGAATGCAAAAAGCTACTGTGCAAATGGACTGTTCATTACACCTATAAAGTCCAAGGCCACAATATAACATGTGCCTGTCAGATAACAAATAGCACAGCCAGCAGAAATCCATTAAACGGCTCACTCAGTCAAAAACTGCCATTTAAATGGAAACAATGGAGTAAAGAACGAGAATTACCAGCAAATACACAATGTTAAATAAAGTGAGAGTGCTGGCCATTTGAACCCATTACCGCTTTATTTATGAGGCTGTAAGTATAGGAAGAACAATATATTTGTGCACACAAATGAAAGAATTGCCAGGTTAAATAAGACTCAAACCTATGTTTTTATAGTTTCACTATGTAATTTCTTTCTTGCTACTAAATCAAAAGGACCTTGAAGCCTCAGCTTATATTATTATGGAATTACTGCAGTACACTGTAACACTTTGCTAAAGTTTAGTTTTGACAGGTTTGCCAAGTGTTTTAATTTTGGTAAAAGTAAAGTTTAACTCAAATTGAAAACACTAATAAAATCTACAGTAAGTTACTGGCAAACCTGCCGCAAAACTACAGCAAAGTTTTATAGTGTACGTACGTCATAAGAATTTTTTTATTCACATTAAACAGCTTCTTGCTGTCCTGAAAACGTGATCCTATCACGTCCTATTAGCCGTAACATTAGCGGGCTGGATGACAGGGCGACATGTCAGAAATGAAAAGAGTAGCATGTCTGAAAGAGAGCGACAGGCTCAGGGCTGTTGACAACCTGGTTGTCAGTTTGGATTTGTGAATGGGCTGACAGGGGTTGCATTGCATCTGGAGGGGCCGCAACATGGAGAGATTCAGTGTGACACAGACCAATTGGACCATCTCTAATTGGAAAAGCATTACCAGCTGAACCCATTATCCCTTCTCATATCAGTGACAGTAAGAAGGTATGTGCTGAAGTGTATTATTTTGTTTACTATAAGTTTTTAAGGATCTGTAAACATTTCTATTTGCTATAAAAGAATTAGACTAAAATGTGTGGCTGAAGAGGGTTGTGTAATAGGCCAACAGTCTACAGTCTAAACAATTGTTGGGTTATTTCAACCCATCGTTGGGTCAAAAATGGACAACCTGTTTCAACCCAAATGCTGGGTTGCTTTAACCCCTTGATGGGTGAAATATTAACATTGGGTTAATTTTGACCCAACGATGGGTTGAAAGTACCCAACATGTTCAGTGTAATATGGTTTTATATATAAATCTGGTCACAAATAAAAAAGTATTTTGTTTATGTTTATTTGTTGACGGGGCAGTGCACATTAAAAACGTGACTTTAAATGTGCCAGAATTAAGCATAAATTCTGTAGACCCTTGACAGAATGGTAAAATGTCACCCTAAGAACAAATACAAAGCATCTTACATAAAGACACACACCCTTCAATACTAAAGAGTCTGTACTTCATTATTGCTTTTTTTCCTAAGTCCTAAAAAAAAAAAAAATCACAAAACAGCCATGAGTTCAGGCTTCTTACTATTCATATAAAGCAGTTCTGTCATTTGTGAGGTTTAAAAGCTGCACGACTCCTAAATGTTTTATTTTAAGAGGCTTCATGGCTCCCTCATCATTTTTTTAGTATGGGACCCATTGTGCTCTCTGTGTGTCCCAGACAGCCGTCACAGCGGTGTGCTTAAGTGCGAGTCGTAGTTAAATTATTAAAAGACATTGATACGGTTAAGCACACTGGGGTTCTCTAGGTCTTTTCAAGCCTAGGGAATTTGATTGTTGCTCATCCGCTGACTGTGAAAAGCAGGGCTCAGCAATCTCACAGTACCATCCCCCTTTATTGGCATTTCCTTTTATTGAGCACCTTTGGAATACACTTGCTGTTCCTTCTGGCTGTCAGGGTCTATGTGTTCCCTATGATATGGGCTGAATGGCTATCACACCAAAACACGCTGCAGTAAGAACGTCATATTCTAACTCTTATTTCATTTTTACAGGTTAGTACATTGCTCCAGAAATGCTGTGCTGACAGTGAAGGTTTGCAACTTGGAGTGCATGAAGAGTAAAAACTTTCTCAAAGCACACAGAGATAAAAAACTTACATGGGATTACCCTGGGATGCTTTACTAGGACTATACGATCTGTCCAGATTTGGCTCACAAAGATAAGATTTACAGAATACGTAGAGTGAAAAGTGTGTGTATGTGTAACACACACGCATGAATCCTTTATTGGGTTTATTGTGCTGGTGTTATTACAGGAACAGCAAACATAAGCTCAGTCATTAGCTCAACAATGCAAAATTGCCATCATGATACAGAAACCTGCTTAAGGGACATTAACCCTGCTATCATCTGCTCAGCGTTCAACTCAAACAACTCATCTCATTTGCTTAAAAGGCTGTTTTACAACAAACAGACAGCTTGCTTTCCCTGACTCCCTCCCTCTCTCTTTATCTTTTGTGTGTTTGATTATCTCTCGATTACTCACGATTGGAGACTATCAAGAACAAAAGTCTCTGCTTTACTGTTGACTAAAACAGATTATGATCATCACAAAACAGTATGTTAAAATGTTTGCCGTGGAATTGATGTTGCATTATATTCAACAAAACATAGCCAGCAATTTATGTTTTCATCTGTGGGTACCCATCCTCAATAACACTTTTTAAGCATCCGAGCACCCACAGGATCGCCCCTTTTGCAACAAAGTGGAATCGTTTGAAGCCCACTTGAAAATGTCTTTGTACTATAAAACTTATGCTGAAATGCACAACTTTGACTGTGGACTGAGGACTCAAGCCTCCACATTACATAATAAAAAGTACGGTAAATAAGTAAGGGATAATCTACAGGCAACCGGTTGCTTGCAGAAATAAGCCCCGATAGTGTGATCAGGACCCGAAGCGAAGTGGAGGGTCTTGTATCACACTTAAGGGGCTTATTTCGCAATAACAGTTGGCTGCTTGTACATTATCCTACGGTGGCCCAATAGTGCACAACACAACGAAATTTAAAAAGCAAATATAAGTTCACAACACAACGCAATCAAGCTACAACACAACGGAATAAAGCCACAACACAACGGAATAAAGCCACAACACAACGGAATAAAGCCACAACACAACGGAATCGAGTCACAACACAACGGAATCGATTCACAACACAACGGAATAAAGCCACAACACAACGGAAATGCTCCCGACAACTAGGGGGCCCTAAAGTTCTTATTATTGTTCTATATTTTTAGGGGCACATTCGGCACTTCCGTGCTTGGTTCAGTGCAAACAGCAGCGGTAGATAGACCATTAAGGATTTTCACGCTGATTATTAAAGCCGAGGACAAACATGTTAAGACTTTTTCTTTCAACTGGAGCGGATTCTAGTCTTTAACAGTCAGAAAAGAGCACACGACTGCTTCAGACCACTATAGCCTACACATGAACACATTAAATGACTGATGACAACTGGACTTTCTGCTAAACCAACAAATCTATTGATTTATTTACTGATATAGATGAGCACGCTTTGCATTATATTCCCATTTCGTTAGTCATTAAACCGCAATGCAAAATACTCACGTTTTTTACACTTGATTATGCGTTAATTGTTTTAGAGGTTATGCATGCATAATAAAGGTTAATAAATTGGTAAGAAATACTTAAAAGAGTAATCTATTATTCGTAAAAGTAAACAACTGAGATAGGAGAATGTGCCATTGTCTGCATCTAAATTCAGATTTAAAATTTAAAATTACTTTAATCAAATTAATAAAAAATACAATGCGTTTTGATCGCTGGATCAAAGTTTGATCGTTTAGCCATCTTTAAAACGAGGCTGTATGTTCTTCTGTACCCTACACACACACAGCGTCAACAATAGCTTTATTTTCAAAATACAATTTATATTTAGCTTAAGATTGCTATCCTTTTCATGAAGGAAAACGTTTCGTTCTAAATTCACCTGCTGTGTGTTTTTCTGCATTTCTAAATAATAAAACATGTATTTTCCTTGAAAACTGTCATTTAAAAACATCTATATAATAATAATCCAAAACGACAGCTTATTCAATTGTATTATGTCAGCATTTCTTAAATTTTCCTGTCCGTTCACCGTTTCAAATGCATTCATAATTTCAGTCGCAGGTGGCCATGGTAAATATAAATTTAGGGAAATATAAATTGCATGGTAAATATAATGTATACAATTATGCATAAATGTGGACACAGCCATTTATTTTCGTATTCCGTTCGACGATATTTAGATAAAGATGGTGTAATCAAGGAAACAATTTTGTTCTTAATGCACCCCATTGCTGTTTGTTCTGCATTGACCAAAGAAAGTGATAAAATAAAATAAAAAAACGAAATAATTTCCTTTCATTGCTCATCCTTTATTTTCTGATTAAATCGTTTTTGACCGTAGTTCAAAGTCTTGATTATTTCAATTCAATACACACAAAAGAAGCAAAGAATGAAAAAAATATTTTTAATATAATTCTTTAATTTCAACATAAATAATAATTTCATTAAACGCGTAGCCTATTGTAAATACGACCAATGTATAGCTCACTATACAGCTTAGCATTTACAATCATTTAAACACATATGCACAGTTAATAAAACTCCGATACCCGGGTATGTCAGTGGAGGTTTTGGAATTCATTCTTTCAATCCAAATGATGTAGGCTAGCTATATGTAAGAAGCAGCGGAGGTAAACGAACATGCTGGTTGTTAAGGCAGAATGCCAATGCAAATATGATCTTATGGTGTATTTATATATGATGTTTGTGTAAACTCTGCTGGTCAGGGTGTCTCGAATTACCGGAATTATCCTGTGTTATTAGTTTTGAGTGGCAATCGCGAATGTCTATCTCATTTTTCAGTGGGAGACATGCGGTAAAAGGCAAAACACGAGGGTTTCGTTGGCGGCACAGAGGTGGTGCGCAAAATGCTTCCACTGGCACGTACTGCTCTCGCAAGCGCTCGTTTTGTGAGCGGCATCCACGCTGGCTTTAACCTATCAGCATTTTACTGCGATCAAAACACGAAGAACATAGTTTTAATATTGGAATTGCCTTGGTTATATGACCTAAAAAAAGAAGACAAATACAGAGTGGGTTGATTTGCAAGTTAAAATACACGATACGTGCAAAATGTCATAGTAAACTGCATGAGCGGCATTAGTATTAGCCGCAAAAATGTACTGCATATCATATTTAAAATATCTATAAACTTCAGGCAGGTAAGTGACCTAGAACGACCACCCAGAGACAACACATGTTCACTACGAGAGACAGCAGCAGCGCAGCTACTCCACATCTCGCTAAGTCTGGTGAAAGGGGCATAACATACATTAGAATGTCACGACTAGCCAGTCAAAATCAAGCATTCAAAAGCGCTGTGTAACAAGTCTCATATGAGATTGTTTGCCATTCACATTCGGATTTCCAACAGCTGAGCACACTTTCTTTTTAAATGCTTTACACAAACAAAATAGGCTACCAAAACCACTAAAAAACACCCAGCAAAACGCGCACCTTCTACCCGGCATGACTTAGCTTTTTCATGCCGAAAGTGCCCCCTAGTGGTCGGGAGCATTTCCGTTGTGTTGTGACTCGATTCCGTTGTGTTGTGACTCGATTCCGTTGTGTTGTGGCTTTATTCCGTTGTGTTGTGGCTTTATTCCGTTGTGTTGTGGCTTTATTCCGTTGTGTTGTAGCTTGATTGCGTTGTGTTGTGAACTTTTATTTGCTTTTTAAATTTCGTTGTGTTGTGCACGATTGGGCCACCGTATTATCCCCCCTATTATGTCTACTTGCCAATTGAAAAAAAAACAGGACATGAAAAGTGATTTTGAAATATTTTGTTTTTACCAGATGAAGACCTTCTGTTAGGAAAAGCCGTTTACTTTCGGTTTTAAGGTAAGAAACGACGTTCCGATGTCACGATGAGGCAATATGGTTTAATCATTTGTAAATATAATATAATATATGTTATTAAAGGATATATTCACATTTAATTAGTCAAAAAAACCTGTCATGTTTGATCAATGATTTGCTGCATCCGGTTTACCGTGTGTTATTAGTTTTGAGAGGTTGTTATCTGGGAATAATCATTAATCACACATTTTTTCTCTGCGCTGTGTTGCTAGACTTCTTTCTTATAACCGGGTGTTATTCATTTTAAGAGGTTGTTATCTAGGAATAACGAACCTGCAAATGTCGCGACTGGCCAATCAGAATCAAGCATTCCAACGAGCCATGTAATAATTATTTTTAATGATTCGATTTTTCTCTGCAATGTGTTGCTAGGAGACTTCTTTCTTAACAGTTGAACAGTCATTTCATTTCATTTATAAAGCACAAAGAAACACAACAGAAGTTGACCACTGAGCTTTACAAAGTATAAAACAACTCCACAGGATAAACAGAAAAGGAGCAATAAGACATAGTACGAATAAAACATACTTAAGAATTACTAAAAGCTCAGAGCAGAAGATAAGACTTTAATTTCGATTTAAACTCATGTACCGAGGCCAGAGATCTCAGATAAAACGAAAGAATGTTCCAGAGCGAGTGTCTAACAGTGGCAAACACATGGTCCTCTCTTGTCTCCAGTCGGGTTCGAGGCTGTGCTAGTGAGTAACTGTTTGAGGACCGCAGACACCTGCCTGAGGTGTTCAGATTTAAAAGTTCAGACAGGTATGAGGGTGCAAGACCATTTAGAGATTTAAAAACATTTACATTTATGCATTTGGCAGACACTTTTTTACAAAGCGACTTACATTGCATTATCCTATACATTTGTTTCTAAGTATCTGCAATCCCCTGGGATCAAACCCACGACCTTGGCGTTGTTAGCTCCATGCTCTTACCACTGAGCTACAGGAAAAATGAACATCAATATTTTAAAATCAACACTAGACGAACCGGCAACCAATTTAGAGCCATTAAAATCTGAGTGATATGTTGCAATTGCGGACTCCAGTTTGAAATCTGGCTGCTGCGTTTTGCAAAATTTGGAGCCTTGTAATAGAGGACTGGGAAATTCAAGCATATTTTAAAGAATTGCAATAGACCAAACAAGATATAACAAAAGCATGTCTGACTCTCTCCAGATCCTTGGGGAGATATGTTTAACAAACAGTATTTTTGTCATTTTATTTCTTTATGTTATCTTTCAGGGGTTGGGAAATGAAAACATTTATTCATAAGCTTTTTATATAAAGAAATACCACATCTGAAATGCAGCATCATTTCTCATGTTCTGTTCAGATTAACATATCTCCCATAGTAAAAAACATAATAGTTTTGATGTTAAACTAATATATACCTTTTTAAATGTGTTTAAAGTTTCTAAGAGTTAACCCAAAGTCATTTTCAACATGCTGTTGCATCAGAAACGAATTGTAGTTCACGTTCAAGTCAATTTGACCTTTGTAAAAAGCAAATCATGTAACGCTGTATACACCAATCAGAGAATATGTAAAAACTCTTTTATTTATTCATCTTTCGAGATGACTCATCTATTATTCATCATATTTTCAGGGCTGAGACTACAACAGAAGCAATGTTTGGTTTGTCTTGGGGCCTCTTAGACTCAAAACAGAACATGAAGGTCAAGCGAGACATTGGAAATATCTCAAGAGAAATCACAAATGTCTCTCCTTTGAACCTCTGTAAAGGAGTCTCTTGCTCAGTCTTAGAATTTCATCTGCCTGGACTTGAATCTAGCTGTATTTCTGAGGACAACATCACTTGCCATATACTTCCGATTTTAACTTCATTTCTCAGTTGACTTGACTCAGTCCAGCAGCTTGGTTAGTTTAGATGGCCGATGTGCATTGATTTGTTGGGAAAGCATCATATGCTTGCAGAGACAAAAGAATTCAATCAGTCTGAAATGTTATTTAGAACAACACATTTGGCCATGTGAAGAGTTTACGTGCAAGACTCGTGTCTGGACCTGATTGATAGCAACCTTAAAAACAGATTTACTTCCCACAATAACAGGCAACTGTGAAACACAGAATGCTGTTCTTCACGCAGTAAGAAGCTAATTATTCAATCGTTCCATTTTCATTTTACAAACAAAGTCATGGAATTTCATTCATTTAGGGGTATTCAAAAATAAATATTGGAATAGTAAATAGTAATTGCTCAATCTAAAGCCCCGTTCACACACCCAGCGATACACAGCGACAAAACGAGGCGATGTCATTCATTTCAATGGTAGCCGAGCGACAGCGACTGTTAGCGACAGGAAGTGGGCGTGTCTAGTAGGACTTGGGCGATATATTGTGTATTTTTTATGCTCAGTTTTGCAATGAATTACGCTTTAATGCAGCCACATCCAAAAGCCAGAATCACGCAGAAACTCCGAATATGGGACAAAGAAGAAAAACGCTGCCTCGTTCACTATTCCCTATATAGCACATGACATTTGAGTTCACTAAGAAGTGAATGAAAATGAGACAGTGATTTCGGACACTGACGTATATAGCCTCGTCTGACAATACTGTCGCAGCCGTTCGTCATGAACATAACGATTAGCTTATATTACACCTGTGTGGCTTTGTGGGTTGTTTAAAAAAAAAAAAAAATGTCACGTGTATATTAGTAAAGAGAACAAAACACCTGTCACATTTATTTGCAGGCATGCGTAAGTTTAATAAAATTATTTGATATATTTTAAATAAAACACTACTGTTTACCACATTCATTGAATCTGATTATTCTTTAAAAGTGGAAAATATCTGTCAACAAGAACAAACATAAGTGTGTATAAACACTTCCTATTGATCAAAGAGCCTTAGCTCAAGGAAGAGCTGTGCATAAAACACATTATTGAAGCCTTAGCGAATTAGAATCGACTCTAGACAGGTATAATTAGTGTGAATCGCGATAAACGTCCCAAGCCCTAGTGTCTAGCAACTCGACAAAGTTGAGATTTGCTCAACTTTATGCACATGACGAGCGACTACGATGCATCAGAGCGTATTGTTGTATTTGCATCACTTTTACAAACCCTTGCATTATTTTTTACGTCCTCTAGACACACCGTCCCCATTAACGTTTTCCTTCTCTATTTCCAGCTCTTGTTCAGAGCATCCATGCCTATTATCCTCAACTGTTTACACACCCTTCAACCTCCATAACCATCACCCCACTTCACTGCTCACACTGAGGTTAAGTGTCTTGAGCATCACAAGCTTGTTTTCCGTTCCTGCACCTGTTCAACCAGGTGCTCTGCGAATGTGAGCGTGCTGCCGTGCCAGCCTCCCTGGACCGCTTACCGTACACTTGTAATGCAGTATGGCACAGGGCGCTGAATTCCCCTCACGATTCCGGTCTGTTGCAATGTTGAACAGGAACTTTGCCTGCCTTCATGTCGAGAACAAAGGGCAACATACGAACCAATTAAGACATCTTTCCTGTGCCGTCACCTTTTGTAATGTAGCACGCTTGAGGAAGAAAGCTTTGTTGAGTATACAAGGAGCATTCTAGTCTTGTCACGTCATTTATTTACAAGATAAGCATGTTACCTTACTATGCTAATTTTGCAGTGTGTGGTCCACAGAATACCCGGTATACATTGAATACACAGATTCGACTTATTTACCTTATTTACTAAAGCGTGCAGTTGAGCATAGTGTATACTGTAGAGCAGTGGTTCTCAAATGGGGGTACGCGTACCCCCAGGGGTACTGCAGGGGGTACGTGAGAGAAACGTCTCGGTTATGTCTGTAACCTCGGGTCCCTGATGGAGGGAACGAGACGTTGTGTCCAACCGACAGATGGGGTTCTCAAGGGCGAACCCATCTGCCGGTTGGACACAACGTCGGGAGACCGACAGAAAGGGAACTGACAATTAGGATTAAATAATGAAAATCAATAAATAATGATAATAGTATTTTTATATGAAATTAGGACTACACAAAGATGCATAAAAAATAAATTAACTCTCATTTCACTGAATTTTAAGGAAAAATGTTGTTGTCTGGTCAAGGGGTACTTGGCTTGAAAAAATCATAAAAAGGGTTCTTAAGCCAAAACACTTTGAGAACCACTGCTGTAGAGCATACTCACTATCCGACTGTAAAGACATTTCACACCAAATCTGATTGAAATTCAAAACAAAAACGTACTCCATAGATGATACGGGATGCCATGTGACGCCATCAATTTCTTTATTCATGATATTTTGATTTACCCCCAGTAACAATTTTCGGCCAATGATTTATAATGATAAAGCACATCACTAAATACTAGCACAATACTGGGAAGTATGGGGCATTACACAACATGCTGTAATCACGCTATCGTTCCATTCTAAACATAGCCAACATGTACACTGACGGCTGTTTATCATAATGGATGAATACATTTTTGTTGAGTTGTGTAGCATGCTTGCAGTCTAGAAAGTTTCACTGATTATAACAACAGCATCACACACTCTTCCACCACTCTACGCCACAATATGAGGGATTATAGCAGTGGAGATCTGGCAACCCGCCAATCTGAGTCAGCTCTGCTCTGTGACCTATGTGATTTACAGACAATCACTTATAGAACACACTATGCAGTTTGTGACTCAGAAAGTGATACAGGAGGCTACAGAGAATGTTTGCTCTGGATAAAGAAGATATAGCCACAGATTTGAAATTCAGCCATATATGTGCAATTTCTAGATTTATTCAGTCACATATCCCAAAGGCATATAATAGGCTATTGTTAACAATGCATATATAAAAGACAATCTTTTTATTTTCGGACCTGCATATTTCATCTTCCTAACATGTTCAAATGAGGAAAACATGACTCTGCCTCCCCGTCTTCAGTCAACCCCACAAACACACACACAAGGCTTCCAAATTCAATCCATGTCTCCAACAGTCTACCTTATGAAATAATTGCAGTGTCTGAGCAAGAGAGAGAGAGGGGGAGAGAGAGAGAGAGAGAGGGAGAGAGAGAGAGAGAGAGAGAGAGAGAGAGAGAGAGAGAGAGAGAGAGAGAGAGAGAGAGATGAGCAATGAGCAATGGCTGTACAGCACTGTCCCACATTAACCTGATACAAAGACACTAATCATCTGTCACAGGCTGATTTAAATTAAACTATTATTTAATGTAAAAGAAAGTGGTCCTGACACACACACACACACACATATGAAAGTAAATGAGAGGCTGTGTGAAGTGTGAAGCGTAAACACAGAGATGTGAGCTCACTGTTGAATTTTGTTCAATAGTCTTTAATGAGCTCCTCTGTCGTCCCACTGACTCACTGGACTTGAGCTGTCACCAAATCCAACACAAGATTATCCAAGAACTCTCACAGCAACCAAAAAAGCCTTTTACGGAGTGCATTCATTAAACACTGAAATTGTGTCTGTGGCTCATGACCCATCAATATGATGCCTTATTGTTGAGCAAATGTACATATCACGCTACATATTATGCTATAACATAAACACATTTAAAATCAACATGAAATCAAAATAAATCCCATTTACCTTAAAGGGATAGTTAGTTTGCCCAAATGAATGATTTAGTCACTCTATCATCATTTCAAACATGTATGACTTTCTTTCTTCCGCAGGACACAAACACGATATTTTGAAAAAATTTGGTAACGGAACTACAGCTGTATCCATTTTTATTTTTGGCGAACTATCATTTTAATACATGTTTTAGGTCCTATTGGGAATAATTCATCAGCAGATGTTATATCAAAGAAAAAACAATCTGATTTCGTAATATAGCATCAAAACGTAATCATTTGCTCTTATATTTTCTGCCTTTGACCACTACTTTACCATACAGTCGATTGTCAAATGATAAAATCAGATCTATTCTTTGTTTTTTTTATGTAACAATAGCCATACATGGGATAAAATAACTAACTTTATTATCGTAAAGTTGTTAAAAATAAGACATGACGACTCGTTTTGTTCACAGGGACGTATACAAATGATCTTTCCAATGAAATGTTCTCAAGAATGATAACATCTCTTCCAGCACAATCTCACGGCATTTCAAAACTATTTACGTTTAAGTGAATTGGTGGTTACATAATGTGTGAATTTGCTTTTGGCCCCAGTGACATTAGTGTTCAGGTTTGGAGTTGATCTTCATGCTAATTTATACAAAATCACCACTTCGTAAAATAGTTATATTTTCCATAAGATCAAGTTGTCCCCTTACCTAGTTCACCCAAAAATGAAAATTCTGTCATCATTTACCATTTATCATTTGAAACGTTTCGGACAACGGCGGTACCTATCACTTTGACTGTATATGGATACAAAACCAATACAAGTCAATAGGTACCACCATTGTTCGGTTAACGACATTCTTCAACATATCTTCTTTTGTGTTCTGCAGAAAGTTGTGGTTTGAGAGAGAGAGCGAGTTAAGGATGACAGAATTGTAATTTTTGGGTGAACTGTCCCTTTAAATGAAACATTCCACATGTTATAGACTAGCCGAATTAGCGAATTTGGATTTTGTAATGCTGTGATGTAAAAAAAAACGGGTAATCACAATTCTACCTAAACGTTCATCAAAATAAAAAAGATTCAAGATTTTCACAGACTGTAAAGACACATTCTACAAGAAATTGAACGAATTAACGTCCTCAGATAACAGCAAACCGACTTACTTTTCCGAACATAGCTGAGACAAAATAGCAAGCCGTTACTGTGATTGTGTTTTGAAAGTGAAATGGGTTGAGGGTCACTGAGAGCAGGTTTGATGGGTAATTAAAGGTATTCTGGGATGAGGTTTCCTCGGTGTAAGTGAGTCCTGACTGTAAATCACATCCCGAGTCAAGACTGGGGGATGGGTGAGGTTCTTACAAACACAATATAGAGCTCTAGTACAACTGATCAACTTGAAAGACCTAATAAATACACAGAGAAACCTTCAAGCTCATGTTTGTGTGTAGACATACAACGTTTTGTTTACTATATGTGTGTGATATCCTAATGTGTCTCAGGGCTCCATCAATGCTCGGTACTCCAGTTTGTCCCTTGAGGAAATTTTCCCTCTCTCTTTCACACATCATGGATGGTGCTATCACTCCATTTACCTACGCACCAAAATCATCACACAAATGAAATATGAAGAAAAGTTCTTGTGAAATACAGACCTGGACGTAGCCATAAAATCTGTGGTTCAGAGACAGCAGCAAAGGTGTTTTATAGCCCACAATATAAAGATGTTCAGAAAACATAACAAAAGGTAGTTTCCTCCCCTAGATCTCGCTCGCTTTTATCTTCTCTTCTTGAATAATACATCAGATATTATCATATTTATCAAAGCATTCTGTCATTCAAAAAGATAAGACAATCTAGCACTCCATCCAGACCCTCTAAACTGGAATAAAACCAGTACACATCTGTTGTCTGAAATCCGGATCAACAGCTGCCCTGTTCCCGCACTCATCTGTAAACAACTCATGCAGAGGCACAGAAGCACTGCGGGTCAGCGCTGATCACACACACTTCAACCACAATCAATAAAAGGAATCGAGACCGTCGATACTTACAGGAATTCCTTTTGCTGCCACTGGAGGATCCCGGGGAAGACATCCCGGAGCTGGCTGCTGGGTCTGACCGGGGGTCTTACAGTAGGAGTGCAGGAGTGAGCAGAGGGTGCTGGGGAAATTGGGTGGGGGGTCCGTTTACAGCAAAGACCACCCGACACACATCCTGAACGACCAGACGGATAACGTTGGAGGGTCAGAGTCACAGACACAGTCTCACTGTCAGCCACAGGGAATCTGGTGTTCACACAGCTACACGCGGCCAATTACGTTTCAATGTGAGGTACGGAGGTGATGCTGCGTGCACGAAGCGCTCGGCTGTCTGACGGACTGGAGGCAGAGCAGCGGTGAGTAGTACATAGGAATGTACCACTCAACATCTAAGGAGGGGAACCGCTCAGAGAAAGAGACTGAAGGAGGGAAATGCATTGATGGGTAGAGGAAACAGAATTATTAATGAGAGTCACATTTTTGTGCCTAGTTATCGAAATCTTTGGAATGACCTGAGACGGTTAAGAGTCAACATCAATTTTATTTTTGCATGCATATTGTAGATTATTAGTTCTTAACTGAAGGGGCGTGGTAAGGGGATCCCATATGTTTAGAATAACATGACATGAATACCAATTATTAATAAAAATAATATAGGAATGTATGTATGTATACTGTATACTGTATGTATATATATGTGTGTGTGTGTGTGTGTGTGTATGTGTATACATATATGTATGTATGTTTATATATGATAATATTTTTTGTATTAATATGTAAATTTTTTATGTTTTTATTCATTTCTTACGTAACATGTATAAGTGAATAGCCGTTGGTCTTTTGAGAAGGAGGAAGGGATTGATCTTTTGATTTTCAAATTCTTTGAATCCATTTACAATAGATGAAGCTTGATAAGGTCGAAATACTTCTGTATGTTGCACGTTTACGGTTCTACATGTCAAATCCTTGAACACAATCCCTGTAGTAATGGCGGAGAAAAGGATAAACACTGAAGCTGAATAAACGCTTGGGTTTTTCCGCTTTTTCTGTTCCATCAATTTCTCCTGCAAAACAAATTTGTTGTTTTTATGTGTTAGCTTAGTTCTTGGATGTCAAGGAATTATTTTACAACTGTTGCTGTTCGTTTTTCGACAACGGCATTTTGCGGAACTGAAAATGCTAACTAAAATTGGTTTCAAAGTGCAAGATTTCATCTCTCTATAACCCGTGAAAACACTATTGTCATGCACATGCGTGTTACGTGTTCAGGATGTAGGCATATGCGAGTTTTCCCAAAACAATAATGACCACCAGTGGCATACGGGAGTGTGTGTTTGTTACGCAACTTACTTTTAACGTTTCTCAGCGAAAAGTGGATTTACTGCACCACTACGATCAGCAGAGGCACATTATTTACATTTGCCAGACTCTAAACTGTGTATGCGTATATGTGCCAGCGCAAAGTGTTTCTTTATAAAGTGACATGCATGCATAATACAATGTTTTTACTCATTTTCGTGGATCCATGTCAATGCAGTAAGTTTTGACAACGTTGTTTTGCGTTTGTGCAACACATACAAAACATTTCTATTTAGTTCTTCCTTTTAGTTAATCGTTGTCGTGTAAACGAACTGTCTCTGAACAACATTTTCATATTTTTGATTAACTTTAAAAGTGATCTCACTGAATAAATAATGCGTCCAAACTATTATACCGTAACCTTTTCTCCCCAATTATACTAAATAATTGCATAATTCCATGACAGCAAAAAATAATCACAATAAAATAATAACCACCTACTTTTTCAATGTTTTTATACACAACCTTTCAAATTTGTATTCATAAATCACCTGTCGCCTGTCAATCACCTGTGCACATCTTCAGCTGTTTAATTAATTCGTCGAGGGGACAAAAGACTCCCACTTCATCTGGTGATTACCAACAGAATCACTATATGAATAATGACAGCGGCCAGTGCTACAGTAGATGGATTGGCTATTATTTTTCAGCTGACATGAATGATACACCTTGGCAGTCAATAAAAAGCTAATTAGATATCATAAGGAAGGCATGTAATTGGTTTGAGAGGCAGGGAGATACTTCTCTTCATTGCTTCACCAAGTGATTAGATGGAGCTGTAGCACCATCCCAGCGTGCATCATTTCAGATCTCAAGAAGCAGATTACAGCAGATTTGCACAGCCAAATACAAGTCCGCCCTGTATGTGATGCACAGTAGTGATAAAGACATGATCACATTGTTGTGAAAATTATTTCCTATTACAAGTAACCACCTAGCAACCACCCAAAAACGCTATTAGAAGAACAACTAGCAGCATCTCGGCAACCAGTCACAAAATTCACAGCATCATTGCAACTCTTGTTGAATCCAGTCTTGTATATATTTTTATAGAGTCAATTTTGATAATAGAAAGCTTGTAAAATGTATGTATTTAAAACCCTTCTTAATAACAAACAAACCTTTTTAAAGGGATAGTTCATCCAAAAATGAAAATTCTGTCATCGTATACTCACACTCATGTAATGTCATACCTGTATAAATGATTTGTTCCGAGGAACACAAAGAAAGATATTTGGAAGAATGTTTGTCATTTTCAGTTCCAGGACATCATTGACTGCCATAGTAGGAAGAATTAAAGGGTAGTCAAAGGTGATATTTGTTTTCCTAAATTCTTCAAAATATCTCACGATGTGTTCAACAGAACCAAAAAAAAAGACATTTTGACTATGGTTGTGGATGATGTCCCAGAACTGAAAATTGCTTACATTCTTCCAAATATCTTTCTCTGTGTTCATTGGAACAAAGACATTTTTACAGGTTTGAAACAACCTGAGGGTGAGTAAATGATGACAGATTTTTCATTTTTGGATGAACAATCACTTTAAGCACTTACACTTAAAATATTCTCCATGCGCCCACATACGTCCATAACAGCTCATTCAGGATCAGAGGTCGAAATCATTATTTTATTAAAACAGTAAATAACAAATCCACTCGATGTAATCCCTGTGAAAATGACCACGTCTGCAGAATGCGGTCCTTCAGGCCAAACCAACGGCTCTCAATCACCATAACGTCAATATTGACCAATGGCCTTTTTCATCAGTTGTGTTAGAAATACTGAGAATAGAGGGTATGCACATGTCATCACTTTCTCATGTGAACACACCGGAATGCGCCCGCTTGAGTGGCAAAATAAATGGTTACAATATCAGGAAACGCAAATCCGAGCAACATTTGAGTGTCCAAGAACACCTGATTCCTTTGTAAGTCGCAAAGTAGTCTATTTAGTCTATTTTAACAAAGCTGGGTGTACGTCATACAATGTAAAACAGCCATTTTCAACTTGATTTAGTATATACAGTAGATCAAGATAATTGTGTTGACAAACTGCTTAGTTTGCAAACCGGTTGTTCACATTGCAAATGTAATAAAACATTTCCTGGCTAGTGCTGCTCTCTGAAATGAACAAATTGCCATTTTAATTCAGTCAGATGTTATGAATGTCTAATGATTTGCCACCCATCTTTATTTCACTGCGGTTTCTGATAACAGGCCTGCTCCAAACAGCCATCTCTCACAGAATAACTGGATTTTCATTATTTTATATTGCTGCCCATTCTTTAGAGAGCCTAGAGTTAGACACACTGGAGACGGAGGAGCTGGCGGCTATTCAGGTTTCTAGACATTAGGCCTCAGGATGGATATTGACAAACATTTTTGGCCTGATTCTTACCTCAGAGTCAACAACTGAATAAACTTTACCCTTATGTGTAGCTTGATGATGTAGCTTGACATGATGATGTCTAAATCTATTATAAATCATATTCAGTAATGTTGCTCATACTCTTAAATTCACGGAAATTAAGAAATAGTGGATTTTGAAATACATCAAGATGCAAAAATGATTAAAAAGGTTCAAACACAAAATCCACTATTGCCATAATTCTAGGAACATGACTATGAGTAATAAGATATTACTGAATGTGATTAATAATCAAATTTAGCAATAATGTAGACATTCAAATAACAAATAAACAAACAAATGTAATAATAGAAAAAAAAGATTTATTAAATCATCAAAACAAATAGTTTATCATGAATACAGCCTCTAGACGGTTTACCGAACACACACGAATGGCCCAAAGTTAATATGCCTTCTGTGTTTGGTTGTAATATTACAATTTATTTCATACAGAATTCAATTTATATTATTATTAATTTATATTAATATTGTATTATATCAAATGAGATTAAAACTACTCAACAGTTACAGATTCTTCAGATTCAAAGGTCTACCGGAGGTTAAGTTTGCACTGCACAACATTTGTTTATGTTGTTGCTGCTGAAACTGTCTATATGAGTGTGTGTCAAATGTATCATGAACCTTAATCATTGGCGATAACATTACGTTTTCAATTGTTTAAGAAAGAGTAAACATGTAGCACAAGTCTGTCATTGTTCCCTCATTGATGGGAGTCACACTGCATTTTAACTGGAAAATCAAAAACAACTCAACCTGTATGGCGGTACAGTATAGGAATCCTGTTTGATTTGCATAAAAATAATACACGGATTAGAGCAAATTTGAATCTCATCACAGAGGTGCTGTGCCTTTTCAAAGAGACTCATTTTGCAGGTCTACAGATGTGCCGGATCAACAAAATGGATTAAATTTTTCCTTTTCCCATTAAAATGAAAACTGACAAGTGTACATTCTGTACCTAATGAGGCATAATGCTGTCCAAGGGGAATGAACCACAGAGCCCTCGGCTGAACATACGCTGACATTCAGCCAATAATTAACTCGTTCAGCTCCACCGTTTCATTTACATGATACCTACAGTACACACATACCAAAAAAACTCTGTGTGTGTGTCATGGTTATCTGAGCGAGCATCCATTATAATCCATCCATTTACTCAGCATGTGTCCTCAGTTCGCATACAGTGCATAAAAGGAGCCGACGATGTGAACAACTGTAGGCTTTATCAGACAGAAGAGTTTAAAAAGCCTCAGGCCTCCTTTTCCTTTATCTCTTCTTTATTCCTCTACTAGAAAAATCAAGCAGGAGAAAAGCTGGTAACGCTTTAAATTACGACCCGCAATGTACCGCATATTTCAACAGAATTTACAGCTTAACTAATTTTAACAATAATGAACCTCTACAGTACATATCTGTAGGTAAAGGGGAACAATATGCAAAGTTTGGGGAATAAAGAAGTCAGGATATATTAAAATATATATTTATACTGTAAGTATTTTAAAACTAAGGGGCAACTATTTTAATAAAACGTGGTTTGGATGACCTGCAGTTCAACAATAGCGTGAACATGTACCCATAAATAAGCTACTGTGGATATTAATTTTATTATTAAAAGCAAACATGAAATAAGGGGACATGATGTGTTCAGTTTATGCACAAGCAAAATAGCACGAATAAAGCATACAGACTGTCAACTGTAAATTTGAGTTTTGAGTTTAGGATTTATTTTCATTTGATTGATTTTAGGATTGTTGGTGAAGAATAATTTATTATAATTATGAGTTATTATGATGAGTAAAATGTGTAAATTGTGCAGAACCTATTTTGATCTTTTGACACTATAATCAAGTATTTTAAGAGCGGTTTGCTTTGGATGTTTATATGGCATGCAGTTCCCTCATAAATATATTTATTTGTAGTTTTGCAAATTCTTACCCCTTTATTCCCCAAACTTTGCATATTGTTCCCTTTACCTACAGATATGTACTGTTGAGGTACATTATTGATACAATTGGTTACGCTATAAATCCTGTTTAATTATGCGGTATATTGCGGGCCGTAATCTAAAGCGTTACTGAAAAGCCTTGTTCTTGCCATTTAAAATGTGAATTTAAGGACTATAGTTTAACATCACAGACCTTTGGATTTGTTTTACGTCAAAATGTTTTAGTTGAGGGCCACACTCATAATTTGGTACTAAAACCTGAGGCCGTTTTTATTTTAAAGCGGTAATTATTTCCACCACTGTGCCACTGGCTGAAACACATGAATTGTCACATGATCTCACAATTGAATTACTCTAAATGACTGTTCTTCGTGTAATATTTGTGTAATTAGTGGTGCTTCACTAAGCGTACCGCATAGCTGCACCCTGGCAACCAGCCACAAATCACAAACCATCTTTCTTTGCACAGGCATGCACCACCCACAGTCCCCCCTTTACCTTAATATTTGTTTACTTATGGATGGTCTCTTTGTGGTATATACTGTATGTGTAAACATGCATCCATGGAGATACTTGTTGGGCACCCTGTTTGCGGAGACAGTCCAGGGGAAAAAAAATCATACAAATTCAAAACCTTAAAGTGGAGAGTTCCCACAAAAATATCTGTCATCACCCATTCATTCTAATGTCATTCAAAAACACAAAAGAGGATATTTTGAGAAATGTCCCAGTGGTTTTGTGTTAATGGAAGTCGATGGGGGCCAATGTTGTTTACCAGCATTCTTCAAAATATCTTCCTTTGTGTTCTGCAGAAGACAGAAAGTCCTACAGGTTTTTTTCATATGATATTTGTAGCTCAAGCAGGAAACAAAAGTGAATGGAGAATGCTTCGTGAAATAATAAAGCACTGAGGCATGAGTGTCCCAACTGATTTCACAAGTGTCCAGGACTGGAGTTAACTAATCGGAAGCCTGCTACTGGCTACATGACTGTGAATGTGGGAGGCGGTTGCTAGGCGACAGTATGCTCGGGGCTACTCTCAAATTTTGAATCATAGCTCCCTTTGGCCCCTCCTAAGAATCAGAGGAAAGCAAGTGTGTGTACAGGCTCACCGCCAGAGGAGAAACAGATATATTTAAGAATATCGCACTGTGGAAGCAGAAATATATCTTTAACAGAAAGACTTACTCTGAAAACAAGTGAAAAATGAAAACGGAATTAAATCAAAAGAAAATTATTTAACGGCTGTTAAATTGAATCATTTCAAGATTTTAAGGTTGAATCATTTCATTTTTCAGTATGTACAGTATGAGAGGTGTGTATGAGTTGGTGCATATGTAAACAGGTGCTCTGTCACTCTTGCAGGAGTGGTCGGTGTATTTTGCGACCCATCTGTCAAATAACCGTAGTCTGGAATAAATACAGAAAACATCTACTTGTCCGCAACAGCAGGTGGTGGAGTAAGTTCATACCTGTGTCAAACACGCCTCAGCAGGTGCTCTGTGCCATGAAACAGGACACACACATGCATACACACACATCGTTGTTGCAGTATCTCTTCCAAGCCATCTGTTCATTCTTCAGTCTTGAAGAGACAGGTTTCTTATTTTCAGAGATGCAATATGCCACCTACACGTATCACAGTACTTCAATCTTTCAGATGGAAATGAGATGTGGAAAATTCAGGGGGATTTATCTCATCCAAAAAGCCTGTGTCCAAGTTATAGAAGCCAGAATTGTGTCCGTTTATTTTTCAAATCTCTTGCATATTACCATGAGAGTGACAGGATATTTGAACCATACTGAAGAATGTTCTGGGATCAATACTTCATTGATAAGCTGTGATCACAGAACCTGTGATGTCATCAGACAAACAGAACCCACATTATTAGTTGAGCCTGTAATTTTGCCAGTTATTAAAGCCAATATACATTTTTCACTGCTAAAAAACTGCTAGATTTTTGAAAGACTGTGAAAACCATCAAATTACAGAAAATAAAACTGAAAATTTACAAGACAATTTATTTTTTCAAAATAAGATGAGACAAATTAAAAAGGAACACTGCCATTGTATTATTTCTTAAATGCTGCACATTTCTTTGTCAAATACAAATATATTTCATGTCAAAATACAAGACTGCAATGCAATTTTAAAACAAATTCCAAATCAAATAAAAAGTGATTAATGATTAGTCTCTATATTATAAACAAACTAAGACTTTGTATGTGCTTTTATTATTATATCTACATCTACATTTATAATAAACATCTACATACAATGTATATTATATCTATATCAGCATATCGACGTTTTCCAAGTTTGCAGTAAACACAGCGGCCCCTGCTGTTCAAAACATGTATTACGGTTAATTTAATCTCAACCGATTTGAATCGTCAGATATTACAATTGATTTTCAACTAGCTCACGGTGAATCATTACACCCCTAAACAAAACTGTTATTTTACGGGCACCATAAAATACTGCTGGAAAATTAAAACCACCATCTTTTACACAGATTTACAATTTACATTTTAGGGAATTAACCTATTCTGGATATATGATTTACTGACAGTTGCATATGAAGCTGGGATAGTCAAAAGTATTTTAACATAGAAACAATTAACCACAAGAACATTCATTTGAATTCATTAAAATAGCCTCTCACCTGTAAAATAATGCTTAAAATCTGCTCATAAGGGCTAAGTAAATTATCAATTAATTCATGACATTTTAAAGGACCTCAAATGTAAGGGAAAACATTAAGGAGAATTACCCCACTTACATGATCTGTGAATGGTCTGTAACACAACTCTTGCTCTCTGTATCTCTAGACTCAGATATGCATCACGCTGAAGTCCATGTAATTGGATTGGACTTCAATCTTTCACAGTTCATACTTTCCAAATTACTTTTAGGGAGATTTAGAGTGGTCATTGTGCAGATAATAACAGTCAGCAGAAACCTTTTAAGTTTTCTTTATAAATAAAATTATTTGATAAGTCTCTATGTTTATATACAAGGGTAGAGTATCTTTCTAAGGCCACATCCACACGAAGCCAGTGCTTTCCCTATTATTTTTCAATAAAACGTACGGATCAGCTGTACTCACGAAAACGCAACGGTGGCATTTTCATATTTATCCACTCAGGGACCTGGTTAAAATAAATAGCGGTTTCAGGCTCCCAAAACGCGGTTCTATTTCGTTATTACTGATTGCCAGAGGCAGTGATTCATACTGGATTGTATCTCTCTTTGGTCATGCACAGGTTGAGTCTAATAGCAACAGCGTCATACATGACTCGGAATGTCATGAGGATCGTCCCTATTTAATCCTGTGACATCTGGCGAACTGCCTCTATAATTTTCTCGGATTCATGCAAAGATTTAGGTAGAAGAAAACTTTCCTTCATAAAATACCAGTGGCTTCTTCTTACAAACTCTTAACAGTTTAATTGTTGGAGGAGCGCGTTGGTGTCCTCTAGAGGTTGCGGTGGACTAAGTAAGATTCTTCTGTTGAAAACTTGTTGTTTGTTTATTCCAACAGCGGCAGCATGCATTAACTCTGCTACGCGCTAGATGGTGTTTCATTCAAAACACAGGGAAAATATTTGTATTGCCTAGTTAAGGTTTGTAAGCTTCCCTTTTGTTCTAATGTTACTTCACATTGCCCTTAGATCTTTTCTTCTCTTCTGAGGCTTTTTTTGCTTGGAATCTATTCTATCCTATAGATACATAATCCAAAATGTTCTTGCTCTGTATTTATAGAATATTGATCAATATGGAAAATAGTACTACAACATTCACAATGTGCAGAGTCACCTTACAGGAGTACGGTGGTTACGACTGCTGCCCGTCATGCTTGGGGTGAGAACATCTGTGGCAAGGCCTCGCGTCAGAGGCTAGTATGAATTGTAGTACTTTGAGATGGGAGCAGAGGACTTCCAGTTTGGCTATGGTAGAGGAGCTCTTGATGTCATAGTCAAGCTTGGAAGGGCAAGGCAACATCCAAGCGCAAGAGAGCGGAAACAGTGATTGTTTCTGCTGGTAAAAGGCTTAAGGGAGATGTCTTAACCAAAAGAGTAGACTCTCTGACATCAGAGTTTTCCCCGATTAAGTCCTTATTAATGAAATTACAACCCTGTCAGACACCACCACCTGAAGAGGAAACTCATAGTAGGGAACTAACAGCTCCTGAAGAAGATGTGAAGTCTATGGCAGCCTCCCAAGGTCAGTTTGGGGAGCAAGGTGAAGCTTCATCGGAACTCACTCTCAAATTTCTTATGACTCAAAAAACACACCACAGGGGTCAGCGGAAGGAGGTGCCAGACAGGCCCTCCAGATTGCATTGGCTTGCCTAAACTTGGACACTGCCCCAACCGTAGTAACTCCTTCCTGTGCCTTTTTCAGGGGAAAACCAAAACCTTTGGTTCTGAGTATACCACCATCTAAAGATTACATTGGAAAACTTCAGAAGTGTTGGGCTAACACCAAATCATTGACTCACCATACCAGTGCAAGCAGGACTTTTGTGGCAATGCAGAATGCATACACTTATGGACTGGGACAGATGCCTAAGGTGGAACCTTTTATTACCTTATTCATTCTCTCACCAGAGGAGGCCTGGAGATCTAATGCCCGATGCCCACGGCCACATTGCAGAATTATAGACGGTCATCTTGTTCCACCATATAATTCAGCAGCCCGCATGGGTCGTATAGGGAACTCGCTTTACCATCTTATGTTGGCGCTCTCTCAATCACTCCAGACTATTGAGGGTGATTCTTCATTCAAGTTTATGTCAAGAGAGTTGGGTAGGCTCATGTCGACACTCACGCAAGCGTGGCGCCAAGTGTGGCTGGCACAGTCCCCGTTATCGGAAGCCTGCAGGAGGATAGTTGGAGACCTTCCAGTAGTTCCTGGTCAGCTGTTTGGGTCGGATGCACGGGAAACCCTGGAACATAGCATTCAGTTAGAATTAAAAAAAAAGAAAACTAGGCAAGAGCTAGCGATCTTAAGAAGAGTTCCTCTATCTCACCTTAGACAAGAGGCCCCCGGGAGGTATCCTACACGTACACAACCTTTGGCACATTCAGGGACTACTTATAGAAGTCAATATATACAGGTCTTAACCAGGCTTAAAAGAGTAAGCTTTTCTTTTCCGCACAAAGGAAGTAAAAGCCAGGTTCGCAGAGGACAAGGTCGGGGGGCCAGCCATCGGATGTTTCTCTCGCCAGCAGCTCAATTCCTGGAGACCACCTCAGACCCATGGGTCATAACAACGTTGTCTCAAAGATACAAGCTCCAATTCCGACGGTGGGCCCCTGCTTTCAGGGGGGTCAAGATGACCACTGTCAAAGACCTAAGCAGTGCATTAGCACTGGCACAACAAATAATGGAGCTACTGGAAAAGATAGCCATAGAACCAGTAGACTGGTCAGCGCGGCTAAATGGATTCTACTCAGTGTATTACTATATTACTTACTGGTATTATTATTAATACCAAAGAAAGATGGATGTGTGTGGCCCATCCTTGCCCTACGAGGTCTAAATCAGTTCCTCAAAGTTCTTCCATTCCACATGCTACATACAACAGATGTCCTTCAGGCAATTACGATGCAACAGTGGTGCATCACAATAGACCCGAAGGACGCACATTTTTATATTCCGAACACAGCACAGGCAGTTTCTCCTCTTTGTGTTCCAAACTTTCAGTTCAGGGTCCTTCCGTTTGGCCTATCTCTGTCCCCTTGAGTGTTCACTAGATGCATGGCAGCTGCCTTTTCCCCAATCAAGCCCGGGGGGTACAATTGCTCCCCTATCTGGACAATTGGCTTCTCTGTGCTCCATCTAGGGAGCAAGCAATAGAACAGGGAATTCCTCTGATTTCTCATGTCACTCATTTGGGCCTCAAGGTGAACTACAGCAAGAGTCAGTTGGTCTCATGTCAGTCTGTAAAATGTATCGGCATCATCCTAGACTCGAAACTGATGAAAGCCACACCATCACCTCAGAGGGTGGACAACATCTTGCTCCTTCTTCAATTTTTCTTTTGAGAAATGTCTGGCTTCCGTTCAGATGGGTGCTCAGGTTAATGGGCATGTTGGCAGCAGCAGCCACAGTGATACCGCTGGGTCTACTTTCACTACGCCCTTATCAGAGGTGGGTGAACAGTCTACACCTGAACCCTATATGGCACAGGAACAGACTCCTCAAAGAGACGAAGCTATGCCTCCTTACCTTGGGACCTTGGAGAATGAGATCATTTTTGATGGTAGGTATCAAATGTGTATCAAATCGGGGGTATCAAATGTGGTGGAAGATTTTCTGTCTCGCCACAGACCTTCGCCGGGGGAATGGAAACTCGTCCCGAGATGGTTCAGATGATCTGGCACCTTTCGGCACAGTAAAGGAGGAGCTGTTTGCCTCAGCAGAGCCACTGCCCGCTGTGGCCGGAGATATCCAGTTCTCTGGGCCAGGATGCTCAAGCACATACTTGGCCAGATGTGCCACTCGATCCCCCTAAGTTTGCCAACTCTCCACAGGATTCTCCATGGACACTGCTGAGTGCTTTTGGTGTGTTGAATTGGCCTAGGAGACAGGATCTCCTTCTTCAGCTGCAAGGGTAAATCTGGAAACCGGATGCAGACCGACTTCAGCTTCGGGTCAGAACTAAAATTGAAGGCTTGCAATCTCGGGGTGCAAAATATGATTCTAAATTGAAGGGCACCTTCTACCAGAAAAATATACGCGTGTAGGGGTAACATTATCCCTGGGTGGTGCTCACAGCGAGGAGTGATTGCAGAACAATGCCCTGTACCAACTATGTTGGATTTTCTGCAGTCCAGCGATAGAACACCCTCCACCCTGAAGGTATAAATTGCTGAGATTTCTGCACAACATGTCAAGGTTGATGGACAACCATTGGAGTCTCATGTCCTAATCACTCGCTTTCTTAAAGGTGCCCAGTGATTGCACCCTACCCGGACCGTTAGGGTGCCACCATTGGACTTTAGCTTGGTCTTAGGGTCACTTATTCGACACCCCTTTGAACCCATAGAATGTTGTAAAGACAGTCATTGAAGACAGCATTCCTTTTAGCAATAACATCTGCAAAATGTGTTGGAGAGCTCCATGCATTATCAGTCATTGTGGCCTAATCCTTCATTCTTTCCCAAAAGGCTCTCTGCACTTTTCAAGAACCAAGCGATTGTATTGGCAGCACTTAATCCTTCTATGGAAGCGCAAGATGACAGTATTGATTTACTGTGCCCAGTGCGGGCACTGCGGGGCTACCTAAGTACCACAGAGAAATTGCACTGTTCGGACCAGCTCTTCCTTTGCTACTGCGGACCAAAGAAAGGGCAGCCTCTGTCAAAACAGAGGCTGTCACACTGGGTGGTGGAAGTAATCTCCCAGGCATATAAGAACAAAGGCCTGGCTACTACAGAATTGATGTGGCAAGCCCTAGGGCGATGGAGAAGGCTGTGCTGGTGGACTTTTCAACGTCTGCGTAAGGTGAGAGGTAGCTCCTCGTGACCTTGCTGTTATGAGTCATCTAGTGTGAATCACTGCCTCTGGCAGTCAGTAAGAATGAAATAGAACGAGGGTTACGTACAGTATGTAACTGCAGTTCTATGTGATCTGGATGACCGCCAGAGCACTCTGTCACTCAGAGTCTTGGAGAGAAGATTCTGTAGAGGCAGTTCGCCGGATGTCACTTGATTAAATAGGGGTGATCCCCATGACATTCTGGGTCATGTATGACGTTGTTGCTATTCGGCCTGTGCATGAGCAAAGAGAGATAAGATCCAGCATGAATCACTGCCTCTGGCGGTCATTTAGAACCCATAGAACCGCGGTTACATACGTTATACGATATGATACAAAATCTTTACGTATAAAGCTACAGTAAATGCGTTTCCATGTGGATGTGCTTTAATTCTCACTTCGTTAACTTGTGACCTGTATTTCTAAAAGTTATCTCTCTCACACTCTCTTTTTAAGTTCTAAGGCTGAGTTTGGGAGAAGCGTGTTCATAAAGTTGTCAATCATGTTTAAGGATTCACTCCAGTGATCTCTCCATCTTCACCTTCAGTTTGCCTTCTGCATTACTACGCTGAAGGTTTGATTATTTTTTAAATTAATATTTTTAATACCTTACCATAACACTTCTTAAAGAATAAGCAATAATTGCCAAATTTACCATAAGATTATATGAACCAGTGAATGTCGCGACATAACATTTCTCACTAGCCTGAAATATCACTCATGATTACCACAAACCAATAAACCATCCTGTTATAAATAATTACAAAAGTTATTACTATCTTTGTGTAACAACACAGACGACAACATAGGACACACTGTCAGCTGCTATTAGCTGTATTGTATAATCTCTTCAGTAAGGAAATACACTACACTACAGGAATATAGCAACGCAATAAACATTCTGCTAACAGACCAGCACACGGTGTCTTTTATTAGATTCATCTCATTTACTTGGTGGAAATTATAAACACTAATGGCTCTGTGGCGCGACAGCCTGCAATTTTCAGTATTGCTTCGCAGGAACAAACACTGTTTGCCTGAATGCAGCAACATGAGAATATTAATAATATGTAGGAGACCAGGTCAACGAGGGGGTAATAAAACCCACGAACAGGGGAAATAAAAGAGCTTGTTTCATGAAACATTTGTTCAGGTGTTATGAAACTGAGCAAATTACCCCGACATGTGAAAATGCGGTTACAAAATGTAAATTGCACTCATTCAGTACAGGCTTCATGAATGTTTAACATTCACCCCGGTTACCCAAAATTCATTGTGCTGGTAATGAACTCATATGAAACACATTTACACCACAAGAATTGAAATGAGCACCGACTTTGCACATTTTAGATCTTTTAATTAGTAGCTGGAGTTACATAGAAAGCAAAGCTGTCTACCCACATGAACTTACATTCACCATGAAGATTGTCACATTAAGCCGGCGGCGGACATAAGGGTGATCAAACGCTGCAGTGTGCCAACGCCCTAATTGCTCCTTCAAATACAGCTGCAGCCGCACACTTTGAAATGAAATATTCATAACATGTCTAGAACTTCTGCAAGGTCTATGGTTTGTCTTAGTCTCTGTTAAACCCCATGCTGCCCGTGCCCAGTTTATTCTTGACAGTGAGGAGATTTGGGTACGTAACAGGTCACCATGACGTCCAAATTCAACTCTCTTGTGAATGCACGGATGACAGTTACCCAGGAGCAAATGTGTATAGTTAAACATCACAGTTGTTATGTGCATATGCACAGTCATAAACAACAAAGCGTGATTTCTTTGACAGTAGAGTGAAGATGCATGCAGTGATGATGACACAGATATAGATCCACATGAGCAACAGACTTCGTTTTCAGCCTGACAGCTCACAGATCTCAGAACACAGCTCAGCCTTTGATGGCCGGACATGATCAAATCTCACCCTGTAACTGGATTGCCAGATCACAACACAGCATCACTCAGAATGGAACCTAAACTGTAATATCAATGAACGTTGACTGGCATTTCAAGCTCCTTGATGAATCACCACGGCAACAAGAGGTAGAACAACAGAGATGCTGCTAAAAAAAGTGTGATACAGGCATGCTTTAAGGAGTAGTTTACCAAAAAATTTAGATAATTTGTGACACTGCACTTTAAAAATAATTTGTTGTTTTAACTTAAAAAATCATGTTACCTAGCTCCCTTAAAATTTTTAGTTAGTTCAACTTAAAAATATAAGTTAACAAAACAATTTTGCACCAAATTCATGTAATAACTAATATTTTTCATTGAATTAACTGAAAATTTTAAAGAAAGCTGAGTAAATTAATCTTTTGTTGAAACAACAAATCAATTTTTATAGTGTGTCCCACAAAATCAGTCATAAGTAGCACAGGAAAATTTTTAGTAATAAAAGCAACGGCCTGCTACAGCGTCTCTGATGAACAACTTTAAAAGTTTTTTTCTTAATATTTGGATTTTTTGCACCCAAAGATTTCAGATTTTCAAATAGTTGTATCTCGGCCAAATATTGTCCTATCTTAACAAACCATACATCAAGCATATTTATTCAGCTTTCAGATGATGTATAAATCTCAATTTAGAAAAATGTACCCATGTGATTTGTGGTCCAGGGTCAAATTTGCTCTTGTTGTTTCATTGTCATTGGTTCCCGCTGTTTTAATCAAATTTAAAGGTACAATATGTACGATTTTTACATTCAAGTTGAATTTCACAAGATTTATGAGTGCGTGCGTGTCGTGTTCTTTAACGGCCCACATGGAAACAACACAAAGCCCTCTGATCAAAGAAGTAAGCTGTCGTGTTTACAACGGTTGCAATAAGAATTCATCAATATGAACTAAACGCTTAATTCCTAAAAGTGTGCGGGGTTCACGGCATAAACTTATGATCATTGGTGTTGCTGTTAACGTTGACAAGTTCGTGAATGTACACCGGTCTGTTACGGCGGGGACAGTTCCACGCCTCTAAACATGGGCAAGGCGCAAAATGAAACATGGTTGGTCACATGCCCTCTTGGGCAGGCTTCGGCAAAGAAAGCGGCGAAAGTTCCCAGACCTTCAGTATGAAGACTACGCGAGACTAGGGTTAGCCCATATATTTTATATATCTATATATATCAAATGTTTCTAACAATGTTTGAATCCAAAGAAATTCCCAATTTTAATCAAATGTAACGTCCCTCCGACATGATCTTTGAGTCTACTGGGTGAAGTTTGTTCTTTATGTTTCTTTAAGAGCAAGAGGAAACCTCACTGTGTGATGTTTGTGTGAGTGTGCTTTTTTGAAGGTCTGAGGCAGCGGTGGATGAACTGACTCAATTAGAGGATTAGAGGCAGATTATCTCTGCCCCTGCAAACACATACTTCATAAACAAGAACACACGGCCTACAGAACATGGAGACTTCTGACCTGTAATGCACAACTTATATTGCCCACACAAATGTTACACCAATGTTACTGTATTTCATTTTAGTGATGGTATCACCTTAGTGATGATATAACTTTGATATACACCATTCATATACCATTTAAGTGTTACGTTAAGGTAGTATAACATACATACTGTATACAAGTACCAAAAACATGGGATGTCCATGTCTAAAACATTTTTATTAACAATACAATACAATAAGTGGGTTTCTCCAGAGTACCCCACTCGTTATTCTTGTTTTCTCATGCAGTCAAATCTTTCAGAGATCGGATATAAATCCTGCAGATAAAGTTATTTTCTCAAAGGCACACAAGCACACCACCGGTGTTTGTCCTGTAAAAATATTGACATTGACATTGTCTCGGTTTCTTATTTCACAGAGATATATGTATATAGATCCATAAATATTGTTTATTGTTGGTTTACTGTTATCATGTCTAGTTTTATTACACAGATCTCTTTGCAAATGACCACGATTCCGCCCACTCCTTAGAAACAAACAGCCAGGCCACACTTCTGAATGCAATATTTCTACAAAAACACTCACTTGAATATCTTCAATAAATTGCACTACACATATGATTTGGCTGATGATGCTTTTACCCAAAGCTTCTTACTGTGCATTTTAGGAACACGTTTGTTTAAATTCACAACCTTTGCGTTTCTAAAGCAATGCTCTACCTATTAAGCATCATGGACACTCTAAATAAGTAAATAAAAACAGTTAGTTCACTTTTAACCTCTTTCACTGTAGATCTGACGCTCAGAATTGAATGTGGCATAACCAACAAAGCCCTCACGTGTAGTGTTTATGGGCCTGATTAGATAATGCTGAGAAACATTGTTTAGAATAAGAAGACATCATTATGTACTCACACACTGCTGGATCTGTTTGGGAGACTTTATGACTGTCAGCAGCACGTGACAAGACCCAAAACGAGAGACAATCGAGTGTGTATAACGCGGTATGCAGGCTGATGTTTTAAGACGCGAGGCTGTAGCCGGCAGAGCATATCGCCACATTTTAAAGCCTTTTGCGACATCTAGCGGTCAAATGAGTAAAGTGCACTGAATGCAAGATAAAGATTGAAATGAACACTTTTATAAGCTGATATTTCTCAATACAGTTGTTTTAAGCGATGAATTTCTTACAATACAATACGCTTTGTAAGTGAAGTAAAGAAATAGTTTTAATATTTTTCCTTAAAAACTAATTTCAACCATATTATTTACATGCATACAGCTTCAGATCAGAAGGTTCCCTGATAGCAAAGATAACAGATTTAATGTTAAATCAATGCCACGTTAAATCAATTACCTGTGCTGGGTAAGATCACAAGAAACATGTCTGTGAGGTGACTCTAAACAGAAGTGCACCTCTCTGAATGCTAGTGTGTAATATACACAACATTAACTGGAACATATGAGTGTTAAACTAATAAAAGTCACCAATTTAAACTGACTAATTAAAAGCCATAATGTAGGTCTGTAAAGAAGTTCACACGATCTATAAAAAACAGCCTTATCCTTAACAGAGCAAAGCATTCAGAGGTTTGACACATTTGAGCTCTTTCCTAAGGTCTAGTTGAAATCCAGATGCCGCTTTATCTTAATGGATCTGTAGACTGCTGAGATGGTCAGAAATTGGTCATGAAAATTCAGAATAAAGAGAATAATGGGAGTAATGGAATTTATGTAATGCAAGTCTGACTCCTCGTATAAATCCCATCACTTTTATTATAATGGCATTTCAAAAGGCAAATTACATTTGTGTGGGTACAATAACCTAACTTTGCCTACCCATCTATTATTTGAATTGCTTATAAAGTCTTAATGCATGAAAATAAAGCAATCTTGGTACATTACAACAGTCTTATAACCTCCCTAACAGCCGCTCGTAGTTCTCACATTGTTTACCAGATGAGGGCAGCATACACTCAGGTGTCCCTTTACTGATTTTTATAAACAAACATGTTTACAAAGAATACAAATGTATAAGGGTTGATTGTAGGGATTTAACAATATTATCAATATCGTGTCATCGCAATAGCAAAATTGTCTCAATATTATCGTGGTCTCATGACTGCATGAAAGGATAGTCTTACGGGCCTCACATAGAGAATGTAGAAAAAATTATAGATGTAACCTTTGGCGTCCATCTGGTGCAATTATTATATTTCATAAAAGGGATTTTTAGCTCATTTGACCCATCTCATACTACAACTCATACCTATGAGCAACAGTTATGATTAGAGGATAATGAAAAGAGGATGCTAATGGAACGTTTCCAAGTCATCAACTGTCACGCTAAATTTTGCAATAAATACCGTACCATGGATGTCATACTGAGGTGTTATCGTACAGTGAGATTTTGACATTGTTACATCCCTAGTTACTTGTACATATTGTGAATTTGCAAAGATGTTCCTAAAGGGGGCGGCTACATTCAAATACCTTATACTCTTGTAGGCTATATACCTGCAGGCTATTAAATAATAACTTTGTTTTTATTTTGATTCTGTAACAAATACTGTATAATATAAAACCACAATTTGCACAGTTCAGCCGTAAATAAGCCAAATCTCCTGCTGGTTTGTACCTTTTTCTTTTAAAGATAATTAAGATAATTATTTTAAAGAAAAATAATACATTTGCCTTTTTTAATAGAACCTTCAAATTATTTTGTGTTTAAATAACTTTTCATATGCATGATAAAATTACAGGTCAATGCACTGAGAGAGCAAATTCAATAATAGCTCTATGCCACAGACAGCATTTTTAAAGACAGTTAATTAAAGCATCTGCTCAAATCATTTCTCACCGGTCTGTTCCCTGAGCTCTGAATCTGTTTTTGTCTTAACAATACCAGCGTATTTTCTCATTCAATATTTGAATGTACACTCTTATGTTATGGGAACATAATTTAGCTGTAATTTAGCATAATTTGAATAAATACTATTTGTCTTTTACTTAGATACAAAGTCTGTGAAATTCAGAATTAGAATGTGTGACCTGCTCAG
Organism: Triplophysa siluroides; assembly: GCA_006030095.1. Lineage (NCBI taxonomy): Eukaryota > Metazoa > Chordata > Actinopteri > Cypriniformes > Nemacheilidae > Triplophysa > Triplophysa siluroides. The sequence continues at coordinate 1,723,505 of VCII01000202.1, read as the reverse complement.
CCAGGCTGGCGAACATTAGGATTTTCTTCAGCTTGAATGGACATTTGTTTCACTGACCTAGAAACAACAACATGTTTCAAACCCAAATCTTAATGTGATTGAGATTTGTTTATTGTTTGGGCTGCATATCTTAACAAAACATATTTTTATCAAAGTTAAAATCTTTAGTATTATGCTTATCACACTAAAAGTGACACAGTCATCATACATATTTTTGACACTTTTTCAATGTTAAAAATGATCTCAACAATTTAAATTTCATATGAAAAAGGAGCAATGCTTTTTTGTGTTCTACAGAAGAAAACAACATTAAGTTGATGCATACAGTATAAAGCAATAATGAAGATGCTTGTTGCTACTGGTGACACTAAAAATAAACCTTAAACTGCAAAGTTGTGTCGTTCAGATATCCACGTCTGGCAGACAGAAGAGGAGACATCTATACCTCAACAGTCTGTCAGACCCCCACAGCAGAGACCCTACCACAGACCCTCCCACAACTACCTGTGTGCAGCATCAGGTCCGGTCATTGATTAAAAAAACATTTGAATTATTCCTAGTGCAATTCTAGCCAACGTGTGGATTAGATCGTTTTAAGACTTTTATAAAGTTGAGATTAGAGAGAGAGGGAAAATTCCAGTTCATTAAATACAGATCAAACACATGTATGGTTCCCTCAGGCACAGTTGGGGAGAACAGTGGGCACCGTGCCTAGCTGAGTCAGATATGAAGTGATGTTTTTGGACAGTACCAGCATGGCACTGCAACTCTGGCATTTTGGGAGCACCACTCAAAATGATAAAAAAAAACTACTTTGTCATTGGTGGAGAGAAAAATTGTCCTTGTTTTTACAATACGTTGCCAGACGTTGTGCACAGCAATAAAGCTGATGTTTGAAATGTATTTTCCTTGGCAAATGTTTACTTACTCAAATGATGCTATATACTGTACACATAAACACCGTTGCAGTACCAATGCTGTTTGGATGGTATAATTATAATTTTTTTAACCAAAGGTTTAGCCAAGAGAAGGTTTTTGGGACACCTTGACACTCACTTAGCCACCTGTTGGTGGTAACAGATATTACACTTTTTAATCTCTTGAGGGGTTTAGTGTCAGGTTTACTATTTACCAAACACTCATTTGTGTTAACTGGGGAGTAAGATCTTTCCATGACTCATGTGTTGGTTTTGAATCCCCACAAACAAGAGCCAGTAGGATTATTGGCAACTGTCCGAGCAGTTTTGTTATTTTCTGACACCGCTTGTAAATGAAGATGCATAACACTCGCATCATGTGAATCATGTGAATAAATGCACAAGACAATATTAGTCAATTAAATGCTTGGTTTACCAAATAACTTTTTTGATATCTCCTGCTTTCAGGATCAACTAACACAGAACATCATTAAATGTGAATGAATGGAAAGAGTTCACTTCTATCAATAAGTTATGTGAAATCAAAGACTCGACCCTGATTGTTTACGATATTCAGTAGCTCAGTTTCTCTAGAGTTGCAAGCAAAAAAGGAAAAACACAAAGAACAACCAGTGCCTTATATTCAAACTGCTGCACTTTACTGATTCTCAACATTGTGTAAGTAGGTCATCTGGTTCTTATAAATTCTTACTGAGAAGAAAATCACCAAAGCTTAGCTTACACTGTTTACATAATATTGTTCAAATTTGTATTAATTATTAATTCCAGTTTTGGGGAATTTCATTGTTTGACTTCAAGAGCTTTGCCCAAAAATGAAAAAGAAAGCATTTTCCCCAGTCCCATAGCAAATGAGTTACCAGCACTAAGCTATTTCAACAGAGCTATTTAAAACTTACTTTTAAAACTTTCAAAACTTAGATATTCAACAGTGTCTTTACTGTGGTTGTATTCTCAGAAAGCTTTTTTTTCATGTGACCTACAGGAGATCCTTACTGGGGCTGGTAATGGGGGGGAGGAGTCCACACTGTAAAAAACGAATTTGTTTACTTTACTTAATGCAATTGTGCAAACTCCTTGCCTTGATTCAGTTAAGCTTAACTAAACTTAAAAAAAATGACCTTTAACTTACTAAAATAAGTACAATATTTCTTACTCTCTGACTCAAATTTACTTAAATGAATTAAGTTTAAATTACTTAATTTTGCCGGTAATTTAATGTTAATAAACTCTATTCTTTCAGATTCTTTATTTTACATATTGCTTTGTCTTGATATTTATAAAACAAACCTATACAGCCCAAAATGAGCAAGAAGAGATTGATCTCAATGATCTCAGATATAGTAACTGTCGACATAACACATATTTCAGGATACTTGTAACCTCCCACATCCTAAGCACATGCACCACTTTTCTGAACAATGGTAACCACAAAACTGAAAAATATGTCAAACTCTTCTAAATATCTTAGATAAGTGAACATTATACACTTACAAGTCTTTAACTTTACTGAAAAACACATCAAATATTCATATTCTTTCAAATGTACTCTCTTAATGCAATCTGACGCAAAGCATGCTGGAAATTGGAAATCCTTCTCGAACAATTGTGTTGAATTAACATATTTAAATTAAGTTAATAGAACAAGGAGCAAATCATATTTTTGAGTTTTAGTCAAAACTTCAAGTTATTCAAAAATAATCATTATACTTTACTTAAAAGTAAAATTGTGTTTCAGGAACTTAAAATATTGAAGTAATATAACTTTTTTATAAAATTAAGTTTAAATTACTGAATCTGTTTGATTATTTTGAGCATTTGTTTTCAAAGGTTCAAAGTGTAATCTTTAATCCGTGTAATAGCTTACAAACGCTATGCGCATAAAATTTCAGCGTCAGTATCTGCAAAGGCACATGTTGAGTAAGTACGGATCTTACATACTCCAAGTGTTAGATGGTGATAGGCTAGAACTATAGGTAATGAGTGACGTATTATTAGAGTCTTCCTGGCAGAACCTGCGCTAATTCTTTCATTTCTACACTCTTAAAAAAGGTGCTTTAAACATTTTTTTGTTTCACAAAAGGTTTTTTGTAGCCAAAAAACGTCCTTCTGATGGGGGACGGGTAGATATAAAAGCAAGATAAAAAAAAAAACAATAAGATATAAAAAAAAAAATAAAAAATTCAAGGAAATAAAACAAAAAACATAACCACTAAGAAAAACAATAAAATCATACAAAACAAAATAAAATAAAAAAATTAAAAAAAAAAAAAATCAAAAAATAAAATAACAAAATAAAACAAGTAAAAAAAATCAAAAAAAACGGTAAATACCATTCACACAGAGGGGAAAGGGGGAAAAAAGGGGAAGCAAAAAGAAAAAAGAGAAGAAAAATAGAAAAGATAAAAATCAGAATAAAAAAAAAAAAAAAAAAATAAGCAAAAAAAAAAAAATAATAAAGAGATAAACAAAGGAAAACAAAAACAAAAGGAAAAAAAAAAAAAAAAAAAAAAAAAAACATAACAAAAAAACAAAAAAAGGAAAAAAATACGACGGGAAAGAAAAATAAAAAAAAAAGAAAACACACAAAAATATAAAGGAAGAAAAAAAACAAAGGAAAAATAAAGAAAAAAAAGCAAGAGGGAAAAAAAGAAAAAAAAAAAAAAAAAAACAAAGAAAAAGGGTGGATCACCCGCCTCCAACAATAACCCAAACCATGTACCTCCAGTATTCCTTTTTTCGCCCCAATAGAAGGCAACCACACCACGAGAGCCGATGGACACCAGAATATGGCCAAAGGGAAAACTGCCCCACACGCAGCAAAGTAAACACTCTAAAACAATCTTTATATGTCCTTGGTACCCTTAACCCAACACCACCTTCCACATATACTCCCACACCGAAAATAAACAGAAGCTCCCGCCAAAAATTCAAAAAGGTACCTATGATAGGAAACAATAAAAAGTCTCTGTGCGAAACACAAATCCCACAACACTTCCCCACAGTTCTACCTTATATCACTTTGTGACACTAATCACCCCTCGTCCCAACCCATACCTCTAACAGACCCTTTCACCCATTTACCTATCCGTATAAAACGCAACGCCAACACGCGGCAATTAAACCGATAATGACAACGACCCAAAGAGCGAAGAAAAGACGCACTGAACAGCCCGAGAAATGAACAATACTACACCACTTAAACGGTAGACAAATATGGGAATAAAGATCACAAAAACCATATGATTTCTCTCCAGCTACTGAAAAAGAAAAGGTAGAAGCCCCATGCCAAACAAAAAATACATAAAAAAAAAAAAAACAGAATACAAAAGCTACAACAATAAACCCAAAATTCAACAAGAGATAAATCGCAACAGAGAAAACCTCGGGGCCTAGGGAGAAAATAAAACTAAAAAAGGGAAACGGAAACGAGCTAGGGCAGAAAAGAGAAAAAAAAAAAACCAGAAGAAGTACGGAAAACAAAACCCGGATAGATAGGCGACAGCGCATGACAGAAGGAAGCAGATCGAGAGGACATAAGGAAAAAAAAAAGACTAAAAAGAAAAAAAAATGAAAGAGATGCCCCCTTTTAACATAATATTGTCATTAGAAGCTACTTAACTCCCATTCTTCACCGCCATCTACCACACTTGTTTACGCGAAAACGCCAGTAGACGGTTCAGGCTGGTTGCACCTGATGACGATTCGGGGGTGACGGTCTTCTCAATTTCCAATACTTTATAGAACCGCTACTTGTAAGGGGCGGCCCCAGAGTATCGAGTATAGTACATAACAAACTTACTCCTCCTCCCTCCGCCCACCCTCCATCGCATTCACCTCCCCACCCCCACCAGCCCCAGCCCCCTCGAGAAGAGGGCCAGGCTCCGGGCCCCATCGGAGGTCACTTACTCCCCCCCCCTCCCGATCCGCCCCCCAAACTGTTCCCCCCGGCCCGCCCCTCACCGCTCACTCGTCGGCCGCGCACCCCCACGCAGTCCCACACCCTCAACCCCCCCCCCACTTCACCCTACGCCCCCTCTCCAGGACAAAACTTCGTTCCCCTCACATCCCCCCTTCCGCTCCCCCCCCACTCCCCCCTCTCCACTAGGCCATCCCCGCCACCCAACGCCCCCCCAGGCAGAAAGGTAGAATGACAAAAGTAGAACAGGGCAGGGGGCTAGGAGATGGAAAGGGGGCGGCAACCTGTTACCACATCCGTAGCGGAACTACCGGTTTAACCGTACGGGAACCTCTTAAGTCTAAGAAAAAACAGAGAGGGGCAAAAAAAAAAAAAAACCGAATAAGTCAAAAAAAAAACGGTTTAGGTGAGCGCATAGGCAGGGGCGAAAAAAGAATTCCCCGTGGGGCACTGTAGCTCCCAGCCGCTCCTCCCCCCCCGCCAAACACCCCCCACTCCCTCCCCACCCTCCGAACTCACTAAGTAAAGGGAATCATTCTGTCCCTCCCCCCCTAGCCCCCTCGGCCCCCCCCCCCCCCCCCACCCTCCCCGCGCCCCCCCCCTCACGCATCTCGCAGCTCCCACAACTTCCCAATATAGTCTCCTGTGGTGCCATACCACTGCTCTCCCCTTCCCTCTCTCTCACCATACATACTTCATCCCAGTCCCCCACCCCCCCCCCGCCCGTCATCCCTCCCCCCTCCTAATGCTATGTCGTCAGCAGCGCCGAATAGACCAACTAGACCCACACGGCTGTACCTCTCCCTCCCTCTCCCCCTCTTCATAAGCCTGCTCACACAGGCCCCACCGGGTCTCCCCCATCCCCTCCCCCCCCCCCCTCCCCCTCCCTCTAACCGGGCGCCACTAGTACTGCGCCCCTGTCAGGGAAACAACCCACCGTCAGAGGGGGCATGATCTGATGACGGGAGAAATGGTCGCAGGGAGGGAAAAGGAAGTATGTTGGAGGCCAAAATCGCGATAGGCGGGGAGAAAGAGGCGGGGGGAAAAGAGAACCCGGGGGAAGAGGCGGAGAAAAGGCCTAGGCAAATGGGAAGGGGGTGAAAAAGAATGGGGGTTGACACCCGCCACTCTGCGCCTCTTATCTTCTACCATAACCCTTAATGTACCCGACCCCCAACCCCGACTGGTGCCGATTTTCACCCATAAATACAAAAAACCACCCAAACTAATTACACTAAACGTAAAAAAACAACCATAACGAGGAGCCTACGCGTCAGGGCAAAAGACCCCTTACCCCGAGTCTCTCCTAAGCATACATTTCACCCTCGTCACTGTTTTTGTCTCCCCGTTTTCTCTCTATATATCGCGTTCCACGCCTTGTCAACCCCACCCATCAAATCCTACCCGCTGCAACAAACAAGGGGTCGATAAGCCTATCACACGCCGTTCTCCGTTCGGAGTCTGCTTCACCGCATCTTCTCGACCCTAACCCTTACCTCTGTATCTTCAGTCCTTCTCCCCTTCCCCTTTTTGGCCATACGGTAAACTCCTCGTACAACTACTTCTTGAAGCGCCAGTTGAGCTTACTCTTAGATCACAAGTCTATCAATACTCTTACGAAACACACGTGGCAGGGGCCAGGGAAGACGAGAGGGGTGGCAGTCGCCCTGGACCACCTAATCGTCCTCGGAAAGGGTGAGATAGGAAAGGGGGTCAGGGGAATAGTAGGAGCCAAGTAAATAACACGTAGCCCAGTCCTGCCCCCCCGCCCCCCACTCTCGGCTCCCCTCCCGGAACGGAGAATGGGGAAACGAGAAAGAGAGCAGGGGGCAGCAAGAAAGTCGTTGCTTTCTACTTCAGTTAATAACACTCACAACTGTTCCCCCAGCCTCGCGACATCGTTGCTGTGTCCGTCCTCCATCTAAACTCCCTTGCATCCACTCCCCCGCTCCGTGCCCCCTCCTCATCCTCCCCCCCCCTCCCAAACTCTCCCCCCCCTCCCCCTCTCCCGCCCTCCCCCCCCTCTCCCTCTCCCCCCCCCCCTACCTCCCCTCCCCCCACCCCCCCCCCTCCCCCCCCCCCCTCCTCCCCCTCCCTCCCCCATCCCCCCCCCCACCTATCCTCCGGAAATCCCTCCCCCTCGGCCCCGCCCCCCCGGCCACCCCCCCCGCCCCCCCTCCCCCCCCTCCTCCGGGGTCTCCGGCTCCCCAAACCCCTCCCCCCCCCCCTCCCTCCACCCCCCCCCCCTCCCAGGAACTCCCGCCCCTCTCCCCCCCCCCCCCCCCACCCTCTCACACCCTCTCCTCCCCCCCCACTCCTTTCTCCCCCCCTCCTTCCCTCCCCCCACTCCCCCCCCCCTCCCCCACCCCACCCCCCCCCCCCTCCCCCTCCCTTTCGACCAGAACTCCCCCCACCTCACTTTTCACAAACTAGATTTGAGCGGGACGGGGAGGGGCCGAACGGGCGGAAAACGGCGGGGAAGAGGGGGGCAAAAGGAAAACTAAAAGGAAAAAGGGGGACTGGGAAAGGGGGGGAAGGAGACAGAAACAAGGTGAAGAGACAGGAGGGGGAAGCATGAATGGGGATGAGATAAGCTCCCGTCCTCTCCTCTTCTCTTCCCTAGATCCTCAGCTTCCGCTTTTGTGCTATCCGACCACCCTTTGTCCCTTCTCTTATTTTCTTCCCCTGGCCGCTCCTACATGGTGGCTCAGCACCGGCTTCCAAGCTACTATACGGGAGGCCATCATAGAGGCGGCCCAGCTGTCTCACACAACCAACCCACCCTGCCCCCCCCCCCACTCGTGCCGGTGGGAATGAGGCAATAAAATGCCACACAAAAATAAAACTATAAAAACGACACATGTGACGCAAATAACGCACTACCTCGGCATTGTAATCTTCATCGGAACGAAGTACCACCTCACCTAAAATAACACCATCAATCACTATATACTTTTACCCTAAAACGAAAGACACATCAAGAAAGCTCGACGATGACCCTTAAACTAAAATAAATAATAAAAAAAGGATAGGGATAACAATCAAATATAAAAAAATAAGAAAAATAAAAAAATAAGAATAAAAATAAAAACAACAACCAAATACAGAAAAAAACAAGAAAAAAAATAAAACAAAAACAACATTACATAAAATACGTGGGGGAGGGGGGTGGAAGGGGAAAAGAACAAGGATCGAAGGTCCTCAACGGGATAAGGGATCCCAGGAAAAACCCACGCCTACAACCATACACCACACACACCACCTCGCTAACCAAACCCCCCTTACTCCCATTTCCCGGCTCCAGCACACCAACTCCATCCTCTCCGGCCCTACCAGAATAATCGTATCTACCGGTGGAACTCCCACGAGGAAGAGGCTCACCTCAAATCGCGCGCCCCGGGGTCACACCCAAATCACACAAACGGGGGGCCGTACCTCACGTGGGGGGACCCATACCAGTACAAACACCACACAGCCGCCAACCCCACACCACATCTCCCTCTCACCTCACCCCACATCCGAGCCTCACCCAGAAAGAAACTCCTCCGTCCCCCCCTCATCCCCCCCCCCCACCACACGCGACAGCTACCCCCCCCCCCCCACCACCTCCCCCCCGGGTGGACTCCCCGTCACCCGGCACCTCCCCCGCCGCGCCGCTACCCCCCATCGCCCCCCCCGCCCCATCCCCCATCCCTCCTCCCCTCCCTCCCTCCCTCCCCCCCCTCTCCCCTCCCTCCCACCCTCTCTCCCCCCCACCATCCTTTCCCCTCTTCCCCCCCCTCCTCCCCTGCTACGGCTAAAAAATGGGGTGGGGATGAACCCGTTGATTAAGGACGTATTGCACGTCCGCCCGACCCCCTCCCCCCCCCCACCCTCCGCCTCGCCCATACTCCACCATACCTCCTCCTCTCCCTCCCCCCCCCTCCCCCCCTCCCCCCCTCCCATCTCCCCCCCCCTCCCCTCTCCCCCCCTCCTCCCAAATCTCCCCCACCCCTACCCCCCCCCCCGACTCCCCACCTCTCCCCCCCCCCCCATCCCCCCCCTCCTCCCCCCCTCCTCCCCCTCTCCCCCACCTACCCCATCCCCCCCCCCCTCCCCCCCCCTCTCATCCTCCCCCCCCTCTCGCGTCCCTCCTCCCCCCCCCCCCCCCCCCCCCCCCTCCACCTCCCAACCCCCCCGGGGGCTCCTTCCCCCTTCCCCTCATCCCCTCCCTCTCCCTCCCCCATCCCCCCCCACACCCATCTCCCCTCCCTCCCCCTCCTCCCCCCCCCCCTCCCGCCCCCCTCCCCCCAAGCCCCTACACCCTCCCCCCCCCTCCCCCCTCCCCCCGGGCTCCCCCCGTCCCTCTCCCCCCCCCCACCCCCCCCCACCACCCCCCGCGGTCCCCCCCCGCCCCGGGGGGATGTGGGGATTCATACTCGGGGGGCAGGCGGGGGGGTGGCTGGTGGGGACCGGGGGAGAGGGGGCGGGTGCCTGGTGGGGATAAAAAAAACAAACGAATAAATCATAGAAAAGCGAGCAGCGTCAGGCAACTGGGAAGCGAGGTGGAGAAGGAATCAAGTTCCGCAAAGAAGAATATGCCACTAAAATGCAACGAGACAAGACCTCAAATAGGAAGCAAAACATCTCGCCCACTCACCCCTACTCCCCCCCAACCCCAGCAAGCTCCCCCGCCCCCCCTCACCACTCTCCATCTCCCCCCCAACCCCCCTACCCTGCCCTCTCCAAAGACAAGAGCTCCCCCTCCCCCCCTCCCCCCCCCCCCCCTCTCCGCTCTCCCCGCCTCCCCCCCACAATCACTCCCACCCACCGTCCCACACTCCCACCGCCAGCACCCCACTCGCCCCCGCCCCCATGACCTCGCGCAGGGGCTAAATACCCCCCCCTCGGGCCCGACTGACCTCCGCTCTCCGGTCCCGTGGCCTCCCTATGCAACCCCCACAAACACCCCCCCCCGCCGCTCCCCCGCGGGGGGCGGGGGGGGCCCCCACCACCCCTCCATCCCCCTCCTCTCCCCCTCCCCTCCCCCCCCCCCCGTCCGCCCGCGCATGGTCTCTCTCCCGCCCCTTGCCCTGCCGTGTTGCTTTTGTGGGTTCTTGCTTCTCCCTTTTCTTTCCCGTGCGCCCCCTCTCTTTTTATCGCGCCTTTGGTCCCTTCGCTTCGGGTGCTCTCCGCCTCCCCCGGCCTCCTTCCCCCCCTTCTTCTTTGTTTCCGTCCCCCCCTAGCCGCTCTCCCCTCCCGCTACTCCTCGCCGCATTGACTCTTTTTTCCCTCTCGTGGCCTTCCCTCGAACCATCGTCTCATCTTTCTCCCCCACCCCTGTCCTTTTGTCCCATGCCTATAAACTGTGTTTACACTAAAGAATACTAACGTACAAACATTTTAGGATTAATTGCTATTTAAAGTTGATTTCATCTGTTGTAAAATATTTGGCCACCGTGAATGTAGAATGCCCCAGTTTATGCTAATTTAAGGTCATGTCAGTTTTTGGCATCCAGTTTATTTGGTAATCACAGCTACTGTCCAACATCAGAATTGAAATAACTGCTATCACATTCAAACTCTCGGTTTGATGAAGTTTTTGTTCTCCAATGAGTTGTCTGGTTGTCTGTTGAAATTTGAATGTAATTGTGAAAATAATTAAACTAATATAGCGGCCAGTCTCCAAAACCGCAAACAGTTCATAAAGCATTATGTTTCAGAAATGTAATTAGGTTGCTTAATGTACCGTCTGCCTCTGAAAATGTCATTTCTTACCTTAGCTAGAAAGAGATAAAACTCTGTTGGCAGTGTATTTATTTATTTATTTCGAGAAAAAAAGACTGTAAAAAACTCAAATGGCACACTGACAAACAGAAGTTGTCAGAAATGCTTTTATCCACAGCAAATCTTTTTTTTCAGTGGCTTCTGTGAAAGCCATATTTTAAAGATGTCATCAGTTGCATTTTTATACAATAATGTTCTCTGTTAGCAAAATTTGAACATAAAAAACATTTTAATTTTAAAGTAATAGACTGTTTTGGTCCTGGTTTGACTCGCTCTTTGAGAGCTGCTGTTGTGATAGATGTTTCACATTAAAGCCCTTGTATAAGTAAATGCCCACTGCTATGAACAGTTTTGTGTAAAACCCTGCAATAATTTAGGCTACTTTCAAAACAATAAGACTCACTTTGGTTAAAGACATGTACTGTAAATACAAAAATAATCTAAAAAGCAACATGTTAGACACAGTAAAAACATTGTCACACTTGTGTGTTGCAGTTTACAGATGTACATGATTTTTGCTTAATGAGAACTGGTTAAAGGCTACAGTACTCATATGTCCCAGACAAAAGTTTGTTTTTGTGATTTGTGTGCTATATTTAGTGGCCATCCTCAGCACTTTATTAAGCCACATCATCACTATTGCCGAGTTGTGTTGTGTGTCTTAGCACAAAGACCCACCTGCACATGGACAGTGTGAAAACCCTGAATGTGCAGCAAAGTTTTCTGCTGAGCGCAGAAGCAGTTGAGGACAAAGACAAGAGGGATTAATGTAGATGGATCTCAGATAATTCACCATCCAGAATCCAAAAGAGGATCATGGCAGAGTTCCAATAAAATGTATACATTTAGATACAGTACAGTATAATGTAATAGTATAACCTGGTTACATTAAAAACACCTAATAAGAAATCTCTCCTCTATCAAATCCTCTCTTAAAAAATATGAAATATCCCTTGTTTATCTTATTTCATCTTAAGGCATATGCTTGAATGTTTTTTCATTTATTTTGTAGACAAAAATACATTTGTGCCAACATAAACGTTTTTTTTTTTTGAAATGCATGACTTATGAGTAATGAAGAACACGTTTAAAAATAATCTTAGGGTAAGACCTCACAGTTTAAACAAATTTTTTTTTTTTTTATTTTTTTTTTTTTTTTGTTTGTTGTTTAGTGGTGTTTTTGGTGTTTACTAGTATTATTATTTCGAAAGAAAATGTGAAAAACATAGCAAGAGAGAGAGTTAGTGACTCTAAACTTTTGAACATTAGTGTATACATACATACTGTATATGTACATACATACAAGACAATTAGATAGAATAATAATGCACAGTTTCCGTTTTAAAGCAGATTAGTCTTTTGCTCATCACTAGCTTACCTAAATCCTGGAAAGAACTGCACATCCTTCCTCACCTTCAGTGTTTATTATAGTGATTATGATTATGTAATGGACTTAAAAAAAAAAAATTGGACATTTGTCACAATTATAGTGACAAATGATTATATAAGGGACTTAAAAATAAATCTGGCTTCTGGACATTCTGCTAAATGTCAAAATCACAAACTGTGTCATTGGTCACTCTTACATATTCAGAAGAGGACAGGTGTTTTAGCTGCTTGCCATTTTAGTCATTTATGATGTCAGCTACATAAACCCCCTGTATGTGTTTCACCAGCCAACCTTTGAAAATACCCTGAGAATTGGTTATTTGAGGAAAAGGTTAAAAATATGAAGTCAAGAGCTCCAGTGAACTGCACGATCATAACAAGTCACGCTTCTTTATGGCTTTGGGATCTGTAAGAGAAGAACGATGTCCCGAAGGTGTTAAGGTGGCAATAAGACAATGAGCTCAAATAAGACACAGAGAAACGTGTGTGTGTGTTTGCGTGTGTAGTGCAGAAGAACAAACACAACCGTGTTGGAACAGATCAAAACATATGTTGACAGGACCAGACCTGTGCAGAGCCCCATGAGCACATGAACCTTCAGACACAGACAAGTGACTGCTCCTGCAAGCATACACAAACTTGCATTCGGTTTTGCAGTGTTCATACACAGTAAACAGGAAGATCCACTGCAGGCAGCACTGGGCACATTCGGGCAAACCCACACAAGTCAAAACATGCTCGAAACAGCACTCCAATGGGAAAACAAAAATGCTTCAATATAAACATTAAGGAAAACAGATTGTGATTTATTTCGCTCAAAAAGATAGACATCTGAGAAAATAAATAAACATGATTTTCATTCAACCAGTGATGTAAAAAAGTTGTTTTCAAGAAACTGAAGGAATTTCCACATACTGTATTTTTGAAATAGGCAGCACATTTACAAGTTAAGTGTAAAATAACATTAAAGGGATGGTTCACCCCAAAATGAAAACTCTGTCATCATTCACTCACCCTCACACGATTTAAAACTTATGTCAGAACACACATTTTTTTGAAGAACGTTGCCAACAGAAAACTATTGGTCCCCGTTGACTTCCATTGCTTTTGTGCCCATACAATGGAAGTGAATAGTGACCAACAATTTTTGTTCACCAACATTCTTCAAAATATAATATTTTGCGTCTTGCAGAAGAAAGAAAGTCTAACAGGTTTGAAATGACAAGAGGGTTATTTCTGTACATGATCACATCATTTTTATTTTGGGCTGAACTATCCCTTTAAAACATGTCATTACGCTGCAGCTGTCGGAATATCACAGTTTTCATACTGGTTCCACATCAGACGATTTCTTTAAGACTGCAAGGGAAGCTCAGCTTCCCCTATAATTGTCAAAAAATGAATGGTCAAATATATGTACTATTATGTTAACATTTTATTGACTAAAAATGCGTTAAACACGTTCATCTCGAACGCAAACAATTTCGTTCAGAATCAGCTACTTAGGTCGGCTGACTCGATTTCCTTCTCATTCATTCCCGTAGCGTACAGTGCATTACTCTGTTGAAGCCCAGCGTCCATTGACTTCAATGGGGCTGCTTTAAACAGTTTTTTTCAGTGCTTAGAAACAAGACGGTCATTGGATAATGCTGCGATTATGTCCCGCCCACGGACGCTCAGCGTCTCTGGGATGAATGGAGGAGTGGGCTGGCCCGGACTCCGAGCGTCTGCGTGATGATTGGAGGGTCTGTCATCTCTTTTTAATCCACTTTTATGTCCTAAAACGCTCGTTTTTTGGGGTCGACAGCTTATAAAAACGTATTTCTTGTTTTTTTTAGCTTGTTTGCTATACACATTGTCACATATCAGCTTTTAGACATTTTTTTTTTTTTGTTATAAATCATAAATGACAAGGAGGCGGCAGCTTCTCGCAATGCAAAGAGACGGTTGTGTGGGCGTGGTCTTCAGATTATGACGCGTATCACTCTGTGTCTCCATTTCCAACTCAGTCCCATCGCGGATTTTGCATGTGTAGTCGAAAGACAAACTGCTGCAACCTTCATCGTATATTTCACACAATTTCACACCACATTCATTGTTTCAGTTTAACATAATTCCCACATTTCCTCCCGTTGAGTTAAATATATATATATATATTAGATCGTTTGTTCATTAATTCATATAGTCTGAACTAGCCAGCTAGCAAACTGCACACGATGGCAGACAGTGCTAATATTGTCGACCTGATTTTGGCAAAGCCATTAGAAAGTCTTCCTTACGAGGAGAAACTTAGAATTAAACAGCAGGGCAGATCAACACCTAAGATTGATTTAGTGCAAAAGATAGGGAAAAGTAACAGGTCTTTTCAGCTCTCCTGGTATGACAAAGTTAGCTGGCTGACTGGAAGTGCTGTGAAAAAGAAAATGTACTGCTGGCCATGTCTCTTGATGAAACCATCTCATGGATGTGTTGTTTGGTCAAAATTGGGGTTTGGAGATCTGTCAAACTTTGACAGGGCATATAAAAGGCATGAAAATAGCAATGAACATGTGAGTGCATGTGCAAGATTAAGTTGCATGGGCAGGATCAGGGTTGAGCATGCAATCAATGAAGGTGCTCGCATTCAAGTGGCTAAACATAATGAAACTGTTAAACAAAACAGGGCCTTCCCAACCGCCTTATTGATGTGACATCCTTGCTTGGCCGGCAGGAGCTGTCATTTAGGGGACATGATGAGAGTAGTGAATCATCCAACAAGGGGAATTACAGAGAGTTCACAGAAACATTAGCTAAATATGACTCTGTCCTGTCCACACAATTCGAGTCCTCAACTGTGTTTTCTGGTATGTCACACACTATTCAAAATGACTTGATCTCTGCTCTTGCAGCCACCATTTCTGATCAGATCAGAGATGAAATTCAGGATGCTCCCTTTTTTGGATGGCAGGTGGATGAAACCACTGATATATCCTGCCGTGCCCAACTCTCTGTCATTGTTCGCTATGTGGATAGTGCAGGTAAAATTCAGGAGCGCTTCATTGGATTTTTGATGTTTCTGGGGGGCGAGATGCTCAGTCCGTTTTTGATGTTTTAAATGAGAACATGCAGGGCTACAATTTTAAGGATAAGCTTGTGGCACAGACCTATGATGGGGCTGCTGTCATGGCTTCAGCTCTCAATGGTCTGCAGGCCAAAGTGAAAGCAATAGCCCTCAGTGCAATGTTTGTGCATTGCTATGCACACAGACTGAATCTGGTGCTGTCACAGGGGGCCAAATGCTTGCCTGAGTGCAGAATTTTTTTTGCATCACTCTCTGGGTTTGCCACATTTTTCTCAAAATCCACAAAGAGGACGTCTTTTCTGGAGTCTGCAGGCTGCTCAAGGTTGCCCAGAAACGCTCCTACTCAATGGAATTTCACATCACGGATAGTGAGCACTGTGGCAAACAATTATGATGGCCTCCTGCAGACATTTGATAACATCATTGCAGATACGACAATGGATGATGATACACTGGATTGTGCCAAAGGCTTCGTGAGGAAACTGGAGGATTTTGAGTTTGTGTTCATGTTGTACACATATGAACAAATCTTCTCTGAGACTGATGTGGTCTTTGATATTGTCCAGCAGAGAGCGATGGATGTTCTTTACTGCAAGAAAAGAATTGAGTCTCTTCTTGCATTTGTCAAAGAGAAGAGGTCAGAGGGGGCTTTCCAAGCTGTTTATGCCAAAGCAGCAGATCTCACATCAGACCCAAGAGATGAGCCCATGAGAAAGCGCCGTCTGACCCAATTGCAGGATCCCCAAGAGCGCTACAGAAATCTGTACATGGCCATCCTTGATAACATCTTGGAGCAGATTCCTCGACGTTTTTCAAATTTGGAAAGTATGCTTTTCTTAGAATTAGTCAATCCAGGGAAATTTGATGACATGAGACAAGCATTTCCAGAGGAGGCCTTCCAAAGTGTCCTGAAAAGTTATGGCCATCACTTTGATTCAGGGAGACTGAGGTCTGAACTTCAAGTCCTGTATTCAGATCAGGACTTGCAGAGTAACAGGGGAAAGCTGTGTGATTACTTGGTGTTCCTTAAAGACATGGAGTTGGACAGTGCAATGCCTCAGCTTTACAAACTGTTCTCATTAGTGGCAACAATTGGAGCTACATCTGCAGGTGTAGAAAGGAGCTTCTCCTGTTTAAAGCGGCTCAAGTCCTACACCCGTAACACAATGGGCCAAGGCCGTTTAAGCAGCCTAGCTCTGCTGGCCATTGAGAGGACACTGGTCAAGTCACTGGAAAAGACGCCTAGTTGGTACGACAGGGTTACAGAGCATTTTCTTGAAAAGGAACGTAGGGGAGAATTTACATATAAATAAATGGACAATTTTTATGATTTAGGCCGAAAATGAGCTTCCCCTCTTTAAAAGATCAGCAGCCGCCACTGTTCCACATGCAAGAAATTAAATTAAATTTCTCAAAATGATAGAGATTTGTTGCAATATTAAGTCATGGTCATACACTATGTATTTTGTCACAGTTGATATAAAGTTACTAGAAATGTTTCTTTGTGGCTCAATATTGAATTTATTTTATTGACAAATCAGATTAGGAGACATGCGTTGTTACTACTTCACAACACCTGCGTGAAGTTGGCCCCCCTCCCCCCACAAAACATTTGCAAAATAGCCTCAATCGTTTGTGCTCCGTTTGTGCCGTAAAAAAATTCGTTTGTGCTGCTTCAGTTTTTCAGATAATAGAAGAATAAGTTTAGGTCATTCGGAGGACACTTATCCCCCCGTCATGCTCCAAAACCACCGAAAATAGTCCCGCTTGTTTGTGCTCCGTTTGTGCTGGTTTGTGCCGCGAAAAGTTGCGTTTGTGCTGCTACGGTTTTTTAGATATTATACATTGAATTAAGGTGGAGGGTGCTCCGGGAGTATGGGATTCGGAACCCTTTGCTAAGGGCTATCCGGTCCCTGTACGACCGGAGCAGGAGCTTGGTTCGCATTGCCGGCAGTAAGTCAGACTTGTTTCCGGTGCATGTTGGACTCCGGCAGGGCTGCCCTTTGTCGCCGGTTCTGTTCATAATTTTTATGGACAGAATTTCTAGGCGCAGCCAGGGGCCGGAGGGCGTCGGGTTTGGGGACCACACGATATCATCTCTGCTCTTTGCGGATGATGTCGTCGTGCTGGCCCCATCAAACCAGGACCTTCAGCATGCACTGGGACGGTTTGCAGCCGAGTGTGAAGCGGCTGGGATGAGAATCAGCACCTCCAAGTCTGAGGCCATGGTTCTCAGTCGGAAAAGGGTGGCTTGCTCACTTCAGGTAGGTGGAGAGTTCCTTCCTCAAGTGGAGGAGTTCAAGTATCTGGGGGTCTTGTTCACGAGTGAGGGAAGGATGGAACGGGAGATTGACAGACGGATCGGTGCAGCTTCTGCAGTAATGCGGTCGCTGTACCGGTCTGTCGTGGTGAAGAAGGAGCTGAGCCGCAAGGCGAAGCTCTCGATTTACCGGTCAATCTACGTTCCTACTCTCACCTATGGTCATGAGCTGTGGGTCATGACCGAAAGGACAAGATCCCGGATACAGGCGGCCGAAATGAGCTTTCTCCGCAGGGTGGCTGGGCGATCCCTTAGAGATAGGGTGAGAAGCTCGGTCACTCGGGAGGAGCTCAGAGTAGATCCGCTGCTCCTCCACATCGAGAGGGGCCAACTGAGGTGGCTCGGGCATCTTTTCCGGATGCCCCCTGGACGCCTTCCTGGGAAGGTGTTCCGGGCATGTCCCACCGGGAGGAGACCCCGGGGAAGACCTAGGACACGCTGGAGGGACTATGTCTCCCGGCTGGCCTGGGAACGCCTCGGTGTCCCCCCGGAAGAGCTGGAGGAAGTGTCTAGGGAGAGGGAAGTCTGGGCGTCCCTGCTTAGACTGCTGCCCCCGCGACCCGGCCCCGGATAAGCGGAAGAAGATGGATGGACAATGAATTATAGGCGATGACGTCATCAGCCCATCGACATGCTCCGAAATCATCCAAAATAGCCTCAATCGTTTGTGCCGTAAAACATTGCGTTTGTGCTTCTTTTTTTGTGCTTCTGTGTGTTTTTTATATTGTGAAAAATAGAATTGGTCATTCCGAGGTCACTCAGTGGAACTGCCGACTTTCTGTCAAGACTAATATATTTGTTCAATAAATAATTGTCTTCTCTTCATGGGTTCTCTTGTCTTTTTCTTTATTTACACGGAGTAGCCTATCTGTCATGGTTTCACCTCTCCTTGTCAGGTATTTCTTGGTTTAGAGGTGGAAATACAGAATCCTTTGTTTTCATGTGGGGAGAGATGTTTTTGACCATGTGGCCTTCCATACTCTCCACGAGTCGCGTCATCGTTCCTACCCTCCTGTTTCCTAGTTTGTGTTAATTAGCTTCCCCTTAGTGTTTGATCTGTGTCACCTGGTCCCTATTTAATTATCCTGTGTTTGCTTCCCTTAAATAGTCCTCATGTTTCATTGTCTTGTGTCGGTCATTGTCTTTACGTGCATGCTATTGTGTAAGTCAATGTATCCTGCATCTCCTAGTACCTTGCCGTGTCCTCCAAGTTCCTGTTACCCCCGTGTTAGTAAGTCAGTTTAGTGTTTATACCTAGTGTTTGTTTTATTAGTTTTGTCAGTCCGTGTTCTTGTTTTTGTTTATAGTACCCTACCTTGTTTTCCCCATTGTGGGTTTTGTTTTGCCTCTTGTCCTGTTTTGTATTTAATAAATACCTGTTTTACCCCTTCACCACCGTGCCTGCCTGCATTTGGGTTCTCCCCCTCCAGTTCATGACACTATCATCTGCTACGCTTCACTGCCACCACTGCGCATGACACAATGTTAAACAAGATCCTGTGGGAAATAGTGTTAGTAGAGGAAAAATCCATTATTAAGTTACTATATCAAATTTCTGGCAAATGTAATTACAACATTTTCACACTGACAGTTACAATATTATTAGACCTCCTTAAAAAAGAAAGGAAGGACATTCAAGAAAGCTTAGATTGTCAATATTTATTCAACCAAAAACTCCTTGCTAATATCAGTATCCGTAATGAAATGCTAATTACAGCTGCACATCTCTAAAATTGTGACCCCAGGCTCAAGTCACATAGCCTATGAGATCATGAGCAACAAAGTTTGATTTCAACCATTCATTTTCACTATGATTTCAATTTGTGATATGGTATTACTTAGTCGATTTTAAAGATATGAAGGTATTTTCACACACTGTTCTTTACATTATGTAGGATGATTTCATGTTATAAACAGCAATTCACATATGAAACACTTCAGCTGGGTTTTCACAGAAAGGGTCACATAACATTTTTATGTGTAACCCTGCCAGTAAAAACAGAGTTTTTTTTTTTGGGTGGTTTGCTGTTTTATACATAAAATCATCCTACATAATGTAAAGAACAGTGTGTGAAAATACCTTCATATCTTTAAATGAACATTCTGTGAAAATATAATATTGATATATTTAATAAACCATTTCACAATTTCCATATCACAATTTTAAATCATAGTTAAAATCAAACTTTGTTGCTCATGACCTCATTTCGTTATGAGACTTTAGCCTGATTTTCAAAGGCAGGTTCACATTTATTGTTAGTACATTATATTATCCTAATATTCTGACCAATACAGTTATCCATGAAAATATGTTTATGCTATAAATGACCTTATAGTCAGGGTTAAATAAGTGGGTAATTTCATTTTGCTTATACCAGATGCCCAAGAAACCAGCAGTTGACAGGGATTCCATGTTCACAGTCCTGTGTTCATCAAGAGACGCAATAGTACAAAATGGCAACATAGCTACTCCTAATCAGAGAATCTGGACAGAGCTTAGTGAGCAGCTAGAAAACAAGATCACCCCAAAGGCTCTATACACTTTTGTGAAATCAAACAGACACAACATCTGGACTGCTTTAGGGCTTACTTGTGAAAGTGAGCATGAAACAAGTGTCAGTAGTGATGACACTGACTTTGAGCCAGGGTCTTTTTCCCCCAGACCAAAAGACTGCTGGACTTTTGATCTTCAAGTTCCATTTCAGAAATGGATTGAATTCATGCCTGAAACAGTTGAGTACAAAACAAGTTCTCTAAAACACAAAAAAAGGAATATACAATTTTAAAGCCTGGCATCTGGACGCATGTGATAAATTCTCATATCTGGCAAGAAGTGAAGAGCGCTTGCACATTTGCCTTTAAAAGAGCTAAGGTCTACCCATCAGACACAGAGAAATACATTGAAATCAGAGGCAACTGTAAGGAGTGTCATGCCAACATTCTAATAAAATGTGACCGAGAGCCTGAAATGAACAGCCCGATGGTGCTCAAGTGTTTTATCACAAACACTGATGACACCCTGCACACTGGCTGTCCCAAGCGTGCAATGTCTGGTCAATTGCGTGTGCAGATATCCAAAGAACTATGTGAGGGTAGAATGGAACCCCATGTATGGAGGGCATCAGAGGCAACAAAACTGATGGACGTTGGAGATCCCGAGCCAAGCCATCTGCCTAATCTGGCCACCCTGCGCAAAGCAAAGCAAGAGAGAAATTATTTAGAATTAGGTGACAAGGATCCTATTTTGTCACTGCAGATGCTAAAATACAGTGCACCTCACAGTGGAAGCATTAAAGACATTGGACTGGACAAGTTTTTCTGTCACTATTGGAGTCAAACACAAATGTATCTCTACAAGACATTATCAAAGACATCTACTAACCCCACTGTGAGTACTACAGAAACCAAATGGTACTTCTGGTCATATCTTTTTATATCAGGGCATTCTGGCAGTTGACGAAAGCAGAGGTGTCCCAGTGGTGCAAATGCTGTCAGAGGACATGATGTTAATGCAATAACACATTGGATGACAGAATGGTTACGTGCAGGTGCACCAACTCCAAAAGAGGTTGTGAGTGACTTTTCTCTGGCTTTGCTCGGAGCTCTGGTCAAAGCATTTACTTCTCATCGGGATCTCAAGACTTACATCAATGAGTGTTGTGGTGTCTTACTTGGGAAACAGTCAGCAAAAGTGCCATCTTGTTTTGTACGGGTTGATGTGGCACACTGCATCAAGATGATCTGCCAGTGGGACTGCTTGCGTAAAAAAACACATCGCATCAAAGATTTCTATGTGAGGTCAATGGCACAGCTTCTGAAGTCACAATCTATGGACGATGCAAGGGAGTTACTACGCAGTATAACTGTTGTTGCTCTCAGTGAAGCAGAGGGCAATGACAGCTCTGGAGGCCCCCTCATATCTGAAAGGTGCAAGAGATACCTGAAAGCCAGAATTGCAGAAGAGTGTGTGATCATTCCAGACGTAGAGGGTGAGGACCTGGACGAACTGGATCCATGTGACCAAACACAGACAGACCTAAAGCAGTGGGTGACAGACATATGTGAGGAGAGCAGGTCACTTGCTGTGGCAAATGGTGATCGTGATAATATGCACTTCCTCCCTGAGATTATTCCTAATATAATCTGGCTTGCAAATTACTTGCCACTCTGGACAGGGTAATGATCCCTCACTTCCGTAGCACCAACTTCACTGCAAGTTCAGCTAATGTTGAGGCAGAGTTCAAAAACATCAAACACGGCCTTTTCAAGCATGAAAACCTGCCTATGCGGGTGGATCGATTCATTGCTCGACATTTGTCCTTCATTGAAGGCAACATGCGGATTTGTGCCGCAAAACAAAAAGGTGAAAAAAAGGGTCAAGAAGATGCAGAACCTGCCAGAGTCATCATCACAGGAGCAAATACACTACACACCACAACTTGCAATGTAGACGGAAAACCAGAAATGGATGCTGCCTCTTCTGCAAAGTCTGACACTGTCACAAACATCCATCCAAGAGATGAAGACATGGTTGAAAACTGGAGAGGCTTAGCAGTTCCGCCCAAAAGAGAAAGAAAATTCGTACCTCTCTCCTTGTCCTGAATGGCTCCAAGCAGATCCATCTGTAAAGGGGAAAAAAATGAAAGTGGAAATGTTAAAAAACGGAAATAATCAACAGCCTGTTAAATTCAGGAAATCAAGAATCTCCGTGCTAAACACCTGTGCTTTTGATGCTTTTTGTCAATGTTTATGCTGTGCTTTCTGCGATAGTGGCACTTTCGGAAATATAGTTCAAAGTGAAAACGGCAGTAACGTCCTCCAGCTTGTGAAAACCATCACCACAAATGGTCTAAATGCCCAGGTCTACACACAGAGGGCAGAGCTGCTGAGTGAAATATTCAAAGCTGTCAATTTGAAGTCAGGTGCTCTTCAGATCAATGCACAGTGCCACATCTCTACAATCATTGAAAAGTCAATGACAAAACATGCATGTGTTACCTTGACAAAACATTGCTCCTCTCAGTACTGCGTTCTCAACAAACAGGTAACAAGGGAAATTCCATTTGTTTCTACTTCTGTTGCTGTACTGCAGGCTTCTGGTATGGCTCATCTTCAGACCGCAGTGGAGGAAGGCCTTAACCTTCCAGAATCCCCCTGCCTCAGGCCCATCCAAAATCCAACACAGTGTCCCTCTGAATTCAAGACAGATTCTACCTCAGAAACAATGCTCTGTGCAGGGAGAGTTTCCCACAGTTCAGTCTAAGAAACTTCATGTGGATTGACAACCGACCTGGTTAAAGTGACTATGGAACATTGTTAAATGCCTTAAACAAATTAAATTAAATTCGCTGTAGAAAGAAAATGGCTAAACATTTGTTTCGCTCTCACAAGTTCAGCATCTGATGCTGATCTGAAATTAAAACTTAATTTAATCTTATTAGCTGTAATCAAATGATGAGCACGGTGGGTGCATTCGCCCCCATAACAATGAACAAGTCTTTAATCAATCTGCCTTCCAGATATCAGCTAAAGCATGAGTCATCTCTGACCTTCTGGACAGGAGTATCAGGCCTGTGTTATTCATGAACTTTGATTGTAATGTCACACATTTAAATTCAGAGGGATGAAACAGTTTTGCAAGATTGAAATTGTTATTGGTTATTTATGTGTGTGTGCCTGTGGTGTAGCTGTTTATTGTCTGTTAGACACAGCGGAGGAAATCTGTTATTTATGAGCAGAAGCTTTGTGCTTGTAACAGGACATTTCTAGATCCTGGGTTCTGTCTCTGACTTAAGTTGTTTTTATTAGACAGAAATGATCCTGCTTCTTCAACACAAAGTCGAAGAAAGGCCAAGGTTAAGAAAATGGTAAGATAAATCATGACGCACATTATCTAAACAAAGTTTGTGCTGTTTCTTTAAAGAAAAATATGTATAAACATTTTCTGACATGGTACTGTGATTGTCATGAATTTCAGGTAAAGAACCCAAGCCCAAGCAGCGATGCAAAAAACACCAAACTTTAAAAAAACCAAAACACCCATAATGGGGAAAACTATAACAAAACAAGAATACAAACAAAAACTTCCCACGAGGGGGCAAGATAAACAAGGTCCAAGAATAATAGAAATAATAAATCCACGAACTTGACAGGTCACAGCAAACAGGAACAAGGCAAGAGACAAGGCGACATAGTAAAACAAATGTGCACAGGAAAGCAGACACAAGGGCATGAAATAGGGGAACTAACAAAGGATAATTAACAAGGGACAGGTGTTGGGAATTAAACATTAATGGAAAGCTAAACGAGAGGGGTGGGGCCAAAGACCCGGAGAGAGAATTACAGAAAATGACTGCAAATTTACTAGAAAAACAGGGGAAAACCTATAATTGTACCAGAAAAAAACTGCACTGTTAAACTTTTCTGTAGTTTTGCAGGGGTGCCAGTAACTTATTGTAGATTTCATTTACAATTTTGTTTTAAACATAATTTAGCTCTTAATTTTTTTTAAATTAAACAATACTAAATATATTTAGGCTACTTTTCTTGCTATATAAATGTATCATAATTTATAACGTTTTAAATATTTTTACTAGAAAACAAAACAAAGATGCTCAGAAAGAATATATTTTTTGCCGTGTAATGTTCTTAGTCCCTTGATAGCACTCTGATCTATGTATTTGGTAAATGTGTTTCCATTGTAGTTACTCATGATTACACATTTTTGGAATAACCACTATTAATGTTGCTGTAACGAGGAAGGCGGGACGAGAGCCGTGAGACAAGGAGGCGGTGCCGGTGGCGTGAGTGATAATGGGTATCAGCTGTGCGCGCACCGGTCCCACATATCTCACGGAGGAGATCGGGAGCATAAGAGGACGAGCGACAGAACTGCCGACAAGAGAGGACCAGGCCTGGACATTGTTTATGATTTACTGTGTTTGTGTGGGCGGCAGTGGTCCGTGAGTAGTTGCCGCCCTTTTACTTTCGTTTGTTGTTAAGTTAAGTTTGTTAAATGTTCGCCGGTTCCCGCCTCCTTCCTTCCTTTTATTGAACCTCGTTACAGTTGCATTCACTTCTCAGGGATTGCATATGCATGTGACATTGCGAAATTAGCGCCACAAATGGATTGAAACCTAGTTGGTGTAGAGAATGCAGTGTATGTGTTTATGTCTCCTGCTGTTGTAGGTTACTAGGTTAATGAGATGAGAATGATTGGTATTTGTTAGCCTCAGAGAAAACAACACACTTACCCCAATACTGTCACTTATTATTACTTTATTACTGTCTAGTGTCTACCTGCATTGCGTTTTCTTTTCAGAAGGTCTCATAGGTCCTTTTTCCACTTTTTCTGTGTCTGTTTGTCTGTCTTCTGAATCTTGGGCTATTTCTGATCTCTACCAAAGAAAACTGTTTATTATTTATTTTATTGAAATAATTGTAGACTATCAGAGTTGTTGCCTGCTCTTTTTATCTGTATGTCAAGACAGCGGAGTCAGTGTGTGCAGTTTAAAGACTGACTCTTATGTCGAACAGCTTTAGACCACATCCACACTAGTGCGTTTTTGTTTGAAAACGCATATTTTTCTCTCCATTTTGGCCTTCCGTCTACATTAAAACAGCGTTTTTATCAAGGAAGACGGATCTTTTTAAATCCGCTCTCGAAAGTGGATACATATAAAAGCGCCCTTTACGCGTTGCAGTGTGGATAGTGAAAACGGAGGGTTTAAGAAAATATGACGTAATTGTAGTCACGTGATGCAGTCATGTGATACTTTTAGACAAGATGGTGGACGATGCTGTACAGCATTTGATTAGTTTACCCTCGGTTTTAACAGCGTTGTTAAAGATTAATATTAGTTTGTACGTACTACAGATTTCTTTTCTTCAGAGGACACGGAATGGTTACTCAAAATTGTTGTTTGACGGTAGAACTCGCGGACGAAAAAAAAAAATGCTAGGCGGAAATGACGTACATTTGAAGTGTCCTACGTTTTGCACATGCGCAGTACAGGGATGTTAGCATTTTCACATGTTTCAGTGTGGATGAGAAACCTTTTAAAAATGATTGAAAACGTTAGTGTGGACGCGGAGCGTTTTTAGATGAAAATGCCGTTTTAAATTTATCCAGATTAGTGTAGAGGTATTCTTAGTCTCTCTCATGCAAAACAGCTGATTAACAGGCTAATTAAGAGACTCCCTAATGCTTCAGAGGCTGGAATCATCCATGCCTCTGTTACGATCCCAGTCTGTGTTCCCCCTGTGTTGGTGAACTTTTCTGTTACTTCCTGTTCTGTGCCATGTTTTGTTGTCCTTTGTAGTTTTTAGTGTTTATTAGTTCCTCGAGGTGTGTCTTGTTATCTTGTTAGTTTCTTTGTATTTAAACCCAGTGTTTCCTTTATCTGGTGTGAGTCGATGTATTGGGATAAATCTGGGTCTTGTCATGTTAGATCTTTTGTTATGTTTCTTGTTCTTAGTTTGCCATGTGGATTACGAGTTTCTTTGTTTTGATCTTTATGTTGTCGTCATTTAATAAACTTCATCATTTACTGCAAAAGCATCCGCAACCATTAATTGGATAACCTGTCAAACCCTCCACATTACAGATCGACTCACCTCTACAAGGATCCAGCAGTTTTTACCATGCAACCATGCCATGAAGCGTATGTGGAGGAGTTTCTCTTGAACTGCAACCTTGTACCTGGCGATGATGCTTTGCTAAGGGACTGTTTTTGGAGTGGACTTGACCTGGATATCATTCTCAATTTACCAGATGAGGACCCAGGTTGGACTCTGGCGCAGTATATTGACTTTATTTTACTGTTTTGTGGATCTAAGTTCACTGTAGGGGAAGTGGAAGAGGAAGTTTCCCTGGGAGGGGGAAGTAGGCCTCAGGCTTCGCTCGTCACAGAGTCATACCAGTCGTTGAATCCTGCGCCGTCTCCAGCCAGAGTCTCCAGCCGCCGTGGCCGCCAAGCCAGAGTCTCCAGCCGCCGTGGCCCAAGCCAGAGTCTCCAGCCGCCGTGCCGCCAAGCCAGAGTCTCCAGCCGCCGTGGCCGCCAAGCCAGAGTCTCCAGCCGCCGTGGCCGCCAAGCCAGAGTCTCCAGCCGCCGTGGCCGCCAAGCCAGAGTCTCCAGCCGCCGTGGCCGCCAAGCCAGAGTCTCCAGCCGCCGGCCGCCAAGCCAGAGTCTCCAGCCGCCGTGGCCGCCAAGCCAGAGTCTCCAGAGTGTCCTGAGGAGTTGTCCTTGGAATCAGCTCTGCCAGTTGTGGCTGCTGCTCTGCTGTGTGTCTGGGCTGTGCGCTGCTCATCCGCACCGGTGGCTGCTTCCGAACCCGCAGAGTTCCCTGCCTCGTCCAGGATGGACGCTTCCGAGTTCCCTGCCTCGTCCAGGATGGACGCTTCCGAGTTCCCTGCCTCGTCCAGGATTTCCGAGCCTCGTCCAGGATGGACGCTTCCGAGTTCCCTGCCTCGTCCAGGATGGACGCCGAGTTCCCTGCCTCGTCCAGGATGGACGCTTCCGAGTCCGACGCACGACGCTTCCGAGTTCCCTGCCTCGTCCAGGATGGACGCTTCCGAGTTCCCTGCCTCGTCCAGGATGGACGCTTCGACCTGCCTCGTCCAGGATGGACCGAGTTCCCTGCCTCGTGCAGGATGGACGCTTCCGAGTTCCCTGCCTCGTCCAGGATGGACGCTTCCGAGTTCCCTGCCTCGTCCAGGATGGACGCTTCCGAGTTCCCTGCCTCGTCCAGGATGGACGCTTCCGATCCCTCCGAGCCTCGTCCAGGATGGACGCTTCCGAGTTCCCTGCCTCGTCCAGGATGGACGCTCCGAGTCCAGGATGGACGCTTCCGAGGTCCGATTCCCTGCCTCGTTTCCGAGTTCCCTGCCTCGTTTTCCGATCGTCCAGGATGGACGCTTCCGAGTCCCGCTCCCGCCTCGTCCAGGATGGACGAGTCCAGGATGGACGCTTCCGAGTCCCTGCCTCGTCCAGGTGGACGCTTCCGAGTTCCCTGCCTCCAGGATGGACGCTTCCCCTGCCTCGTCCAGGATGGACGCTTCCGAGTTCCCTGCCTCGTCCAGGATGGACGTCCGAGCCTCGTCCAGGATGGACGCTTCCGAGTTCCCTGCCTCGTCCAGGATGGACGCTTCCGAGTTCCCTGCCTCGTCCAGGATGGACGCTTCCGAGTTCCCTGCCTCGTCCAGGATGGAAGCCTGGGCTGCCAGCGCGTCCGTGCCTCCCAGCCCTTAGCCTCTGCTCCGCGTTTACATTTTTTAAGTGAAATGATGTCAACCTGACATTTCTTATGAAATGTAACCTCACAGCTCAAAATATGAATAATTATTTCAAGCTTTCAGTTGCGAATCGGAGTAGGAGAAGGAAACCGTATTAAATCTATTTAGTCAATATATGATTTTCCTCATCTGATTCCCATCTGAATTTTACATTCTGACTTTGGCCAGTCAAACATATTGTCTCACCCTTACAATAATTTTTTTATAAGCCAATATTGATGTGTTGAGCTGGTTGAGGAGCGCATACAAACAGAACAATGTTCTGATAGCACCACTGTGTTTGCATATTGGAGGGAAATCCATACACAATAGTAATAATAATCTCAGCATATTAAACCTAAATAGGAACATAGGAAAATACCTTCCTAGCAAACCCTTACACTTACTGTATCACCACAACAAACAGGAAATTCCAAAGGTCTGCTAGATTTTACATTTGCCAGGAAAAAAAAATTGGCAGTTGCGATCAGTTGATATCCAACATGAGGCATTACACAATTGTAAATAAATGAATGCAAATCATTTTAAAGCTCATTTTAAATTAAAACACAAGTCGATATAATTTACAAAAGAGTAATATGGTGATGCAGTGGTGATTATTGTATTAATGTACTTTTGTATATAAACATAACTTTACGATACTTCACAGAATACTATGGTAGCATGTCCAAAGAGTGGTATAATATTTTCATGAGAACACAACAACACAAAACAAACAGGGGTGCAGTGTCAATTCTGTGTCATGCACAATATGTATCGTCTAACATGGATTCAATAATCATCTTTTTTGTTTCTGAGCCTTTGTTCCGAGCCTTTGTTTCTATGTTTGTAAGTGTGTTGGTTAATGGTGGGGTTGATTAATGGCTGTTTGGATCACTACAGCTCACTTACATAATTGTTCAACTTAAAATTCTCTCAGTTTCCTCACTGGTTAGAAAATAAAACTGAACTCTTCAATATCTCAACTGCATCTCTATGCTAGGAAAAGACATGTCTCACCTGTCTCACTTTACACACCGTTTTTTGAAAAAAAAATCAAATCTAACCACACAATAAAAAAAGTTTTTTACAAGGTGGTTAATTCTGGCCAATTCGTATGCATTTGTCCAATATCATTCATACATTTGAGTACGATCTGCTTTCGCACCAGTGACATTAGTGTTAGAGGCAGGGCTTCAGTATTGCTTTTTTCTAGAAATCGTACGTTTTTGTACTATTCACCACCAAGTAAAATAGTTACGAATTCCTGTGAGTTCAGTTTGTTTTAATCTGTTCATTTATCTGTTCAGTGGCATTTCAGGGGACTAAAAAGTTTAGAAAACGGTGACGGTGGTGACGTCATACACATGCATATCATGCGTTTCTTTAAACACATTTTCAACAACTGGCCTGCCACGAATAATACACTGTCATCATGAAACACTTTAATATAAAGTAAAAGTGTTGAAATACATTTCTTAAGCAGGAAGATAAAACATTATTAAAATGTTTTCACTGGTTCAATATAATGTACATTGAAATGTGAGATGTACTGAGATGTGCTATGGTGTTCTGCTTGCCTGATTATTCAGGTCAATGCGCTTCCTTTGATGTTCAAGTCCATCTTTAAAGAATGACTGATAAACTGCTGTGAAGGCCTTTAAACCTGCTCCTTTTCTGATTTTCTGAGCCATTACCCATCACAGAGAGAAAGAGCGAGAGGAGGGGGAAAGCACTCGTGAGAAACCTTAGAGGAGGATCAATGGGATTTAGAAAGACAGATGATGCACCCACCTCACCTTGAGATGATACATTGGCATATCAATGTACCGTTTTAAGACCGAACTACGGCGTCACGCTGGAATGTGAAGTACAAACAGCGCTGTCCAAAACTCCCAGAGAACACAGATTGTGGACCAGTAATCACTATTAATAAGGGAGTCATCATTTGTCACCGCGCATGATAGTATATGATTCCCACTAGAATACAGTATCAAATCCAGACTGGAGCATTAGGGTCACTTAGTCAGGTTCATTTGTCACCTTTGTAAAAGTTTATTGTTTAAGCGCACGTCATTGTCAAAGTTTTCAGCTCAAGAATTAATTTAAGCAGGCGAGATCTTCGACAAATGAAATGGAAATTGTGCTCGAATTGGACTCTGTAACACTAGCAGATAAGAACAAGATATATTTAATATTTAATCAGCTCAGAGTGTTTACCACAGCAGCTGTATGGTACAGCGTGACATCATCTTCACAGCAGCTTACATAAAAAGCACAACACGTCATCATATAGGCCTACTTCAGGCTATGAATATGTTTTCTCATCAAATTGTTTAATTTGCCTGTATTTCTCCCCAAAATAATTGAATTGCTTAAATGACTTTGCGTATAGTTTGTATAGCCTGTTATTGTATGGTGTTTAATGATATATGACCGTACCTGTCAGCACCTGTGATCGCGATCCGGACAGAAGATCACTGCGATAGAGGGTCTCAAGCAGACCCAGCACCCAAAATAATATCAAAACGCTTCTGAGTTATTCGCAAACGGTGGATAAACCTTTAAAAATTATATATGAGCCGGCCAAATCACAGAGATGCTGATTCGCACGGGACTAATACTATCACAGAACCTCGGTGTTCGTCAAAATATGGTAGGTAATTTGTGGGGGAATTTTTACTTTACAAATTACAGACATGGCCGATTCGCACAGGATTAAGATCACAGGCAACCATGACTACAACAAATGACTAGAGGTCCCCAGGTAATACTAATCCCATGCGAATAGGCCTATCAGGGCATATCAAACGATCTCTAATAAAGCTATATTGACACATAGTACAAATATGTTTTACTCGCATAAGATTGCTGCGCCATTTCTATCGGATTCAATATTGACAGCACAGCAAGCTTTTTAATTTTAGTCTCTGCGCAAATCCAGCTTCGACCTGTGCCTTGTTCACAAAGGAATCCGCGGTGAAATGAAGCGAACAAACACTTTGTTTTACCCACGTGAGCTGGAAAGTCTTCAACCACACATTACTAATGTCGGAATCTGAAGGAAGGTTATGCAGCGACTGTGTTACGATCTTTAATGGCATGTTTATTGCTTGGTCGCTCTATCTGGTCCCGCTCAACTTCAGTACTGTTATGCGCGAACCAGTTGGCGGGGCTAGAGAAGTAGTTTTTGATATTCTTCTGTGGAGGTGGTGTTCGGTGCATTCCAGGACCTGGCGTTCGCTGGGCCTGGTGTCAATAATAGTTGTAATTTCAGCAACAAGGGTGTTTTCAGTTTCTGACACTTACAAGATATTCACTTGAATACGATTCCCTCTTATACAACAAAAGCTTGGGTTAAAATTGATGTCTTAATTCATGACTCCTTTAAGGTCTCCTGCACTATGACAGAGAAACCCCTGACTCTGATTGATAAATATATACTGTATCATCTCATTGGAAATAAAACAGGAATATATTTGGAATAATGTCAGTAACCAAACAGATATCATCCTCCATTTACTGCCATACTAGGGAACATAAATACTATTGGAGTCAAAGGGGAATGAGATCTGTTTGATTACTGACATTCTTAAAAATAGTTTGCTTTGTGTTTATCCCAACAAAGAAATGTAAACAGGTTTGGAACAATCTGAGGGTGAGTAAATGATGACAGAATTTTCATTTTGGGGTGAACTATCCCTTTAAATACATATATGTGGCGGAAATTTATTGAGGGAAAATTAATCTCATGAGTAACAAAACATTATAAACCGTACTACCTTACACGTCACAAATGCAATCAAAATTGGAAGAGTTTGGTTCCAAAATGTGATAACTCCATTTTTAAACGTTTGTGTCAGTTAGCTGTATGTTTTTAGTCATCATGGCTTAAATCAAAACAAACAAACTGCAGTTTGATTGATATTAATTGGGATGCACAATAAAAAAAAAAAAAAAATTTTTTTCAAAACAGAGTTTTTTGGAACCAAACTCTTAATATATACATTTACAATACTGAACTAACGATAAATGTCTCATATCTTACAATATTTATTTATACCCTCACTCCAGACAGCCATACGTCCTCTGCCAGCAGGGTACTTTCCTCTGACAGCTGCCACTTTGCCATATTCCACAGTTTCACTTTCAGCACAATGCCCACCTCCCAGAGGGGCAAATCCATGGTCTGGTCTCCTCCATCGGTCACATCACAACAGACCAGAGGGGACATAAGAAAAGCCATTTCCTGTTCCACTTCCTGTTTGTGTGTCACGGCAAAGGGGCTGCATAGCCATTCTTTATCTCTGACAGTGTCTATGTCACTGGGGGATTCCAAGCTCACAGGGCAGCCAACAACATAGAAAGAGTTGGTGGGAGAGCAAGAGTCCCTTGAGTCTGGAGTGTCCTCTGTGTACTCCCTTTCCATTAAGAGCGGAAATATAGACACAAACATGAAGAGGGACTCATGATCCTAGAGCAGATAGTGTAGGCTCTATGACGTCTGAGCATTCTTCCTCCAATATAAATTCTTCAGACTCTATTGGTGTCCGACAGTTTCTGTTTGGCTTGGGTTGTTGTCTTTTTGCAATCAGGTCCATAATTTCTCCCTTTTCTGGTGGAACATTCTTCCTAACTCAGTCCGGTCAACCACATCTCTCAAAACATTAAAAAAACTACTTAAAACCCATCTCTTCTGTGAATACTTGACAGAAAAATGAAAAAAAAAACACTAACCCTCTCTCTTTCTCTAAATAGGTATTGGTCTAGCTTTTGTTGAACTTTGTATTAGTACCTATTGTATTATTGCTCCTGTATGATATATCGCTTATTGCCAGAGAGTTCAGGGAGCTTTGGATAAAAGCGTCTGCTAAATGACTAGATGTAAATGTAAATGTAAATGTAAATTTGTCTAAAGTTTGGTGCTGTGAGTTAACAAAGCAAAAGCTGGCTCTAAAGAAGGATGGGCACCACAGGGATGACAGCGTTCTTAATGATAAAAATGAGGCTTCTCTTCTGGAAATTATGTGTCAGATAACTCATACTCTCAGTTTTGTTGTATTAGTGGTGTCTCACAAAGGATGAGGTCATTGTCAATTTAATTCGGTTTTATTTATATAGCGGTTTTGACAATGTTTCATTGTTGCACAGCAGCTTTACAGGAGGAAAGACAAAAATAATCAAAAGTTGGCATTAGTATTACATTAACAAGGGTCCATCTTTGCTCTAGATTGTTGATGGAGATTGCCTGGGCTGGAGTTGGGATGATCAGTTAAGTCCACAGGCCTATGCACAGAACAATTCAAAAACAAAAAGTAAATCATACAAAAGACCCCAAACTCATAATACACTTCAAACAGAAACCAAAAAAACATACTTCATACCAAAATCAATCCCACACCAAATCATGCAAAAGGAATTGTCCATGTGCTGTAAGCGTCAATGTAGTATAAAAGGTACGATAGTTGGTTGAAAATATGAGCCTGTGAAGGGACGCACAAACAAAACCAAAATAGAAAAAAAAAAAATACACCCCGCTAGCCACACCACAACCATAGCCTAACAACAGATGGCAGGCGCACACATACTGGCCAGCTAAGGTAAAAAAAAGAAACACAGGAGGAACAGTGAACAACGACACATAGTACAAAAAAAATACAATTTATAACTCAAATAACAACAATACAAATTTTTCCATTAATCGTATTACATTTTAAAACCCTCCAACCATGTACCTTGCCATGCCCTCCAGGAGAAGGAGTCAGGCAGTTCGCCGGCTAAATGTGCAATGCAAGCATGAGATGCATGAGTCTTTCGCACGATCTCTCCCCTAAGTCAACATGAGAAGACACGCTGTCTCAGCCGACGACATCTTTTTGTACTGTGGTGGCCACGTCGACCATCGTGTTTGGACTGAGAGATTGTTTGCAATTCTCAAACTCACCGCTAGTGGCCGCTATAAATCTCAGTCTAGACCTTTAAACCCCACAAAACAATTACACAAAAGTGAATGATAGGTTGCAAGCAGGCCATAGTAGTACTTCTATTTGCTCATTATAGACTTTAAGGCTGTTTAAGAGACTGCTGTCATTTCCTACAACATTTTACTATATGTTAGATGTGTGTTATTAAAAAAATTCGTTAAGGCAGGCGGATATGTCCTAGTTCAAACACAGAGACAGGAGATGGATACATCAATTCAAATAAATCTGATAGCTAGATTAACACAAAATGGTTCATCTTGTGGTTATTCTGCCCTGTGTTGTAATACATCATTTTGTGATTTGTTAAATGAGAAACGGCATTCTGTCATGACAAAGAGGAGAGTTTGTCATTGAAATTCCATTCACACAGAGTGGATGTATTAGTTTTCATCAAGTGAAAGAGTGGAGCCAGAGGAAAAATGAGCAAACCATCTGAGTTGTTGATGTAAGGGGGT
Source organism: Triplophysa siluroides (assembly GCA_006030095.1). NCBI lineage: Eukaryota > Metazoa > Chordata > Actinopteri > Cypriniformes > Nemacheilidae > Triplophysa > Triplophysa siluroides. The sequence continues at coordinate 1,689,403 of VCII01000202.1, read as the reverse complement.
AGTAATGGTTCCTAATTTGTAAATGTGGGGACAGATCCCAGGCTTCTTTTATACAAGTGTGTTTCCTTCACATAAATATGATGCTGTGTCAGGATGAGCCTCATCCGGCTGTCAAAATAATGCTGAGTGATAAGAATCAGATTGCACCTCTGTCTGTGTGCATGGGGGCTGCAATATCTCACACGGCCCTTGGGGGTTTTACAGCAATGTGTAGAAATCACTTACTGTCACACCCCACCTCAAAGCAGATACATCAGATACTCAAGCTGGTAGAATGTGTAGCTGCGTGTGTGTCTTTCTTCAGCTGTTCACCTACACTTCTTTATTTTCATCTTTGTGCACTTTTCCAAAAAAATGTTTTAGATGTAATGTTTTCCAACATTATTCTTTTTTATTGATTAAATGTCCATCTTAAAAGAGATCTAACACTGAGTGATTTATTTGGTTGCAAAAATAAATATAATGCTCCTATAGCTCAACCCCAGAGAGGGGACAACACATAAACTGTTGGTGGATATTTGTAATTTTTTATAAGCACACAGAATGGCAGGAATACAGGCATTTAAAAGTGTGGTTCTTTTAAATGTCAAGTTGGAAAAGATAACCACCTTGTGTGGTTTAGCCTTCCTGTATTAGAAAACATTCTTGTCAATCAATGACATAATAGAGCAGTTTGTCCGTTTAGGGCTACTGTAGAAACAACACTGCAATTTCTGTCAATAGATCCTCCAAAAAATTACACATTAGACCTTAAAGACATTGTTTGTGTTATGCTTTTTAGCACGTTATTTGTTATTTTAACTGTTTTTGTGTGTTGTACTTAAAGATATTTCACCCCAAAATTTTAATTCTATCATCAATTACTCAGCCTCAAGTTGTTCCAAACCTTTATAAATGTATGTTCTGTTGAACACAAAATAAAAATATGGTAGAATGTTTTTAAAAAACAGTTCTGGGGCACTATTCACTTCCATGGGGTTTTTCAGTCAACGTGGCCCCATAACTGTTTGGTTTTAAACATTCTCCCAAATATATTTCTCCGTGTTAAGCAGAACAACAAACTTAGCAGGAAATTTGTAACAACTCGAGGGTGAGTGAATGATGATAGAATTGACATTTTGGAGTGAAGTACCCCTTTAACTGAATACAAAATGTGTTGTTTTAACACATGTGTTTTTATTGCACTGATGTGTTTAGAATGCACTTATTTCATAAAAAAGTCCAGTAGGTCTAGCTGCACATTTACATCAACAGCCACATGTACGCTTACACTCTCTTTGTTGTTTTTGAAGTCAGCTTTAGTCAGACTGTTGTCCTCTTTACCTGTGAATGCTTGAGTTGGGCAGGTTACGGTGAGCAGAAAAGATCCAGGTTGGCATCTCACATTTGTTTCTTCCCTCTTCAAGCAGCCTCAAGCACTTTCCTGTTGTGATGTTTCTCTGGAACTGTGATTGGAGCCTGGAAACAGGTGCAGGACCGCTGGGCACCTGTCTCTGGTCCATCTCACGCTGCAAAGGTCATTCTGAGGACCATAAAATCAACTCACATCGCGGTGGGCTGCGTCAGGTCCGACATGACATCCAGAACTAGATTGAAAGGTGCGTGTAGATGCTATTGCTAAAAATAGCAAATTTTGTTTTTCACATTTTTCCTCCAGCGACTTTTATTTATTCATTCAATATTCATTATGAAAGGCTTTTTAGGCTGTGTCTTACTGTCAGTGTCAACACACTTGTCAATGGAGAGATGCAAACATGCAAACATGCAAAGTATAATCTCCAGACGGGATCTTACTGGCACTACTCTAGTCGTCCTCTAGCACTGGGCAAGATCACAGGCTTTGGCGCACGGCCGTATTCTCACTTAAGAAATATTGGCCAGGGGTGACTCATGTAAAAAGTAAAAAGTATTAATGTGTCCTAAAATCAAAAGCACTAAGTGTAGGCAAAAGGTTTTAAATTTAGACAGCTGAGTGCACAGTACAGTGTTTGTGTAAGAAATAATATAACATATAAAAGCCCTCATGGAGAAAAAGAAGCAAAATAAAGAAATGGAATAAATACATTTTAAGGTACTTATAAATAACAAAAGAAGTGAATTCAATTTAGATACAAGTGTGGTTTAACGTAATCAAGCAATCAATTACTTATATATTAAGGTCAAATTAAGCTCTAAACCGAAACATCAATGTTCCTATTTATCACAAAGCATCACTAGGGGACGCTACTGTCGACTGGGGTATTCACTACTAAGTGAACATGTCAGGACTTCTGTTGCTGTCAGAGCGTTCGCTGTAGGCTCTTATACGGCCTCCGATTGGCCGGTGTGGAAAGTGGGCGGGGTGTAAATTTGGATCGTTTAATATAGAGCAGAGAAGCGCCGAGCGACAGAGATTAAAAGAAGGCTCGAGGAAAGTGATTGAGGGCTGATGTAGGGTGTCTAGAAAGACAACAGTGCGAGCTGTTTTTAGTGGTTTTCAGAAAGGACGTGTAGACCAAAGACCAAAAATGCTTTGCCATGTAACTCGACCGGATTCGGTGGTTATGGAGATAGAAGTGGACGCGAAGGCAAACGGAGAGGACTGTCTGAATAAGGTAACATCGTTTTTAAAGTCTCAGTGTGAATGAGATGTGTCTGTTCTTATCGTTGTTTATAAATGTGCATCGTGTTCGGTTAATGCTCGCGCCATTCCGTTTGTAAATATAAGGGGAGAAGGAAAAAACCTGTAGTGTGGAGGAGGCTGAATGAATGAGTTTGTACGAGGCACAATGGAGATGTAATACTGTAATCGGTCTATTTATATGTTTGCTGGCGTGAGATTGTGTTCGTGAAGACCTGAGGTGATGTTTCGCATCCTTTTTTGAGAGTTGGTACATGCACGGCTGGTTTTGCGTGACCGATGTTTGGTGAGTCAGTCAGACTTAAATTAAGACATTTCTGGCCACATGAAAGTGTTGTTTTTAAAACGAAGTAAATGATGTGCTGTGATGGGTAAGACGCACAAAGTGTTGTAGTTTAAATTGACAGATTATGTAAGAGAAAAGGATGATGTTTTGGGTACTCAAAACAATAGCGGGCTCTTTGCATGTGCGATCTGACTGACGGCGTGCGAGCGAGCTCGAGGTTACTAAAGTTCATTCGCTCTTCAGCTCATATGGTTGACTCACGCATGCATGGAGGTGTAGAACCTCTTCACACCTTAATAACTGAAGTCAGAGGTTTTTGAAAATGTTTGACAGAAATGTAAATTGCGATTTTATAAAATGAAGAAAAAATGTATTGTATGCATAAAAAGCTTGCGTAGTCATTTGCAAAACGAAGCAGAATGTAATCAGATGAATCTTTTTTTTTATCCGCAGACTATTTCCGTTAGTTTTACAGAGAACTTGCTGCATGCACAAATATATGCCCTTTTACAGGGGATTTTTTGTGGCTCACCGATTAAGGTTACGTAATGACTGTGAGATTATTGAGGATGGCGTACTTGCATGCATATTACCTTAAATAACACTGTTGGAAAATAAGAAATTAATAGACACACTCAAAGTTATGACTGAAGATGCAATGTGTCAGGTTTAAACCTTAGGAAAAGTAGCCATTTGTTTGTTAGTTCATTTGCATATTGATCACTATTTCTGTAGTTATATATTATGCTCTATATCATATACCCTTGACTTTCATTCAGACTTTCTCGATTTTCAACATTAAAAATGAGCTTTTTTTTCATGAAAGAAGTGGGGTTGGAGTGCAAGTAAATCAATTACAGTTTTTTACACTATACCTGTAAAATAGGTGAAATAAAGCCTACGAATGGAAGACTTCAAGGGGTCATATAGCACGAATACATATTTTTCTGTGTCTTTGGTGTGTTATAAGTTGCCCATGCATGTATTAGACACTAAAATTGCTAAAATTAAAGTGTCGGAACAAAAGATGCATTCTATCTAAAAGCGAATGCTCACCCAGACCTGCCTGAAACGCCTCGTGTAGCCACACCCCCACAAATCTATGTCAGTTCGTGGTATGATTTGACTGAGACCCCCCAAATTTATACGCAAGTAAGGTGGGCGTACCTGTCAGTACAATTGCTTTGGAACCTGATGTTCCAAATATTGTAAGAGGCGTCACATTTCCGTCACACGCTTGCAGTATTCGATCAATCACTACGCACTGGTTTACTGCACAATCATAGCACACCACGTTTTTCAGAGCGATGAGCTTGGTTACGAAATCTGTGCGTTTCAGAGAACCGGAGCAAAGAGGAGATACAAACATGCACAGTATGTGGAAATACAGCGTTTTTTAACCTTAAATCATGTATACACAATGCATTACATCTAAAACTAATGCAAATATTAGTTTTAGCCGTGTCATATTGACCCCTTTAACACACTGTCAAGACACTATTAAAACGGGTCTTTATATCTTCCATTTTCAATTGTGGGTGAATTTAATAAGTGAGCTGCTATTTCTCTTTGGTGACAGGTATGTCGGAAGTTGGGAATTATAGAAGTGGATTACTTCGGGCTGCAGTTTCCCGGCAGCAAAGGTGAAAACCTGTGGCTGAACCTGAGGAACAGAATCTCGCAGCAGATGGACAACCTCACGCCCTGCAGACTACGGCTGCGAGTGAAGTTTTTCGTGGAGCCTCATCTTATTCTGCAGGAGCAGACGAGGTACGAACAAACAAACACATGTGGGTAACATGCGCACTACGGAGAATAAAATAATCGTTGTTTGCGGAAGCAATGAGAGAAGCGTTGTTTAAGGGCAGCCAAAAAACATGCACTTCCGTTTAAGTACAGTAAAAATGTGACGATCGACAAAAAGAGGCCGGAAGACAGAGTATGTGGGTGTTTGAATATTTTATGTGAGATTAGTTAAAGGAAAAAACATTATTCCTCCATTCTCTGTATCTAATGTGAATTCCATGCCTGGCTTAAGCCATGGCCCGTTTTTGGGAACGTGACTGTGATAAGATATAACAGGAGAAATCTGGGGCATGTTATAGATTAAATATTTATTTTGCAATACTGGTTTTATAATTGATTTTAGATAAACATCAACTGAAGTCATGTGTCTTGGGCAGAGAGAGAGAGAGAGAGAGAGAGAAACCACAATACTGTGCACGGTAGCCTGTAAAGTTTTTTTTAGCCCAGTACAGTGGTTTGTCCTATAGTAACCTCGCTCCCTGAGGGTTACTATAGGTCGTTGTTCTGCGAACGGCAGCAGGCAATGGGATCTCTAGCTCAAAGACTCAAACCCACAGAGACCAAACTGGCAGTCACGACCCCTCATGCTCTTTTATTCAATATTACTGTAAGTGATTATTGGGGGCCAAGTCTTTGAATGTTAATGACCACAGGTTCATTTTGGGCCATTCGTTTTTTGTAACAAACAAGCTATCGCCACGGACTGAAACATCATATGGGTTAACATGAACCGCGAGCGATAGAATTACTGGCTAACTTTGCTTGTTCATTCATCTGTAACAGTAGTAAGAATTTGAATTCAGACTTACAGCTCAGATAGCACACGTTTCCATTTCACTTTAGGTGTAAATGAGTCATTGTAACTGGATTACAGTCAAGTTAATTATTTCTGTAGTCGGTATGCCACAAATGCAGACGATAGAGTTTTACCTGTTTTCAACCAGTCACATTCCCTTTTAATAATAGCTGAAAAATAACAGTTTTGCTTTCCTTTCTAAACTGGAATTTCGAGGAAAATAAATCCTTGTGATGGGTGTGTGTCGACCATCCACAATTGTTTAAGCACATCATAAGTTCCTGCTGCTCATGTCTCAAAAAATTCCTCCTGGAGATCATTTGAATGGCAAGTTTCAGTGTTTGTTATGGAAATGACACCAGTTTTCTGTCAGAACGCTGATACCAAGAAATGTGTTTCTGTCTGTATAAACAGGCTGGTACAGGTGTTAACAAGCTTCTTCCTTTGAATTTCTCGACTACTTTGATCTCACGCGCCTGTTCCTCCTGCATTAGCATAATTATTTGCTTTCCAGCGAAGTGGTTACACCTGCAACGCTTTTTGACCCCACATCGAACCTTTTCCCCCACCAGTATCTGTTGCTGTTATTTAATCATCAGCTCCCTTTTGGTGCCCGGACATTTAATTCACTCCAAGCTCGGCTGGGTTCTTTTCATTAGAGTGAAATGCGTTGGTTTGCCAGCTCCTGAGGCCATTCCCACAGTCGCCTGCCCCTTCTGCAGGGTGGCATGTGCGCGTACGTTCGCTTCCGTTTCTCAGTTACTGGACAGTGTGCTTTTGTGAGGATTTGTGAGGCTGTTTTTGGTACAGTGGGCGGTTTGCTTGGTCTTCCGGTGATCTGAGGGAGATTAGCGGGGTCACTGACGGATGGAGGGGGCTATTGAGGGATGTTGGGGAGAAACCCGGGCTGTTAATTGAAAGTTGCACGTGTTGTGCTTTACTTCCGCAAGACATCTTGATGCAGGGTCATCACACCCCTAGAGCCGTCACATATAATATAATGCCAGGCACCCTGGATGGAGTTCCAAATGGGCATGAAAACAGCTTGCAGTGTGAGAGCTGACGTGTTAGGAAAATCTGAGATAGTGGGGGATGAAGCTTCGCTCTTGTGTTGGTGCTGAGAAACAAAACTTTGATCGATCCGACTGACTTCTTACTTCGGCAACATGGGGCACGACGGCAAAGATCAGAATGGCATAGTGAACACTGCAGAGTGTACTCTAAATACTGCCTACTTAATGTCCTGGAATCATAAATGCTTTTACAACAAATAAACTGACATACCTTCTCTTTCTCATTGTGAACAATACAAGAGTGATGATTGACTAAATGCAGAAATGATACAAGTGGCAGATCGGCTGCCTAGCATTTCTGAGATCATTGCAGTCTGCCGTCGCATGAAAACAGACCTTTGTTCCATCTTTGGCACTGTTGTGGATTCTTGTGTGTGTGCACGCACATGCATGCGCAATGAGTGCCAGCCTACAGCCACAAGGGTCATGTTCTCTAACCTTCTTTGTGAGATGACCTTTCCCCTACTTCGACACTGTTTGCCACTGCGCGTTGCATCGACCGCTAGTGAGTTCTGGCACGTGTTCACCACAAGCTTATAGAAATGCACCCTGACAACTCTTGGATTTCTCCAACGAAAATGTTTTAAGTGGAGTCGTGCATGCACATCAAGCCTGTCGTTCTTTCTTCATTTTTGCGTCTGGAATTTGTACTCAGTTTGATGTTATATCTGAAAAAAGCATTTTGTAGCCTGGGGGGAACAAATGTCCCCGTACTGCTCCAAAGGACCAAAGCGTTGATTTATGACTAAAAGAGAGCTCATGAGTGTGCACACGCCTCTCAGGAACATACTGTTCCCTTGAGGGGCCTTATTTGGCCTAGGCTGTCACTTATTAGAGTTTAGGTATTTTTATATATATATATATATATGTGCATATTGTGTAATTTCTTGCACATAGGCACGGTTTCACAGACACTGCTTAAGGCTAGTCCAAGACTAAAATGAAAGTGTGACCTGACCTGTCTTAACTTGCCCAGAAATATCTTAAAATATATCAGTGCCATTTTGTTTTGTCTCAAAAGGGACACCAGTAATGTAATCTAAGGCATCTTTATATACGCGACATAAATATCCTAATTTAACCAAGGCATAGTCCTAGCTTAAGCTAAACCGTGTCTGTGAAACCGAGATGTAATGTATGAGAACATAAGTGGGTCAGTTTTGATGTTATAATATATTTGAAAAATATAAAGTGGTCACAAAGCTATGGTTTTTACACAATGTTATACCATTGTACCTTTTTAGTTTAAATGTTTTGGGTTGAATATAATGAGTATACAGTACTCTCTCTCTTGGCCCATTATAAAAAATCCAACCTGCCTTCCAAATTTGGAAACTTGAGCGGGCTCAGCAGTGACCCCTGCTGTATTCAGCTCCTTTTCCACGGCTGCAACTCTCGTCACGCTTTCACACTGTCCACATCCTTTCTGTCTCTGTCCCTTTCATTATGTAAGATGCCCTAAACTGTGTACAGCCCTCTCAATGCCGGAGCGCTGCTTATATAAGACCCAGAGCACACTGAATGAAACCTAGCTTTTATCATCAGTTATGACAGCCTCTCAAGTTCATTAATGCATCCTCCAAAAATAGATGTTCATATTTTTTCCAAGCAGAGCGCTCGTGGTTTATTGCCAGTTAGAAGCAATATTTACATGGCAAACCGAGCACAATTCCAGTGTCTGGACATTCATGTTTCCGTTTTAATAAGAGGCTGGAACATCCTTAAAAGAGGCAAAGTTTAATGATAACCACCAGCCTTGAGGCCCTAATCTTTCTTCGAGCATTACTAGCTCTTTTGAGGATCAGAGCAACCCCACCCCCCCTTCTTCTGACCACAAACACTTATAAGCCTGCTCTCACCATGTGTTAGGATATACTGTTTTTGGGGACCAGGACATTTTGTTTTTTAATCTGCACTGCTCTATTAATAGCATACAAAATCAGACACGTTTACACTTGCATTAAGCCAAGTCTTATCTGACACTTTTGGCAGTGTCGCATACTATCTTTCTGATTCCAAGATTAACGTGATGGGAACAAACTCTTCTATTAAGGGCTGATGCTTGCTAGGAAGCTCAGGCTTTGACTAAAAGGAATCTTACACAATACTTTCTAAGGCAAAGTTCACCCAAACATACAAATGCTGTCATTATTTATTTACCCACACGTCATTCATAACTCTTTCTTCAGATATTTCGAGAAATGTCTCGTCATGCAGGTTTGAAATGACATGAGGATGAGTAAATGATGACAGAATTCTTTTTTTGGGTGAACCATCCCCTTAAAGTTGGAGAAACTGCCAGGTTTGGAATTGGACATGGGAAATAAATTATGACAGTTTTTATAGTGGCTAAACTGTTCCTTTAATGCTGTCATATCGGCTGAATTGAATAGGTCTGTGTGGTGTGAATATTGTGGCTTTCAGTGTGTACGCATGTCTTATTTTGAGGAAGCTAAAATAGTCTGTTGGTAGTCCGCCCTAACAATTGCTGCAAGTTCATGATTATGCACTTGTTAGTCCTTACACAAGTCTAGCATGAACAATATGCCATAAAGACCGCTGTATTGTTTTCCAGGGTTTAAGTGTTTAACATTCTCATCAGCACTCAATGATCCCTTTGATCCACAGAGGCCAGCGCCATTAGCACAGCACACTTTAAATAAAAGAGTAGGGCTCTTTTAAACATTAATCTGTCCGCAGATTTGCCTCTGGTACTTGGGAAGAGCCACAAATAAAACTTGAAAGATTAAATCATGCACTTTTACTTAAAACCTGGCTTCTTGGTTCTTATTCAAATGTCATGAAAACATCCACACAACTCTTACACAAGCAACCGCTGGTTTTCTTTCTGCCTCCAAATATGCAAAACACACCAGCATGATCTCAGCTCTTGTTATCTTCACAGTCAGGGCCCTGGGTGTTGTCAGCTAGAATTGGAGCTTGGGTGTTATTCAGGGTCGACGTGAACCGAGACAAACCTCTCGTCACTCTCACCCCACTTCAAATCCCAACAACAAGGTCGCTAGCAGTCCCCTTAAGCTGCTGATCACCTTACCACAGGAGGATATTTACATGTACGATGTAATACACAAACAACTTTTTTGGGCTTGGCAGTTGGTGCACATGCTTCGAAACATTAAAAGGATAGTTCAACAGAAAATGAAAATCCTTTACTCACCTGTATGTTATACAACATTCTTAAAAATAAAGCTGCTAAAAAGGTTTTTCATAACAATGCCATTGAAGAACCCTTTTTGGTTCCACAAAGAACCAGTCGGTCTAAGGTTCTTTAAAGAACCATCTCTTTTTAACTTTTTTATAATCTGAAGAACCTTTTTTTTCGCCACAAAGAACCTTTTGTAAGACAGAAAGGTTCATCGGATGTATAAGGTTCTTTATGGCGTCTTCTATGGCATCGAAGAACCATTTGAAGCACCTTTTGTGAATGTAAAAGAAGAACATTGGTAACCAAACAACATTGGCCTCCATTGATTTAAAATCCAAATTGGAATTTTGTGTTCTGCTGAAGATTCACACACAGTTCACCCAAAAAATAACTATTCGTTCAAAACCTATCCCTTTAAGCTTTGGTACTAACGCAGGTTTGAATCTATGTTGTCAAGTCTCGTTGTCTTTATTTAGTGCAATATCTAGTTTTCTATTCACTCGCCTTCCAATATAAAGCATTGAAAAATGTAAAACATTTTACTTGTCTTCTGTGTGAAGACAAACAATATCTGTGACCGCATAACATTAATAGCTTTTAAACCAAACAAAAGCCTCTGCCAACCAGTTGCATCATTGGTTAAACAAACACAGTTGTACTTCTAACATGACTTTCATGCATTTGTCAATTGAATCTTGGGTGAACATAAGGTCTCAAATAAAATATTCATGAGTCAGGATAATAAGGTTTATTACTGGTTTTATTGGTCATACACAGTATGATATGTAGTGAAATTCTCTCCCCACAGAATACAATACAGAAAAAGTAAGAAATATGAAAATATGGAATAATATAATTAATAATATACATCATATTTATATAATCATAAGACTTTAAAAGATTAAAAGATCAAGAATAAATATGTCTACATGAGTATGAATATAAATGAGATGTCGTCTCTCTATTTAGCTCATTTCTACATCCTGGTTGTAATATTCATGTTTTAGCATATACATACAAATGTCTATGTAAATGATTTAAAGGCATTTCAATGCATAGCTCTGCAACTTTTCTGTCTAGTTAACAGCTTACTTAAAGTGATCGTTCACCCAAAAATGAAAATTCTGTCATCATTTACTCAGCCTCATGTCATTTCATACCTGTATAAATTATGAAATTCTGTGACATCATTGACTGCCATAGTAGGTCAAATTAAATGGTAGTCAAAGGTGCCCCAGAACGGTTGGTTTTCCCTAATTCTTCAAAATATCTCACTCTCACAGAACAAAAAAAGATACAATATTTTTTTCCTAATAACATGGTGGATAATGTCACAGAACTGAAAATTGCTAGCATTCTTACAAATACCTTTTGTTGTGTTTAACAGATCGAAGAAATGTATACAGGTTTGAGGGTGAGTAAAGGATGACAGATTTTATATTTGAGTAGACTAGCCCTTTAACATGGAGTTAAATCTGGCGCTCCCGTTGTACAGCGTTTACTGGATGACACGTGCGATAATAACATCAGAACAGGTTTAACCACCAGTGCAAATGAACTATAGTAATATCATGAACTGAGGAATGAGGCTGGCTTGACTGTGCATATCATTTTACATTGTTTACGTGGGGGGGGGTTTGCCCACATCATCTTGGTTTGTGTACCACACCATTATTTGCAAATCTGATCCAGAACACGTCCCTTAGCAGAGCATTTGCACAACAAATTTAAATGTGTCAATTAAAAAATTTTAAGGGGGCGAGTTTAGGCAAATTATGTCATTCAGGTTTAGCAAGAAGCGTTTACCTGTTGTGCACGGAGCTGGCGGCAGGGTTTACTAGAGTTCGTTGACTCCGAGTAACCCTCGCCACACGCCTCAGAGCAATGTTATTTGACTAACTCTGAAACCACATTGTTTTAAACGGCGCCTGACAAGAATGAAAGTCCTGTGCGCATTGGCCTCTTTGTTACAATCTCCAGGCAGAAGCCTCTCGTTTCATTTCAGAGGGATGTTTTGTTCTTTGTCGGGGGCCAGATGTTTGGGGGTCCGGCACAATGACTCTGCCTGTAACTAAGATGAAACAATTAGAAAGGAATGAATTAGCGAAAGCAAAAGTAGCATGCAATGTCCTTTAGGGTAAAGTGCAAAGAGAGAAGGTAATCTCACGGCAATTAACTTTTAATTGGTTTAAAGTAATCTCCACACTTTTACAGGTTTAAATAAAACTTGTCTCAAACTTAATTTAGTTGTTTTTCATCTTTCAGTCCTTGAATATCTGATAAACCTAGCAGCTGTTTATGATGTGAAACTTTTCTTAGCCCCCAAGAGCAAAGGTCAGACGGGTAAAGGTGCTATAAACTTTGTGAACTCTTTAGTAATTTAGAAGATTGTCCTGTCATGAGATACATTTTGCTGCCAAACATCTGAGAAAATTCTGCAGAAAATGCATAGCATGTATAGCCCAAACCTCAACCACACAAACACCTCCTTCACAAAACTCTCAACTGACCTACTTGTCAGTTTACGGTACAGACAATTCTAGTGGAAATTTTGTTACATAATGAAGTGTTAAATATTTTAGTGTTCAAGTGCCTTTTTTTTCTTTTATTCTGATTCACTTTTGAAAGAATTTTTAGGGTTGTCAGAGCAAAGAAGTGAATATTTGTGCAGTCATTTATTTTAATATGCTACTTGAGTAGCCTAGCATTGAATTGGCATAGTTTCACTCTTAGCACTTATTTTGTTTGTTGTTTATTTCGTTGTTCTGTTATGGAGTACTTCTTTTATTCAAGAAGTTTTGCCATACCTCAATGCAATGATTTCATAGAGTAAACAACAAAATATGGGTGTGGATTTCTTTTCCAAGCAGCACATGTATATACACGTAACAATTTTACAAGATGGCTAATTCGTAACAACGTTTTATCTCAATCCACTTTTGCACCATAGGTTTGGGGTGGATCATTTTTGTAGTATTTACATGAAATGACCACCCAGTGAAAACTTTCTCATGAGTTCTGGTTGCACATGCACGGAGCTAGTTGGTAAGACAAATGAGACTTGTTTCGTGCACTACTCCTCCCAACAGGTGCTATGGGGATGTGATGGGGGTTAAAGTCAGACAAAAATGTGATTTTTAACGTAGTTCATGAAAAAGTTTTTGGCAATATTCCTTTTTAATAATGGTGCAATCGCAGTGAAAGAGCACATTGTGTGTCACGGCTTGTTGATGACAGTTGGCTACATCAGCACAGCTGCGTGTTTCTAAGATTAGTCGTCCAACAAGCTCGACTGAACTGGTGCCGCACCAGTCCTAGAGCGTTTGACCGGCAGTAACCCAACTCTGCCTCCCCACTCCCATCAGCTGCCTTTGTTTTGCCTGCCAGGTAATTCATCACATGAATATGATGTCATCCCAGGAAGTGCCTAGTCAGGCCGGGCGAGACTCCCTTTGTCAGACTACAGGTCTTGTTTATTTGTCTAGCCCGTGAATCCACCTCCATCTATTTTTTCCCTCTGGATTAAAAGAGTACGCGAGGGGGATAAAGCAGCCAAAGTAAATGTTTATCGGTCTTGGGGAGCACTGCACGAACTGATACGCCGCTGTTTGTTTTTTTTATTGAAAGTCATGGCATGTGTGCGGTCGCTGACCGGGAATATCTCCCAGCTGGTGCGTGATGTTCTCATGAACCTCTGTTGGCTGGGGGAACAGAAGCATGCTGGGGGTAAACATCAGTTCCGTTTGCTCTCAAAACGTCAACACGGAGGACATGTTAAAGTTGATGTTGTGTGATCTGTGGTTGAATAGTGTAACCAGTCTCGTTTATGTGTATCTGACCCTGTCTCAAAGCCATGCTGCAGGAAAAAGAAAGTAAGCTTTTCGCTTAAATATCACTTAAAATAATAATAATAAACGAAAAATAAAATAAAAATATATGAATGTAAAATGTAACTAAATTGACATAAAACTAAAAATCAAAAACTAAAGCTAACTTGAAATATTAAAAGGGATATTTTGCCCAAAAAATTACAATCCTGTTATCATTTACTCGCCTTTGAGTTTCTAATCTGTATTGTGTTCTGATAAACACAGGGAAATATATTTGGAAGAACGCTTATAACCAAACTTGGAGAAATGACAAAAGATATTTGGAAGAATGTAGGACTGCAAACAGTTCTGGGGCTCTTTTGACTACCATGGTCATTTTTTTAGTCAATGGGGTCCAAGAACTGTTTTGTGACAAGCATTCATCCAAATATCTTTCTCTGTGTTCAACTAAACAAAGAAATGTATACAGTTTTGGAACAACTAGAGAGTGATTAATTCATGACCATTTTTGGGGGAACTATCCCTTTAATAAAACTAAAAGCCAAACTATAATAACTTGGAGATACCTTTAAAAGCTGACAGTCCACATCATTCTGTTCTGCTGAACAGGAAGTGGATTGACTCTTAAAGCTGAAGTCTAGTTCCTTTTATACGCGGGCGCAAGGTACAGTGCTGGAATTTTGTTACCTCACGTACAAAGTATGTGCAGGTTGCGCATGAGCATTCCATTTCTTTCAGTTATTAGTTTAACCACCAGCTGGCAACCGTGTACTGGCAGCATCGATTCAAGGAAGTACAAGAGAACCTGAACCCTGTAGGCTCGGAGAGGTATTGCAATATGTCGCAATGCGCATGCGTCAATACCTGTGTACGCATACCAGTCCAAAGCAGTATACTTGCAAGGCTGTGCGTTCGGTTGTATGCATACGAAAAAGAAGTATGCCACAGTCTTTAAAAAGTGAATTGAATCAATAAAGATATGTAAAATAATTAAGTTTTGTGACTACCAGCTCTGCTTGGAAAAGGCTGGTTTATACCAAATCATTCTTTAAAAAAAATGATTGACGTCCCCACAGACGGCTAGCAAGTAAGCCTTCAATTCAGTGTTTTTGAACCAGGGGTCTCAAGATGATTTCAAATGATGAAACTAAGACTAAACAATAGTTAAAATAAGCTAAAACAACTACATATCAACATTTCTTTGTACTTTGTTAACAAATATACAACTTTCTACTTGCAAAACTTGCCAAAAGGATGAGATCAACTGACTTGAGTTCACATTATTAGCACTGCTGTGTAGCTGGCAAATACTGACATGTGTTGTAGGAGCCGGCAGGCTTAATGTTCTGCAACACGCCTGCTTGTTAAAGGCCAGAAGAGGTCTTTCATACACAGATAAGTGACGTTAGTCACAGGGACAGTAGCAAATGTCTACATACCAAGCGTGTTTGACATTCTCCTGTGCTGTGTTTTCAAGTGAAAGTGACCATAATTGAAAACCATCATTTCTGGTTGTTTGTATTCTTCCCTTTTTTTTTTTTTTAACCGTCTCGCTTTCTGTTTTGGAATGGTAATCCTTTCGTGCCCCGTGTTGCTCTGTTGGTAACAGTTGTTGGTCGCATGTGTAAATGCATGAAAGACGTTTTTGTGTGTCTGTGTAATTCAAGTTCTCCATCACCTGCTTCAGTGTGTGTGCTCTTACTTTTTTTATGTTGCACCACCTGTCGACATGCTCATATACCGAACCCTCACTTTCCACCAGCCACCTGCTTTCATCCGTAACTAACCTTGTCGCTTTCTCTGCTTTCCAGACACCTGTTTTTTATGCACGTGAAAGAGGATCTGCATCGCGGACATCTGCGGATGTGCTCGGAACAAGCCGAAGAGCTCAGCGCCCTCCTCGCACAGGCAGAGTTCGGAGACTATAACCAGAACACGGCCAAGTACTGGTACACTGAACTGTGTGGCATCGATCCCAACCAAGCATCCATCAACAGGTACATCAACATCTCTTTGTCCCTCGTCTTTGACTCCGTTATGGGTGTTTTTGCAATAAATTGAATTCATTGTGATTCATATTATAAATTCATAAAGGAGAATGTGAGGTAGTCTGGTTTAAAATGGTTTATCTGTTCATCTATCTTTTGATGAGAAGATAAATGGGTAGGGATATGGGCATGTAATTTAGGGAGGTCTGGGGCATGGGGTGGCAGAACGGATATTGTCCCACTCTTGATACCCGTTTTTTCTTTCAATAGAGAGCTACTGACTTTGAAACGCTTACATTTTTTCCAAGCAGCCATTTGATATTCACCCTGGGAGTTTCAAAGTACATTTAAGATTGTCATTGAAAAATAAAAGCGACTATGCAGATTTAGCATTATGTCTTACTCATGAAGCCTGTTTGTACACATGACTCATTACTCGTTCTGTTTACATCACACACCTCTGGATTGATGTTCAAAGTATTCATAATGCTGTTTGGCTATTTATAATGCTGCTTTTGTAAATCTTTTCAGCTTGTTGAGGTTAGATAATGGATGACACAATCATAGAGCATTATTTAAACATACTTCAATGATTCAAGACATGTACTGTTCACGATCACTTGTTTGAGGCTTACATAATGTTTGTTAGTTGTGTGCAATATATAACTAGCTATTATTGTTGTCTTTATTTGAGCTTTGTTTTATTTTTATCCATGTAACCTAAATTGTAAAGCATTAATTTTTTTTCCATTTCTTATTGATTTGTTTCCTATTAGTAGTCCTCAAAATTAGCTTTTTATTGCTTTATTCACTATCATCTAATCATATCAGTGATTTCCAATTCAAACAATAAAATTCAGATCTATAAGAGTAAGCTTTTTGAAAGCATCACAATAATGATGGATAATACAATTATTATTAATAAAAAACATATTTTATAATTAACAACAATAATAATAAATGTTATGATGATGATGATGATGATGATGATAATAATAATAATAAAATATTATTTATTATTATTATTACTACTACTAACAACAACAACAACAATAATATAACAATCATTAACATCACTAAAATAATAATTATTATTATTATAAAATATAATTCATATTGTTGTTGTTATTATTGTTATTGATTTATTTTTGTATATTTTATTTAAAGTTTTGAACTTATATTAACATACATAAACACACAAAAGGAAACCAACTTTACAGAATCAAAAAAAAAACACACAACTGGATTGCCTCAAATAAATAATTTGTCAATATCAACCTAGAAGACAATATTCTGAATTGTTTATAAATAAGAAATCCTCCACTGGAAAAAATAGGATAGGTGAGGTAAATAGTTTATATTATTAATAGTAGTATAATTATAAAGAAATGGAGAAGAGGAATAGCCTTCTAATGCATCCGCCAGTCATTTTCCTCTCAGACTCAACGTATCTGTGATGTTTTTTGGCAGTATCATATCCAAGCACAAGGCTCTGGAGGGTTTGAGTCAGGGCTCTGTTGAATACCAGGCCCTGCAGCTGGTGTCCTTGCTGGAGCATTACGGGGTGGAGTGGCACTGGGCGCGGGACGCAGAAGGACAGAGGTTGGCTGTCGGAGTGGGACCAGAGGGCATCGCCATTTGTCGAGAAGACTTCACCATGGTTAACAGGTCAGAACATTGAAAGTTAAACGTTTCACCAAAAATGGTGAAAAATATTTAAGTTTCCTATTTTGAATGACAGTAAATGAATGGGGATAGTGCTACCATTGCATAATGTTTGCTATTTTCCCTCATTGCAGGATATCTTATCCGATAATACAAATTGCCACGCAATCAGGAAAGAGTGTGTACTTAACCGTTACCAAGGAAACCAGTGATAGTGTGGTCCTGCTGTTCAAGCTTATCAGTAATCGGGCAGCCAGTGGGCTGTACCGGTCCATCACAGAGACTCACGCCTTCTACAGGTGAGATTATTTCACATATATTCACAGTGGTGCGCTTTACATTCCTCAAATGTCTCTTAAAGTGCTGTTTGTTCGCCTTATTTACAAGCTTTGTCACTCTTAGTGCACGGGCCTTACAAGACTACACATAATGCACTGTGACGAGCTTCCAACATGGCAGACAAAGCAAGAGAAAGTTTAGGTTAATTAAGGTTTCAGTACTGAAAAGTAGAATTAAAGGAGTCAAGCATCTTTTAAACATCACTTCATAGTGTCAAAATAAGGGGCGCCTGTTTCCAACAGCCCCTCTCACCACATCCTTAGGATGATGTCTTGGAAGGCAGCTGCCTGTGTATTGGAGATAGCCTAAGTACCTAGCCTGCTTTAGCTTATCTGACAGGCACTTGTCATTGTCTGACCTTCTCAAAAACTATCTGTAGACCTCATCACAGAGAAAGTTAACTCCTCTTGGCCTGGTTATTGTTAATGTTCTTTTGCTGTTGTGCATTTTCTTCGTGGAAATGAACCGGTTCAGCAGTTCGAATTGTTCAGTTGAATTGAGCCACAAAAGCAAGAGGTTTTGTCTTTGTTTGTTCGGTTCTCACAAAAGTACAGGATTATCTTTTGTTTTAGACTTTCTCTGATAATAGTTTATATGGGAGTCGGAGAGCAACTTTAGCTTACTCTGCTAGATGCGAGTACGCACAAAAAATCATGCCATGTTTTATACCAAAATCAAAATGTATTGGTCAAAAAAGCTAAATAAATTAAAGATGAATTTGACGGACAATGTTTTACTTTTTGTTTCATTAGACAAAGTGATAATATTGTTATCATGAATTATTGTGGCCACAATAATCAAGTAGATATGATATGTTGGTCTATTAACATTATGTGACATTTGTTTTTATCATGGCGAAGCACAGTCTGTGTCCAAACTGAGAGACACTGACAGAACAAAGAGATACCAGAGATAGAGTCAGTGTACTGTAGTGACAAATGTTCCCATAAACTGAGCTGAAACGGAGCAGCAGTGTTGCATAAGTCCGGTAATAAAACTGCATGTTTGGCTCTTTTACATTTCACCTTAAAACGCATATCAGTGCGTGACGTCTGGTGCCGTTTTATCATTCTACTGCCCCAGATATAAACGATAATTGGCAAGTCATTTGAGGACTCTGCGAGTGCTCTGTTCTTGATCTCTTACAAGCGTCACCATCCTTGGTTTCCACGACTACAGCACCTTTCCTGTAACCCATTATCTCTAATAGATGCTGCTGGATAATCTCTGCTTTTGTCGCTGTCACCGAGCAGCTAATGCGCTAAAGCTATAAGGCTAACAGGCAGAATCGTTTGTCTTTTTGTCAAACAGATGTGATACCGTGACAAACGCCGTCATGATGCAGTACAGCCGAGATTTCAAGGGTCACCTGGCTTCGCTTTTCCTCAACGAGAACATCAACATGGGCAAGAAGTATGTGTTCGACATCCGGCGCACCTCCAAGGAAGTGTACGACTTTGCCAGGCGTGCGCTGTACAACGCAGGTATCGTGGACATGATGTCGAGGCCGGGGGAGCGCACCCCGTCGTCCCGTTCGCCTTCTCGCGACCAGGAGGGGGCGCTGGACTGCGGGGGCTGTCAGCAGAGTCGTTTGCTGCAGGAGAAGCTTCAGAAACTGCGGGAGGCGCTGCTGTGCATGCTGTGCTGCGAGGAGGAGATCGATGCTGCCTTCTGCCCCTGCGGACACATGGTCTGCTGTCAGAACTGTGCTGCACAGCTGCAGGTGAGAGAACGTGCATGTTCCTTTAGCTTAGGGGTCTGCGACGTCGGTCCGCATTCCTGCAGAGTTGAGCTCCAGGCCTAATCAAACACACCTGCGCAAGCGAATCAGTGTCTTTATGAGTACTAAGGCTACAGGCAACTTGAATTGTGAATTGTAGTGTGACGTTTAGTAGTATAGTCAATGTTACGCTACAGGAAAGTATATCTACTAGGGCTGGGGATCGATTCTGATGTTTGGATTAACAAGCTCTCGATCCGATTCGATTCGAGTCAATGATTATAGATTCAATACAAATTATAGATATAAGATTATTAAATATCACATGATAATGGTGAATAAAAATGAAATCAAGTGCCACAAACCTCAAAATTTCACAAAATTAGCTCTAAAGAGAGGCTGCCTTCATATGAACTGCATTTTATGTGAAGGCGACAACAGCATGTTAACTAAGCAATGAATGATATGCTCCCTGTTGTAACATCCACCCGTTGTAAAAAGAAAAGCGACATCTAGTGGATAGTAGTAGCAATAACATTCACGTTAATGAATGTTCCTTGCGAAAATATGAAAGAAAAAAATCGACCGCATTTAAAAAAAACGATTAATAGATTTTTCAATTATTCTTTTTTTGCCCAGCCCAATATCTACTACAGTAAACTATCGTATGAATTATATTAAGTAGATTGAATTTAGAAAATACTGATGTATACAATTTGTTATAATTAACTTTAGTCCACTGTAGTGGTATAGTAATTATACTTTTCTGTAGCATATTTACTATAGTATTCTGAAGTATTGACTATAGTGGTAACACGACGTTACTATAAGGCTGTATTTATTAACAATTAGTGAATGCATTAGCTAACATGAACCGACAACAGCATTTATTAATCTTAGTTCATGCTAATTTGAGCATTTTTACTGCTCTCTTTTTAACTTTAAAGTTTTGCTTATTGTCGTTATGTTTCATGTACAGCTGCTTTGTAACAATGAAAATTGTAAAAAAAAATTATAAATAAAGTTGAGTTGAGTACGGAAACATTTTTGAAATCAAATACACATAAACACAGAATAATAAATGCTGAAAGACTATGTTACTCATTTGTTATCTCACCTAGAGCATTTACTAATGTTAAAGAGTACAACCTTATTGTACTAAGTGTTACCCAAATACGATCTCTAGGAATTTACTGTAATGAACCGAACATTGTGTGGTGAAATGCACATATTACAGCAATTAACTTCTTGGAAATGATTTTGTGTTTGCAGTCATGTCCGGTGTGTCGCTCAGAGGTAGAACACATCCAGCATGTGTACTTACCCACATGTACCAGTCTGCTCAACCTGACCATCGCCGGTGGCAACAGCCCTGAACCCATCCACAGAGGGATGGCCACCCACACCTGCACTACTGATGACTACTCCACCAGTGAGAAGATCTACCAAAACTAAGCTGGCCTACCGGTCTTCCACAAGACTTTTATTACATTTGACTTCAAGTCTCCTCGTATTGGTTGGGTCACTCCTGACAAATGTTGTTTTTTAAACCATTGAGACCCTATTTGACGTTCATTTCTCATGGATATTTGTCTCTTAAATTAATTCTATCAGTTGATCTGATGAACGTTTGTTTCTACTTTTGAAAAGTTTTTTTATTGTTATCGGTTTTTGTTCTCCGTAGCATACAGTGAGTTCAGACTGTTATGTTTGTCTCATACCTCGCACAAATCTGCCCTGTGATGAGGATTTATACAGTTTTCCTAATTTAACTGAATTTTATGTTGTGCTTTTAACATGCAATATCCACTTTCAGTATGAATCCCCTTTGCAGTGAATTTAAGTTTTAAGTTGTTTTGAGGTCTTCATGGTGTCCATGCCAATGAAGAGGTATTTATGGCAAGGGGCACAAAACCCTGCAGCACTTTGAGTGGAGAGGACTTTGTCAAACTACTGATCCTCCATTCACATGTAGATTCACAACATCTCTAACCAGTACTCCAAATCCTGAGCGGACGTTCCATAAATATTCCATGAATCTAAATTAGGGGAATGTGTTGACCGAAGTTTTGTGCTTGTAAAGCTTTTATAATTTCACTATTATGCTCAACTATCGATTTGCTTTTGAAGGGTACTGAATTGTCTGTCCGTGCAATGCTAACCATTTTAGGAGATTTTGAACTTTATTTTTTAAGAGGTTTTTTGTTGTGTGGGAGACATGGGAAAGTTATCTATAGGAAAATGAAAGTTATATATGTTATTGCCACTGTCACTTTACCAAGGAGTTTCCTAAGTGTATTGTTCCTGTAGGGGTTTGCCTTAATGTAGCAGCGACACCGTGTGTTTGATATGCATCCTTTCTTTGCACAGATTATTATGGAAAGATGAAGAGGAATATTTCCTTTACTGCTGACACAATATGGGATGGTCACAGCAGGCGATATTTTTTCAATTTGTAGGATTTGTTTCTGTTTGTTTGAAGCAAAAACTATGCTCTGTAAATAGAGAAATAACGTTTTATATTTCTTTGAACGAGAGGTATTAATAAAGCTGTTTTTTAACTTACCTTGTATCCTGTGTTTGTGTTTTTAGCTTTGTGCGATCATGTTTTGTCATTAAAAAATAGGTTCTACTTGTTGAAGTAGGAAGAACAGATGTATCACATTACTGGTAATGGTTTTACTCTGGTGCCTTATAAACCTCATGAAAGTCAAAAACACGGGTGGGTACGTGACCTCTTGCACCGCAAGGCCGTAACAGCCCTGTTTACACCTGCTTGTGTTTGAAAAGGAAAACTACAGGGTGCGTACTCTGAGGTACATGCTGTAATACTGCCTGTGTTGTGTTTACTCTTTAAAAAGTGAAATGTTCCATTCAAATTTATTTCTATAGCGGTTTCCTAATTGTTGTATAGACGGATTCAGGGAGAGATTAATTATGAGAAATAGAAGGCTGAAAACATGATGATATTGCAATTTTTTGTTGTTGTACTTGCCTGATGTAAGCCCAATGTAACAATGAAGCACAAGAAAAGAAAATAAGAAGTTTTATGTAACATGGTAATCTGGGGTTAGTATTGAAATGTATTGATTTGACTTGTCCATCAATGAATAATGGATGCGAATAACGGAGGACGGGAGATACAGGACAGCTGTTATTTTGTGGCTTTGTGTAAGCTGTAGAACTGTGACTGT
This sequence comes from Triplophysa siluroides, assembly GCA_006030095.1. NCBI lineage: Eukaryota > Metazoa > Chordata > Actinopteri > Cypriniformes > Nemacheilidae > Triplophysa > Triplophysa siluroides. The sequence continues at coordinate 1,666,920 of VCII01000202.1, read as the reverse complement.
GTATATAAAATATAGCAAACATTTCTTTAAACCTCTCTTGTTTTACCACTTTAAGGGGGATTTATTCGGACCACGAAATCACGTCATTCATATTCAGATAAAGTGCATTTGCCATTTAGTGCTTAAACATCTATGCATAATGACTAATAAAAGGAATTCTGTTTTAAAGTCATGTTGGTATGCAGTGTCTCTTAAAATAACTTTTACAAAACCTGACAGATGACAGACAGATTTTAGCATGTATTTGTATGTCCTTTACACGTGTTTGTTGCGTGTATTTTATCATTTCTAGCCCTTTCTGGATTAAAACGTACACTTTTGTAGACGTTTTCAATAAACTTTAAAGTGATCGGCCTGACACTTGACGTCAACATAGTCTTACGGCGCCCCCTAGCGTTCACAACAGTGTTGCTTCAAAATACACTTCATAATGGTGAATCTGGTGCCATGTTATTTCAAACAAGAATTTTATAGTTTACTCAAGTTAAAACGCTGAAAAAGTTTCTGTTTATTGATATCAAATAGATCTATTGATCTTAATATTATTGGAAAAACTTAAACTAAACGAAAAGTTAAAATGTTGCCACAGATCAAACTAAAATCAATTTTAGGCACTGAAATTATAATAATAAAAAAATGGTTCATATTTTTTTAATTCCAGTGTTATTTGCCATTCATATATATATATTTTTTTTCTGCACATTAATTCGTTAAAGCTACGCACAGGATTTGCTTGCTTTCTGATTTGATCTCTGGTTCAATAGTTTGACAAAACTGATTAAAACTTGATTGAAAATGTCAAAACTACATTTAAAGTCCAACATCTCATACACCTGACGTCATAACGCACGGTCTCGCGGTACTTAATGTCATGTCGATAGGTGATGTGAGTAGTGTCGCATGAAGTCAAACACACGATTAAAGGCGATCGATACCTTTAGGTTAATAAATAATCTATTACTATTTTACATTATGTTGTATGCATTAAGCAGTGCGTTCACATTCTATGTAAGCAGATAAATAGAAAATAAACTTTTGAAACACAACAGCTGAAGTATTGTAAAATATGCTTTTGTGTTAAACGGTTTGTTACAGTAGGCTATGCATTGGACAGCAGTGGGCGCCAATGGCCTTCAAAAATCTTTCTCACCTTTAAATGAATCTGGTCTCTAATATTTCAGCGTTGTGTAATTTTACGCACCTACAACAAAGAGTTTTTTGGTTCATCTCTTTAATCTTACAACCACAAAATGATCAAAGCCACTAAAGATAGGAGCACACAGACACGTATAAAGTGCTAGGAGTCTTAGCAGGCATGTAAAAAGCTTCCAAAATAAATCAAATCCACCCGATGTAGCCATTGATATGCAAGTCAGCGCCGTTTTATAATGATGATTGTTATTTAAGTCTTTATTTATTTACATTTACGCATTTGGCAGACGCTTTCATCCAAAGCGATTTACATCGCATTATCCTATTTATACACAGGTATTTACAATCTCCTGGGATTGAACCCACGTTAACGCATGTTACCACTGAGCTACAGGAAAGCTTTGTAGCGTATTTTTTTTTCTAAATTAATTTAAATTTAATTTGTACTTGTACTTGTCCCCCTCCTAGGGTGACCACCACCCAACAAGCCATATGGGACAGGTAATCCATTTGTGTGGGACACTGAACTGTGATATTTTTATATAATTTTTAAGCATATAAAAATAATTTGTTATTTAGTACATTCCAACTACAACTTAATAAGGCATAGATCAAATGTTATATTACATATAGCATTTTAATGACGATTTCAATTTAAGGCATGTTAAAAATGTCAGTGTTTGAGCGCAGAACAGACCTGGAGTAAACTTTGAAGATCTTCTCAAAAAGAGAAAACTAAAGGAATAAAGAACAAACAAATAATGAAATAGAGTTGATCTTTTAATTTAAATAATGCATTTAATGATTTGCAAATATATATTTTTTAATACGCTAACCACAAGCTATAGGCAGTTTCAAAGCAAACTGTACAGTTTACGATGTTTTATGTTTGTTCAGACGTCGCAGCCTCTTGATGACTGAAATCATTGCCTTCTTCTCATACATTTGGGTAAAGTCAGGCTTTAAAAAATAGTTGCGATTGTATGATCTCGTTGGACACTGGAGTGCCTCGGGTTGCTGCTTTTGACACAGCGCCGTTTTTAAATGAACTTAACCAATTAAATACAAGTATAGGGCCTAATAAATGCATAAAAATTAATACAAATAATAATAAAAAAATATCTGTCCTTTGATTTTGTGTCATTGTGTTATTGGTGACACAAACAATTATTTTATTTAAAGAATAAAAATATGCAAGTAAGTAGTTACAAGGTCAGGGTCAACAGAGAAGACGCTCTGTTCAAGCACATGGTGAGTGTCCCTTTCTTTAATATAAATTAGATTAAATTATTTAAAATGTTGGTTTTTGGTGTGGTTTTTTAAAAGCGTCATTGGTGTTGCTTTGGTTTGTGTCAGCATGAAGGATTTTTGTTAGAAATAAAACATGTTGATCGGTATAATGTTAGTTTTGAGGTGACTTAGCCACCATTTTGGAAAATTAGCCTTTCATGGGAATTTGTGATTGGTGTTATTGTCACTGGTGTTATTGTCACTGGTTTTATTGTCACTGGAATGACACCAACAATAACAGAGAACTATATGCAAATAAAAAGTCCAATAAAACAATTAAATAAGGAACAAGATTCGAGTTGGCCATTATTATTGGTAACACTGTAATCATGCCGGTGAATACTAATCATCACATTTTAGGCATAAAAACTGAATTACAGTTTTTGAAGTCAGAAAGTCACTGTTATTTTGAGAATGACCCACATTTGTGGCTTTTAGTATATTTGGATATTTTCTTCCCTAAACAATCCATGGTTTTATGTTATACCATGTTTGGACCACATTACCCCGTGGTATGACATTTTATTAGATTTTTAAAGGAATTGTGGTTGACCTTCTATTGGTTAACTCAGTTGAGCTCTCTCTGCTTAAGCTCAGGATAATATGGATGGGTTGACACAAAAAACATTTGATTCGATAAAGAGGATCTGCTGAGGCTCCATAACATAAAATGTGCCAGCTCCGACCTGAATTGCCTCTAACCAGACATTTATGTTGGTCTTATCCACAGCTTTACACGGCCAGAACCACCCGATTACCCTCCTGTGGCTGAGCAGATGGGCTCTTGTTTAGCCAAAGTTCATTAGTTTGTGCTGAAGTACATTTGCTTGCTATGACAGGAGAGTTTGATTTTTAGACAGTTTAAAGTCAAGTAACAGAATCAGATGTGTGATGATTCGGGATTAAATGCTGCTAAAAGATGATCGCTGTGTGTTTAAAGTGAATTTGAGATTATGCCTTCATTTTAAGGACACAGTAAAAAAGTGTTTACCTTTATATTCATTTCGTTAATCACCTTTTGAGTATTTGTTTAGTGTTGTAGTACCCGAGACCGGTCTTGGTCTCGAGATCAGCCTCAAGACCATTTTTTTATGGTCTCGGTCTTGTCTTGGTCTCCGACTTAGTGTTATCGTGATTTTATTTCAAGACCGGTCAAGACCACAACTGTGGGAATTACACTAAATTGGTGATGCATTGTGTGATTTATGTGTTAACATCATTCATGTGATTGGATGTAAAACTTCTGGCTTTAAAAGCGTTCACCACTTGTTCCTTGTTTGATTCTTCTGTTACTTTTGTTACTCTCACTGCTGGTAAGAGAAGAATGGGAGAATGTCTTAAAGAAATCTGTCAACAAAATGAATTCACACAAAGGCCCACAGATGTGATTGCATAAAAGGTACTTTTATGGGATCTTGTTTTTTATTTTATAACATCTGACATGATATTGATTTTGTATAATTATTCAATGAGCCTTGAGTTACTAAGGGACTTAAGTTTTAGACACAATCAAACACAAGTGTTTGTACTATTTAGGCTATTTAACAAACATTTTTAACCTTTGTGCATTTCTGAGCAACACACAACTATTTTGCTATTAGTTAGATAAAAAAGCAATGAAACTAATTAAGTCACTGAATGTTTTGTTTTTGTTGAAGGTCACAGACCTTTTTATTAAATTTATCTTGGGTATTTACCTTTTTTTATGTTTAGTTGTTGGAATTTACCTGCACAAAATTGTAATATGTTGCAGTAGGTGGGTGATAAAACAAGGAACATAAAACATCCTACATATACATTTTTGCACAATAAGTCACCCAAGTTAATTCTACTATTATTTTATTATGACGTTTTAGTGTTTTGTGGATCTTTTGAATGAATTCTGGGAGTGCTGGTCTTGGTCTCGACTCGGTCTCGGCCTGCCTTGGTCTCTGCCTCTCAAAGTCTTGGTCTTGTCTTGGTCTCAAAACCCTTTAGTCTCGGTATGGTCTTGGTCTCGGTTTTGGTGGTCTCGAATACAACACTATATTTGTGACTTAATATCCATCAAAGCTTATTTTCAGTTTGGAGCATAGGTGTATAATTCATGCTTTGGAACATAACTCTCAGCTCAGTTCCACTCCGACCATGAATCTCATTCTTTGGCCGTTTTTTCTGTCACATTGAATTGCAGTGGAATCCAGTGGGACACAATGTGAGCAGCCTGTGGGCTTGATAGCAGGAGCAGTTTTGCATTTATTTGTCATACAGCTGGAATAAATGCCCACCACCTGTGGGGAAAATAACTTTCACAGGCAATCAGTCTGAAAGAGGACCGGATCTATACAGAGCTCCTGCCTGCTCCTTCTGTACAAACTGATGATAATTGTTGCTTTCTCAAAAGCTGAAGAACGTTTTGTAAAAGAGAAACTAAACTATCGTTCATACTTGCTCAATCATAACATGATCTTGTCGTTGAATCATTTTAATAATTTGTGGCATAGTAATAGTGATGGTTGTCTTTGCAAGGATCACTGACTGGAGCCTTTCCACATTTTCTGCGCGTTTAACCAGGAGTCCAGGCAAAATGTGAATCAAAACAAACAGCACGAAGACAGATGGATCCTAACTAGAACCACATGCTGAGCAAACAAATCATTACATTGCCTGTTCTTCTCCTTGTTTGTGTCTGTCTTTTTGTGTGTTTGTCCAGTGTGTGTGTGGAAAGAGTCAGGTCAACTAATAAACGTTTACTGCAACCGCCTAAAAGCGTTTTAAATGCTCAAAAAGGTATCACAGGAAAAGTGTGACTTTCAAACACAAAGAGGCAACTAGTTTCTGTCAGTCAGCTTTATATGTTCTAACATTAAAGGCCATTGCACATTGAGTCCGAAATCTGCGTCCAAAATTTCCGCACGTAAAAAAATAAATACGACCTCACGTTGTGTCAATCACATGTACACACTGCCTCCGATATTTTCGTCCTTCATAAAAAAAACAGACTGAAGTTCTTGATTGATAGATTTTCTGTGTTTTTCGCATCCGTAGCAAGCATTTTGAGAGGCGTTTTGACTATTCAAACCGTACAACCGAGCGCCAAATACGAAAAAACGCATACGTAAATTTCGGACTGTATGTGCGAAGACCTTAAGTGACTTTTCATAATTCTTGTATCCTAGTGTGTTATACAGACAACAATAGATAAAAAATGGCGTCACATCAATAACTTGATGCACACTGCATACTAAATCAATATTTATGGTTGGTACAAAACATATTGTATCTTTCAGAGTCTAAACCCATGTTTGCCTATAATATGTAATATCCACTATTCAAGAATTAGTAGTCAGAAGTCTCTAAAGCCTTCTGTTTTGTGTTATTAAAAAAAAGGTGTTTTGGTAATTTATGAATTTTAGAAATGTATCATACAGTTAGGTCCATAAATATTTGAACAGAAGCACATTTTTGTTATTTTAGCTGTGTATCAAAATGTATTCGAGTAACAGTTTTATATTGGGTATTGTCTTAAAGTGCACACTCTCAGCTTAATTTAGAGCGTATTCACATCCAGATGAGCTGAAAGCTTTAGGTATTACAGCTCTTTAATATGAAGCTCCCCCCTTTTTCAAGGGACCAAAAGTAATTGGACAGTTGAATCAAAAGGTGTTTTGTTCACAGGTTTGGGCTTTTCCTTAAATCATTTCTTCATAAATGAAGCATGTTAAAGGTCTGGAGTTAATTCTACGTGTGGTGTTTGCATTTGTAAGCTGTTGCTGTGAACCCACATCATGGGTGTCAGGCCTCGTTTCTAGTTTTGTTTTTTCTATGTTATTTTGGGGTTTTTCCCTTTTTACTCCCTCACGTCTGGTCCCGCATTTAGCTACTCACATCATTATTTCATTATCACCCTCACCTGCACCTCATTACATCACCTCCTTATTTATACCATTGCTTTCCTTCACTCAGTGTGGCGATGTATTGTGTCTCTCGCCTCGGTGTGGATTACGGTTGGTTTTTCGTCATCACGCAGTATTTCCAGGATTGATTCTCTGCATTTCTCCCCAATGAGACAGTTTCGTGAGCGAACCGGTTTGGACCTTTTTCTTTCCCATTCGGTGTTTCGATTCTCTCAGTCCTTGTGGATCGGCACGTGTTGCCTAGTGGGAAGACCTACCTTTATTGCTGGACATTCAGTATTGTTTTTTTTTTTTTTTTTTTTTTGGAATAAACTCTTCTTCCCTTACTCTCGCATCTGAGGCCTTATGATTAATCTGACAATGGGGTTCAAGGAGATAGCCATGCAAGTGAAACAGACCATAGTTAGATTTCAAAAACACAACAAATCCATCAGAAAGATGACAGGAACATTAAGAGTGGCCAAAGCAACAATTCGGTACATTCTGGGGAAAAAAACACATCGCAGAGCTCGGCAACAAAAAAATCCTGGGCGTCCATATGAGATAAAAGTGGTGGATGATGACATTATCCTCTCCATGGTAAAGAAATACACCTTCACAATGTCCAGAGTTTATATAATAAAACTTGTCAGTGTTGTGTCACAGCTGGGGGCGTGGCCTGGGGCGGAGTTGGCTTGGGGGAAAACCTTCTTTTCCCCTTCATTGGAAATGCATGGCGTTAGCCAGTGTGGTCTACATAGAATCACTTTTTAGAACACCACATAGCAACTTCTCGACACTGCAACAAGTAAAAATCAGTCGTAATCATTACAAAGAGCTAATATCAAGCGCCTTACAAGGTCTACACCTATTGATTGCAACAGATTGTTTTCCCCCTAGGTACAAACGGATGTAACATTTTTGTGGGGGTTCCCATCTGTGCCAACCAAGACTATTGACACATGGTACTTCACAATGGCTGAAGTGTAGAGAAGTGTTTAGTTTGAAATGCAGATTGAGGAACTGGGTGGTTCAAACATGGTTTATTAAAATACTTGCATCAACTAATTGCCTTTTTCTATGTATTAAAAACAAGGTCTTACATGTTTAAAAGGATGTATTTAAAAAAAAATATTCAGAGGAAGACCTTAAATCTCATTTCAACAACAGTCTATAAATGTCCATAGCAGGTTTTGTTAAAAAAATGCCGTGATGCCTATGCAAGTTGTTATTGATCATACATAATTAGACATTAATAAAGTATATTTTTACGGAAAATTGTAAATGTAAAAACTTTTATATGTGGACAACTGCCTGTGTATCATTAATGACAATTCAACAATTATTAAACGGAATTGAATTGCCCCAATGGGATACCTAATTCACATTTTAAAGGGGTCATATGGCTTGAATACGTGTTTTTCTGTGTCTTTGCTGTGTTATAAGTTGCCCATGCATGTATTAGACATGTAAAATTGCTAAAATTTAAGTTATCCCAGACCTGCCTGAAACGCCTCGTGTAACCACATCCCCACAAATCTATGTCAGTTCGTGGTATAATTTGACTAAGACCCCCCAAATGTATACGCAAGTAAGGTGGGCGCACCTGTCAGTACAATTGCTTTGGAACCTGGTGTTCCAAATATGGTAAGAGGAGTCACATTTCCGTCACACGCTTGCAGTATTCCACCAATCACAACGCACTGGTTAACTGGCCAATCAGAGCAGGGGCAAAGTGGAGATACAAGCATGCACGGTATAAGGAAAATACAGCATTTTTTAACCTTAAATCGTGTATACACAATGCCTTACATCTAAAACAAATGATAATATTCGTTTATGCCGTGTCATATGACTCCGTTAAAATACTGCATTAAAGAATCTGGATGGAAATGCCAAGATGCGTATTAATTCAAAAAATCTCCAAAAATGTTTCTCAATTGTGTCAGATTTGATCAAATTAGAAAATATGTGCAAAAGTTGGAAACACATTTCCTGAAATAAATCCTTGATGTTTATCAAAGAATTTGCCGTAACTAGATTAGACATAGGACCAATCTCATTGCACAGCATTTGGAAAGTTGTTTAGGTCATGCTTTGGCCAAAATCTGTCATCCGAGTGATTTTCTATTATCTCCCATTACTGTCTGCATTTCCAAAGAGCAGTCATCCACCTCCAAAAGCAAGATGACATGAGGCACAAGTAATTTATTATGTTACATTATAAAAAGACCTTAGCTGTAACAAGACCTTATTAATACAAATAATAGTAATGATAATTATTATAATAATGTCTGTATGACATATGGCTTATTGCTCCCTAAACTCTTTGTAAGTCGCTTTGGATAAAAGCGTCTGCTAAATGACTAAATGTAAATAATAATAATAATGTGTTTTTGGCAGATGACAACACTGATTAGCATCTAAACATCTCAAAAGCTGTCTCTGCCCTTATGTTTTGTTGGATTTCTCAAAGTCAAAGAGCTGAAACTCGTGACCGTCACTGTGGCAAGCAAAATATATCCCGTATCCAGCTGTGCCGTGTCTTACGAGCATAAAGGAGTTCTGCAGCTGCATTTCTGAAGGAGCTGATATGCACTACATCAGAGGCAAGTGTCTTCTTTTTTGACAGAAACTTTGACACATTTCAAACAGATCTTCTCACTTCTTTCAAAGATTGCTTCTTGGCATTCGACAAGAACATAAGATATGGTGTTAAGGACATCTAACAGGCTGAAAATGTCAATCATGTCAGGTCACATTGTAGAGTCATCTGTTATCTCAGGTGGTTTGCATTTAAAATCCTAAAAATCATCGCACAAGTGAAATAAATAGCCTATGTGTAGACTTCTTCACAGGAGAGACCTCACTTTTCTGCTGATGCACACTTTCAATCTCTTATAACATGGAAAACAGGTGTGTTTGTAATGGCCGACTCTTTATGTTGTACATCAATTTGACAGCTATGTCCAAAACAGTCCAAAGAAAAACTTCTTGGCGTGGTGTGTAACTGGCAGAAACGTCTTCAACCCTTTCACTCAACCGTAGAGTGCGTCTCACACAAATGAGTTCAGAAAATGCAGTGAGTAAAGGTTGGCCGGAAGGAAAATTGGGCTTGATTTTAGCATTTCAGATTCTGCTTTATACTGGATACAACCAGTGCGTATTTCAGAAATAAAAACTGTGTGAAACAACTGGTGACGGATGACTCACCTGATTATTAAAAAAAGAATGGCTTTACGTGATTATTAATACGATGTATTGTAATGTTAGGTATGTCAATTATTAATAGTATTAAGTCATGACATGTCTTCAAAAAAAAAAAAAAAAACTTCTAACTTAGCTCTGCATACTGGTAGGCTTTATGAAGCCAGTTTTATTGATTGCACTTATGCTTTTTGTTGCACTTACGTTGTCCGAATTGCTTCGATTGTTTACCCCATCTGTAAGTCGCTTTGGATAAAAGTGTCTGCCAAATGACTAAATGTAAATGTCATAACATGAATTTTATTCACAGCTGTAAAATTTAGATCTACTGTAAACGTATCCTGTAAAAACAAAACATTTCCTGACAGCTGGGCACCAGAAATGTTTTGCATGCTTTCTTGTAAATTTGCTGTCTTTTTCTGTAATTTGATGGATTTTGACTGTATTTCAAAAATATGTGAAAATTCTGTCACATTGTGTTTTTTGTCTTGTTCTGGAAGAAGTGAAGCTCTGCTTAAAATCAGCTTCAGCGCTGAAGGGTTGAATGTAGTGTAGTTACATATCTCCCTGCCTTCATGGAGAAAGGTTTTAAATAAAGTAACATTATACTGTATTACTTACTAATAACTTACATAGGATATCAGGAATTGCCTAGTTCTCCATTATAGGTGCATTATAGACCTTGTTACTGTGATAGTTGTGTTACATGTTGTCATCTCATTGCAGTGGTCAAAATTGAGTTAAAATACAAATCTGGGATAGCTTGTAATAAGTATTGGTGATGGAAGCCTATGTCCTCAGGCTTGTGATGAAAATGGCAGTCAGTCATTATCACTGATAATGGAAAGATATCTCACTAGCCTTCCAGAATTTACACTAATGGAAAAGATTGTGGCTCATAGATTATATGAATTGGTCTCGCTGCATCAGTGTACGTTTGAAACTTTATTGAACCTGTGACCATGTCCTTAACAAAATACACATTCATTGGTAGTCTTCACAGTAGTTCATAATTGTTTCTCTTGAATCTGCTGTGTTTTTGCGCTTTCATGAAATTAGTTTCAGCAGTCACGCGATCATGCTTTTAACTCATAGCAAGGTCTGTAGACACGACCACAGAGCATTCACTCACTTTCTGTTGAACATAAATTAAATGAATCACGATTTCCTGAGAGTGCATAAAAATAGAAATTCTGAAAATGAAGGCTGAAGTGAAGTTAGCAGTGACCCTGATCTGAATTATAAAACACACATTGATATTTGCTTTTTGTCATGCTTGGCTATTCTTTGGAGGGTGATGTACTCTACAATTTAATATAGAGTGAATCAAGAGAGGATGGAGTTCCAGTTCTAAATGTACAGGATTTAAATCTTTTATCTATGTAATAGCCTCTAAATACTTTGCACATTTCATACATAATTATAGTGGGATTTCATACGCATCTATTGTTTAAAAGTATAAAATATGTCCCCAACTAGGACCCCCCCTGTGAAACTCAAACCTTAAAGGGGTGGTAACGGAAGCAGTTTCTGCCAATCTTATGTTAACCTTGAGTACCTGTAGAGTAGTACTGCGTTCTTCATATCTCCGAAAAGTCTTCTCACATTTACAGAAGACAGATACAGCTTTAAGATTGTTTCCGAAAAAAGCAGAGCTCCCATGGGCGGAGCTAAAGACGAGTACGTATAGCCTTTGCGTAACAGTCCGCCAGCTGTTGCATGGATGTAAATACTGCACAAAGAAGTTTTCTTTGTTGTTATACAGTTAACTAAATCCAGAGTAAAACTGGGACTTGCTTGAAAAACAATCGTCATCGAAATGACGTTCACAATCAAAAATATTTTCGCAACTCTGTTGCTGTCTTGGAAAAACAAACTGCATCCACTGTTGTCTTACCTCTGAGTTCTTAGGAAAGCTAAACAACGATTTCTTTCCCTCACAGTTAAAAGCACACTTCCTTTGTGCCATTGCAGATTCTTGGTATAATAAAAATTGAAAAATCCTTCACAGCAACACTTGCCACAACTCCTACACGAGCGAAAACACGGTCATGGTTCGCGCATGGGCGTTCTCCTCGCTTTCGCTGAATAATGACGTATGGTCGTGCTATTTTCTCTTGCTGGGTTGCGCGAAGGCGTTCCTTTGCCGTAAGAATTATCCAATAAGGGACTAAAAAATTTGTTGCACAACGATTTTTTATGTTTGAAAAAAACTTTCCGAAACCTGTACGAACACTGGGGGAGTGTATCGAGCTCAGAAATACTACATAATACATCCAACTTGTTTTTTGACAAGTGGACCATGTTAAGCATGAGAAGACAGTACGTTAAACATTGTAAAGAAGTCAGACTGCATGACACACCGTTGCACCACCCCTTTAAGGGAATAACCCTTAAAAGAAAGCAACCGCTTGTGGCTGGCAACCAAAAGGTTGTTTGTTTGATCCCCACAGGGTGAACATGCGGTCCCATATTCTCCACATTGAGCATGGAGCTTAAAGTGATAGTTCACCCAAAAAGGAACTGTCAATCATTTAGTCACCCTCTTGTCATTTCAAACCTTTATGACTTTCTTTACTCTGCAGAACACAAAAGAAGATATTTAGAAGAGCGTTTGGCAACGGAATCCATTCACTTCTATGTATGAACATAAAACCAAGTCTATGGGTACCGTTGTTCGATTACCAACATTCTCTAAAATGTTGAAAGAATTTTCATTTTTGGGTGAACCACCCCTGTAACCCCGGGCTGCTTTAGTAATAGCTCACTTAAAACCCAACGTCCAAAAATTTTTATAATTATTATGACATTAGGGAGTATGTAGAGCTTATGGTTAAATCGGATGACTTTTGGTTTGTTACGAGGCAACTGCCCGATATCGGTTGCTATGGGAAACTTGAGAATGAGTAGGTCTTGTGCTCTGAGATCAGCCACAGGATATTTTTGTGTATGTGTACTGTGATTCAGACTTTACCGAGTACTGCTGACATCTCTACCCAAAGTACACTTGCACCACTCACCTGATCTCCGTACCAGCACGGAAAAATAATGAAGTGTGAAAATCACAGTCAGCCCACAGGCCGACACCGAGTCTGTAAAACACACCACGATTCGGTAAAATCAACATGTCGTAATATTATTTAAATATTAGGAAAGAAACATAATAAAGATACGTTGTGAAATAAATAGAGGAAAGCAAGAAGGATTCGAGAGCTTCCACCCACGTATACATGCAGGAAATAATTGGTGAGCAGATGCAATGCATCAGAGGCTGACTTGTGAGGTAATGCGATCCGGATGGAAGATTCAAATGAAATGTTTATGAGGCTATTAAGATCAAGACACAGAACAAGCAAAGACACGTCCCCCTTGTTCGCGTCCGCATGTACCGTGAGGTTTAGGGGCCAGTGACCAGGAAAAGAAAAACGATCAAACAGCCGGGAAACACAGTGGGAGGGAGTTGTTTTATTAGGCCACAGAAGAATTCAGATCAAAACAAATCAAGCGAGAACCGAACATGCGTAAGGATCGTGTAGGCTGTTCCGTTTTTACCATATTGTGATTACAGTACACACATCATCGGTGAAGCCCACTAATCTTTGCGTGCGTAACAGAGATAAGTTTTATTGTGTTTGTTATTGGAGGTGGAACTCCAGTAAGTTTGAGTGAGTAATACAAGAATGTGGGGGAGAGAGAGGAAGAGGGTCAGTTACCAGTAATAACAACCAGGGAGATGCTAAAAAGAGAGATGCTGGTTTAGTTTGTAGTCGCAAAGAGGTGGCTTACAGCGGAAGGCCCCCTGCTTTTCTCCACAGGTGATTGTAAGCATATCCGCTCCCAAGGAGATGTGTGTGTCCTCTTTTCCATGTGCATAGAATCTCTGTATGATCAAATACATTGTTGTAACGGTTATTACAATTAGCTGTTTGCACACCTTGCTTCATGAAATGCTGCATCCCACAATGCAATGCGCTCAACTTGACCTCCCAGTTTCAGCATTTACTAACTTGACATTTTTTTAAATCAAACATTGTAACTGTTAACATTAGTTCATGCACAGTGAACTAACAGGAATAGTTGTATTGACATGAACTAACATTAAGATAAACACATGCTGAAAAAGAATATTGTGTATTGTTAGTTCATGTAAGTTAATGCATTCACTAATTGTTCATAAATACAACATCATTGTCAAATTTAACCTGTTTATTTCTTTCATATTCACTTTATTCATTAGACGAACATTTTTTATCATTTCCTGCCAAATTGATTACAAAATGCAAAATAACCCTGGCAGTAGTGACGGGAAGATTTGGGGGCGAGGTTTAGTTATTTCTATTTTCTTTACAATTTTGCTTTAGATGAATTTATAAATAGCCACCTTGTAAAATAGCAAAAAATCTGTGTGATATCAGGCTATCATCAAGAGGTAATTTGCAAAAAGAGAGTTTTTGCAATAAACTCTTTATATTTTTGTATATATGAAGAGTTTGGTTCCAAAATGAGATAATGATATATATATATTTGGCAAAAATAATGTTTTTTATTATGTTATCATGTTTTTATTGTGTTTTATTGTGTTAGTTAACTGTATTTTTTGAGTTATTATGTCTTAAATCAAAACCAACCAACTGCAGTTTGATTGATATTAATTGAAAAACAATGGAGTTATCTCATTTTGGAAACAAACTCTTCATATTTATTTTTTTATTTATGAAAATGTACTTTATATTGTGACAAATCAAGTAAATCTGTAATCAATTCTTGGCATTTTTGTGTGTCATAATCCACTGTTATGCAAAATATTTAACCTCTTGGCAGTCCAAAAGTATAGTCAATGTGTAAAAATTATAGCATTTTTGGTATACACAGTGTGCTGGTTGCAACTGTACACTTAGGCAAAAATAATTGTTTTCAAGGTATCTCATACTCATATAAAACATCAAATAGTAGCATATACAATATAGAAATATAGAGAAAGAGAGAAAGAGGGTTACAAACATAGGCAGGGTGCATCCTGTTTTGGAAACTGCAGCCATTGAAGTATGTGTGTGTGGTTGACCGGATAAGGTCAGGAGTGCAAGAGGCTCCGGATAAGCAGCACGGGCAATAAATGGTAGGGCATTTGGTCAGCCAGGCCACATGGGAATTGGCAGAAACTTACAAGACGTTGGCCCTCCTGGAGGTGTGGAAAGGGAAAGTGATGCACAGAATGTCAGCCAGCCAGCTCCTTCGCACACACGCCTAATTTACGACCATAACTGGGATGTGCTGGCCTGGTGTCTTTCCCAACGCATGCTGCGTATGTGAATCCGCGGTCCCCGCGTGCTTTATTGATCTGAAAGCTGTTTGTCAGGGTGAGTTCTGCTGAGGATGGCACAAGATGAGATGCTCCTGGGAGAGTCTGAGCCAAACGAAGAACATAGGACAAGCAGGAGTGCAGGAGAAGAGGGAGCAGAACCAATGAAAGTGTTCTCAACAAAAATAGAACATTTTAATTGGGAGGAAGTGGGCGAAAAGCTGGAACAATGAAGAGGAAGAAAGGCATGTGATTAAAATGCCGGAGGTCAAGAGGGGACCCCACCTCACCTCTCGCTCACACCGTGGAAGGGACAACAAGGCAAGTCGTGCCTTCTCATCTCCAATCCGAGTTGTTTGTCCTGTCTATTCCCAAGTTATTGTTGCACAATGATAAAGTGGCCATTCCTGTGAGGGTCACAGCGATCTCTTACAGTAACAAACAAACATGTCCGGTACCCCCTTCATGTTCATCCATAACATCCTACTAGATGTTCTATATTTATTGAATACTCTTTGTATTTTTTTATTGTGTCTAAAAAGTGTGTCTGTTGTTAAATGTGCCTAAACGCATTGCATCCTTTCTATGTATTGCAGTCCCCATTTCACACAGTGTTTAAATTTGGTTAAGCAGCTTTATTCAATGCATTGATGTAATTTCATCTGAAACAGGAAAGTTATACCTTTGAGTTGTCCCTGCCCCTTTAAAAGAGCCAATAGTGGGGCAGACGCTAGATTCCAGATTCTAGAGAGCTTTTGATTGGTCAAACAAATTGAGAAGCTGTGCAGTGCAGGATGATGTCATTACAAGTTGTTGATCCATTTTTGTGTAACTGGTTTTGAATCCTTATATCTTCTAAATGTGAATTTTGTAAATGTTTTGGATCACACTATCCTTAAAGTCACCATGAAACGGGAGTTGCGATTGACTTCTTTTCCGTATCGTGACGTATATCCGAGTGAAACGGCTTTTGAAATTTGAAAAAATATATAGGGCGGGGCTTTATTTTGCATTTCCCTTTTTGATTGGTTTGTTGTAATTTGGGCATGAAGAGTAGGGCTAAAAATGCCTGGCCATTGGACAGTCAGTATAGTCCTACCTCTTTTTTGTTGCTCACGTCATGTGGTGAAGAGTTGTTGTTGAGAGGGGAGTAGAGATTATTGTTTTTGATTAAAGATTTCAAGTGCAAATGAATTTTGAAAAACTAATGGTGTGCACGGATAAATCATTTATAATAATCACTGCAACACTGTGTAAAACACTTTCCTGTTTGATTTCATGGTGATTTTAAGGCTAACATTTTCATACTAAAAGTGATATATGTTACTTTTAATTTCATGGGGACTTTGATAACATGTAAACTGCTTTAATGGTGTTAAACATGAATTGCATTTCCAAGGTATACAGTTAAAAACTTGTTATGGTTTAGCAACAGACAGAAATTGATCATAACTAAACAATGCTTATATTATAGCTCCAATTTAATATGCGCTTGTGTCTCAAACAGTCTGTGTTTATGGGAAACTTTTAAATTATAAAGTTATAAAAAGGGCAACATTTTGCAGTAATGGCAAACTGGTTTAGAGAAGGAATAGATGATTATTATTCTCAAGAGAATTTTTAACCATATTTTTTAATTGTATATTTTCTTTTTGTCGATTTATTAGAGGTTCCAATGACAGAAGGGGTATATAAAGGGTTATTTTGCCAGATGGGTGCGCAACAGTGCTGCAAACATTGTTTCTCTCCCTCTCCCTCTCTCTCTCTCTCTCTCTCTCTCCCTCTCTCTCCTCCTCCTCCTCCACTCCCGCACACGCTGTAATCCTCTCAGTTCTCTCCTCCTCCCACCTTGAGCTAAACATCGCTCTGGACCCAACACTCCGTGGATGTAGATGAACGGACATTGTGTACTTAAAAGTCACCCAGCAGGTTTTGGGGGAATTTTCCTCACCAGCATCACGAAGTTGTGGATGGAACTGCGAGCGCGCATTTAATTACTCTGACACTTTCTCATAAATCGCGCGTGCTGAATAAAAGCACGCTGACTGAGATTTGCGCATCTTGTCAACATCAAGAAGGGGAGGACAGCGCTGAACAATGTTTAACTGCAGAAGCCTCAACACTCATTAACAAAGTTTCCAAGAAATGCACAGGCGCACAGGGAAAGGGAAATATTTCCTTTGCGCGATTCCCGTTTCCTCAGCGCACTGAGAGAGAGAGAGAGAGAGGACACGGTGCTTTGTATTAAAGACAGAAGTTTTACTCCTGTAAACTGCGTGTGTCGGTTTGAGCTGTGATAACGGGTCTGTGTCAAGGATTTTAAGCGTTACGGAGAAAATCGTTTCAGAGCGACAGCAAGGTTAACAGAGGATTATGACACCAACTGACAACATCACCAGTGGTAAATTTGACATGTCTTTTCCTATTGTTGAAATGATGTTAAAAGTGGCAGTAATGTACCACGCTAAATAGTTGCAGAGTTTGGGGAAGTGCTTGCCCCTTAAAAATAAAACTGGTTTTACTACAGTAACCTGTATGTAGTAAACCCATAGTAACAACACATTTTACATCATCAAAAAACATGGTTACCAGAACTACTTAACGCAGGGTTGATTTTTAAGAGGTGTTTATCACTATGTCTGTAAGATTTGGTGTAGATAACTGCATCTGTGAGGGTTTTGTTTTGTGTGTGTAGCCTACACATTGCCTAAACGTATCTGTCGCTGTGTCCCCTTCTGTTGCCGACCAGCTCGTGGGCAAGAACGCTTAGCAATAGCTTTAGATTTAAAGTCCCCGTAAACCGTCAGTTGCGATCGTTTTTGCTTCCGTATTCTGACACATTTCCGAGTGAAAAGGAATTTCAAACGAGAAAATTCGTGAGCGTGGCTTGCGTCTTTTTTACGGCGAATTGAATGGATGTGTAAAAACAGCTGTTGCAGTGATTTTGAAATGAAGCTGGCATCAGACTGACCATCGAAGGGGAGGAGTTAACGGATGCTCCGGCCAAGCCGTCTAATTTACGTCATTTGAGATGTACAGTAATTTCAGGGCGGAAGTGCATTTTCAGAATTTAACTGAAGATTATGAGGGTACATGAATTTTAAAAAGAAAATGACCCACAATGTTCAGCTATTAACTACACACGCTGCAATATTTCATGAAAAAATAAGAATTCAAATTTTTTTATTTCACCGGGACTTTAAACTATGATCGCAATATTGTTATGTAACGCTCTTCAATAATTAAAATACGTTTTTTACTTTATTGTATTATATAAGCTACTTTTAGTGTTTGATCTATTCATTTGTTTATTCATTTTAATTGTGTTGACGTAAAGCTCATCATCTTAACCTGGCTTTTTACTGTAGCTCTCAGAAGCAGAGATTGTGTTCATATTTAACAGGATATTTAACATTTGGTATTTTTTTATGTTAATGTTATATTCCACATAAAAAATCCACATTTTTTCATTTGAATATATCTTAATCAAATGTGTTCAGATAGAATAAGACTCACTCACACCAATAACTCTAACCACAGGTAACGATTAACAATATACTATAAAGGCTTATTGTTTAAATTGTTCTACATTTAGAAACAATAATAGTGTAAAAAAACTTTTAGAACACTTTTTTACATTAAACATTGACAGCCAAGAAAAATCCATTTGAAATTAAAGTCTTGTGCATTTAAAATGTGAAACTGCAGCACACAAGCGTTGAATATTGAATATTTGTTTTGTTGGGGATTGTCATGATAAGACTCAGGGATTCTGCAGTAGGAATTACACAGAATGGATTTCTATTGAGCTAAGAGTACGTTTTATTGAATACAATCAAATCCACATGAAAAAATAAACATTTATTGAACAAACATGCAAGACATAGCATGTGTAAAACTTCGTTAATGACAAGGATTCCAGATTCTAAAATCTTTCTGAAGAATTCCGTGAGCATAGATTCCGCGTGGGCCTAGATAATACACTCTAAAAAAATGGGTAAAAATAGGGCACAATATACTGTATTAATATGAAGGAATTTTCAGTTTAAAAACAGTTGTTTTACTTGTATTTTACATTTTGCACTGCATTAAATTACATTTTACCATTAAAGGAATTGTCCGTAAATTAAAGTAAAATGTCCTGGTAATTTTATGCCAGTACTTTATCCGTTTTTTTACGGGATTTTTTACAATGTGGTTAATGTAGAACAGAGCTCATTCACTTTAAAAGGTATACTCTGAAAGGTTTGTCTCTTGTTTGATTTTCCCAGACTCTTAGTTCTTCCCATCTGTTATAAGAATGAACGATTTCTGCATGGGTCCGTTACGGCTCACTGTTGTAGTTCTGCTGAGCGGTGTGTCGTTCGGAGTGGTCGAACTGGAGCCTCTCCCACAGAATCAGCATCGATCTCTCAGTCCCCGTCTTCCTGTCCAGAACATCACCCTGGCTGTCATTTTGCCACAACACAACACGGAGTACCCCTGGGCGTGGTCCCGGGTTGGCCCTGCCTTGCTTTGGGCTCTGGAGAAGGTCAATTCTGACCCTGACCTGCTGCCCGGGTACCACCTACAACTGGTCTTCAACAGCAGCGAGAACAAGGAAGGAGTGTGCTCAGACTCTGTGCCTCCTCTCGTGGCTATGGACATGAAGTTCTTATATAACCCCTGGGCTTTCATCGGGCCCGGATGCGACTACTCCGCCTCATCTGTGGCCCGTTTCACCACACACTGGGATGTTCCCATGATCACTGCAGGGGCAAGAGCGCTGGGCTTTAATATGTACTCATCCATCACCAACATCGGCCCCACGCACAAGAAACTGGGCGAGTTTGTGGTGAGGATGCACAGACACTTCGGGTGGCACAAACATGCCATGCTTATGTATAGTGATAATAAGAAAGATGACCGCCCGTGCTACTTTGCCGTGGAGGGACCGTACGCTGAGATGCCCAACAAGAGCATCACTGTGGAGGACACAGTGTTTAATGAGGACGTGGAACCGGTCCAATATGAAATACTTCTTCAAGACATCAGTCAGAAAGCCAGAGGTAAGTGTGACACATAGTACTATATGAATTTATGAATAGACACACCAAGGGTTCACCTTCTAGCTTGAACTTTTAGCTTGAACCTTTTTCCTGTTGTTAGCATATCTCACTTTTTGGAGAAAGGCACAACAGATACATGTACAGTCACACAGCAGCTGTGGTTGTCAGTCGGGTTCTATTCATACACAGTTGGGCTGTAAAAGAGAGCGATAACCACAAAAAAGCCTCTACTTTATATTTAAAAGTCACAACTGATTTTCAAGTGCGAGTTCTGGAGGTATATGTGCTGTACGAATAGACCTGCATTCGACAACTAGATGTCTGTCATAGGGTTGACAAGCGTATGACATACGTCATGCATGCTGTGCAGAATGTCAGGGCTATCACCTACTCTCAGCTTATTAGGGATGACAGAAAATAGAGGTATTTCGCGGTCAGCATTTAGACAGGGATATTTTGAAGGGGACTGAAAAATGGTTGAAAAGAGATAGAGAATACAGAGAGGTTGGAAACAGCATAACACAATGACACAATACAAGTTTTAATTATTACAACCATTATTTGTAACTAGATGTAATTACAGGCATTATTTAGTTTACATTACACATTTCTGTACTATATGTCATCTTATTCTTTTCATATGGTCTCACATTATACAAAACGGCCTCATTTTACATGATACTATTGGTCAATTCCAGCATCACAGATGTAACATTTTGCGTTATGGATGTGACATAAACGCTGTATGTATTTGTTGCCAATATATTACACCTTCTGTTTATATTTTATGAAACCCCCGTTGATAGAGTCTAGACACTAGAAAATTCATGCAAAGACTGATTTTTTGAAAACTGACGGTTTTCTAATTTAAATAAGGAAAATAAACATGTCGGGTGTGATAAAAAAGACACAGTTTATGAGAGACGTAGTTTGTTCCTACGTTCCTATGTAGGTTTTCTGTAATTTAAAATGCACAATGATACCTAACAAATGGAGAAGGGATGATTCTTCAGGGAACATGAAAAAGTTATTATATTTTATTTTTCATGTGCCATTTTATGAGAAATATGGAAAGTTATGGATGTGACAATTCTGAAAGTGGTACTTACCTGACTTTGGAAATGCTTTAAAAATAATCCTTTAAAAAAATCCTTTAAAAACTTTAAAAAGAGACCACCAAATGTTGACATCTGTGTTATCAATATGGTGAAAAACTTGGTTAAAACTTTCTTTTTTTCATGGTAATGTTGACATTCGCATGGAACTGCTCTATTCTGGTTTTGAAATATAGAAAAGCAATATGTGTTGTGAAAAGTGCAATACAAATAAAATAAAAAATATGAAAAAATAATTGATCAAATTATGTGCAACCTATAAAATAGCATCTTGTATGCTTAGCTGTACTTTCCATTCTGATGTTATTACTATCTTGAGGTTGAAGACGACACATACAGAAGTTCACCATCCTATTACAGCACATTATAGGATAACTAAAGAACATAACACATCCGCTGATATAAACATTGACATAAACGTGACTGACAGGTTTATAACTACAGCCTATAGACTTTCATTAAGTGCAAATGTATTACCTGAAATAGTTCTAAATTTGTGTGAGAGAGCTGACACAGAACCTGCACAGGTGAAGGAAAACAGGAAGCAGAAACCCCTTGAGCTCATCCGTGCACGGGCAAATGAGATCATTGAAGCACAGCTCTGGAAACAATTACCTCAGAAGAGATTCAAGAGCACTCAACCTTGTCCCTCTGCCCCTGTTCCCAGATTTCAAAAAAAGATTAAGTGTTTCATAAAAGTATGTGCACAAAAGCCTCAGGATGAGACAATTTTAGAGAGACGCAAAGGATGAGGGTGAAACGGAGAGAAAAAGTGAATAAATAAAACAAATAAGAGCTCCACTGGAAGTGCGTGCCGCTTGCATCCCCGGGAAATGTGTATTGATGAAACATATAAGCTTTGTATTAAAGCACCTCTTGATTGCATAAATGTACAGACATTTTTTTTTTGTGAGGTCTCACTGTCGGCTCCCCAAAGACGCTTCAGAGTCAAGTTCTCCTATTGAGAGATAGAAGGACAGACAGGCAGGTGAAGACCGATAGATGTACATGAAGTTGAGGGCACAGTGGATGTGTCTCATCTTTCTGTTAGCTCCCTGTATTATCCTTCTGTTTTAAAGGAGTCATCGGATGAAAATCCAAATTTTTCTGTGTTTAAGTGCTATAATCGGGTCCCCGGTGCATCTAGCAACCCAGAAAACATGAAAAACAAGATCCCAGTAAGTTTGTTTTTAGGAGGATCTATTGACAGAAATGCAATGTAATATACAAAACCATTTCTTCAGAGGTGTATAAAGAACTTAAATAATGAACCGTTATGTTCCTAATACCTTTATTTGAAGGTACTGTTCAAATCTACATAAGAGCGAGCCTACATGCATTGAATTCGCCGCCATGTTTTGTACAGCAGCCCTAAACAGACAAACAACTCTTGATCCTGAGATCTGCAGGTGCACATTCGGTGGATTTTAGGCAAGCATACACGCACAATGTGAGCTATGTTAGGATGAGCTGTTTGCTTTGACAGGTTTTTTTTCTCCGGACGAATGATTTGAGACGTTTAAAATGAAACTAACCGCAAAGGAGTTCAGGAAACATAATTTAGCTAAACCATTGCCATGGCAGTACTACACGTGTGTTGTGTTGACACGCCCGATGGAAGGGGGGTGGGGTGTGCTGTAACTGATTATCATTTTAAGAGACATGCACCAAAACATGTTGCGTGAGTATAGCTGTTTTTGACGAGGCAAAAAGGGTTTTGTTTACACAGCCATTGAGTGTTTTTAAGCAAAATATGTTCCATACATTACATAAAGACCCTAATAAATCATACCCACTTGTTGAAAGTGCTCATCCGATGAGTCCTTTAAGTTTAGGCTTAGTGAAAAAGCACTCATGCAGCTTTTAAAGCCTTTCATACCTCCATCAGAACAGCCATCACCTGTTCTTTTTTTGTTTAATAAAAGCATTAAAACCTTTTAGTTCATGACACCACTGAGCCTGAGTGATGGAAAACTGCAGCCCAATTTGCATATTCTGACCTTAAAGTATGTACTTGCCTATTAAGGGATACAACTTGTCATGATGGCGGATAGAGAACCCAGACACAGACCCACGTTGGGGCAAAAAAAGCAACTGACAAACAGAACAAGGCCAAAACAAAGACTTCCCATGAGGGGGCAAAAACAGGAAACAAAAACAACTTGAAAATGGGCTTCTCAAAAAAGCACGGCAATAACAGGGAAGAAGACACAGTGTGAACATCAAAGGAACGAACCAGCACAGGACAGGAAACACAAGGGCATTAAATGGGGAAAACTAACCAGGGGTAATTACAATGGGCAGGTGTGGGGAATGAAACACAACCTAAATATCGACTCCCTATCTGTGTGAGTAATTGCTATCTCTGGAGCAGTGAAAGCAGAGCGAGTGTGAACGGCCTGTAGCTGCGCTTCTGTGAGAGCGTCTTTCTGTGCTCAGACACAGCCTGAATCTTCTGCTTCTTTTTCCTGAGCGTAGGCGATTAAATGGGCTCAGACGACAAAGAGACTTGTTAGATGTCAACCGGAACATGACATTCTTTTAATAACGGCTCCCCCTTCTTTGATCTCAAAGGCGCACACAAACACACATAAACTGAATTCAAACACAAATGCACATGACATATCCATTCAGCCAGACAGTTATATGTAAACAGCTAATTGTGCATCTTTCACACACAGTTATATAGCTACCCCATAACACCGTCATAGTAAATTTGGTATGCATACTTATAATTCATGCTGCTTGTGTATCATTTAATTCAGTTAACTTCAAATGTATTTCTTTAGCACTTTTCACAAGTCGGCATTGTTGCAAACCAGCTTCAAAAACACGTAGATTGTAGTAACGAATGTGAAGTGATGTTTTCTAAACAAATTTAAAAACCACGGAATTAAAATACATGGTATTGTAGTTATTGCATTACTGCAATTTGCTTAATACAAAGGACATTGGCACAACATTACTGAAATTGTCTAAATTTGTAATTGAACTGTTTAAGTGATATCTATTCATATAGTCAATTTCTATTTCAAAATATACCTTCGTCAACGCTGTTACATTCATGGGTTAGTGTAACAGGATTAAAAGTCAAAATGGCTAATAATGACATTTTCTTGCAAATAATTTATTCTCCTATTTAGCAATATATAGTAAAACTAAAATAAATAAATAAATAAAATTAGAAACTTGAATTAATATAGGGGGAGGCAAACAAAAGCAAATTCTACCTTTTTTACTTCTGTATAAACAAAGAGTGCGTTTACATGCACAGTCTTACTCAGATTATGCTTAGTAAGCTACTAATGTGTAAGGTCATGTAAATGCGCAAAACAATTTTCTTTAATCGGGGAAAGGTCATAAACGGCGTAAACAAAAAACGCTTGACAGAGGTAGTAGTTTTTTGCCCATTACCCCGATTTCTCGCTGTAAACCTCTTTACCGGTTTCCTCTCAAGCTGCGTCTGAATTCACTCACTCGTTCACTCATTCACTATTCCCTATATAGTGAATGGTAAATAGTCCACTATATGGGGAAGAAGTGAATGAAAATGAGTTAACGATTTCGAACACTGACGTGATACACCCTGCATCTCACAATACTGTCATACACCTGCGTGTCATACACCTTTTTATGTAAAAAGTTTATTTTCACCTTATTTGTCACGTTTATTGTAATAGTTTTTAATAAAGAGAATAAAACAACTGTTTGTCACGTTTATTTACCTTAACGTTTATTTTATAACGTTGAATACAATTATTTAATATATTTAAAATGAAACACTACTATCCAATAACATTCTTTTAATGTTTATTTTAAAAAAGGTAGAAAATAACTGTCAACAAGAACAAACACAAGTGTATAAACGTACATTCGTGGCACTAACGGTCACTTTCCACAAGGCGAATCTAATCAGATGGGTAATTCCTGGTGTATTGCGCTGGGAAATAGTGAGTACATCGGATGTACACTCAAAATCAGAGTGCATTGTGGGTAAAAAGTAGTGAGCGAATGTAGGCAGTGAGTTGTTCACTCAGAATTCGGACAACACTACAAAATGCCGGACACCCGATATAGTGCATTTTATAGGAGACAGGGGGAGAATTCGGACTCAGCTTCAGTATTGTTTATGTGCGTATGTCTGACACCGAATAGTAAAAGTCCCAATCGGAAGTAACAGTAAAATAACGCATAAAAGTCCGCTCTCGAATCATGCAGTTGGTGTACAAAGGGCAAAATGAAAAACTATTGTTGCATTTGTAGGTACCTCGAACATGAGAAGAGATGTCAATTTCATGAGAACGATTTCACGCAACTTTTTAAATTACTAGACAGATCGATGGTGACGTCTCTGCACGCGAGAAACATGCCAAGTCTCAAATTTCCATGTAACATGGTTTTATGCGTAGCCTGTTTATTTATATGCATGTAAACACGAGAAAACAGGTTTATTTTGTAAGCAGATTTTTGATAGATACTTTTGCTTTTTAAAATTATTTTGTGCATGTAAACGCACTCAAAGTAAAGTAAAGAGGAAAAGCATAATATATTAATGTAGTAATAAAATAGTTTGTCAAAAACTACATTGCACAATAACAATAATACAAAAAGTTCTTGATAGGCTATTTGTGATTTGTGTTTATTTTATTATGGGTTGCAACCTAACTCACACATAGCCTACTGTACACAGTATATAAATGTTTGCAGAGTTGGTGTATCACTTAATAAAACTTTTTCACAAACTTTTGAGCTGTGTAAATAAGACAAACAACCCACTTGTATTTCCACATGAAATCCCTTGTGACATGTTCTTTGTGGTGGTGGTTTATGGTTTTATTTTCGCCTGTATGACCTGATACTTTTATTGACCTTGTCACACAGATATTTCCCTTTCTGAAATGCAATCAATCAATTCCTAGGCTTTGCGGACACGGGTGTGAAATTGACAGGGATGCTTGTGAATCTCGCTCAGCTCTGCCCTGATCGGATTTGATTATTATTACTGTCTTGACTTTCAAAGGGATACTTCACCCAAAAATAAAAATGCTGCCATCATTTACTTACCTTCGAGTTGTTCCAAATCTGTATACATTTCTTTGTTCTGATGAACACAGCGAAATATATTTGAAACAATGCTTATAACCAGACAGATTTTGCCCCCCATTGACTACCATAGTAGGAAAAAATACAATGGTAGTCAAAAGTGCCCCAGAACTGTTTGCTGTCCTACATTCTTCAAAAGTTTTTTTGTGTTCAACAGAACAAAAAAATTATAAAGTGATTTTTCCTACTATGGGAGTCAATGGGGGTCAAGATCTGTTTGGTTATATGCATTCTTCCAAATATATATATACATTTTGTTTTTGTCCTAATGTGTTGGAAGAGTGATAGAGTTACTGACTGAGAGTGTGATAGTCAACTGTGGAAATGAACAACTTTTTCGTAAAAAGTTTCAGCTGTTACTGTAGCAGAATGATGATAAATAGTAAAGGGTCCCAAATCACAATGCCGTTCTCTCAATGTCGTCCAGTGAGATCTAAGGACTGAACTATTGTATAATACCACATATATCCTATATATTCTATTGCAAATTGTTCTGGTACATTGTATTGACTAGATTCCCAGTCCTGATAACATTATTTAAAATAATAATATACCTAAATGAAATATACTATGTATAAATTATATAACTGAATATGTGACTGTTTCTAACAATCCATAGCATTTATTTCAGTTTTATCAGGGTGCATTGCATAGCATGAAACTTGCAATAATACCATAGAATCATTATATTTTTTATTATGATGATAGGTATGTAAAACTGCTTTGTAACAATGAAAATTGTGAAAAGCGCTTTATGAATATAATTGAATTGACCCTCGCAACCAGTTTGATTGACAGGCGATCTGACCAATCATAACGCCGATATTATGTGCCCCCGTGACTGACCGCCATTTTGTCCGACAAACATGGCGTAGTAGAGCTTTGGTGATTAACATGAAAAATATCTTTTTGATTATTGTAATAGTAAATAGAGAGATATATACCCAGCTTTAATGACGTTCACACTATAACGATAAACTATAACTAAGTTATAACTTTTAAAATCACTCCAAATGAAGTAAAATAGCGGAGTTCACATCACAACTATACCAATACATAAACGAGACACATGTTGGAATCATTAATGTACGAATAGTTGATGGAAGCGTTCGGGAAGTGGTGTTTTAAGGCGGAATATAATACTTATTGATTTATTACTATGACATGTACGAGCAAGCTGGCAAGATATGCTTTGCATCCCTGTGATGTGATGACCGCACCTTCGGCCTTGAGAAACAGCATTTGCAGTGACATTTTAAAGGAAAGACGTTTTCAGCAATGTCGTAAAGTCGTATTAAACACAAAC
Source organism: Triplophysa siluroides (assembly GCA_006030095.1). Taxonomy (NCBI): domain Eukaryota; kingdom Metazoa; phylum Chordata; class Actinopteri; order Cypriniformes; family Nemacheilidae; genus Triplophysa; species Triplophysa siluroides. The sequence goes on along the minus strand of VCII01000202.1, from coordinate 1,639,525 downwards.
TGATGGACTCTTATTATTTGCTATAATAAACTAATATTTAAAAGGTTACACAAAGAAGGATCACGGCCGACCAAAACTCTGCCCGAAGTTACTCTCTCTCTAAAACAGTAATCCCTTAAATTTTGGAATAAATAAAAACACTTTATACACCCCATTTAGGCTATACATCCATTTGTGTGACAGTAGTAGCTTACTGCATCGTGCAAGTTTAGAATTAACTTAACTCAAATACGTGGACGCAGATATAGGTATAATTATTGTTACAGTTATCTCAAATCCTGAACGTATCTCTCGAATGCATATTGAAGACCTTTCTGTCTGAAATCAGCGTGTCATTTTTCCAGAAATGTTTCACTATTTCCCCAGGGAGCGCATGTCTGATACCAAAAGCTTGTCGGACAGCAACAGGAAAGAAGGGGGGCAGGGTTTTGCGAAGGGTCAATTGAATTTATTAATAAGCAGATTGAAAACTCCGCTTACACAAAGCCCTGTTGTTTTCACATTTGTTTGCTGCTGTCACTTTCTGAGGTCTTCATGAAGGAATATGTTACGAGTAGAGGGGCTTGGAGGTTTGGACCGGTACTGGATGAGCACAGGCGTTTTTGCGGACGTCCCTATTTATCAGAGCCTGCAGTGCTGTTAAGCCTCATTGCGAACGTCAACATCTGGCTGTGAAGTGGGCGAACGGAGATAATTCAAACAGCATGGCTACATCCAAAAGCTTGATTACATCCTGAATTTGTGCCTTTCTAGTCAGTGTTTACCCCCAGAGTGCTGTTTACTAAATCAAGTTGGGATTTGTGCCTTTTTGTGCCGATAGACAGATATTAAAATGTAAATAATGCTGTATGTTGTATCCTGAAGGGAAACTGTGATGGTATCCCGTGGTGTAAAGTAACGAATTACAACTACTCAAATTACTGTAATTGAGTAGTTTTTTTCAGGAATTGTACATTTTTAAATAGTTTAAAAACAGTTTACTTTTTTTCAGCTTACTTTTATTTTCAGTGCTGTATCGGTACTTTTACTGCGCTATTTTTCCTCACATTGTCGTCGCTACTTTATATGTTTAATTTTCATGTGATTGGCTAAGGGGAATAATCAGTCCCGTCACGTGACCCCGTCCACTCAAATCGTGCATAGAAAACTTGCGTCACACGGATTTCAAGACATCTGCCTCCAATTTAGTTGAATCACGGAGGATGACGAACGTGTGCGGCAGGACGCGTATCAAATGGCGGTTTTGCGCACTTGAAAGTCACTGCGGGAAAGGGACACAATACGAAGGCTTGTCCGCGATATGGAAACATATTGAGTTCCTGTATCACTCCGTTCGCCAAGTTTCATCCAAACGCTTATATCATGAGATGAAATTGTCCATCTCTCTCCAAAGTCTCTACATCAGTGCTCTGCCCTTATAAGTGAGTAGGGAACATATGCGATCGGACGCATGCGAAGCAGTTTCGCAAACTGTGCATTGCCAGTTATAATGTTGTAAATAACGTTCAGTTTCTTGCACAGTTCCATCGATCCACTTACGTCAAATACGTCATTAATACATCGAAAGAAGCCGCAGGGATTACTTTTATGTTGCCTCTGTCTGTATTTTGAACTTTTAAAGACATGAACCTGTGGACTTGAAAAACCATGGACCACAACTCCAGGTAAACATCGTTATTGTTCTACCTAAGAAGTAATGTCACATGCATCTTGGATGGCTTGAGGTTGAGTAATTGATCAGCCAGCTCCTCTACAGATATGACTGTTAATGCTAATCCAATGCAATTTAGGTTACAAATGTTTGCATTTTTTTGCATGCAGTATTTGGGGCTCTTATTTATTAATTTCTGCATTGTGGGGCGGCGGGGCCTAGTACACATGATTGAACAGTGTTGGAAGTGCATAAATGGTTTTAACTGGCACACTGTGCCCTTGAGCAAGGCACCTTACCTCTACTTGCTCCCCGGGCGCTGGAGTGATAGTTGCCCACTGCTCCGGGTGTACGTGTGTTCACCACTTGCTGTGCGTGTGTTCATTACTCTCTGGATGGGTTAAAAGCAAAGGTCACATTTCGGTTATGGGTCACCATATCTGACTAATAGGTCACTTTCACTATTCACTATAATAGACAGACAGACAGAACAACACATTGAATGGTTATTTTGTTGTCCATGTTATATGATTTAACAGTAAGGTAAAGATGTGTTTTGTTAAAAGAAGCTATTTTCTATATAAATATCCAAATTTGATTATTAATTAATAGCTCAGTGGTAAGAGCATTGCGTTAATAACGCAAGTTTGTGGGTTCGATCCTAGCGGATTGCAAATAACTATGTATAAATGTATAGGATAATGCAATGTTAGTCGCTTTGGACAAAAGCGTCTGCCAAATGCATAAATGTAATAATTAATCTTAATTCATTAAATAACACCACCTAAAAAGTGGTAGTTCTTGAGAAGAGTAATTTTTACTTTTACTCAATTACTTTTTTAACACCAGTGCTTTTTCTTGTAATAGAGTACAATTTCAGCAATGTAACAGTAATTGTACTTAAGTACAAATTTCCAGTACTCTTTCCACCACTGATGGTATCTCCTGCTACAGTAGAATTTGATACATTTTGTAGTAATCTTAATTGCTTACTTGTATTGTTTCAAATTTTTTTTTTTTCATACACATTGTTATATATGAATATATAGCATCATTATGAAGTAAACAAAACAAAGGTGACTGTAATTTGAAAATGTAGATTTTTGCTGGTTCTTGCTTAACTGATATTAGGTGGTTGCCAGGACATACAGTATGGTGTGCTGTTGCTATGGTGATCTGTGGTTGCTAAGATTGTTTGCTATGTGACTGTTGGGGCATACTGGGTGGTGACAAAAATGTGTAGGTCTTAGTTTTTACCTCAGTTTTTTTAGGTAAAAGTGTAATCGCACCTCTGCTCAACAAGCCACATGATTTGAGGCATTATGTATGCCTGTAGCACTGCAGCATAAGTTACGTGACAAACTTTAATTCTTTTGATTTTGAAAAATTTCCGCCGTACTACCTGCCTTGTCTTTGTGGGGTGGAATTACCTTAGAGACGTTTCACATGGTGCTTCAGCCTGTCAGAATTGTATTCTCTCGGCCGCCATGATTAAACGCCACAGAACAGGAAGCTAGGTGTTTCCATAGCGACACAGAGCATCCGTCCAAATGCACAAAGGCAGGTGAGCGTGACGAGACCCGTCACCTGTCACCTGAGTCATACGTTTTCATTTACCGCAGACCAGAGCTGTCGGAATGAGAAGACCACACACCCACATGCAGACAAAACATTTTTCCACATACAGGTGCCACCCCATAATTCTCGACAGCGGTCATAGGAAATCTCTTTACATACATCAATGCCTGCATAAAACATGCAGTCTTATCTAAACACCTAATAAAAAGGCTTTACCACATCTAATTATGAAATTTAAGGGCTTTTCCAACAAGTCAAGCACAGCTGCAGTTGCTAGGCACCGCATCTTTTCTTCACCGTACAGGTAAAACCAACCGGAGCGAACTGGAGCTGTGGAATGATTAGTGTGAACTGACATTTCCAGATTTCAGCTTCTTGACTCTGATTCATTGAAAAAAGTATGAATGTCATTTGGACCAGAGTCAGCTAGAACAATGAGCTCATGGTTAAGATTTAGTCTTAGGTTATAATGAAGGGTTTTGGTTGGGTTGTTGACATTGCACAGAAATATCTGAGCTTTACCAAGATCATCTCGCAGCAAAAACTTTATAATGTTACGCTAATTTTGGCTAATTCTTACAATCGTATGAATTCTTACGATCTTATTTGTACATTTTATATTTGCTTTCGCACTACTGCCGTTAGTTTAAGGGGCAGGGATGGGCCTTCAGTAATACTTTTTTTCTAGTATCGAATGTTTTTGTACGATTCACAACATACAGATTCATAAAAATTAGCTACCTCGTAAATAGTTCCAACGAGATTGAGTTGGCTTCACACATTAAGGGTGTTAACTTCAGACATGTGCAGTATTCATCTGATTCTGAATATGGCTTGTATTTACTAAAACTGATTAAACTCATTCTGATATCATCTTTTCTATGGAGGACCGGGAATGCTGATTAGAAATAAAACAAAGAATCAATTGATCGATTCAATTATTAAAACATAGAGATGTTAACAAATAAATCACTTTTTAAATTGAGAAAAAAGTTTACATGCACATTTAAAATCACTTTAAAAAAAAGCATTTGCCAATTGCTTTTCTATGTCGTTTTGCCAAATGCATTTCTTTATCCATTTGTCAATCGAGTTAAAAAAATGTCACACCTGGGAGAAACCAATCAGCTTTCGACTCGGTTGATAAAGCCCCTCTGCCACATGCCAAACAACGTAAATCTAAAGCGGAATTTCATTGGACAGTAAGAAAGACCTAACGTCATTCACGAGATACAAACAGTAGCGTTATACCTTGCACGCCATGACTACATAACATGGCAGAAGTTCATTTCGGACATGTATGCATGAACAAGCAAACCATTAATGCTTGGTCGCACCAGGGGCGGTTCTAAAGATGAGTGGATATGTGGGGCTTAGCCCAGAGACTTCCACATACGAGTTTGAATACAGTGGCGTCGCAAGTCAAGTCCGAGCCCAAATGCAAAAACTTAGTTGCCTCTTAGTCTGTTTGCGACCGCTTTGCGCATTACTGGACATCGGTTGTTTACTCAGGTTTGTTATTTAAATGTTAATGTGTGTCAATCGCGCTCAAATAGTAACGACAGACAACTAGGGATCGCAAACTCCCAAACGCCAGAAAGAGAGAGAAAGCGTTGGCGCCAATCGCACTGTGGTTAGTGCGCTAACATAAAGAGCTAGTACACTTGTAGCAAGAACCATGTCCGATTACCGTCTCAAGTGCCTTTTTCCAGTCCCATTGCTCTAGCCAAAGCTCTCCTGTCTTTTCTCCACTATCCTATCAAATAAAGGCAAAACGCCCCTAAAATATAACTTAAACTAAAAAAAGAAAGAGGGAAAAAGCGACGTAGCCAGATTTTTGCACGTGTTTTTACACACAAGATGTTAATGGCTCTAACATTTCTATGATAAAACAGTTATCAAACATTAAACATTCAGCTACTTTCATCGCGCTGGCTCTTTCACAGTTAAAGCATCCTTAACTTCGGCTTCTGACCGTAGCAAATCCCGCCTTCTTTCATTTGTTTGGCCATCTCAATTAGATCGATATTGATCAGCTCATATAAATTAAACTTCATTCCGTTTCGACTCTGTAAGGTAATGTTGTACAATATACATTATACAATAGTAATAAGAGTGTAAATTATTAAATAGATGACAGCTAATAAGACCTATCTACTACCCTTATCCTTACCATACACTTTATTATAAACACCTGTTAGCCATTTTCAAATATTGTCTTAATTTTGTTGAAAATAAATGCCGTTGTTGATCTGATATTTGATGTAAATGTAGTTCGGCAAAAGGTGAATTTGATCTTGCAATCATATGTAGAGTCAGTACTACTTGTCACGCATCTTACTCACTACGCCACAGAAGCTGCTGGTAAAGTAGTGTTGTTTATACACTCTAAATGAATTTTTCTAAGAAGGACCCACTTGTCCATGGGTAGAAATGCAAAATGTAAACGGCCTATAAGTGATTCGTACCAGCATGGTAATAAAAAACATTCGGGGCTTTACTGAAAACATTCAGGGCTTCAGCGCCCTTAACCCACCCCTAGCGCCGCACCTGGGTCGCACACCGAACGAGACGCTACCACCGGTGTGTGTACCCCTATAAAACAAGATATGCAGCACAAGGACGCGTAGCAGCATGATTGCATTTCTCCCCTGTGTAAACTTGTTGCACAGTCACAATGAATCTGGGCTGAAATCGAGATAAGATTCAATTTGATCTGGAATTGTAATGCTGCAATCATGCAAAATAACTCCCTTGTAGAGACAGTTTAAACTGCTTTGATATTATCCTAACCTGCACCATGTCTGACGTAAGAGGAGTATTTGTTACACCCTGTTACGCGAGCAGTGCAACAAATGACCAAACAAACCTTGTTCAATTAAACTACATTTTAAAACACAAATTAAATAAACCATTTTAAATAAGTCTATTATTTTTTTCAATTTAATAAGTGATTTATTTGTTTACATTATGTTTTAATTATTTAATTGATCAACTGATTCTTCATTTTATTTCTAATCGGCACTCCAGGTCCTCCATACTTTTCAACATTAATTTGTAGTTTGTTGTCTTCTGGTGTTTAGTACGGGACTTCTGGTTGTCATGTGTGGCTGGGCTATCCTAAAGCCTTTGGTGTACACCAAAGAGTTTTTTCTAGAGGCAAGCATATTACTGAGATGTGTAAAATGTGTTAAACTTTGGAACAAAAAGCTGCACTTGTCAATGCATTTTTTACCCAGCTGTCCAATCACAGTGGAGGAGGGGCAGGGCCAACAGTTATATTCTACACATTAAACTTAAGCATCTCAGTTAAAAAAAGATTATGCACCTAGCATTTTTATTTAAAAAAATTGTTTTATGGAATATTGCAGTGTTTATTATAAATGACTTATCTGTGCTTGTTTATTTATTTTTATTTATTTACCCTCTTAAGCTTTAATCAAAATCAGAAATCCCCTTGCAAATGGGATAGGCATTTTTAACCGTCTACGCAATTTTTTTTTAATATTTAGCCCTTTCTTAACATAATAGGCAGTTTTCAACTGTCCAATGGGAGAAACATATTGGAAATCACCCACTTGCCTTTTTGGCAATTAATTAAAGAAATTGAAAAGGACTATCCCATTTGGAAATGCCCAATAATTAAGAAACGCCCCTTCAGTTTACTGCAGAGACCGGCACTTCCTTCTGTGCATGATGCATGTTTTAGCCTGAGGGCGAGAATATATTCACTGTCAAATGGCCTGGCCTTCAACAATCCAATCAATTACCGAATGATGTAATCAAACCCCATCCTACATTTTTCTCATTTTGAAGGCCGTTTCACTCGGATGAACGTCAATATATACAGAATACAAACATTGTAACTTCTGTTTCATGCTGACTTTAATATTGGTCTGTAAGACATAATAGAATGCGTCAAACATTGGACCACACCCATTGGACTGAATGTTTCTCGTGATCTGAGGGCCTAAATGCTTAAATGTTTGAAATTTGCTTAGTGTACAAACCGAAATAGTGCCTAACGCCTATGCACAAATTAAAATTAAAAGAAAAATGTTAATATTAAACGTATAATTTAAATAAAATAAATACATTAAATAAAAATAAACATGCTGGACAGGGAAGATCCAGAGTATCTCATGAAGGCAACTGAGAGAATGCAAAGTGCTTCTATGTTGTTCTGTTCACTGCGCCATTATTTGATCATTTTCATGACTTTAGTATTTTTCTATAATGTTGTCAACTGTATCAATGAAGAATAAATAGGTATATGTAAACTTTTGACTGGTAGTGTACACACTCCGACATTGAGCTCTTAATCTCGTCATTCTTATGGGATCTGATAAGGTTTACTGGGAGTGTCGTTGGGGGAGTCATCTGGCAAACAAGACTGCGCTTTCAGTCATTTCCCATAGAAGAGTCCATCTGTTGCCACAACGGACCCAGATTGAGCTGATAGTAATTGGGTACCTTTTCTGATGCAAGTAGGCGTTTATCACCCTGTTCCGAGTAATGGGTTTGTAAATAAAAGGTGACTGACACAAAACAGCCATTTCGTATCATTTCCGGGCTGTGCCAAAGCTTTTTGCCAAAGATTTACTGAAAGGCCTTCGGTGCAAACAGATGATGTAGAGTTCCATTCAGATCTGATTGGAAATGCAATTTGTCAGGACAGCTCCATCTGAGCGCAGTCCTGGGTCAGAATTGTGTATTGCATGTTTGGTTTACAGAAAACGTTCAACGGACAGACTTTAACCACAAATCCTATTATGTTGCCATTCTGCACCCTGTGCTAATGTTTTGTTCCCTAAAGATGCAATTGAAATGTTATTGACTAGAGTTAAATTATAGAATATCTTTTGAATATTTTGGGAAAATATGAGGCAGTTTTGTCGGCTGACGTCATTCATGGCAAAGTTTCATGGTTTAAATGGCTCCATTTATGGATTTGGTTTTCTCTGTGCCTGCATTTTTACTGTGAACAAATACAACCTTATTTTTCATGTGGCACAGATTGGATCTCGTTACGAGGCTAGATTTTTTGGCATCTATTTTAATTTTACAATGTGTTCTTCTGGTCATCTGGTGTACATTTAATAGCTAAATTTATAGTTTAAACAAATTATATTTTAGATTGGTGTTAACCCTTTCATGTATGAATTAAAAAAAAATTATGTTTTAAAAGTGTTTTTTTATTATGGTTCTTAGGGCACAAAAACAAGATTTTAAACATACTTTAAAGTCTCCCTCCAGTCAATACTTGTATGACTTAAAACTCATCTTAGCATTGAAACAGCATATGTTAAGTTTTTTTACGGTGATTTCATGCCTTAAGATGACTGGTATATGTGGATTCACGAATATGCAAATTAGTTCCTGCCTCCATTTAAACCACAACAGCTCTGACCATAGATTATATCTACATAGAGACCGCATTTGACAGTTCCACACACATAGCTGCTTTAAGCTTATGCACAATGCACATGCGAGCTGCTTGGTTGCAGCACATATTTTTTTCAGTGCTGATGTTGCAGAAGCAGAGCCAAGCCTATGCCCAATCTATACACATCTATGGGTCGGACTACCTAGTCAAATGTATTGACTTGATTGGTTACACCTTTATGACGTATAAATACCGTCAATTTTATATCCTGTTTTTGATACTGTCTTTGGAAAACTGCAGTTTTATGAAGAAAATATGGGAAGTTTTACAGGGGGACTGTAAATAGATTTTTAGGTGTCCACTTGAATGGCAGGAAATGGCTTTTTTAATAGCTATCCAAGGTTAAGGCCTTTCACGCCAAGGAGATATGGGTTAAAATCGTTCTAAATTTGAAAAAATAGCAATCACAACTATACGCTAATTTACACCGATCTGACAAGTAACAATAAATCATATTTATATGAAGAAATGCTGCATCTTTTACTTCCTTTTCTGCACCTATAAAACAGTTCTTTCTGGATAATCAGACATGTCCTCATGATTTAGAGTAGTGCGTTGTCTTTGCGTTTGTATTGGTTATGGTCATGTTTATTGGAAAGTGTTTTTGTGAGATTTTTTTTTTGTGTGTCGTATGAACCTATGGATTTTTATCAAGCAGGCACTACAGATGAAAAAAAGCCTGTATGGCTTAATCTGGCATATTGTATTAACGCAATTGACACAAGTGCCCTTGTTAAATAATCTGCTAAATATGAATGAAGCACCAGCAAACTTGTTTATACTAAATCCAACGAATGTCTGTGTTTGTTTGTCAGATCAGTGTGAATTACCCTAATAACAGTAATGATACCAATGAGTAATTCATTCCAATTTAAAATGTCAAACTGCTTGGATATAAACAAAGCTATTAAAAGATGCACATTTTTGCCTTAGCTGAATATGGCTCATATCTCCATGTTTGGGCAGAACAACACTGTACAGAATACAGATGGGTAACAAACAACACAGTTCTTTATGTGTAAAATGAATATAAACATATATATTAGTGCTGTCAAACATAACGTGTTAAATGGATAGTTCACCCAAAAATTTAAAACTTCTGTCATTGTTTACTCACCCTCAGGATGTTCCAAACCGGTCCTGTATACATTTCTTTGTTCTGCTGAACACAAAGGAAGATATCTGGAAGAATATCACTAACCAAACAGATCTCATCCCCAATTAGTGCCATTGTAGGGAAAATAAATACTATGGGAGTACAATGGGGGATGAGATCTGTTTGGTTGCTGACATTCTTCCAATTACCTTCCTCTTATAGAGTAACTTTTATAATGTCCTTAAAATTACATTTTCATGCAGTTTGTTATGTGTGAATGTAAGTAGTCTGCCAAGTTGGCGAACGAATAACAAAGTTATTGGCTTAAGACGAGACTGAATCACGCAGACGAGTTGTCTATCGTTCTAATTTCAGTTCTGGGTCGGATTTGCTTCACTCTGTGTAATGCCCGCCTACATTCCATTTCCGACGCTGTATGCGATACCAATAACAGCAGACAAGACTATCTGACCAATCAGATCAGAGTAGGCTGACAGAACAGAGGGGATTAGACAGATGAAACGCTGAATGAATCATTTGAGAGTCAGTCAAGAAGGAAGGTAATAATAACTCCCTATTATTAGAAAATGAATGTGTTTTTACATCTTGTATGTACATACTTGTATGTTGTTGGACACTCCATAAACCAAAGTAGGACCTTAAAAATCACAAAATATTTACTCTTTAAAGGGGCTGTGACTCCTGTCACTAATGTTAATGAAATAACAAAACAAGTATTCATCATCTATTTAATCTAGAATTTAGTGGTCAAGACTGTAAAGTGTTTGAGAACTTTCAAATTCTGCATTTTGCCTACTTGTTAGATTGGTAGGAAGAGCACATATATGATATTATAATGGACTTGTAAAGACTGTTTAAAGTTCACTTAAATGTAAAGTTTTTTAAGCCCTAATAAATGTTCAAATTGCTAGCTCTCAATTATACTTCAATGTTGAATGGCTATAATTTAAGTTAAAATTGAGAAAAAACTCATGATATCATTTCTGATATCAGTAATACAGGTTTTCATTCATAAAATGACTGCATTAAAAACTATAAACATAGACTGTCTCTATGATGTATCTACATTAATATGGAGATTACATGTGAGATTATTAAAATCTTAAAGTAAATTTTGTTAGACATTAATGTTATGTGAAATTAATCAATTAATTTCCCATGAAATGTGTGATTAATTAGTTATTTTTTTATTCGATTGACAGCACACACACACACACACACACACACACAAGTGGAAGATTGCTCAGCCACCCACCTTCTGCATCTCTCAGGTTTAATTAACTCAAAGTTCTTGTTTTTCTTTGAGCTTGAGGCGTTTCCGGTAAACGTCTCAGTAGATCATTAATTCTAGCGGTCTGACAGCGGACAGCTATTCATCTCGGGGAGGAATGAATGACACACCGAGAGCATTGAAGGGCATCAGCCACCTTAAAGACAGGAAGAGAGACGAGAGAGAGAGAGGACAGTGATAGAGACCGAGTGAATAGGCTCTCTTACAGTAATACAGACACTCCTCTGCTCCACGCTTACGTTACTAACAGACGGTTAAATATATCTCCTACGTGCCTGGACACGCTTGTCACAAGCATTCACTTTAATCAGGATTTGTCTCAGGACTTTATTAAGACTGAAAACTGAGATATTGGCTGGCAGGAGATGAGATATGTCAGTTCGCGTTTTCATTTGAGGTAAAAAAGCCTGAGAAAGCAGCACTTTCTTGAAGAAAATGTCTGGACGAGAGAGTTCTTATTTGCTTTTGTAGGCAGAATTTAAGATGCTCTTCCTACACAGTGGTTAGGGTAGGCAGAAACATAATTGTGGACAATATAGTTTATTTTATATTAGTCTTATGCAGTCTTGAAAACATAAATGACACAAATGTGTAAATTCTTGGAGGATCTATTGACAGAAATGCAATGTAATATACAGTACAGACTGTAACTATGTACTACTCTAAATCATGAAGACCTTACATAATGGAGGATTATGTTTTTATTACTTTAGAATGAGCTATTTCTATCTACATACACCGCGGGTCCCCTTAAATGGAATTTGCCATGTTGTTTCTACAGTAGCCATTAACGTACAAACTATACTACAGAGCGCATTTCATCAATACGTTATTTACTAAAATGTGATGACATCTCATATTAGGGTGACCACCACCCAACAAACCACATATGGGACAGGTAATCTGTTTATGTGGGACACCATTGAAAGGTAGCGCGAAACTGTAATATAGTAACAAAATTAAAACATTTTTAGATTATTTTTTAGCTTATACATTTTTTTTGTTATTTAGTCTATTCCAACTAGAACATCATTAAGGCATATATAAAATGTTATATAACATAAAAACAATTGTGGAGTTTACAATTTAAGGTTCACTGTCTCTTTAAATTTTAGCACAGAACAGATGAGAAGTTATCTTTTTGTACACTTTGAAGATCTTCTCAAAAAGAGAAAACTAAAGGAATAAAGAACAAACAAACAATGAAAAAGAGTTTCTCTTTTAAAATGTATAATTGTTAAATAAAGCATTTAACGATTTGTAAATCATTTTTATTTTAATACGCTAACCACAAGCTATAGGCTAAACACAGTTTCAAAGCCACACAGTTTACGATGTTTTAGTGAGTTTTTAATCGTCAACTTGACATGGGAGGATCACTGATGTACTGTCAGACGTCGCAGCCTCTTGATGACTGAAATCGCTGCCTTCTTCTCATACATTTAGGTAAACGTCAGGCTTTAAAAATAGTTGTGTTTGTATGAGCTTGTTGGACACTGGAGTGCATCGGGTTGTATGCAATAAAGAATGTGCAAACAAGCGTCTCATGTGCGTTTCAGGTTAAAGAACGTGTTTCTTAATGTGATCATTAAAAACCAACAGACTGATGAAAATGCGGGACATTTTCTCAATATGCGACGTACATGCGACGGGTAAAGGGGTGAAAATGCTGTGCGGTACAACGCAAAGCGGGACGGGTTGTCACCCTATCTCAGTCCTGCGTGTCAGCCACCGTAGTGCTTGAAAGGAAGGGGTGGAGTGAGCTGTTAGGTTGCAATTCGCAACCTCACCACTAGATGCCGCTACATTTCATACACTGGACCTTTAAATTACCTCTAATAATGCAAATTCTAATGTCGTTCTACATAAAATAGTATATAATGTGTTTGCTAATATCGCATTGTTACTTAGCAACATGCTAATGCCAAATTCCATTGAAATCATTGGTAAAGTAGAAATGGCAGTGATTCACGGTGGGATTCTAGTTGAGATATATTTTATATCTTTAAACCACAGATGTAGAGAATATAGTTGTATTTTTATGTGTGAATTTAGTGTTTTGTGAAATAATAATTTCGAAAAAGTAAATGTGTTCCATGCCACTACAGACATTGTTGGAACATTAAACATCATCATCAAAATTCATCAGCAGAGTAGTTCCTTATAAGGAAACATCTTTTTAATAAAGGTTTAAGAGTGGTGGTGGTGATGTTGAAGTCGAGTGACTGTGGTGTAGGCAGGTTCACTAGACACACAATAAATGTCATCCCTTCGGCACTCTACAACCATCTGCCTCACTAGATTTTAAAAGAGGGTTTGTGTGACGTCATGTTAGAAGAAGTCAGAGTTCAGAAAAGCATTTGATTCCTGTGCCTGGGTTTTCTTTGGACTGTGTTGATACCGAGAAGAGCCCACCCATACAATGGGTGCCCACTAAAACAGTCCCGAAAAAATACTCCTCCACATCAAATGTTGATCTGTCATAGTGACCAATATAAATGTTAGAGTTAGTTGGCAGAGTTGACGTATGGGGTTTGTTTATGGCCTGGGAACATTCTACAGTACTTATTGTGGGGGTGGAGAGTGCTTAATATAAAAATGTGTCTGGATTCATATCTTTGTCATTGAGTAGTGGCTTAGTTTTGTAGTAGTGGCTTAGTTTTTTATATACAAGCTCTCACAGGGGCCATGCACGTGTCTTGACCTAAAGATCTGATTGAGTAATTTTATACATGGCTGGTTTATTGAGATTGATAAAACAGATTCGATCTGACTAAAAGAGAATGAAAATGCAAAAATGCGGTTTACGTAACATGACAAGAGAGCAGTGACAGCGTGAAATGGGAAATAAAGAAGAAAAGCAGAACAAAACGATGAGAGATCATTTTTCTGTCAGTCATGTCATAAAGTATTCCCAGCCTTGTCTTTTTAAATTAAATACGACTATGAAAACAGAACTATATCAAAGCTGTTATGGGAGTTCTGATGTGCCAAGAGAGTTATTTAAAAGTACAAACAGATCCTGTTTAATCATTTATTATGAATGGGGAGTCTACAGTACATGCGAGCCATTAAAGTGATTGTTCACCCAATAATGATAATTCTGTCATCATTTACGCAACCTCTTGTCATTTCAAAGCTGTATGACTTTCTTTCGTTTGCAGAAGACAAAACAAGATATTTTGAAGAATGTTGTTATCCGGCACCCATTCACTTGCATTGGTTTTGTGTCCATTGTCATGGACTGCGTAAGAGACAAGGCAGGGAGAACCCAATTGCAGGCAGGACTCAGGGATGAACAGGGATATTTATTGTACAAGTAACAATGAACACTACAAAAAGGCAAAACAAAACCCACGAGGGGGGAAAACAGGACAAAATAATATATTTAAACAAAACAAGAACAAGGGCTAACTAAACTACAAAACAAACACTGGAACAAACACTAAACTAAGACTTACTAGATACAGGAAACAGGAACAAGGCAAGACGAGGGTATGAAACATTGATACAAGCTATAACGTACAAGCATACAATGAACCAGACAGGACAAAGAACACGAGGATGTTTTAAAGGGGAGCAAATCAAGAGGGAACAGGTGCAAGGGATAAACTAATTAACACAAACTAGGAAACAGGAGGGTAGCAACGATGACGCAGACTAGGGAAACAAAGGATCCTGTATGATTCCACCTCTAGACCAAGAAATACCTGACAAGGAGAGGTGGAACCATGACAGAACCCCCGCCTTAAGGAGCAGCAACCTGATGCTCCTCAAAGGCACAAACAAGACAAGACAGACTGGGACACTGACAAGACCAAACAAGACATGGCAAACATGACAAGGGGCAGACAGGCAAGAAAAATCAACGGGTTAGGGTGGGACAAAAAAATAATAAACAAGGGAGGGGGGGTGGGGGCAAACAAGGAAACATGGGAAGTCCAGAAGGGGTAGGGCTGGGTGGGGAAGTTCCAGCCCTTGGGGGCGCGCCAGGGCGCGGAGCCCAGGAGGCTTGACAGGGGAAGTCCTGGGGAAAACTGTTCTTGTCCCCGGCAGGACTGCGGCTGGACCCGGCTGGAATGCCGGGCAGGACAAGGGCTGGACGGCCGGCTGGAATGCCGGCTGGAATGCCGGGCAGGACAAGGCCTGGACGGCCGGCTGGAATGCCGGGCAGGACAAGGGCTGGACGGCCGGCTGGATGCCGGCAGGACAAGGGCTGGACGGCCGGCTGGAATGCCGGGCAGGACAAGGGCTGGACGGCCGGGCTAGGGCTGGAGGCTGGCTTGGAATGCCGGACGGCTGGACGGCCGGCTGGAATGCCGGCAGGACAAGGGCTGGACGGCGGCGCTCTGACGGCCGGCTTTTGACTTGACGGCGGCTGGGCAGCCGGACTTGACGGCGGCTGGGCAGCCGGACTTGACGGCGGCTGACTTGACGGCGGCTTTCCGGAATTGGACGGGCTTGGTGCCGGTTGCTGGACTGACGGGCTTGGTGCCGGTTGCTGGACCGGCTTTGCCTGGACCGGCTTGGTGCCGGTGCTGGACTGGACCGGGCTTGGTGCCGGTTGCTGGACCGGGCTTGGTGCCGGTTGCTGGACCGGGCTTGGTGCCGGTTGCTGGACCGGGCTTGGTGCCGGTTGCTGGACCGGGCTTGGTGCCGGTTGCTGGGCCGGTTGCTGGACCGGGCTTGGTGCCGGTTGCTGGACCGGGCTTGGTGCCGGTTGCTGGAAAGAATCTGCGGCCGGGCTGGCCGCTCGGACCGTCACCTCCCCACGGCGCCCCCCCAAAAAATATTTGGGTTTTGACACCACCGGACTCGGGACCACCGGACTCGGGACCACCGGACTCGGGACCACCGGACTCGGGACCACCGGACTCGGGACCACCGGACTCGGGACACTACTCGGGACCACCGGACTCGGGACCACCGGACTAGACTGCACCCTCCTCTCCTTTCCTCCGGGAGCGGCCCACGGGAAGTGCGGCCGACGGAAGAGGTGGTGGGAGGCACGGCTAGCTCCGTGGCAGAGGAGTGAGCCCACGACTCCCTCCGTTGACGCCGTCTGCGGACACTGGAGGATGGGGGAGAGGGAGAAGGCTGGGGGGAGAGACCCACGACCCCGATCTGAAGGGTACGACCCTCGGAAATCGTGGCTAGCCCCAGGGAAGAATCCGCTCTAGCCAACTCTCTGGACCACTCACGATCCAGCAGGGTCTGAACAGAATCCGCGAATCCCAGGGGCTTCAGCTGGCGCATCTCAGCGGGACCTAGGGGCTCGTCGAGGCAACTATTAAAAATTACTTTTAATTCTGCCTCGTTGAACCCCGAGGACCGCGCTGAAGCCAGGAAGTCCAAGGCAAAGTCCGTTATGAACCTCCCCTGCTGCCTGAGGCCAAACAGGACGTGGGCTTGGTGGCCTCTTGTTGCAGCGATCTCCTTAGCCGTAGCTGCCTGCTGCTGGGTTCGTTGGTGCTGGTTCATTCTGTCATGGACTGCGTAAGAGACAAGGCAGGGAGAACCCAATTGCAGGCAGGACTCAGGGATGAACAGGGATATTTATTGTACAAGTAACAATGAACACTACAAAAAGGCAAAACAAAACCCACGAGGGGGGAAAACAGGACAAAATAATATATTTAAACAAAACAAGAACAAGGGCTAACTAAACTACAAAACAAACACTGGAACAAACACTAAACTAAGACTTACTAGATACAGGAAACAGGAACAAGGCAAGACGAGGGTATGAAACATTGATACAAGCTATAACGTACAAGCATACAATGAACCAGACAGGACAAAGAACACGAGGATGTTTTAAAGGGGAGCAAATCAAGAGGGAACAGGTGCAAGGGATAAACTAATTAACACAAACTAGGAAACAGGAGGGTAGCAACGATGACGCAGACTAGGGAAACAAAGGATCCTGTATGATTCCACCTCTAGACCAAGAAATACCTGACAAGGAGAGGTGGAACCATGACATCCATACAATAGAAGTGAAAAGGTGCCAGCACTGTTCACTTACCAACTTTCTTCAACATATCTTCTTTTGATTTCTCGGGGAAGTAAGAAAGTCATACAGGTTTGAAATGATAAGAGGGTGATGACAGAACTTTCATTTTTGACCTTTCCACTACTTTGTACAATAGCCTATAGGTATTGCTTGTGGAACACAATATGCATGTACAGGATATCCAAAGAATCTGCTTAAGTTGCCCAAATGTGCAGGAGACAACAGAACACTACATCCCACAATGCAATGCACTTCACCTGACCTTCCATTTCCATGTAAGTGGTACGATTTCAATCATGAAGCTCTTTATGCAGTAATGCCACAGGTCGACATCTAAACTGGATTTTCACAGAGCAACACCATTAACGGTGAATTGCATCATTATAGCTGTCGTCCCGGAATGATACATTGCTGTGAATTGCCATCGACTGGTCTTTGATTGACATTTGACCCATTTTGACTGCATGTTTGTTGGTGGAATGAGGTGTGGAGATCTCAGTATTATCACCAGTCAATGCTCAGACGGTCACAGGAGTGACACAGAGCTCAAGATTTAATTTTAACTCTACAAATACACAAAAAATATAGTAATTGCTAATAGTCTAAAATGCCAGCTAGGTTTGTAATATGTTTCAAAGAAACTGCACCTGGCGGCCACCTGACAGCAGAAAAAAAGTCAACACTTCAGGTGTACTCCTAGAGCATGTGAATAGTTATAGAGCTCTTGAATCCGCTCCTCTCGACTTTCCTCACTTCCAGCTCACTTCTGTCAGTGTTATTTAAGCCCCACCTGCTGCGGATCCACCGACGCAGCGCTGACGCTTCACACCTGAGAGACACGAGCGCTCTCTGTTATTCTAGCTCTGTTATTTGAGTTTGGACATAAATCAGCCGTGCACACTTCAGGAACAAAGTCTTTTTCCCAGCGCCATGGCAACAGATACGCCACTTTATCTTCTGTCACCGGGAGTTCCACCAATTCCATCAATTATTTAGGAAATTACCGCTCGGCATTGGATGCGTTCAAAGGCTCTGTTCAACAGGTGATAGAAACCAAGATGACACATGAGATAAGGAAGTGCATGATTCCAGTGCCTTTATTTTCTCTGCTCACTCGTTCATTACCTTACACTCTTTTTAGATAAGGAGGTCATGCCATTTCCTCAAAGCCCGCCTGTAGGAGCGGGGTCTGCAGGTAATTGCCGAGGCAATCTGACCCCCGTTTGGCAATTAGAATCCCAGCCCCACTGCTTCATACCATATGCCTGTATGTAAAAACCTCTCAACAAGTTAGTTGGGTTTAGTGATCATTTCCCTTTGATTTTAATGGCATTACATTATTTCAACACAACACAATGTGAAATAAAGATCAACACAATGTGGTTTTCAGGATTATTTGGTCCCGAAAAAAATGGTGCTGGGCAATTCCGTGAAAATGTCAACCTTACCAAGTTTTACCAAAGGTTTTTCTATACAAATATCACCGAAGTCAACATTTGATTGTTCAGATACCCATGTCAGGTCTCTCTTTAGTGATTAAAGCATTTTTTTTTTTTGTGAATGATTTTACATGGTCAGGTAAGTTCCATTTTTCAGAATGGTCACATCCATAACGGTACATATTCTATATTCTACAACTATTTTGTGTTCTATGAAGAGGTATCCCTTCTTCATTTGTTGGGTATTATTGCTTCTGCTTTGTGTGTTTTATTTCAAGTTTGTCGTCTTCCCAAAACCGTGTCCGTGTTTTTGATACATCCATAACGCATGTTTAGCTCCCATTTTTAGCTAAAATATAAACGGATGGTTCAGTATATTGTTAACAAAAACATTATCTGAGCATTTATGTCACGTCCATAATGCTGGAATAGCCCTGCGTAAAAATGATGCTTTCCCATAAACCGCTCTACCTGATTTTGCCAAGTGGTTGATGTCCTCAGGACAACATATTTTGTTGACCTAAGGACAACATTTTATAAATAAAACCTAAATTCACACCAAACCCCAAACCTACCCATAACTTTCCCCTAAAATCAGAGGGAAATGATAAGTAAAAAACAATGGTCTCAAATTTAAAATAAACATTTTAAAACATTTAAATGTTGTCCCAGGGTCAACATGATGTTGTCCTAAGGATATCAACCACTTGGCAAAAACAGGAGAGCCTCCATAAACCGTATTAAGGCTAATTCCTACAGAGAGCAACACACATTCACATTGATCAGTGTGAATTAGTGTATTTGTGTACCTCCATATTAATGAAATCGGATTTGTGGATTTCAGTCTTCCAGTTTACAGTTCTAAGAATTGCTCTTAAAAAGTTTATTTCAAGTTGAATGGGACGCAACATAAGACTAACCTAGATGCTAAAATCTAGCTAATTTCAATGACCTTCCAGAACCACTCAAGTTATCTAGAAACACTTAAAGTAAATCATGTCATACAACCTGTGACACCGAGGATCTTCCTGAGCTCAACTCATCATCTGTTAACAGCCTTGAAGCCATTAATTGCAATTGAATGTGTCAGAATCGCAGGTAGTTCTGTATTAGGAGTAGCCTACAAATCAATGCTCATCTGCAGCAGAGGCACGTTCATCATTCAATACTAGTAATGAGAGGGACTGAATTCTCATTAAGGTGTTTTCCGTATGAGTCACGTCAAGCTTATCAATGAGTCTCTTTGTCATGTGTTTCTAGTGGTGTATGTCTGCTGCAAGTGGGAGACGTTTCGTAAACTGATGGTGGAGTTTGAGAAGTGGGGTGTTCATAAGGAGGAATATGTCTTCTTCTTCATCGATCTGTTCGGACACAGTCTGCGGAGCCAGCCTGCCAAGCCATGGGCACGTGGAGACGATGATGACAACGCAGCTAAAGAGGCATTTAAAGTGAGTTTGAATGTGTATCATTAAAAATAGTTAGATATTTTCATTTTCTGTAGATAATATCCGTAACAAGTCGCTATGATACTAGGGTGTTACAGGTGTCTGCCAGTGCATTGATATGCAGTTTCTAAGGTAAAGAGTTTAGCTAATTTGTATATAGACATTTTAGTTCTATAATTGAAATTTCATTTGAACTCTGTACACGTACACTGAAAATGACCATCAACACTTGAGGTTGTTTACACTGGAACTGCTACAACCACAAGCCAAATGGCCACGCTAGCAAAGGAAGTCCCGCCTTCCAGTAAGAAGAGCCAATTGTCAATTTGATGTCATATTTCATTGTTGATCAGAAATATGTTATTGTGATTTTACTCCGATAAAAGTAGACTTTAGTCTTGCATGACTGAAATAGCTGCGCGGAGGCGTTGCAAACATGGCTATCGAGTCCTACGACATCCCTGAAGGAACTTTGGTAGTGTTTACTTGGCGTATTATGAATATTGTCAGTATTCGACCATTCTTGTTTGACTTTGCTTATACTGCATACTCCGTAGAAGCACATCTTACATTATAAGTGAATGTTGGTCAAATAAATGTTAGATATGATCACTATTAAAATATATTAAAATAAATTCTACTGTAGTAACGAGAGAATTTCATTTTTTGTTTTGATGTAATTGAAATTCCTAGCATACCATCATGCAGGAAACGTTAAGCCATCAAAGACCAAAGACTGTTCAAAGGTCTCATACAGGAAATGCATAGAAATTTTCACTTTGAAACAAATTTTTGCAGGACTTTGTTGAAGTGTAATTAACAGCCGTCTATTCGATCGAATCAGACAAAATGTGCTGTGCCTGGATCAAAATGACAAAACTGGCTAGAAATCTGAAACATACAGAAAAATGACATGTGATAGTGAGGGATGTCTCATAGTTTTTGTGTCTGTGCTGTATTAGGCTCACTGCCATCCAAACCCCCAATTGTGGCTTACAATGAACTTTTCAATTGTTTATTTAGACTAGAATGGTTGACTTTTTTCCAATGTGCAAAAGTGCTTTGGGGCTGTTCTTGACATATTTTTGGAATGATTTGGGCTGGGTTTCCCGAAACCTTCTTAACGCTATGTCCTTCTTAAATTGTACCTTAAGAGTGGTAGTGCTATATTCTTAAGAACGACATAGCGATACGAAGGTTTGGGAAACCCAGCCTTGAGCTTTTAATGTCACTGATGGATCATGGGGAAACGTTTTCATGTTTCATAAAAATGCCAAATGGAGACATGATTACTTTTAAAAGCTGTTATTTGTGAAATTGAATGTTGAATAGAGTCTTGCTGTGTCTCTTTTCTTCTTTTTTCCTTTTTGACAATTAGGATTTATTCTTAGATTTACAAGCTGCTTAAATGTCAGTGTAAGTTTAGGGCTTTTTAAATGCTGAATGTCCAGTTGGGTGTTAACCAACATAAGCTGGACTTTTATTTTTTCTTATACATCAATTCTCTCTGGTTCTCGAATCTGATTGGCTGATGGCCTGAGATAGTCTACAAGGATCATCACGGGAACTGACCATTGAACGTTTCACTGACTGTTTGTATCACTTCGCTACTAAAATAACTTTGACTATACTGTCTTTATACTTTTATATAAGATATATTGTGTAGCAATTTATTCACAGCGCTTTGCACTCATTGTTTAAAATATTACAGTGAGGGTCTCGGTCAAGATAATAGAAGTGGGATTAACACATTCTCAGTGAGTTGCATTTTAAAAGTATTTCACATATTTCAAGTTTATTGTTCTCCGCTGTCCCTCTTCTCACAAAACGACTGGATTTCTTCCGGTCTATATAAAGTCCCTCCTTTCGAAATGTTCTGATTGGTAAAGATGACCAGGTCTGTCGTGATTGGTTCCCCGCTTAGAGCGTGTGTGTGAAGATGTCCCACCCATACCATATCAGCGAGCTTCTGCTTCTCAGACTGTTGTGTTTGGTCGGTCCCCCTATCAGTGCACGTGTATTCATAAGCTTTGGCTTTTAGCAATAAACAGTAACAATTGAGTCAACTTCACTTCATCAGTTAAAAACATGTGGATCGATAGAAGTGTAACGGAGGTCTGCTAGTGCATGTGCAAACGTCAATCTTTGTTAGAGATCATGAATGTTTTTCTTTCTATGGCGAGGGAGATGACAGACCGGGTATATTAATTAACACTGACAGAAGCATTAGTTTTGGCTTTTTATATTGGACCCGAGTTGGATAATAAAACAAGCAGATTGACCAGGAGACATTTGCAACCAGGACTTCAAAGGACGTTTCATAGAAGTGTTTTGGAGGTTGGCTATGTGCACACAACACACACACACACACACACACACACACAATCACACAATAATATCAGTGTATTACACAGAACAGCTTTCACAGCTGATGTTAAAGTCATGGAAGTTGGTTATCTTAGAATGTGTGTAGCTGAATTCTTATTACCAGCTGTAGGACTGTGATGACAGTGAAAGTAGTTTAGCGCGTAGATCAGTTAAATGTTTACAATCTCTGATAACCAAACACTACTCCAGCGGCTCTTTCTCTTCTCTGAGGAGGAATGTGGCCTTTAAATATCGACTTAATTTCGAAAGATTCTTAAAATACATTTAAAATTACATTAATGCCGAATTACTACACTGATCTGCACATAAATATTAATTTGGCATAATTTTACATAAAAAAATATAACATTTATTGTAGGGATGGACTGATATGTCAATTTTGGCCGCTAACGATAACCGATAATTCTTCAACATTGGAGGACAAACATTTTTTTTGACAAAATGTTTCATTTTCTGTGACTGAAATAATTTTTTTCACCTGAAAATAATGTACCAAGCCTACTTTACAATAATTAAAGATTATTTAACTTTTAAACATTTCTGGTATAATGTTTATTTAATAAACAAATTATAGAAAAAAATTCTTTATAGCCACAAGTCTAACAGGTCTCAAGACAGAAAGCATTCAGACAGTCGGCTTCAAACAATATTCTTTTGTTCCAATAATTTACACATTCATAAATATCTACATACTACATCAACAATGTTTCTCTAATCGCAGTAAGCTATTAATGATGAATGATCATGATAGATAGCTGAAGTGGTTCAACTGGAGGAAATGATTCATAGTTTATCGGCTGTAATTATCAGCCTAAATTTTATAATCGGCCGATACCGATAACATAAAAAATTACCATTTATCTGCCGATACCGATTTGGACGATAATTTATCGTGCATCCCTAGTTTATTATGTATATTTGCATTAATATACAACATTTCTTTCTGGTACTCGAATCTGATTGGCTGAGCACCATGCGATATTCCACCAGTATCATCAGTGGAAAACATTCACTAACTGTTATCATCTCTCCGCCACTAAACTAACTCGGACAACTTCAATACAATAAACAAGATATGAAATTACAAATTGGACAACTTCAATACAATAAACAAGATATGAAATTACAAATTGCACATACATTTATTTGGTATACATGTAAATGAGTGCACTGCAATCTGCACATGGGTGTACATGTGATGCCATAGGACTTTTTTTTCATTAACATAATATTGATTTTTGGAAGTTGTGATCGATATAATATGATAACACATAATAAGAATGCCAACAGATAGTAAATAAACTTACAGGCATATTATTCTCCAAGACAAAGATTGTTTGGGTGCTGAACTGTAACTGATGCTGCACGTTGACTGAGATCTAAAACGACACTGCGCAGTGCGCATATATGGAATAACAAACTTCAATACTGGAAATTGGCCACTAGGTGGTGGCCAGGTGGTGGGAAGTAGTTCCCCATTTCCTTTAAATACCTGAGACACTCCGATGTTTTTTCCGATTTACTGTATCTACACACTTGTGCCGTCGGACTTGTATAACTTGTGCCTCTGGCCTAATCACAGCCATGCTGATATAAAAGCACTATCACACGACTATGATAGCGATATTGCATTCGTATATTATGGTTTCTGTGAAGTCCTTGTCTGTGCAAAACAAGGCTGTTACACATGGTTGCCAGGATGTTGCTATGAAAACTCTTAGGGGTTTTGGGTGGATGCTTGGGTGGTTTAGGTTGTTGCTTACCATAAGAGCTCTAATATTTTTTTATGGCTTAGATCCCTCCTTCAATATATTGCAAGTGAGTGTTGGAAAATACTCCACATCCACATGGAACAGAAAAGTGTTTATACTAACACAAATGGTGCAGGACTATATCATATTTATGTCAGGACCACTGTTGTCAAATATTTAAACGACAGCTATTTAAGGTTGGTGGAATTAAACTGTTCTGGGCAAACTCTCCGCCTGTCCATGCAGCCTTGCATGGACATTGCGTGAATGCAGCACCTGGGGAACCAGAACAGTTCGTGATGTGTAACAAGATTAAATTAAAATGATCTGACAGATATGGAGGGGATGGGGATGGAGGTGGGTTTTGAGTGCAGCACGATAATGCAGCTGATAAGGAGCTAAGACAACTTAAATAGGATGCAATCTAGTATGTGTTGTATGACTATCAGTTGATGTTGATTATCTGCACCTGATGTGATCGGCTGATTCAAGCTTGACTCACGTGACCTGCCAAAACTGACGCTACGCTTGATAACCTTTTTTTCTGATATTTTAATTGAGTCATCAAAAAATAGATAAACATTTGCAACACAGCTCGACATAACAGTGTGCTGTCCCTTCATTTCAAAACATCCATCCATCCATCCATCTTCTTCCGCTTATCCGGGGCCGGGTCGCGGGGGCAGCAGTCTAAGCAGGGACGCCCAGACTTCCCTCTCCCTAGACACTTCCTCCAGCTCTTCCGGGGGGACACCGAGGCGTTCCCAGGCCAGCCGGGAGACATAGTCCCTCCATCGTGTCCTAGGTCTTCCCCGGGGTCTCCTCCCGGTGGGACATGCCCGGAACACCTTCCCGGGAAGGCGTCCAGGGGGCATCCGGAAAAGATGCCCGAGCCACCTCAGCTGGCCCCTCTCGATGTGGAGGAGCAGCGGATCTACTCTGAGCTCCTCCCGAGTGACCGAGCTTCTCACCCTATCTCTAAGGGATCGCCCAGCCACCCTGCGGAAAAAGCTCATTTCGGCCGCCTGTATCCGGGATCTTGTCCTTTCGGTCATGACCCACACAGCTCATGACCATAGGTGAGAGTAGGAACGTAGATTGACCGGTAAATCGAGAGCTTCGCCTTGCGGCTCAGCTCCTTCTTCACCACGACAGACCGGTACAGCGACCGCATTACTGCAGAAGCTGCACCGATCCGTCTGTCAATCTCCCGTTCCATCCTTCCCTCACTCCTGAACAAGACCCCCAGATACTTGAACTCCTCCACTTGAGGAAGGAACTCTCCACCTACCTGAAATGAGCAAGCCACCCTTTTCTGACTGAGAACCATGGCCTCAGATTTGGAGGTGCTGATTCTCATCCCAGCCGCTTCACACTCGGCTGCAAACCGTCCCAGTGCATGCTGAAGGTCCTGGTCTGATGGGGCCAGCACGACGACATCATCCGCAAAGAGCAGAGATGATATCGTGTGGTCCCCAAACCCGACGCCCTCCGGCCCCTGGCTGCGCCTAGAAATTCTGTCCATAAAAATTATGAACAGAACCGGCGACAAAGGGCAGCCTGCCGGAGTCCAACATGCACCGGAAACAAGTCTGACTTACTGCCGGCAATGCGAACCAAGCTCCTGCTCCGGTCGTACAGGGACCGGATAGCCCTTAGCAAAGGGTCCCGAATCCCATACTCTCGGAGCACCCTCCACAAGATGCCGTCAGGGACACAGTCGAATGCCTTCTCCAAATCCACAAACACATGTGATTGGTTGGGCAAACTCCCATGAACCCTCCAGCACCGAGAGGGTATAGAGCTGGTCCAGTGTTCCACGACCGGGACGGAAACCACACTGTTCCTCCTGAATCCGAGGTTCTACCATCGGCCGGATTCTCCTCTCCAGTACCTGGCATAGACTTTCCCGGGGAGGCTGAGAAGTGTGATCCCCGATAGTGGAGCACACTCTCCGGTCCCCCTTCTTAAAAGAGGGACCACCACCCCGGTCTGCCAGTCCAAGGGAACTGTCCCCGACCGCCACGCGATGCTGCAGAGGCGTGTCAGCCAAGACAGCCCACAACATCCAGAGACTTGAGGTACTCAGGGCGGATCTCGTCCACCCCCGGTGCCCTGCCACCGAGGAGTTTCTTGACTACCTCGGTGACTTCACCCGGGTGATGGGCGAGTCCGCCTCCGAGCCCTCGGCCTCTGCTTCCTCAATGGAAGACGTGCCGGCGGGATTGAGGAGATCCTCGAAGTATTCCTTCCACCGCCCGATGATATCCCCGGTCGAGGTCAACAGCCGCCCCCCTCCACTGTAAACAGCGTTGGTAGGGCACTGCTTACCCCTCCTGAGGCGCCGGACGGTTTGCCAGAATCTCTTCGAGGCCGACCGATAGTCCTCTCCATGGCCTCCCCGAACTCCTCCCAGGCCCGAGTTTTTGCCTCCCCAACCACCCGGGCTGCAGTCCGCTTGGCCTGTCGGTACCTGTCAGCTGCCTCGGGAGTCCCACAAGCCAGCCAGGCCGATAGGACTCCTTCTTCAGCTTGACGGCATCCCTTACTTCCGGTGTCCACCACCGGGTTCGAGGATTGCCGCCTCGACAGGCACGGAGACCCTTACGGCCACAGCTCCGAGTGGCCGCGTTGACAATGGAGGTGGAGAACATGGTCCACTCGGACTCAATGTCTCCAGACTCCCTCGGGATCTGGTCGAAGCTCTGCCGGAGGTGGAAGTTGAAGATCTCTCTGACAGGCGATTCGGCCAAACGTTCCCAACAGACCCTCACAGTACGTTTGGGTCTGCCGAGTCTGTCCAGCTTCCTCCCCCGCCATCGGATCCAACTCACCACCAGGTGGTGATCAGTTGACAGCTCCGCCCCCTCTCTTCACCCGAGTGTCCAAGACATATGGCCGTAGGTCAGATGAAACAACTACAAAGTCGATCATCGACCTCCGGCCAAGGGTGTCCTGGTGCCATGTGCACTGATGGACACCCTAATGCTTGAACATGGTGTTCGTTATGGCCAACTGTAACTAGCACAGAAGTCCAATAACAGAACACCACTCGGGTTCAGATCAGGGGGGCCGTTCCTCCCAATCACGCCCTCCAGGTGTCACTGTCGTTGCCCACGTGGGCGTTGAAGTCCCCAGCAGAACGACGGAGTCCCCAGTCGGGGCGCTTTCCAGCACCCCTCCAAGAGTCTCCAAGAAGGCCGGGTACTCTACACTGCCATTTGGCCCATAGGCACAAACGACAGTGAGAGACCTATCCCCGACCCGAAGGCGCAGGGAAGCGACCCTCTCGTTCACCGGGGTAAACTCCAACACATGGCGGCTGAGCTGGGGGGCTATAAGCAAACCCACACCAGCCCGCCGCCTCTCACCATGGGCAACTCCAGAGTGGTGAAGAGTCCATCCTCCCTCGAGGGGAGTGGTTCCAGAGCCCAAGCTGTGCGTAGAGGTGATCCCGACTATTTCTAGTCGGAATCTCTGAACCTCACGCACAATCTCAGGCTCCTTCCCCATCAGAGAGGTGACGTTCCATGTCCCTAGAGCTAGATTCCGCGTCCAGGGATCGGGTTGTCGAGGCCCCTGCCTTCGACTGCCGCCCGATCCACTTTGCACCGGCCCCTTACGGTCCCTCCTGCAGGTGGTGGGTCCACGGGAGGGTGGCCCCACGTCGCTCCTTCGGGCTGTGCCCCGGGCCTGGCTCCAGGGTGGGGCCCCGGCTGCGCCATACCGGGCGACGTCACGGTCCTCCAATAAATAGTCGTCATAAGGGTATTTCAAAACATGACAGTCACAATTATTATTTAATACAATTGTAGCCTTAGTATTTTATTTTGTAAAATAGTATTATTATAGTATTACTATAGTATTATTTCAACAAGATACAGAGTGTCTATTTGGTGTTTATTCTATTTAGTGAACACCTGGTTTGGACCTCAAAGCTAAAAAAAATTATGTGTGACTGGTTCTGTAATCGATTCGATTATTTTTATCCAGATTCCAATTGGAATGTCAGTTTTGATCATGCTTTGTCTCTCAGGTCATTCACGGCCTTGATGACGTTTCCCATTTCCATATCTATGTATCCAAGTAATAAAAAGGCTTGTAGGGGAGTACTTTTGGGCTAGAAGCAACCATCGAGGCCCAAGAAACCACATAGCAACGTGCTGGAAACCACCAAGAACACCCTAGCAACCGCTTAGCAAGACCATAGAATTGTTGTAGTGTGACCAGTTTGAGCACTCTGTACTCAGGATAATATGTGAAAAATGTTGACAGTGTTTTTTCAGCTGAGACGCATTGGTTGCTATGAATATCCACCAATGGAATGTGGTATAACTCTCTCAATCACCAATGCTTTGGTGGACACACCAACTTTTCAAACAATATTTAATTTAGGCCTGTAACAGTCACAAACACAAAAACAGTCATTGGTGTCGGAGAATGAAAATAAAGAGCTGCTCTTATTGCTCATAGTGAAGGTTGCATTGGCATCATTTTCTTGGCTTGTACATCTACCTTTGAACAAAGCAAAAGAACATTGAGTTATATAAATAAAATAAATTATGATTGTTGAAACTGCTCATTAACCCACGCTGTGGCTGTCCTTGAGCTCATTTGTTGATTGGATTTCCTGAAAAACATTTAGATGCTGAAAAACGTGTGTATGTGTGGATGCCATTGTATCTTCTACATCACAAGATGTGTGTTTAATTCCTACTTGTGTTTAATTCTCATAGCACGTCAAGATCCTGACTTACGGAGAACCTCAGAACCCTGAGTACAAAGACTTTGTGTCCAGACTGAAGGCAGACGCCATGGACATGTTCAACTTCACCGTGGAGGATTCTCTGGTGAGACATACCAGCACATTCACACTCACTGTTATATAGGCCCTTTTCACAATGACGTCACTTAACTTCCGCCTTCTCGCAAAGCAGTGTATCATGACATCCGTCTTGCAACAAACAGAAAGAAGAAAAAGAACTTCTGTTTTGCCGTCGCGCTGGAATTTAACAACAGTGACAGAAAGACTTATTCAAGTACTTATCGTAGCACCTTCGCTAACACAAAAAGAAAACAAAACACTTGCCTTCATAATCAAACAGGTCCTGTTCAACTTAGTATTTGTATCCTTTATCTAGCTTTGATCTTGTCATAAGCGAAAATTTGTCTTCAAGATGTTCTACATCATCTAGTGGCAGCTGTGCAAGGGACTTGGTCAACTCCATTCTGAGGCGCTAGCGGAAGTAACGAGACACTGCTTCGCGGCAGAACGGAAGATGTGTGACGTCATGTGAAAAGGGCCTATTACATGCTTGAGCTCACATTTTATTTGAAAAGACATGCAAAACAACATAAGCCTGACAGAGGCACATTTACCAAATAAATTGGTAGATAAATATACAATAATTTGATTCCCTGTAAGTAACTCTTTTTCTCTTAAACACATGGAATGAATATGCTGCTTTTTTCACATTTTGTCCCCGTAATACGTCATGCCCGTTTTTCTTAACTTGGAAACAAAATCCTTATTTCTTTCAAAACCTGTATGACTTTCTTCCATAAAAAAACAAGAATTTAAGGGACTGACAGCTCCAGCTCACTAATGCATTTCATTGCATTTCTATTCAATAAAAGTAAATGGCGACTGCCTGTCAGTCCCTACCATTTTGTCCTTTCTGACCGTGAAAGTCGGATGAGTTTGAAACAACATGAGGGAAAGTAAGTAAACGAAGACAGATTTCTGTTTTTAAGTGAACTATCCCTTTAAGTCTTACATTGATTGCAAGCAGATTGTCTCTGACAGAAGTAATATCTTGAGATGTATGCGAGCCATTGGAATGTGATTTTTGTTGTGAAATTCATTCCTAAGTTTTTCAAACCACATGGTCAATGTCAATCATTGCGAGACCCCATTGACCCTGAAGTTCATAAAAGACCCCAGTTTCTCTAGGGTTTCCAGGAATCTGACCATCTCGATGTAGAACTTTATTCAATCTCTATGTTGAGAACCTTCCCAAAGGGAGGCACCAAAGAACAAAGAACTCAAGTTATGTCCCAGATGATGTGCTATACACTGTGTACTTAAACAATGCATTATGTACACCAGCATCAAGTGTATAAGGCATCTATGTATTGCTTAATGAGTTCATACTAACTAGAAGTACATGCGGTGTGCTAAACTAGGGCAAATGGCGTCAAACACATATGCATGTCAATAACATTTGCTGAAATTGTTACCTGTTTTACCCAACATGACCTTAGTCACACTGTCAGACTAAAGAGTGATGGTCTCCGCAGATTAACTTTGCTCGCAGATCACCTCATAGTTCTGCCTCTCTTCCAATAACTGCAACTGTTGAGTGCACACTTCGTATTTTCACTTGAATAAATGCATCATCCCGGTACTTAAAGGCGAGGTGTCCGATTTCCGAATTACGTTTGTTTAGACAAAGTCGGGCCGAGTACCAAAACAACCTTGTAGCCAATTAGCAGTAAGGTGCACACTGCACAGGATGGACATTATTCTAGCCGAGCGCTGACAAAAGTGAAAGATGGGGGTGGTGATTTGAACATCAAGAAATTGGACACCTCCTTTTTGGAATTTTCAATGTGAACTCACTGCTCACACTATTTATACTACAGAATAGAAATAGAATAGCGCACACTGTAAGAATGCAATTTTGGACGCATCTTTAGTGATGGTCTGGTGATAACGTGCCTGATTCACTTAAGAAATTATGCAAATCAATTAATTGCACCAACACGCCCACTAAACATCTTCTGATTGCAGCCCGGCTCTGATTACATTTACATTTATGCATTTGGCAGATGCTTTTATCCAAAGCGACTTGCATTCCATTGTACTATACATTTGTGTCTGACTATGTGCAAACCCCTGGGATCAAACCCATGACCTTGGCGTTGGCAACACCATGCTCTAACCCCTGAGCCACAGGAAAGCATAATTGATTGCAGGACTGTGGAGAATGGAGCACACTAACATGATCTGGCATATTATCACTTCGGTTCAGTCGCTTGAAATAACTCATTCAGTGTTGAAAAAGCCCTTGACTACTGCATGCTGCCTGTTTAAAGCTTTTCTCCATTGTTCGATGAATCGACCATAAGTCCAAACAAAAAAAATTGCTTTCACATGAAATTTCATTACAGTGAAGAAAACTCTTAGTTTTATTATGTTCATGCTCATTATATGTCAATGTGTTTGGTCTTGCCAGAACTAAATCTCCTAAATATGCAAAGCAAATTTCCTGTAGCTCAGTGGTAAGAGCATTGCGTTAACAACGCAAGGTTGTGGGTTCCATTCCAGGCGATTGCAAATACCTATGTACAAAATGTATAGGATAATGCAATGTAAGTCGCTTTGGATAAAAGCGTCTGCCAAATGCCTAAATGTAATGTAAATGTAAATATGAAGACCTGATGCTAATACACACATGCTACAGTTAGCGTGCAAGTGATGCTGCTGTCATGTTAGGCACAACAAATAGATCTAGGTGGAGTATTGTTAATGCTCTGATAGAGCACTAAATGTAGAGGTAGAAAATCGGTATTTGTCATCGGCTATGGATTACTTGAAAATTATATACAAAATGGTGCGTTGGATGAAAAGACAAGGAACCATTAGTCTGTGCCTGCAAGTGTCAACTAGATCATTTAGAAGCGTTTAAAGCTTATAAGAGCAAAAGGAAAAGAAAATAAACTTAATTTGTGTATTAAGGAGGTGTACGTGTTTCCCCTCAAATGACTTGATTTATAAACTGTATGCATGATGCAGCGCACATGTGCAGCACATACTGTATAGCCCCTGCTACTGTATATATGCGCTGAAATACCAAACGCTAAAATAACCCAGTAGTTCTTTATATAGAGAGTTTGATTCCAAAATGAGATAACTCTGTTTATTAAATTCTTCAAAAATCATGTTTTTTATTATGTTATCGTGTTTTATTGTGTAAGTTAGCTGTATTTTTTGAGTTATTATGGCTTAAATCAAAACAAACCAACTGCTGTTTGATTGATATTAATTGGAATGCACAATAAAAAATTATCATCTCATTTTGGAACCAAACTCTTCATATTTACTATAGAGAGAGAAAATCCCTAGCAAAAAGGTGGTTGTTTGTATATGCATATGAAACCAATAGAAAATCCCATTGTAATGGTTCTAATTAAATAGAATGGGAAATTGGCCCTGGAAATACAGACTGAGATGGATGTTTTGCATAAAGAAATGATTGAAGTTGTCGGATCTGCTTATTTGTGCTCTGACAGTAAATGTCACCCAGCACACGCTCATAAAGGACTCACGACGTGAGTGTGTGTGAGGGATGTGTAACCTTTTGGTGACAGTAGGGAAGAGTGGTAATTGCGCTTAGCTGCAGGTCTCCTTGCGCGCGTCTGTCACCACAGAGCAGTGTGTTAGCTGGAGATCACCTCACAGTCCGGAATGAGCTCTCTGTGCAGCAGTTCATTGAAGGTGAGCTACACTCTCTTGAGTGTTGTACAAAGCGCCCACCAATGAGCTTCTAGGGTGTGATGACGTAGCAGAAGAGATTGCGGTTTTGATTTTTTTTTAAGTTTTGGATCTGGTAAGGTCTGTCATCACTTGTTGGATAAATCTCTTTGACTTTACTGTGATGTCACTTGGTTCTTCATCGGTTCTTGGCAGCATCTTATAGGTGCACAATGAACCGCCTTACAAAACAAAAATAAATGGGAATACACTGGAAAAAGCAATATGGTTAATGCAATTTTATAAACAATGCATTTCCATATACGTTTTTCCATAGTAAGACCTAATGCCATTGATTCTCACATGTCTTATACAGTAAGATGTTATATGGCGCCAATTTTGAATTTTCGGAAATTAGATTTGAGCGCTAATTTGAAAGATTTTGAGGGAAAAAGGTTATTTTTGTTAACTTTTCTTTTATAGAAGTAATCACATGTGCTTTCACTTTTCTAAAAAAGATATAATAATAAAAAAATGATATCTTGCATTGCGTGGTCCCAATGTGTTATTGCATTCATATCAGTCTGGGATGCTTGTTAAATTTCCTGAAGGGTTTCTAAACTAATGAAGCACAATTTCGTTCATCTTGTCTTTCGCAGCAAACACTCTTTTTAAAAAGATGCCATTTATAAAGTTGCCACCTTGCCTGTCACACAAACAACACAAGCTTATTAGCAACGCTTGGAAGGCGTTTTCGTTTGGAAAACTAATAGACCAGAAATGCTGCATACACCGAACACAATTCAATTATTTTCTCAAGTCTAATAAGGTATCTTACACTCCGAGTTTTGTTCATCTGCCGTTGTTGTCTGTTAGCCTGATGCATCCTTCCATATTTCCCCAAGGCAGTGAGCTCATTTGGTAGGTTCCCTCACACGTCTGTCTCTCCAATTACTTGTTCTTCTCCTTGCCGCTGTGTTACACGGTCAAGCACACACTTCTCTTCCTTCTCTCGAACTTTGGAGAACTAGCAACATTTCGGAGAGTCTTAAGTTTTGCATTCCATATCATGACAGGCCTAATTTCTGGATAAATAGCCCTTTTATCTGAAGAGTTATTTACTGGGTATGGCACTTTCCTCTTCCAATTTTCTTCACAAACAGCTTAAGCAGTTACTTAAGTAGAGTGTGTATATAACAATATAACAATTATATATTAACGTAATATAAAACATAATCTTTTGAGTTGGGTCCGTAGTTTAGTGAACTCAGAAATGTGATTGTTGCATATTTATTTTAAGTTTTTCCAACTATTTTTTTTCAATTGACAGTTATGTGACATTACTCAGTTAATTGAGTTGCCTTGAAACTTTAAGTTAAGTCAACTTTTCATTTTTACAGTGCATTACCTCACCACCTAAACGCACATGAGAACAACTATAAGAACAACCCCTAAAACTAAGTATAGATCTAATAACTTGCAAAACTATTTTTGCTACAGATGTGATTGATACCTCAAACCTCACAGGAGAGGCTTGGTTTTATTTTTCAATAGGATTATTTAGAGGGGGTAAAGGCTCTTTTGACTGTAAACGCTACACCAGAACACCCTTACAACAGCATAACTCCACTTACATTTTCTTCAGAAAATGTAAAAATCTAGCTTTATGCTAAAAAAAACTAGCATTCCTTTTTTCTCACATTATGCTTCGCATGCCTTTAAAGCGTACTGTATTTGGGCAGCATCTTCCTCTTGAACGGTCTAAATCTTTTTTATCAGTCCTTTATTAATCTCCATTTGGTTTTTCTTAGGGTATTGCATCACACTCCATTCCCCTGTTGAATTAATGAATTCATTTTTGATCTGGATCATGTTTTATGCCAGTGTTCCTCCCCCATCTCCTCTCTCGCATTTATCCTTGTACCCAGAAATTGCATTTCATCCCTCTCTCCATGCTGTTCTCTTTTTCTCCTAGCACACTTACAATCTTTTTTTCCCCGTTCCACAATCTCCTTATCCTCCGTCACACACAGATGTTCTGTATTGATGAGTCCACGTTCTGTCTATAGTTGCTATGGCAACCATACTTTTGTACAACCTTCTCGCTCCTCGCGTTTTTGGAGAATTTTCCCTTTTCTGAGCGAAATTGCTTTGTCACAAGGAGACCGTCATATCAGTGGGCCATGTTATCTCACTTTGACTACATTTTAAGTAAACTTGGTAAAAAAATATTCACATGGAACACATTCCATTCCACTGAACTCCTTTACATTGTTTTTCTCAAAGTGCTTTCCTTTAATTTCATTGCTTTCTAGTGGAAGAATATTAAAGATGTCTGCTTTGTAATTTGTTTTGTCTATTAAGATTCCCTTTGATTCTCATTAACGTTCTGCAAGTTTGGACAGCATTCCAAACTCCTACTATACTTATCTGTTTGCTGGACTAAATTAAATCCAGGTTGAACTTAAAAATGTTCAGCTGCAAATGTTCAGCTGCAACATATCGACTGTCCCATGCGTACAGATCGTAAGGACATTCCTTGAGGCACATGGCAAATAGCCCCCAAAGTTTAAATGGATAGTTCACCCAAAAATATAAAATATAAATGTCTTTGTTCTGATAAACAGAGAGAAAGATATTTGTAACCCAAACAGTTCTTGGCCAACATTGACTAGTAGGAAACTGTTTGCTTTCCTACATTCTTCAAAATATCTTGTTTTGTGTTCAACAGAACAAAGAAGCTTTTCCTTGTATGGTAGTCAATGGTGGCCAAAAACGGTTTTCTTCCGAATATCATTCTCTGTGTTCATCATAACAAAGAAATTTTAAACAGATTTGGAACAACTCGAAGGCGATTAAATGAAGACAGAATTTCCATTTTTGGGTGAACTGTCCCTTTAAGATTGCTACAAACATGCTTAAAAGCATTCAAACCAAAACAGCAGTGATAAATGGTAGTGCAGTGGACACGAACAGTACCCAACGCTTGTCAGTCTGAATAGTCTCACACACACATGTGAACACACCAACATCACAACAGCTGATATATGAACATGATTATCCAGTTAACCCACCTCCCCCAAGGACTGCTGGGAAACAGCAAGAAAAAACAATTCAGTTGTCTCTGGTATGTTTCTTACACATGGTGTTTGTAAAATTGTTCAAAAATGTCATTTAGGGGTAGTAAAGCATGTGATTATGCAATTTAGTGTTTTTGGTTGTTTTGCTTTAAGGAGCTTCAGTTCTTGGCACAGCTATGGTACAGCGGGTACCCTGAGACAACATGTATAGCTCAAGTCATCTGCAATCATTAAAGTTTCAACTTTGTCCGAGATGTTTCTCACACACACAATCCTATGGGAGAAACAAAGATAGAAACAAATTAGAAAAACGGTTTGGTCTTGGAATCATAAGAAATTTGATGAGAAAAATCGACAAACTTTTTTATTTCAATTTGAATTTGTTGTTTGCTTAACTTGCGCTTCCATTGTCGGAAGTACCAAAATAGCGAACCGTGTTGTACCACTTTTTTGGGATGCTTCCATTGGGGTACCTTGTACATTAGTCTGGTGTTAAAAAGGGTGGAGCTAGACTCACTGCAGAACGTTGATTGGTTGACAGACAATCGCCACTTGCATGGGCTACAGGCTCCGTTTTTTTAATGACGCCGATTGCTACTTTTCGGCATACATCATGGCCATCAAGTAAGGGTACTATTGGCATTTGATACGCAAACTTTGCCATCCCGAACCACACTGCTCGGTGGCAACAAGCCATTATTTCATTCCTGTCTGTAGCACAAACCCTAGCCGCAAGTATGAATAATTGTGAAACTAATGCCGGCCTTAGAAAGCACAGCTGATAACACTAATAATCTGTGTTTATACATTTTCTACTTATTTTTTATGTGGTCTAATGAAATAAACATGTTGGAACTGAAGGAGGGTGTTTTTCATCACATTTGTAAGAACACAGAAGGAATGTGTGATGTGAAACAGTGAGAGGAACGTTGCATGAGGGGGCAACATGTGGAATGCTGCCATTTTTCCAACACGATGACTCCTGAGGTCATACACTTCGTAATTCATCACTGATGTCGATATTTCTTTATAAATATTGTGAATATGTTATCTGGAGAGCTTTTAATTGAATAAACTTAATCTAATTTAAAAGCCAATTACTTTGTTTGAATTTTAATGCTAATAGAGATTTGCATTTTTCCAGATGAATCTGATTTCTGGAGCGTTCCATGATGGAGTCATGCTGTACGCTCAAGCTCTGAACGAGACCCTGGATCAGTCGGGTGTGCGGCCCCCGGGGGATCCGGTCACTAAAAAGATGTGGAATCGCACCTACCACGGTCAGTCCTGCTTAAAGTCCACACAGTACGAAGTACAAAGCCTATGATTCACAACACAAAAACAAGTCTTTCACAATTTTCATTGTTGCAAAGCAACTTTACATACATTATATTAAAAAAAATAATAACAGTAATAGATGGATAAAATAAAGTTAAATAAAGACAGTGCTGCACATGGTATTACAATTCCTGGTATTAGATTTCTCTATGCAAGGTGCAATAATACAATTTTACTGAAATTAATTTTATGCTGGATTGTTAGAATATGAAAAGTTGTTCAATTAAAGTATATTATTTCATTGAAGTATATTATCTCATCTCTACTGGAAACACAAAATTACAAAATAAGGAATAGAAACTCACAATGATTCACATTTCAATGAGTCACTCTTCTAAATAACCTCAGATATCTGACCTGCTTTTTTGGTTCTAACTGGATTCTGTACAATTAAAAATGTTGACCAGCATAGACATTTGTGTTGGTGCACTAGACAAAAACCATTGAGTGAATTTTACAGTGAGTCTACAGTACAAACAATGAGGATTATAACCATCTACTGTATGATTTAACTGTGTGGTGATATTCTGCTGTTGCAAGAGTGAATTTGTTTAAAAGGAAACAAGGGACTAATAGGAAAAAACGGAAATCTTTGTATATCTGTCATCCCTCCAATTAAAGCATTTTTTGCCACCCTTATCTTCCTTTTCCTCTAGTTTTCTCGTTGGTGTGACTGGTCACATTAATAGGCTGTGCTGATGGGTGGAAAGATACTGAAAAATTGTATTAGTGGTACTTTCCAAAAATGTAATGTAAAATGTAGTCAAATATGTAAAAAGAAGCTCTTTTAAAGGGATAGTTCACCCAAAAATGAAAATTCTGTCATTAATTACCTGCCCCCAAGATGTCCCAGAACTGTCAGTTGCTGACGTTTTTCCAAATATCTTTCTTTGTGTTCATTGGAACAAAGAAATGTATACAGGTTTGGAACCACTTGAGGACGAGTATAGGTGATGAAAATGTTTTTATTTTTAGGTGGAGTATCCCTTTAAAACTAGTCAAACATAGTGAGTGAATGTTGTACCGCCTTGTAAAAAGACAGAACGTGTCTTTTGCTGTAAGACGCGCCTCTTTTGAATTGTTTTCAGTTGGCAGGGAGCGCTCTGAGTGCCTGAAGTTGAAAAAAACTGCGTTTTCAAACAGAAAAGGCGTGATCTGTGTGATCGCCACCTAAGACTATTTTTAAATGACACTTATTGACAATTCCTAGTAATGGACTGATCATCTCACTACTTTCTGTTTGGAGGCAATATTCGCCCAATTTAAACACAATTGCCGTCAAGCTTCTCAAATTTCCCGTATCTGTCCTCGTTCTCCAGCACTCCAGTCTCCTCATGCCCCTAACCTCAGTACTGCGTTCTTCTCCGCCCCTGCACTTACACATCGGAAACAGCCATTATCTTGCTCTCTCTCAGATGACCTGCCGTACATAAATCCAATCTGAGCATATTTACCACACACCAATTCAGTCCCTCAGGCTTCTCTCCCACTGCCTTTCCATTCATGGAGCAGATCACAACAACACCTCAGACCAATAACCCAATACACAAGCGAACACACAATGAGTGTGGTCTCTTTTTCTGTGGCTTGTATTTAAGATAGTGCTTTAAAACAGCTTTGTACATCGGCACTGAAGAATGAAAAGTGTGCACTTATGCAGGGGTCATAGTCACAAACTGTGCCACAATAAACTCTGAGAGGTTCTCTGTTTTTCTGTTATTAATCAAAGCAACACTGTTTTACTGTTACAACAGCTACAGTAGTTTCAGTAGTTGTGTTTATGTTAAAGGAGAGGTTGTTCGAATGGTTTCACTAGATGTTAAATAAGTCTCTGGTGTCCCCAGAGTGTGTTTGTGAAGTTTTAGCTAAAAAAACACCACAGAGATCTTTTAATATACCATGTGCTACATGCCCACTTTTGCATGTGAGGAGAAACGCGCTGTTTTGGTGTGTGTCTCTTTAAATGCAAGAGAGCTGCTAGTCTC
This sequence comes from Triplophysa siluroides, assembly GCA_006030095.1. NCBI lineage: Eukaryota > Metazoa > Chordata > Actinopteri > Cypriniformes > Nemacheilidae > Triplophysa > Triplophysa siluroides. The sequence goes on along the minus strand of VCII01000202.1, from coordinate 1,600,524 downwards.
CGCCCTCTTTTCAGCAGAAAACGTGCTGTGAGCCTGAGCCATTTCACAAGTTTGCCTTGCAGCTAATGAACTGGGACGGACAAGTATGCGTGTTTGGCTTGCTGTCCCGGGGCGAGGGCTCCTCGAGCTCGGTAATCCTCCTCGAACTAGGAGCACCTGCCCCTTGACCAGGGAGAGGGCCCCGGGCTTGGTGTGTGCCCGGACCCGGATCGTACCCCCCGGTGCGGAGGTAATAACAGGCTCGTGGTGTGGAGTCGGGGTGGAGGGATGTTTTGAAACGTTTGAGAGAATGGAGGTGAAGTGGCTTGACTACTTATAGGCTGTTAGGATGATTGCTGTGATTGTTTATCGAAAGCCAGCCGAGTTAATTATCTGCACGTGCTCCTCCCGAACCTTGTTAATAAAACATCATAAAAACAGACAAGGGCATTTTTCTCAGTAACATCTCCACTGAGAAGCTGTCATCTCCAGACTCGTCTCCTCCTGAATGACTGCGCTGCTCTGTTTTTCTTGCCTATCTCTGTTTCCTCCTGCTCTTGTTCACACCTTCCTCTAACAATGCTTTCCTTGACCCCAGCATTCTCTGTCTTCCTCTGTCACAGACCCATCGAGCTGTCTGTCTCTTTTATGTGTTCATACTATGATGTTCCATCGTGTACCTTCAGCATGATTTTGTTTTTCTGACTTTTCTGCCCAGGTGTTCTGTCTGCATGGGCGTCTCGCACTCTCTGTGTGTTCCTCCATGCATTTTTTGTCCACATGCTTCATCGATCTTTTGCCGCGCATGATGACCTGTCCGGCAAAAAAGTGCGATGTGTGTAGGAGGGTCTGCAGGACTCTAAATCGAGAAAGAAAGTGTTTGTAGAGCAGAAATGTCACTTGTCGAAAAATAAATTTCTATGGTTTGAGATGATTTCATTCATTTGTTTGTTGAATTCTAACAAAAGCAAAACTCAGGAATGACATAAAGTCACCGGCAATGTAAAAGACTGATCGTGTTCTCCAATAAATGCAAATAAAAATAATGGTTTCATTTGGAATTTGGGAGAAATGTTTCCGGTAGTTAACAGAATGAAACAAAAAATCAGTCAAAAGTTTAGAAACACATTAATATTTATTTAGAATTTTTGCTCATTTTTAGAATAGTAAAAACCATAGAAACTCATGAAAACCATGAAATAACACAATTCTGGTTTGTGATTTGTGTTCTGTAACAGTATGTTGTAAGTAAGATACTACTAGTAAGTTACTTTTCTTTTACTTCAATTACTTCATTTTTTTGTGTCAAATTTTTGCACAAATTTAGACACAAAAAAATTAAGTCAAAGTTAATTAAAATAAAACTGTGTTAAAAATCTTTTTTTTTAAACTGTGTGCAAGATTTTGCGCAAATTTAAACTAAAAATTAGGTAAATCTTCTAGTTGTTTTTTACTGTGTAAGTTGCTCTTTCCCAAGAAATTGCTAAATCGTACAAAATTGGGGCATTTTATCATCCCAGTTCATTATTTAAGTAAGCCATTAATTTTTTTGTTAATGTTTTGAAATGAAATAAATGAATGAATAGTTCTCATAATTATATTTTTGTCTACAAAGTAATTTTGAAATGAACAAGATTTTCTTAAGATCATGGGGAACATTTTTGCCAAGTGTGTCTAAACTTCTGACTGATACTGTACCTATTATTAATAATACATTTAGAAATTTGAAAAAGAATGATAAGATGTGGCAGTTAATTGATTTAATCACATATATATTAGTATCCAATAAAGCAGCTTAGAAAAGCCTTCAAAAAAAGAATATTTTTAAAATATTGCCGATGAACGTTTTTCACAATAACATAATAATCACAATAACATTGTGAATCACAACACATGATGTTACATAATATAAAAAACATGAGGTTACATCTGTGCCGAATGAGCTGATAAAATAAAAATATTTATTCGACTGTATCAAAACAAAATATACGTTTTGAGAAATTGATAATTTTCCCAAAATAAATGATGTGGCTTGGCGGTTAGTGATCTGGGTTGGACATGATGCATTAGCAGTGCACTTAACCCCATGTGACCCACAGGGATTGATCTTGTAGTAAAAATGTACTGTTGCTATGGTTAAGTTAACCATCCTCTGAATGCGTAACTTTAACATTTGTTTACATTTCATACACCCAGTATATGCTACTCTGTTGTGTAACTGACATTTAGATTTCTTTAAGCCACAGTTATTTTATAGTGTAGTTAATAGCAGGCAGTTCAGAGCATTTAATAAATGGTCGGGTTCGCACGCCACGCTTATCTAATGCTGTCATTAATGGCTGTGCGCGGTCAATGATAACACTGAACTAGGTATTCACTTCCATTACTTTAAGTGCTTTCAGCTCTTTTTTTCTCTCTCTCTCGGGCCCTGTTGCTCTGACCCTTGTGTTATTACACAAGAGATCCAGGTCGTAAATCTGCTGTGGTGCTTATGACCTGAGCTCAGGTCAGCAGCCGCGAGGTCACTTATGGGATTCTTTTGAAGACCTGCGGCCCTCGGATCCGAACACACAGACTAAATCCTCTCAATGCTGTGATGGAGAATAGAATCCAGAACAGAGGAGCTGATAAATGATAGAATTCGGTCCAGAAACTGTGGAAGGCAAGGAGCTCCATGGATACAATTTCAGAAGACATTTAAGCCAGTGAAGAGTGACGAGAAAAATGTTCATGCCCATTTTTAAAATATATTTTTACTGATCCTTTTGCAAATATTTGAGCACCACTTAAAGGGACCCTCCACCCAAAAATGAAAATTCTGCCATGAATTACTCGCCACAACACCCCCCCAAAGTTGCTCCAAAACCTCAATTTTCTGTTCTATTGAACACAAAAAAGATATTTGGAAGAATATTAGCAACTTCTGGGACATCATTGACTATAGAAAAAATAAAATTGAATTCAAAGGACGGTTTACTTTTCTTAATTCTTTACACTACAAAATACACACATTTTTCCTACTATGGTACTGAATGGTGGCTCAGACCTAATAATTGCCAACATTCTTTCAAAAATCTTTCTTCGTGTTCAACCAAACAAAAAATGTATACAGATTTGGAACAAGGTGAGGGTGAGTAAATGATGTGAACTATCCATTTAAGGATATTCAAGTGTCGTAATTGATAATTTTTTTTATGTATTCCTAAGGATAACTTGAGAGGTTAAATATTGAATAGAGCTTTTGTGAGTTGTGCCATGTATCTAGAAGTTTATGACTTTCTTTCTTCAGCTAAACACACAACAAATATTTTATCATTTACAAAAATGTTAAGGAATAGCAACATATTTTGGTTTATAATTTCACAAAATAAGCTTAAAATAAACTGTTTAATGACAAAAAAACTTTTATGAATGATTTATGTGCTTTCTTGAGCTTCAACAATAGGGACCTATATGCACATAAACTGACAGATTTTTTATTTGTTAAAAGGAATTCATTTACATTTGGGATGGCATAAGGGCGAGTAAATTATGATGTCATATTCTTGAAACTCTTAGGGTGCTTTAAAAAGCTCTTTGATACGCATGCTCTGTCGTGTCCGCTGTGGGTTTGGTAATGTGATCTAAAGTCTCTGCTGAATCACGTGTGTTTATGGTTACAGTGCAGGTTACGTTGTGTCAGCTTTCAGACTGCAAGCGCATGGAAACTCCACTCCGTCTCATTAGATATAATAATAGAGTACTGCCGAGATGACGTATTTTTTAATGTAAAACCCAGAAATCTCAAACACGGATGGTGATTAATTCCTGGAGTAATTGTTTACCAGGGAACATGTTTTTAATTAAGTTGAAAAAGTTGTCAGATGCTTGGTGGTGGTGACGTTGATATCGAGCTACCGTAGTGTAGTTTGTTTATAGCCTCATGTTAGCTTTTTACTCTCTGCGATTGGATTTCGGCGTTAAATATAGCAAATACTGTGTTCATTTATAAAGATTTTCTTGATTAACAAAGGTGATACTTACACGATTTGTCTATCACAACAATTGAAGAATGTTGGTAACCAAACAGCATTGGCCCCTATTGATTTCTATTGAATGAACACAAAACACAGTTGCAATTGACCCTTCGCCAGCAGTTTGATTGACAGACAATCTGACCATTCATAACGCCAATATTATGTGACTGACCGCCATTTTGTCCGACAAACAAACCAGTCCGACAAACCTGGCGTAGTGCTTTGGTGATATGAAAAAATAGCCCTTTAATTATTGTAAAAGTAAACCCAGAGATATATACCCAGCTTTAATGGACGTTCACACTATAACGATAACTAAGTTATTACTTTTAAAATCATTCTAAATGGAGAATAGCGTAGTTCACATCACACAAATACAAATACGAGAATCGATATTGTTGGAATCATTAATGTACGAATTAAAGACGGAAGCTTTCGGGAAGTGGTGTTTTAAGGCGGAACATAATACTTATTGATATATTACTTGCCAGCTTGCTCATACATGTAATATGCAAGATATGCTTTGTGTACCTGTGATGTGATGAGCGCTTCAGCCTTCAGAAACAGCATTTGCAGAGACACTTTAAAGGAAAGACGTTTTCAGCAAAGAAGTCGTAAAGCAACAGCTGTACTGTGTTTGTTGTATTAAACACAAACTGATGGACTGTTATTCTTTTCTATACTAAACTAATATTTAAAAGTTTACTTTCATTTTCGCAAAGAAGGATCACGGCCGACCAAAACTCTGCCCTGAAGTTACTCTCTCTCTAAAATGATCATTACTACAATTTTGCGGAGTAAATATGAACACTTAATACACCACATTTAGGTTAACTATACATCTATTTGTGTGACAGTAGTAGCCTACTGCATTGTGTGAGTTTAGAATTAACGCAACGTTATCGTCCGCTGGTGTGGACGCAAATATAGGTATATTTATTGTTACAGTTATCTCAAATCCTGAATGTATCACTTAAGTGTATCACTCAGACCTTTCTGTCTGAAATCAGCTTGTCATTTTTCCTGAAATTCTACACTATTTCTCCAGGGAATGCACAAATTTACACGGGGAGAAAATGGCTCATACTGGTAATAAACCTTGTCGGACATAGCAACAGGAACGAAGGGGAGCGGGGTTTTGCGAAGGGTCAATTGTTGCATAGTCAAGAAGGTCATGACCTTTGACTTGTGATTGGGTGAAATTACTATTTGTGCTGATGTGTTTGGTGTATGTAGGTGTATGTACATGTTTATACTATGTATAAACTCATTTTCTTGTCAGAATCACATTATCGGAGCAGTAAAATCTCAGCACAGGCCAGCTCTCCCACAGTTCCCAATAGTCTTCTGCTGCCCACGTGAAGACCAACTAATCTCAAAGCACATTAATATGACCACTTTTCACTGTCATCTATTTTCAGCATCCCTTCGGATTTTCTTGTATGCATCTCAATTTTCCCTTTCTGCTCCCTTAGTTTCAAAGAGATCGTCTTACCAGTGGGTTAATCCCCATAGTCGTACCCCCGGGCCTCTCTCATGTTTCTTCGTAAGTTAGCGCCATTTGGTGTGTGTTAAAACCATCTCACCCCCTCAGACTCGTTGAGGACATCCTTAATACCATCTGCAGCAGGCCCTCTATTGACTTCCTTGTTCTTTCTGGGTTTTATCTTCACACCCTTGTTCCACATCCCACCCGGTTTGCTTCACTTACCATTCTACCTCATTCGGGAGATGGAATTTGATCAGGGGACGAACCTGTCAATCAACGTGTCCATGGCGATTAGATTAGCTGCCATCCACAGCTGAGGCCAGTGTGATGTCACTTCCCCAGATGGACGCTGGCTTTTTTGTGACACAGAGACAAGCCCCTCTGTTCGGACCAGCTGTGTTTTTCACTGAGCGCTAATGGTGTGTTTTTCTTTTGCATGCATGTGCATTTATGTGTAAGTTGTGTAGGCTATAGATGGCCATGCCCTTTGGATGTAAATAAAAAAATAGGTTAAAGGGGTAGTGCACACAAAACTAAAAACTCTTTTATCATTTACATGTAATTCGAAACTTGCATGACTTTCCTTCTTCTGAAGAAAACAAAATAATAATTTTGAGGAAAGTTGGTAATCAAACAACAATTGGAACCCATTGACTTTCATTGTGTGAGACAAAATGTCTTCTTTTGTGTTCTGCAGAATAAAGAAAAACTTTTTTCAGATTTTGAAAAACATGACAGTGAAAAATTTATGACACAATTGTTTTTTAGGTGAACTATCCCTTTAAAGGGACATTCCTTTGATTGACGTTGCAAATGTACATTTCCCATTATATGACATTTTTAGATATGTCAATAAGTGTTTGCATCTTTTTAGTTTTATATTCAGATTTACAGCTAAAACATTCAATGATACATTACTCGATAGCAGTATTACACAGTTTATTTCCTTCATCTACATGGAATAAGCCATGACCCTTAATTATCTGTTATTATGTCAGTCTACTGTAACAACAAACATATTCACTCTCTATTCAGGAGTTTATACAGTCCATTCAACAGCCATCCTTATCGACCAGAGCACCAGACCTGCTTTGGGCACCTCTGGGATGCTTAAAAGATTAATTCTGCTCTGACACAGCTAAACATTCTTCAGAGACCTCACAGATAAAGAGAGAGAGAGCAAGACACAAACATATTCAAAGCAGAGCCCTCACAAGATCCTCAAACAACATGCAAAACTTATTTAATCAATTTGTTTATTATATATTATTATTAAGAAGAGATCATAAAATCAGATATACAGTATGTTAGTCTGTCACGCCCACATTCCGTTGGCTTTAAAGTCTGATGCATATGGCACACAAAACCACAAACACTTTGGGAGTTTCAAGGTCCTCATCTGATTGGTTGAATTTTACCAGATGTCCAAGAGATATGTACGTTGTGTTTTTGTTGGTCCAAAGCAAAACAAAGCCATCAGATGGAAGAAGAAAGCTGTTGTGTTAATACAGGTCACAATGAGATTTTATCAAGATCTAGTCTGATGCGGCGTTTTTGTTGTAAGATTTGCATTTTCATGCCACTAAATGCGATAGTCAAAAAAGCACACTGTGATTGGTTGCTTTACATATCATCGAATGGCCTTTTGGGCGGTGCTTCACCAATGACAGCTGCGATAGAGTCCAGACCTTCTGCTGGCAGTCTACGTGAGACGAAAACCATGTAGAAGTTAACAAACACGTTACTCTTTTTTTTCTTTATGGCTATGAAATGTGATGTCAAGACATAAAACACTTCAAAGCGCCTAAAACGTGATATTTTATAATCTAAGCATCGCAAGACTTTTCAATTCAATGCACTGTGGTGAATATAGACTTAGTATGTTACCCGGTAGCTTTCAGAACATCTGCAGTCAGACCTTTTTCAAAAGCACTGTGAATAGCAGTTATCCACAAAAAGGCGCCATCTGTATCTATAATTCAATCAGTGAGTTTGCCACTCTATGAAACTGTATTTGAGTGCAGCAAGAAACGTTATTGACGGGCTCTGTATGCAAGCGGGGAAATGTTATTGACAACAACATGAAGAGCTGTCAAGACGAGAAAGTCTTGTATAGTGCGATCAATTCCTCTTGATATTGACCAAGAACTCACAATGAGAGGCACAATTAAAACTCCCGCTGTTTAGCAGCCATTCTTGCAGACACTCTTGTACCAACCATCAAATCTGAGCCTTTCTGCTTTTATTGGATTACCTGCTGAAGTGTAGAGGTTTTTGTTAGTTGGTTTGGAAGGCGTTTTTTTGCGAAAATCAGTCAAAGCACCCCATGGCTCTTTGGTCAAGCGCTCACTCGAGTCTTGGGACATGTTTTGGTCAGCCGGGGAGAAATATAGATTTCAAAAATGTTCTTTGGGAGTCTTTTTGAAGATGAGAAGATCCTGCTTTGTTCATTCCCACACCCATGCAAACCATCCGAATGTTTTATTAGCCGCCTCCCAGGACACAATGGTTGTCCACAATTCCACTGGTGGCCATATGAAGTCCTGGCACAGCAGGATTTACACGAACATTTACACCACATGCTCCCACACGACTAGCACATATGTTTTCTGTGCCAATGAGGACATTCTTTTAAAGTAACCATTTATTGTTTATCAATGCTTTATGGTTTGCAGTATGAAGCATATGAGCCTACACCGATGATTGTAGTTTTAGATGTGCTCATTTCACATTTCACTAAACTGAGTGAAACTGAGCATTCCAGCAGATGTGCATTTTAATTATTGAGAAATTGTTGAATCATGAAAAGAGGGGAGGTGTTGAAAAAAGAAAGCTTGGTGACATCAGCAAGAAAGAAGAGTAGTTTCACAGGAAGAGCAAGTTATCGCATTGATAAATGTGTATAATGATAAATGATTACAAAAACAAACCACTTTGTCACTTGTGCATTTCATAAAAAAAAAGAATGTGGGCGAAAATGCCAAAAGGGCTTGACATAAAGCATTGTCATGTGGTAAATTTGTCATTCACTTGTCTGAGTACAAAAATGACTTGTCCGAAGATAAGTGTCAATATAATTGTTTCGGATTCTGATTGGTCAAGTTTGCTTTTAAGCGTTTTACCTAGTGTCTGCTGTTGCTGCCTGAAATCAGTTATACTCTCTGTAATAATTATAGAACAAATGCAAGTTCTGTGTTTTTCATTTTTTACTGTACAATAGTGGTATATTTATCCACATAAATTACTGTAGTATACTATATTTTTTACTATATCAAACTGCAGTAAAATTACTAGACAATATAGTGTTTTTGAACCTTCTAATAGTATACTCCACAAGGGTACTACAATTTTTTGGAGCAAATACTATAATTCACCACAGTATTCAGTGTTCTGGTTAACAGGACTTTTGTTTTGATGGGTCGCCTGGAAGACACTTGAGTTTAAGGTGTGTTTGACAATAGCTTTATTCAAACAGTAGTGAAATAAACTCTCAGAGCAACTGGAGATGAAGTTCATGTGTGTATATCCACCAGAGCGTCCCGCGTGTAGCACGTTAGACTCTGTAGTTCATTCACTCAGACACACAGAACAGCCAGATGACATATTTAAATATAAATGCGTCCTTATCCAGCTATTTGGACTCGATGCAGCCGGAAAACTCGCAAAATAGTCTAAAACTAAATGAAATAGCAGTGCACCGTTGTTTAACTTCACACACAAACAAGCACAACGACAAATGCTCTTCACACAAACATGCAGCTCTTGCACGCAAGTCTAATGCACCTGCCAAGATGTATTGCACGCGTGCTACACTGGCTGACATGATTTATTCATCGCACTGTTACTTTTAAAATGTAATAAATCATGACAATTTTTTTTTTTAAATGCAATAAATTCATTGAATCAATATAAAAGTTATTTTTCATATTGAAACTGTTGAAAATACACAACAAAGTAAGTTGATCGACATATGACAGCCTCTGAACTCAATACAATACTAATCTTACATACAGGCACTGGACTAAAAATACATTCAATCAGTCATCGCTCCTAAAATTAATTCAATGGGTCATATTTTTAATGCTATAAATAAGTGCCTCGTCTTCTCAATCTCCTCACATAAATGATTAGATTTCGATGGCTTATGTTTCTTACCCACCGCAGAAACCAGCACAGGTTCATCAATGCCGTCAAAATTATTCAATTTTTGTTTTCATTGTTGAACACAAAGTACAAAGTAGATCAGGGAAACTAGGATGCCGACCGTATTCAGAGCGCCGCCATTACTGTTTACAATGCGTGGAATGGTGTGCTGTGATTGGTTGAGCGGATATATCGCATTCTGCAGAGAAGTGAGACTGGCGTATATTGTGGTTTGAAAAGAAAGGGAGAAAACATGACAGAATAACACGTGTCAATAACGACCTGTTACAATAATGATTTTTTTAAATGGCGTTTATTGCATTTTGGAACCAAACTCTTCAATTCAGACAATATAAATAGCCTCACATTTAAGTTACTGTCAAAATAGATATTAAGCACAATATACAGTAAACAGGGATGCTATCATGCCTGTTATTTTCATACGCTGCACTGCTGTTATTTGTAAATACCAATCTAATTAGAGCAGAAATTAAAGCAAGAAAGTCATGCCAGTCACGTCTGCATTGCTCTTTCTCATCGCCGCTGTTTCGCGCAAAGGGGGGTCTCACTAACGTCGCGCTGATGTGTAATTGCACAAACGTAACCTCATAAAATTATGTTTTCCTATGAGATCAATGTGTGTAACAGAGCTGTTCCAAACAGTAGATGCTGTTTCAGTAATGACTTTTCTATTTCATTCAATTTGACGTAAAAAAAACAGGTACACTCCGTCTCAGATACTGATGGGAGGGACCTGTGTCCTAAACAGGAGAGACAAACACCCTTGAGCATGCATACATGCACGTAATCCCACTTAACACACATACACACGCACACACCACATTGGCGCCCGTTATAAGTGTGGCTCAAGCGGAAGCCGTATGATCGTGTCGGGGCTGAAACTCTATGCTGCCGTCTGAACCTGCCACTCCACTGGGACCTTGAGAGCCCAGATCACGTCGCTGTCTGTACATGTGAGAGCCGTGCATTCATGATGTCTAGCTTAAGAGTCTCTTTAAACACAACACTGTCTCTGACTCTCTTTATTAAGTATTGATTTCTTATTCACGGTCTTGCGTTTTCATTTCTCTTGTTTTTTTTCGCCCCATTTATGTCTTATGTCATTAAAGTGATACAGAGATGTATGGCTTAAAGCTGCAGTTTGTAAACATTTTGCAGTAAAATATCCAAAAACCACTAGGCCAGTGTTATATATTTTGTTCAGCTGAGTACTTACAATATCTCAAATGTTTCCAACTACTTTTAAATCCTGAGAAAATCGCCATTATAAACAGTTGACCGGGGCAGTTTAGTCGCCTGTCAACGGCGTCATATCCGCGTTACCCTTTGTTACCGCCTTTACTGAAGTAGAAACCGCATGACAATAGTGTCATGGACAAATGCGGAAGTAGTGTCTAGCGTCTAGCAAACCTCTAGCTTGTTTCGAGCAGTCTCTTATATATGGACTACAATTATACGCAACATTTATAAAACTATTGCTAACATGCTAACATGATTTCTCGTTCCCGTCTGATTGATGTATCAGCGGCACCATCAGTGGTGGAGTTGAAGACAACATATCCCATCATTCCCCGCTTCTACACAGCGGCATCAAGCTACGCGATTGTTGTTTTTTGATAGTGCGCCCTCTAGCGGCAAATTCTACAAACTGTACCTTTAATACGTTGTAATAGCCTTACACTACTAGCATTTGTCGTTAGAAACAGATCAAATATTTTCATTTCTTTTATAAAAAAAACTAAATGTAATACTCCTTTTAACCAGAGGAGGCCACCGTGTTCTTTTTCGATGACGTTAAAGGGATGCACGCACAGGCAGCTAAAGTGAACACACACTCATCAGTTCTTTAGTAAATATAAGGTACTGTAGGATAAAAATATATATATAAATAATGCCAAACAAAGAAAATAAAGACGCTATTTGGTGTATTTTCATATATTTTAATATTGTTGGTTAGAAACAAAACAATCATACATATTAATAACCCAAATCATTGAAATGTATTATATACAGTCGTGGCCAAAAGTTTTGAGAATTACATAAATATTCGTTTTCAAAAAGTTTGCTGCTAAACTGCTTTTAGATCTTTGTTTCAGTTGTTTCTGTGATGTACTGAAATATAATTACAAGCACTTCATACGTTTCAAAGGCTTTTATCGACAATTACATGACATTTATGCAAAGAGTCAGTATTTGCAGTGTTGGCCCTTCTTTTTCAGGACCTCTGCAATTCGACTGGGCATGCTCTCAATCAACTTCTGTGCCAAATCCTGACTGATAGCAACCCATTCTTTCATAATAACTTCTTGGAGTTTGTCAGAATTAGTGGGTTTTTGTTTGTCCACCCGCCTCTTGAGGATGGACCACAAGTTCTCAATGGGATTAAGATCTGGGGAGTTTCCAGGCCATGGACCCAAAATTTCAACATTGTGGTCCCCGAGCCACTTAGTTATCACTTTTGCCTTATGGCACGGTGCTCCATCGTGCTGGAAAATGCATTGTTCTTCACCAAACTGTTGTTGGATTGTTGGAAGAAGTTGCTGTTGGAGGGTGTTTTGGTACCATTCTTTATTCATGGCTGTGTTTTTGGGCAGAATTGTGAGTGAGCCCACTCCCTTGGATGAGAAGCAACCCCCACATGAATGGTGTTAGGATGCTTTACTGTTGGCATGACACAGGACTGATGGTAGCGCTCACCTTTTCTTCTCCGGACAAGCCTTTTTCCAGATGCCCCAAACAATCGGAAAGGGGCTTCATCGGAGAATATGACTTTGCCCCAGTCTCAGCAGTCCATTCACTATACTTTCTGCAGAAGATCAATCTGTCCCTGATGTTTTTTTTGGAGAGAAGTGGCTTCTTTGCTGCCCTTCTTGACACCAGGCCATCTTCCAAAAGTCTTCGCCTCACTGTGCGTGCAGATGCGCTCACACTTGCCTGCTGCCATTCCTGAGCAAGCTCTGCACTGGTGGCACTCCGATCCCGCAGCTGAATCCTCTTTAGGAGACGATCCTGGCGCTTGCTGGACTTTCTTGGATGCCCTGAAGCCTTCTTTACAAGAATTGAACCTCTTTCCTTGAAGTTCTTGATGAACCTATAAATTGTTGATTTAGGTGCAATCTTAGTAGCCACAATATCCTTGCCTGTGAAGCCATTTTTATGCAACGCAATGATGGCTGCACGCGTTTCTTTGCAGGTCACCATGGTTAACAATGGAAGAACAGTGATTTCAAGCATCACCCTCCTTTTAACATGTCAAGTCTGCCATTCTAACCCAATCAGCCTGACATAATGATCTCCAGCCTTGTGCTTGTCAACATTCTCACCTGAGTTAACAAGATGATTACTGAAATGATCTCAGCAGGTCCTTTAATGACAGCAATGAAATGCAGTGGAAAGGTTTTTTTGGGATTAAGTTAATTTTCATGGCAAAGAAGGACTATGCAATTCATCTGATCACTCTTCATAACATTCTGGAGTATATTCAAATTGCTATTATAAAAACTTAAGCAGCAACTTTTCCAATTTCCAATATTTATGTAATTCTCAAAACTTTTGGCCACGACTGTACACAATGTTTTTAGCCATTATGAAATGCAATTAATCCCGATTTTGACTTTTTGATGTTGATTTATCAACATCAGTTGCCTATTGTCTTCTCTCTCTCGGTCATTAGCTGACGGGGGCTAATATTTGCATGTGCTCTTATAAAGAATAAATAACCAAACCGCAAGCATCTTATTATTGTGTTAATCAGTATATTCTCATAATGTATAAAGTATACGATAATGGTGGATGATGATGTCTTAAATAGTCTTAACTCTCTTAAAGACGGTAGTTTAAAGCTATGATTTAATGCATGTTTACCTTAAACAGACGCTTACTGAACGCACTCATCTTTTATGGCAGACAGGTTGGCTGGCTGGCTTGTGTCAAGAGGACATACTGCCACCTACTGTCCCTGTGTATTTATATATCTGATCGTTGGATGTCTCCTATTTTACTTTTATAAATGGAAAACGTGTGTGCTTCGCTGTAGCGTTAAGAGAACGGGTTTAGGTTGCAACCATTTGACGTCACGGATTTTGACGCAAAAAAACGCGGCCTCTGAGTAAAAATATTTTTTCAAAGTTTATGAATACTTTGACAGTTATATTGTTTTTTAATTTTCACATTTATAAAGTCAATGCCATTGTAGTTAATATATTAAGCCATACATCTTTCTATACCCAAGGTTCCTTTTAACGCCTCGCTCACCTCCATTACAGTCTGTCTCCCTCTCTTTTTCAATGGTGAGTCGTATTGATCTGTATCAACAAGCGGAAGTCATATTCACTGACTTGATGACATATATTTCAATTTTAGGGGTTGAAAGAGTTTGCAGCTTGAAATCACAAACTGAACAATCATTATGTGAAAAGCTACTCATGCACAGTGTGAGACATTCAGACTGTTTCACGCCACTTTGAAAAGGAAATTGAAAAGTCTAACAGGGGAGCCACATATGGGTGAAGTATTTCAGGAAAAGCTTTTTGGGCTGGGCTCACACTTGTCAGGTCTGGTTTGATTAATATGAACTCTGTTGGTGCAGTTTATTTGAATAAATGTGAACACTGCATTCAACCAATGGTGCCAACAAACAACTTATCAGAGTCGTGTTGACAAGGTGATCATTTCAGTATAAGTTCTGTTATTTACATCTATAATTTACTACAATAAAATATTGTACAAATGTGTGTTTGGCAGCAAACACCCAGAACAAAAAATGTTGTACACACAATTGCGGTCATTAATGTCATGCACAAATTAACACAAAAAATAAGTAAATCCTATGAGTTGTATACATTCTTGCACACTTTTTTGTTTTGTTAAGATTTTGGAAAAGTAAATGTTATTTTAAAAAATGTGTGTACATTTTTGCACACAGTTTTTTAAACACAAATGCAAGTACCATTTACTTAATCTTTTGTGTGATTTGGGCAAGTTTTTGTAAACAGTTTTAATAATTTTACTTAAAAAGAAATGTTAAGTCAAATTTACTTAAAAAACCTGTGAGCATAACTTGCACAAATGGACACAAAAAAATTTAGTTAATCCTACAGTTGTTTTTACAATCTATTTCTCCTCTACACTCTTTTATAATGCCTGAAGATGAGGGTGCACGTGCCCAATTATGGTTATGGTGGGAGGGGGTTATGCAACCCAAATGTTGGTGCCCCATAGCCCCCAAGTTACAGGTTAGAAATCTACAAATCCCCTGGATTATATAATACAAGAGAAAAGTAGCCTTGGCTTGTTAAATCAAAGCCTATTGAATGTCTCTGCATGCATAAGCAGAACGCAGGTATGGGGCATTCTGCCAGGGTTCGCATGGTTAGGTTTTACTTTAATGCTGAGCATGAAGAAAGAATCACATCGCTGGCACAAAGTGGAAATCTGTATCTGCTTACCGCTGGATGCATCAGGGATGGGAATATCTACTAGATAAATGGGGGTGATTATCTCTTAACCTCTTTCCCAGGCGTGGTTTGGCCAAGCCTTCTTTACCTACAGGTGCTGCACATCTGTTTCTACTTGCGGTAGTGCTTGGCTCATCCATTTATTATATGTTAAATGATAAATGATGTGCCAGTGTAGATCCTGCCAAATGCTGAATGCAACATTTCAGTGTCCATTTTCAGAAGAAATAAAATAAACCCCACAAGGATTCGTAACATTTATACAACTTGTACTGAGGTCCCGTTTTAAGCAGATTCCTTGTTTTTATTGTACTGTTATCATATTCACACTTTCAATGGTCTTTTTTTTCTGGAAAAGGGGTCACTGGAGTTGTTCAGTTGGATGAGAATGGTGACCGGGAAATTGATTTCGCTCTTTGGGACATGACCGATACAGATTCAGGAGTTTATCAGGTACTGAGCTTTTCATGCAGATCAAATACAGATCTTTACTAGGCTAAATCAACCTGACTGCAATTCTGCTGATGTATGTGTGTGTCTCAGATTGTGTCCGTGTATAACGGCAGTCAGAAGCAGATGATTCCAGTGCCGGGGATGAAGGTGCACTGGGTAAAGGGAAGCCCACCTCCAGACATCCCTCCCTGTGGCTTTAAAAAGGACAACCCCGCCTGCCTGGCAAGTACGTGGAGCCACATACAGTGTATCACCATACCTCTATGAAAAGAATCATGACTTTACATTTTGTTTCACAACTTACCTGCTCCTCTTTTCTAAATCAAATTCAAATCACTTTTATTGTCACATCACATCACCACAGCACAAGTGCAAATGTATTATAAACTTATTCCAACAAATAAAACGTCATGTTGGAGATGTGCTGCAAGAGGTGGTATCCTTGTCCACGACATGTATAATCTTGCTGTCCTTCCAAAACCTTGGTGTCCCAATTTGTGGACTGGAGTGTAAGTTTTAAAAAGTTCAAGTCTGTTCTGTTTTAATGCTAAGCTACATGCTGCTAACTAAGCAAATATATAGGCTATGCTTTTTGTCGTGTTTCTGTATTGTTTTCACAAAGACAAAACAGAAAAACGGACATGAATCTTTATTAGTCAAGGGTTATTTTTTATTGAAGAAAGTGAAACATACTGAGTAAAATAACTTCATGCGATTTTATTTGTACAGTAACTTTAAATTAATATTAATGAATTACATTCTGTTTTTGACCTTAAATATACACTTTATCTATAATTTTCTGTTGGATTAAAGAAGCAGTAAAACAGTTATACAAAAAAACTGCTCTAATTGTCAATGTTGAAGTGTTACCTCATTAAATGTTGTACAATTAAGAGAATATTGCATTGCATTCTTACTTCTATAGGAAAGCACTGTGGTAAGTGTGCGTGGGGGGGGGGGGGGGGGGGGGGGGGGTTGCAGGGGTGCGTGTGTGCAGAGGGGCAAGGCTCAAACATCACTGTTCGCTACTGCTACAGAGAACGGCTGGAATCGGACTACAGCCCTCTACTTCCCGGGTACATGTCACTATTCCGAGTGTTTTTAGTAACCTCCGCCCACAAGAATACGCCAAAAAGGGGCGAGGCCTTCCTTAGAGAAGAGGAAGAGCCACTGGAGTAGTGTTTGGTTATCAGAGATTGTAAACATTTGACTGAGCTACACGCTAAACTACTTTCACTTTCATCACAGTCCTACAGCTGATAATAAGAATTCAGATACACACATTCGAAGATAACCAACGGTCAAATAACAGCTTCCATGACTTTAACATCTGCTGTGAATGCTGTTCTGTGTAACACACTGATATTGTGTGGGTGCACATACCTCTAAAACACTTCTATGAAACGTCCTTGGAAGTCCTGCTTACAAATGTCTCCTAGTCAATCTGGTGTGCGTTTCCCAAAAGCATCGTTAGCTAACTATGGTCGCAAGTTCTGTCGTTCCAGCATAGTTCAACGATTTAAATGTTCCCCAATCCATCGTTCTCATGATCAATCACAAGCAGCATTGCAAAGTTGCGTGGTTGGAACTACAGGTCTAGAGCTGTGGTTAGAAGCATCGTTCCTTATTATAACGACATGTACACTTTGATCAAAAGCTTGATGTTTGTAAGTAGGCAAGCAACATGCAGTGCATTCTATATCCATCATTTTACATCGTTAAGTTTGACAAAAAAAAGAAGCACATTTTATAAATCATTTTATATAGACCGGAAGAAATCCAGTCGTTTTGTGAGAAGAGGGACAGCTGTGAAAAATAGACTTGAAATAAAAGCGTTTTTTTTTTATTAGAAACATGACCATCCATTGTTAAACACCCCAAAATCATAATCAAAGCCTCAAAAACAGCCAAAGAATGCCCCCTTTAATAATTAGTGCAATAATGAAATCAGTCATGCTTCATGTTGTTTTATTGTAGCCCTTTAATAATTTTTAATTAAAATTAAGTTTATATTAGATCCAGAGAGACAGCCCATTAACCAGAGAACTGAGAAACCAAGGTCAGAAAAGAAACATCTTAAAAGGATATTTCACCCAAAAAAAAATATTCTGTCATCATTAGATCTGTTTGCTTACTGACATTCTTCCAAATATCCTGCTTTGTGTTCAGCATAACAAAGAAATGTATACAGCTTAGAACAACCTGAGGGTGAGTAAACGATGACATCATTTTTCTTTTTGGGTGAAGTATGCCTTTAACATGTCAACCAATTGGCTATCATACAAAAACCCAATTTTGTCTTTAAAACCATTTTGATTTGAATCACTATTTCTGTGGCTGGGGAAGAAGATTGATAAAATAGAAATAAATACTTCAATGATATATAGTATATTTCAATGAAATCTCCTGTGAACTTGAAATTTCACATTTAAAAATGACCTTGAAATTCAGACGATTGTTTTCTTTTGTGTACTTCAGAGACGGTCACCATGCACCAGATGATCTCAATAGTGGTTTGCTTCATTTTCATCATAATCGTGACGGTCACAGTCTTCATCTACAGGTCAGTAAAGACAGATTCACAGCATTTCTACACAGCACGAGACAACACAACAAGCTTACAAAGATATTTACTCCGTTTGACTTGTAAATCAGCTCTGTTGATTATAACAGGGTTGATTTAGTATTGTTGCGTCACTTCTTTGCAGTTTAAAATGTGTAACACTGCATGTTATCCAAAGCTTTGGGCGATCTGGGTCTGATGTTATATCCCTCTGTCTGTCTTTTTCTCTCTTTCTCTTCCTCTATCTGTTCCTGATATTTAATAGGGAAAAAACAGCCAGACAACGCCAGGGACATACATACATTAACTCTTATTCTTACATTAAAACCTAAATCTTCATGATTTTATCACTTTATATCAAGTGTAACCCTGTATTCAATGATAAGGTGATTGGATTCATTTCTGATATTACATAATGTAATATTATATCATATAAAGTCAAAAAAATGTTAGGGTTCGAGCCCGTAGGGCTATAAACCTATTGTATTTGTATGTTTTATTCTTCTTTTTATTAGTCTGCCGTAAAACTGATCGTGCAGCCCAAACCGTAAGGCCGACAGAGCTGAGACTTG
This sequence comes from Triplophysa siluroides, assembly GCA_006030095.1. NCBI lineage: Eukaryota > Metazoa > Chordata > Actinopteri > Cypriniformes > Nemacheilidae > Triplophysa > Triplophysa siluroides. The sequence goes on along the minus strand of VCII01000202.1, from coordinate 1,581,832 downwards.
GTCAGATGTTATTAGTCTTGATCGCTAACCCAGCCAGCCATGTAGGACCCTAGGGTACGCTGTAGCAATGCCGAGCGCGTTTGCGCTCGTGACCCCTAAATCTTTTGTCGCACACCCAAGTGTTTTATATCAGTGTAATCATTGGCTCAAAACTTAAAACACTTATATCTTCGATTTCATTTCCAGTATGCAAATTTTTATGCTAAATTTGTATTTTATTCGAAACCTACTTTTATCGGCATTCAGCTACTAGGTGGCGCTATAATAGGAATGAACTAGTAAATGGCGACCTATTATTTGGTATGGTGTGTCTTTTTGTCATCTACCATGACTGCCAGATATTGGCGTATCTCCAAAAATATGGCCGCCATCGGCCAATGAAATTTGAGCACTCATTACACCGGGTTAACAAATAAGCGTATGTGGTTGCATGTGTTGGTGTGTTTTTTTATTTTCTCTGTGGTATGTGAAATAGCAGTGTATTTGTTCACTTCGATATTCTTATTTTCCTTTTATAAATGTAATGTTTCGCTTATAGTTAATATGTTTCAAGTAGCCTACACCTGCTTTGTAACAATAGAAATGACATCGAACAGAGATTTAAATGGCCATAAATCCAGAATGGCTTCACATATCATCATGGGGCTCGAAACATATGTGAAGACCATCACTCCGAGAAACAAAACACTGCAGTTTGGAGACTAGGTGGCGCTATAACAGTAAAAATGGCTAAATTGAGATGTCTTCTGGTTGACTAAATAATTGTGTATCACGTGACATTTTACTTATACACAAACTATTGATATCAAGCGAAAGCACTCCTCATTCCGAACAACTTTGCCTCTTGAACCATTGATGTCGATCAATCAGTTTGTGAGTTATTGGTGATGATGACAAAAACCTACTTTTGCAAACTAGTCCTAGGTTTTTAGATCATTTTCACATTTTTCTAGATCTCTCTAGATCAGTGGTTCTCAAATGGGGGTACGGGTACCCCCAGGGGTACTGCAGGGGTACTGCAGGGGTACTGCAGGGGGTACTGCAGGGGGTACTTAAGAGAAACTGACATTTAGGAATAAGTAATGAAAATCAATAAACTATGATAATAGTATTTTTATATGAAATTAGGACTACACAAAGATGCATAAAAAATAAATTTATAAATATAGATATATCAACTGTTTGACTCTCATTTAACAGAATTTTAAAGTAAAATGTTGTTGTCTGGTCAACGGGTATGGGCTTGAAAAAATCATAAAAAGGGGTACTTAAGCCAAAAATGTTTGAGAACCACTGCTCTAGATCAATAATTATAAAAAACATGTTGAACTTTTTCATTTAGGTGACCATAACAGGGTCCTTTATTATATTAACGTGAAAAGTGTACCTCAAAGCTTGCTTCTACTTAACAAAGAATCCAACTGACTTGCCATTAATTACTATTACACATCTTGTGACACAAAACAAGCATGCAACATTTGATGATCATCGGAAGAGGTATGCCTTCAAAACAGTCAAAAGGGTGAAATATCATTCATTTAAATGGCTTTTTTATACATGTCTATAATGAATATATAATTTGCTAATCAAATTGCTAATCAGCCAGTCACATGGCAGCAACTCAATTCATTTTGGCATCTAGACGTGGTGAACACCACTTGCTGAAGTTCAAACCAAGCATCAAAATGGAGAAAAACTTGGATATATGGCATGGGATATATTAAATTCCACATACTACCTGAGGAGTGTTGCCAACCATGTCCTCCATCTCTTAATGACTAGAGAATACCCATCTTTTTATTACTAGTTCCAGCAGGATAATGGACCATGTCAGAAAGCTCAAATTATCTCTAACTGGTATCTTGAACATGACAAGGAGATTATTGTACTCCAATGGCCTTCAGAGTCACCAGATCCAAATGCATGTGGCTTTGCTGAAGGAACAATAAATATGTCCAGGATAAAAGGGAAAGGGACACAAATTATTTTTGCAGATCTGTTCACTGCCTTGCAGTCTGGTGCACTGCAGTGTGTATTATATGTGCATATATATGTCTGTATAACATATTACTGACCAACCCTGACATTGTTCTGTGTGGGGAGGACTTTTATACACTGTGGATGTGTTAAGGTTTCAGCCCTCAGTCTAGATGTAACGGCAAAGGTGCCTTGCACGCCGATGGCCTGCTGACATCAGCCTTAGAATGTTGTACTTATTAATATTATCGTAAATATAACATTTTGTTCAAATATTTACTACTCGTATAAGAATGAGTCTGTAATAAACGTTAATGACCATTTCTGTCGTTTTTCTTGGTGTGGGAGAGTGTCATCCGTTGTGGATGTGTTACGGTGCGATTTCTGAGCCTAGTCGACGACGGCAAACGTACGACTGCTCGAACCCGAGGAATGCTGCTTGCAGCTTTAATTATCTTTATTTAATTAATTATTTAATTGTTTTAAATGCATGTTTTGCCATCATTGTACTCATAATATTTACAGTATCCATATTTACATATTTGGCATCATTGGCTACTTTTAAATTTGGGCTTGCTGTGTTTTTGTGAAGGCTTTTGTCATTATATGATAATACTTCTCAAAATGCAATATTTTTACAGTGCATTTTCTGCATCAAATTGTTTTGCTTATGTAGGCATAGCTTGTTTTTTCTGAGGGTTAATAATGACCCCTGGTTTCCAAAATCAAATGCCTATTGTTGCGTATGTAGAGTTACGTAGAGTTACGTTCATTCTGTGCCAACATGCCATTCGCGATGTACATAACACTCTGACTTATTTAAAATGTGAAAACAAACTATGTTTTACTTTAGATCTATTGTTCTCTTTCTATGCTTCCTGTTTTTGTTACCCTTTTTCCTCAAATGCGTTTCACTGCACCCCACCTTCCATTGTCCCTTTCCTCTGCTTATTTATACCTGTCTCTTCCTCTCTCGCTTTCTCTCTCTCTTGCTCTCTCTCTCTCAATTCTCGGGCATCAGGAAGCTAAAGTTGGAGAACGAGCTGGCCGCTCAGTTGTGGCGGGTGCATTGGGAGGACATACAGATGAGTAACACTGACAAGGTGTTGCGGAGAGCCTGCAGCAGACTCACCATGTCATTGGTGAGGGAACACACGCAGACTGTTGCTTCTAATAATTTCTTGAAGTTTTCACCAACAAACGCACTAATATTTTACTCATACCGCCCACAGAGAGGCTCTAACTATGGCTCACTGCTCACCATGGATGGAAACTTTCAGATCTACGCCATGACTGGCTACTATAAGGTACTTGAGGAATCATTGGAGGGATACGGAGTCTATAGAATATAGTTGACTTCCTGTAAATAGCCTTTAAAAATTCTTTCAAATTTAAATGTAAATTGTTGAAGGATTTTTTTAAATATTAAAGGCACATGGAATTTCTCTGGGTTTGCAGATATTATATTATAATGTATATACAATATAATGTATTAGAAATTATATTATATTGCTTTCCATTCTTTTATGAATGTTTGTATTGGTCATAACAAAGATTGTAGATATGAACAAAATGCCACATTTCTGTTACATTTATGGGCCAGAGTGCATTGCTCAATACAGCTGCACTAGCAACAAAGGTCCCGCCTTCCTGAAAAAAAGATTTCCACAGGCCCCGCCCGTTTCAATGTTATTTGCATGATTATGTCATATTAAAGGGGTCATATGACACGGCTAAAACAAATATTATCGTTTGTTTTAGATGTAATGTAATGTGTATACACGATTTAAGGTTAAAAAACGCTGTATTTTCCACTTACCCATGCATGGTTGTATCTCCTCTTTGCCCTGCCTCTCTTTTACAAAGCTCATCGCTCTGAAAAGCGAGGTGTGCTATGATTGGCCAGTTAACCTGTAGTGATTGGTCAAATACTGCAAGCGTGTGACGGAAGTGTAACGCTTCATTGCCATGACCAATAATTCCATTTTACTTTTTAACTCCAGTAAAAACATGAAATAATGTTTTGGATGACGAAGCACCAAACCATCACAGGCAGCTCTATTCATATCCACACGTCATTATTTCCCATTAATTAGACTGATGCTTAATTAACACATTATGTTGCTCTTTTCTCCCTGAACTGATGAAGGATTTAATTCCCTCTTTGAGACTCTGCACCTCTTTGCTTAAGCCCCCGACAGCGATCAGGCTGAAACTAATGTGGCTGATGTCTCTTTTCCAGGGAAACATAACAGCCATTAAGTATGTCAACAAAAAGCGCATCGACCTCACCAGGAAAGTGCTGTTTGAACTCAAACACGTAAGTGCGCGGCCGTGCCTCTTTCTGCCTTTTGCCAGGTGCCTTCATCATAATTAAGTTTATATGATGTTCTGGGAGGTATTAATAGCTCAGGAGTGATGGAAAAGAGAAGCTAACCCAACCCTCCCCCTCTGATCTTTTGTTCCCCCCTTCTCTTCGTCTGTTATTATAGATGCGTGACATTCAGAACGAACACCTGACGCGCTTCACAGGGGCCTGCATAGACCCACCAAACATCTGCATCCTCACAGAGTACTGCCCACGGGGCAGCCTGCAGGTCAACACACACATGACTCTAGTCATCATACATGTGCTTACGCCTGCTAGATTTATAAATAGCTTGTGAAATTGTCACACTGACATGCAAGAATATTATATGGTGTACGATAACAACCCTAAAATTGTAAATGCTTTTAAACACAAAACTACATTTAAAAAACATTATGGTAAAGAGTATGAATGCTCTTCAAAATAATGTTTTTTTATATTTGCTACTGGCATTAGCATGATCAGATATGAGCTACATTTTTTTATCAGATTCTTTTGTGGTGAAACATTTATGTATTAATTGTGCATAGACCACTTCTCCAAAATGTAAACAGTTGTCTACTTCTGGTTTCATTTTTACTTATTTATTTTTCTAAATCTTACATATATAATTAAATCTTAAAGATATTTGTATATATATACAAACATTTTTTGATTCAGTTATGAATGTTCTGTTGGTTGTAATTTCATTCAAACATTTGTGTAGTGTTAAAAAACTGAAACAGGAAGTGTTTCCTTGCCTGTTGCTCATGGTTAGAGCGTGACGCTAGCAACGCCAAGGTCATGGGTTCGATCCCAGGGATTGCACATACTCAGAAACATATGTATAGTGTAATGCAATGTAAGTCGCTTTGGATAAAAGCGTCCGCCAAATGCGTAAATGTAAGTTCTTGTGGACCAGCATTGGATCAGAGCTGCGTATGTTTTCCGAAGTGGTTTATAGAATTTGGAAAGTGAATCAGAGAACAGTCTGAAGTAATTTTGTCCCTTTAAATGCCCACTAAAGTGCCTTGAAATGTGCAGCTTTATTCAGTGCATTGAAGTCATTTCCACTGAAACAGGAAGTTACGTCTGAAGATATTGAGTGGCTCAATAGGGTTTAGTTAACCTCACAGCTTGGAACCGAGTGGCAACCTTCCGGTCTCTTTTTATTTTGCTCTTCATGACAACTGTGAGGGATTTTTGTGTAACTCATTTGTTTAATTCATATTAAGCCTTAAAGTTCTGCATAATTTCGGGCGTGGCGACCGCCAATCCCCCGACTAGCAGTAGCATGGAGCATTAGCTTCTTAGAGCTAACCTGCTCACGTCGAGCTCCACCCACAGATCCCTTTGCCCAATTTTGATTATCTGGTAGTAACTTGCTGCCGAGATAGATGGTCGGCTCCGCCCACTCCACCTTAAAGTGATACTTCACCCAAAAATGAAAATTCTGTCATCATTTACTCACCTTCGAGTTGTTCCAAATGTGTAAAAATTGTCCCCCATTGACTACCATCGTTTCTTTCCTACTATGGCAGTCAATGGGTCTTGAGATCTGTTTGATTATAAGCATTATTCATATCTTTCTCTGTGTTCATCTGAACAAAGAAATGTATACAGATTTGGAACAACTCCAAGGTGAGTAAATGATGACAGAATTTTCATTTTTGGGTGAAGTATCCCTGTAAAAATCCTCTTCACAAACCTATGGGTGACGACAAATGTTGTCAATATTTGAAGAACACTAGCTTATAGACATCTTTAAGGCTAACATATTTATACCAAAAGTAAAAAAACATCAATATTAATGTTGATATTTTGGTAAAAAATAAGATCTTTTTTCATACCAATAGCTAAACACAATTTCAATGCCAATGTAACAAAAAATAAACAAATCTGAAATTTCAATAACACATTTTATTTTGAGTAAATTGAGTAAATTAATTTGTGTCATTGTTCTGTAAACCAGTTTTGTCTACTTATAAGACCATTTATTTTGATGGTTTGTTTGTGTGACCTGTAGGATCTCATGGAGAGTGAAGGGATCACTCTGGACTGGATGTTCCGCTATTCTCTGATCAATGACATTGTTAAGGTGAGAGCGTCTTATCAAACATACTCAAGTTGTAAGAAAATCTAGATCCAGTTCTTCCCATGATGTCATGCTGATGTGTTTATGGTTGTTTTTTTAAACAACAAAACATGTTTCTCTGTCACATTGTAACACTGTCAAGATGATTTTGAGAAATGCAGAATTTTAAAAGGTTTTAATGTCAATTATAGATTGGGAAAGTAGGAAAGATATTGTTGAGAGCAGTGGCAAAAGACTATATCATTAATATTTGTGGTGATTGCCGTGCGTAAATATGACGCACGCTGTTGTAAGAGTATCAACTTTCACCACTCAGGGAATGGCGTTCCTTCACAACAGTGTAATCGTCTCCCATGGCAACCTGAAGTCTTCCAACTGCGTGGTAGACAGCCGCTTTGTACTGAAGATCACAGATTACGGTCTGGAAAGTTTCTGCAAGGAGAGCTACTTGGAAGACACGCACGCCTTCTACGCACGTGAGTACTGCGGATATAAGACCACACAGAGGTATGTGGATTACGTGAGCGTTTTGATGTAACATCATCGCCTGTGCTTGTAGGTAAACTGTGGACGGCTCCTGAGCTTCTTTGCGCTGAGAACCCGCCTGCATGCGGGACACAGAAGGGCGACGTTTACAGCTTTGGCATCGTGTTGCAGGAACTCGCCCTACTGAAGGGTGTCTTTTATCTGGAGGGACCTTTTCTCAGCCCCAAAGGTAAGGGGTCACACAAATCAGCATTGACTTAGTTGTCAAAACAATGTGAAAATCACCCAAAGATTTTCACCATTTACTCATTTATACTTTTCGTGATATTACCAAAATAATCTCCAAGCTATTCTTTTTTATCCAGTGATAGTGAATAGAGACTGGAGTTGTCATGCTCCTCAAATGACCAAAAACACCATAGAACGGGTCCGTGTGATTAAATCAAGTCTGTCTCCTTTTGAAAGCTGACGGTGATGTTTTAGGTTGAACTGTAAAAAACTGTAATTTTAAAGTGAGTTTTTTTCTGACACCTTCAGCATTTTTCACACTATCACAGTTTATTCGCTAATGGTAATAAAATATGACTGAAATAAGAATTCAGAGTTTAACTGTGTCAGAACAAATTCATTTTGATAATGTCAGATATCTTTGACAGAAAAAGTGGAGTGGATTAGTTCGAATAGCTGTCAGATTAGGTACACAATTAGATAATACCAATTTTAGGCAACAAATACCAAGCAATGCTTCATTTTGTTCAGTCTGTGCTGTAAAAAGGCTGCATTTGCAATTGAAGAAAAAATACCTGGGCAAAACATGGTCGGGTCAAAGTGTCTGAAAAATGTAATCCAGAGGTTTGTCAAATTTAACTGGTAGTAGAGTCCTTTTTGGCTATAATATGTCACAGTTTACTTTATTTTTCTATCCTTACTTGCATAAATGAACTACAGCATCCTGCAACCACTAGTAAAGAAATACTTTTTGGTTTGACTGTATATTATATTTATATTAAAATACCGTTGTTTATTTTATTGTATTTTCACATATTTAAAAAGTCAAATTACAAAAATAGATCGCTAAATTACAAGTTGGTCATAAAATATTATGGAAACTTTATTTTACCAAGAATTTAATGACGTTTTTTACTGCCACCCCAGCTACCAGAATATACCGTTTTTACAGGTATTTTTTACAGTGTGTGTTCAAAAATTACAATTATCATATAGAAATCTGCTTTTTAAAGATTTATCTTGCCAGGTTTGACATCAGTTATCCTGACCACGACTAGCTCCCATGCAGTAGCGTTGTTAACCACCACGCAAACCACACAAATGCATAGGGCCCGCAAGCTTGGGGGCCCCCTAGTGGTTTCAAGCGGTAAAATAATTTGACGCTTGATTTAAACAATCAGATATACGCAATTTATAAAAAAGATTTATCTTGCCAGGTTTGACATCAGTTATCCTGACCATGACTAGCTCCCATGCAGTAGCGTTGTTAACCACCACGCAAACCACACAAATGCATAGGGCCCGCAAGCTTGGGGGCCCCCTAGTGGTTTCAAGCTGTAAAATAATTTGAAGCTTGATTTAAACAATCAGATATACGCAATGAAGCGCACGTATCAAAGCGGTGCTCAAAAACGAAAGAAAGCTAGAGAAAAAAAATCTAAAACTAATTTTACAAACATAGCAAAACAATGCTATGAAAAGAAGAATCTTGCACCTTTAAATTTCTTATACTGTATCTAAAAGCATTCTGTATTATTCTGAATAAAACAAAGGACACTTTTTCATCCTAAAACCAAGAAGGTTTATTCTTATAACAAACTGTAGAGAATTTTGTGCTGTTATGTGGTTCAACGTAAAATAAATCCAGTTTACATTTGTATGTATATATGTCTCATTAATTCCATGTACTCAATACTGCAGTGAAATTCAAATAATTATGTTAGGCAATGTATGGGGGGCCTCAGAGCCCCCAAAATGGTAAACACGCCCCTGCTCCCATGTACAGTATATTGGTGTGTCTCTTGTAGGGTTAACTGCTCCTGTTTTAGATCGACTCCGTCGAGTGACTATGGAAGAGATTATTTAATTTATGCTTCCAAAGTAAATTTGCTTGCATGTGTGAATGCTGCAGTGTTGCGAGCTCAGAACTTGTCAACTCATTATGTAGATGAGAGTGCTTTCTCCTTCAATGGTTTCATAAATGCATTCAATAAAATATTTTACCATGCAAATCACAATAATATAATCACTTTTCTGTGGGACTTTTCGTTTATTGCTTATAATATTATCATAATAATATGCCAAACACCCTGTCCACTACGCACTCAAGCGGCGTGATGCAACACGACAACAGAAACCATTAAGAAGAAGGTGGTTGTCACGACGCATCGCACCGTATCCACACTTCACAAAAAAGTTTAAAGGTACGATCTGTAACTTTTGGGTTAAAAACAAAACCAAAAAGAACAAAAATCAGCTATCGAGCAAGTAACTAAACTGTGTTTGTCCTGCATGTACTGTAACAGTAAGCTTATAATATTAACACTAATAAGTCATTTGAGCTGTCGGGTACAATTTTGAAGAAAATGTCAGTTTCACGTCATTTCACTGCAACCCACACAAAAACGAGTATGTAAAGTAACCTGCAGCTGTATGTTTAAGAGATACAATAGCAAAAGTTACAGGTTGCAGCTTTAAATGTCATGGATACAAACACACATGAATGAACTTGGTAATGTCAATTGATCCCTTACAATCCGACACACACAGCTGAATTTACAGAGAGACACACAACATGAGTTGTGTCTGGAGCTGTGCCAGCTCGCAATGATAACACAGGGAGTCAGACACAGTAATGAGAGAATACCACCAGAGATCCAGTCATGATCAGGTCACACTGCGAGCAGGAGACACACAGACACAGCATATGGGACCATAATGTGGGAAGACAAATTAAAATGAAGATCAATTAAACATAATGAAGTAGACAAGTAAAGGAATAAGTCAAGACTGTCCGTGTGTTACAGGGATTTGAAAAAATAAAATTTGGTTATCATTTACTCACCTTCGAGTTGTGCCAAATCTGTATAATTTCCTTTGTTCTGATGAACACAGAGAAAGATATTTGGAAGAATGCTTATAACCAGACAGTTTTTGCCCCCCGTTGATTTTGAAGAATGTAGACAGGACACTAAACTGTTCTGGGGCATCTTTGACTTCCATTGTATTTTTTCCTTCTATTGCAATCTATGGCAATAACTAGCAAAAATTGTTACTAGCAAAATCTGTCTAGTTACAAGCATTCTTCCAAATATCTTTCTCTGTGTTCATCAGAACAAAGGAATTTATACAGATTTGGAACAACTCAAAGGTGAGTAAATGATGATAGAATTGCATTTTTGCACAAAAGATATTTTAGGTGACATTATTTTGATCACATTTTATGCTCATTACCCCCAAATTCAAATATACAACAACTTTAAATGCTCATTCCGTTTTAAATTTAGAGGGAAATCTCTTATATATAAAATAAAGCAGATGCTGTGGGATGAAAGTAAAACCGCTTTGTGTTATACTCTTGCGTGGTTAGACGCAATGCGAGAGGGAGACAAGAAGGTCACAGCATAGACGTGTCTCGCTTCGTCATCGCTCATGTTCATTGCTGTGAAGACATTTGTGAAGTCCAAGATCTGCTCGAAACCCGCGGATGACACTTTCATCTCTTTTGCTCTTCGTTTTCTCACATTTCATACTCGTGATGTCATCAGCATTGATGAGTCTGATTGCTGTCACTGTTTCCAGTAGGACTGACACTATGCTCTGTGTATGATGCTGTGTGTGTCAGAGAGAGACGCAGCTGTCTGGCTCCAAAAGTGTGAGAACACAAGTTAAGCATTAAGGGACAGTTGGTCCAAAAATGAAAAATCTGTCATCATTTACTCACCCTCAGACTGTTCCAAACCTGGATTAATTTCTATGTTCTGCTAAACAAAAAGGGAGATATTTGGAGGAATGTCAGTAACCAAACATATCTCATCCCCCATTGACTCCCATAGTATTTATTTTCCCTACGATGGCAGTAAATGGGGGATGAGATCTGTTTGCTTGCATTATAATGTTTGAGTAAAAAGTTGAGAGAAGCTTTGTGTTCTTCGATGAAAGCAGGAAATCTGATCTTTAAAGGGATACTTCGTCCAAAAATGAAAATTCTGTCATCATTGACTCACCCTTAGATTGTTCCAAACCAAATTCTTTCCAAAAGAAATTTGGAAGAATGTCAGATCTCATCCACAATTTACTGCCATAGTAGGGAAATAAATACTATGGGAGTCAATGGGGGTTGAGATATGACAATCTTCCAGACTTTAATATAAAGTGTTTATATGGTCAAAGTCACATATTATATTTCTTTGTTTGGAAATGTTGAGAAATCTTATTTTTTTGTCTGAATTTGATTTAAAATGTTCCTTAAAATGTCCTGGATTAAACCCTACATTGTCATTTTTGTTTCGTACTTTTATATTCGTTCATTTGTATTTTTTTCCCATATATTTTCAGAAATTGTCGAGCGTGTGGCGGAGGGTCGGTGGCCTTACTTGCGTCCACTGCTGTGTACCCAGAGCCACAGTGATGAGATAGGTCAGCTAATGCAGCGATGCTGGGCAGAAGATGTCAACGAGAGGCCTGATTTTGCCCAGATTAAAGTTCTGCTCCGCAAGAACAACCGGTACCTGACAGACCCATACAAATAATCTCATATGCAAATGACTTGATAACAATTAATATGGACATTAACTTAGTTCCTCATCAAGAATTTTGGTTAAAATTGACTTATAAATTAATGTGTATACTGTAAGAAAATTAGGCCTTAGATCAAAATAGTTTTCAAATGTCACAATTACAAATTCTCCATTGCCAGAACTTTAAAGGGGTCATATGGTGCGAATACGTGATTTTCTGTGTCTTTGGTGTGTTATAAGTTGCCCATGCATGTATTAGACACGTAAATTAAAAAAATGTAAGTGCCAGAATAAAAGATGCATTCTATCTAAAAGCAAATGCTCACCCAGACCTGCCTGAAACGCCACATGTAACCACACCCACTACGTCAGTTCGTGGTATGAGTTGACTAAGACCCCCCAAATGTATACGCAAGTAAGGTGGGCGTACCTGTCAGTACAATTGCTTTGGAACCTGGTGTTCCAAATATGGTAAGAGGGTTACATTTCTGTCACACACTTGCAGTATTCGACCAATCACTACGCACTGGTTAACTGTCCAATCATAGCACACCTCGCTTTTCAGAGTGATGAGCTTTGTAAAAAATCTGCGCGTTTCAGAGAGGCGGAGCACAGAGGAGATACAAGCATGCACAGTATGTGGAAAATACTGCGTTTTTCTACCTTAAATCGCGTTTACACATTGCATTACATCTAAAACAAATGATAATATTCGTTTTAGCCGTGTCATATGACTCCTTTAACCAAGCCAGTTATAATATTTTCACATTTACATTTATGCAGTGCAGGCATTTATACATTTTATTGGGATGTGCATTTCCTGGGCTTTGAACCCATGACCTCTGTCAAACGGTTTACCTGTCGTAAATTGATACATGATTTTGAACATTAGCTGCACTCATGGACAGAATTGCTGTAGAGTGGATTGAAAGAGTGTACAAGTTTTCCCAGGAGATCAGCAATGATCTGAGGCTAAATGTCCTTTTGACAGTCCCGTCTTTGTTATCTCTTCAGTGGCTACGGTTCTAACATCCTGGATAACCTCCTGTCCCGAATGGAGCAGTATGCCAATAACCTGGAGGAGCTGGTGGAGGAGAGGACGCAGGCATATCACGAGGAGAAACGTAAAGCTGAAGCTCTGCTCTATCAGATTCTTCCACAGTGAGTCCAACACTGACCATACACACAACTATTTTACCAGGTGGTTAATTTGTAGACATTTGTACACGTTTGTACATTGTGACTCATACAAAATGTGTGATTATAACACCGTGTCTACACCGGACGCGACACGACAAAAGACAATGCAATGCATTAGAACCCATTCAAAATGTTTATTTTGTCCATCGGATGCGGCAAGTTTGTCGCATCACGCCGGTCCCGTCCGGTCGTGTCCGGTGTCCGGGATGGGTTTTTGTATGTTTGTTTTTTTCTGTACTCTTTTCTACTTTTTTTTATTTTTATGTGATTTTGATATGTGTCAAGTTGTATGTTATTTCTTGTTAAAAACCAATAAACATTTAGTCAAAAAAAGGATATATGGATTATGTGCACTAAAATAATAATGTATTTATGCTGTGATCATCTGTGTCTCCATCTTCGCTGAGCTTTTCTATTGGCCCACAAAATGTGAAACTGATTGGTTGGTTCTTGACAATTGACCTGCGGCATAATGAAAAGTTTAAAATATTTTCATCTCGATGTGGCGCCAACATGCCTAGAAAAAGGAGCGTGACAACGTCGCTCCCTTTTTTGAGCGTGATTGCTGTGCGTCTACATTTAAAATAACTAATTTGCGCGTGCAAAAGACGCGAAATGTTAACAGCCCCTAACTTCTCTTAACCTAACCGTCATTGCCACAGGTGCAAAACAACTTTTTTGTTTGGTTCTCGTATACAAAAGCTTCTGCTTTCTTTGTGGCTATCATTCATGGGAACATCTCAAACCTAATGACTAATGATTGTCTGTTCATTGAAGCAAGCCACCTGCATGTACTAATTCACTATAACAACACCGGATTTCCCGTTGTGAATCATTGCTGTGTTTCTTCATGGGAACGAGGGTTCAGCCAGGCTTCTTCTCAGATTCTCTGTGTATTTTGTTCCAGCTCAGTGGCGGAGCAGCTCAAGCGAGGTGAGATGGTCCAGGCTGAAGCCTTTGACTCGGTCACTATCTACTTCAGTGACATCGTGGGCTTCACTGCATTATCAGCCGAGAGCACGCCGATGCAGGTCAGAAACCAAACCCCCTGGCTGCAAGGCTCATTTACTAAACACGAGATTCATCTGCACTATTAGCTTCTGTTCATATATGTGATTTAAATGCCATGACTGAGAGCGATATCGAGTTGAAACCGATTATGCATTGAATTGCTCTTATAACAGGTGGTGACGCTGCTCAATGATCTGTACACTTGCTTTGATGCGATCATCGACAATTTTGACGTTTACAAGGTAATTGCAGTCTCTACTGTCATGAGGAACATTTTCATGCGCTCATTATACACTGTATCATATTGTAACACGTTGGATAAAATATGAGAATCACTGTTTTTTAAGGAATAGTTCACCCAAATACTGCATGAGCATTTACTCACCAGATTTTTTTCCTTTATTTAGCAAAGCAAACTAATGATTTTATATTAAAATGTCATTATTTTATCTTCTTACATACTCAACAGGTGCTCAGTTGGTTCTTGTGATAAGTTATAAGGGAAAGTCTAACCAAAAATGAAAATTCTGTCATGAATTACTCCCTCTCACCTTGTTCCAAACCTGTATACATTTCTTTGTTTGGTTGAATACAAAGAAAGATATTTGTAAGAATGTTTGCAATTTTCAGTTCTGGAACATCATTGACTACCATAGTAGAAAAAATTTAAATGGTATTCAAAGGTGCCCCAGAACTGTTTGTTTTCCTAAATTCTTCAAAATATCTTCTTACTGTATGTGTTCAACAGAACGAAAAAATATACTATCTTTTTTTCACTTTAGTTGTCAATTGTGCCCTGTATACGAGCTGCTAACATCTTTCTTTGTGTCAAACTGAAAAAAGTAACGTATACAGGTTTGGGACAACTTCAGGGTGAGTAAATGATGACAGAATTTTCCTTTTTGGGTGAATTGTCACTTTAAGTACTTTTTATAGTAAGTTTTTGAGCGAAAATCCTTGAGTAAAAGTAACAAAGATATACATTTGTAATGTACTTAAGTATGAAGATAAAAAAACGAAATAGTCAAAATAATATTATAGTATGACATATGCATTTTAATGTAGTAAAGTAATTTGTTCAAAATTATTACCACTTTATGTTAGCTTTCAGTTCTCATAGCAGTGGCTAACATATGTTTTTTTATTTCCATCCGGTTAGTTTTTAATTCTGATACGCAGTCTGCCATTGTGTAAATAATCAAAATATAATAAAACTTGATTGCCTGTGTGACCAGAACATATTTAGTATCTTGTTTTCTCTTTTTAAGAAATATAGGCTTATTTATGTTTAAGTTTGAAGGTACTACACCATAACAGGAATGACTCATCAGGGTTTGATTACTATAAATAGCTGAGCTTTTTCCTCAATCTCTTCTTGTATTGGTAAAATGTGTTCATGTGGCGCCTCCAGGTGGAGACCATCGGTGACGCATACATGGTGGTGTCGGGTCTCCCCGTGAGGAACGGTAAGCTGCACGCCCGTGAGATCGCCCGCATGTCTCTGGCTCTGCTGGAAGCGGTTCACTCCTTTCAAATCCGTCATCGCCAAACCCAGCAGCTACGCCTGCGCATCGGCATCCACAGCGGTGAGGGTCACTGGTCATGTGATTAAAAGTATTTAATAGAGCAAAAGCACAGAGCCCTACTGTATGCCCTACTGTACCTCTCTGCGTGTCTTTCGCTGACTAACAGGAAGTATCGACTGACGTTCATGTGTTGTGTTGTGTTTAGGTCCCGTGTGTGCAGGGGTGGTTGGTCTGAAGATGCCACGGTATTGTTTGTTTGGTGATACGGTCAACACCGCTTCACGCATGGAATCCAACGGAGAAGGTGAGTTTATAGTCTATATGTCTAGCATTCATTCCCCAATGCTTTTAAAGGGGACATAATGAATGCAATGTATGTACAGTATATCTTTAAAGGGGTCATATTACAAGGCTAAAATGAATATTATCGTTAAATTTATATCTAATGCATTGTTTATACATGATTTAAGTAAAAAAAAAACGCTGTATTTTCCACATACCGTGCATGTTTGTATCTCCTCTTTGCCCCTCCTCCCTGAAACGCTCATCGCTCTGAAAATACTGAAAACGTGTGACGGAAATGTGACGCCTCTTACAATATTTGGAACATCAGGTTCCTCTTCAATTGTACTGACAGGTGCGCCCACCTTACTTGCGTATAAATTTGGGGGGTCTTAGTCAAATCATACCACGAACTGACGTAGATTTGTGGGGGTGTGGCTACACGAGGCGTTTCAGGCAGGTCTGGGTGAGCATTTTGCTTTTAGATAGAATGCATCTTTTGTCCCCACACTTTTATTTGAGCAATTTTACGTGTCTAATACATGCATGGGCAATTTATAACACTCCAAAGACACAGAAAAACCCGTAAACACGCCATATGACCCCTTTAACAAAGTATGATTAAACAATAATAACAGTGTAAATTATCAAATTAATAAAAATGATTAAATGGATGCAAACTAACTGGGACACAATACCTCTCTACTTCCCCTAACCTTACCATACACTTTATTATTAAACACCTGCTAGCCATTTTTCAAATATTCTTTTCATTTTTTTATGAAAATTAATGCCTATACGGTCTGATATGTGATGTGAAATTGAAGAAGAGAGAGATTGTTGTGTTTTGCCCATCTCATCTCTCTCTCTCAAAGACACAGAAAAACATGTATTTGCGCCATATGACCCCTTTAATATAATTCTACAGGTAAAGAAAACACATAGAAAAGTTATATTTTTTGATAAAATAGCTTTGCTGTCTACTTTCTCCAACAGCCTTAAAGATCCACATGTCAGAGGCCACACAGGCCATACTAGAGGAATTCAACTGCTTCAAGCTGGAGCTCAGGGGAGATGTGGAGATGAAGGGCAAAGGAAGGATGAGGACGTACTGGCTACTTGGAGAGATTACCTCCAACAATGTCTGAAAATCCGAATAACAAGGGCAAAGCTCCCTCTAGAGGAGAGAACAAAACATCTGAACAGAGTCTTGAAACAATGTAGAGACACATCGGCCCTCTACCAAGACAAAAGGTGAAATGAGAGACCGGTATCAGAGAGGAACGAGTGGAACTCTAACACGGGTCTTTTCCATCTTCACTTTAAGCTTCATGTTATTGACTCATGGGAATATCACTAGGACTGATCTTGCCAAGAATAAACACACAAGACAAAAACTCCACTCGAGTCATTTGAGAAGACTGGTGACTGAAGATGAATAATTGAGGACAGGATCATACCTGTCCTGTGTCTGATGGGCATTTGTGGAAGTTTACGGGTTTTGTAAGAGTTTTGTATTTAGGTGTGATGTAACCGTTGGTATGATGGTAGGAGTTGTGAAAGCCAGTTTTGGTCTGTGTTTGGCTTTGTTGTTTATGTTTTTGATCATACAGAGACACAGTGCTGTAGTTTCTTTAGCTTGTCAGCCATGCAAAATGTTCTCAATTGCTCTTCGGGGAGATAGGTGAAGTCAAAGATCTGCCAGTCTGGATCCACAGCCATCAGAGGAGACACATGAACAGTAATATTAATACATGTCAAATAGAACTAAAGGGATAGTTTATCCCTTTCTTTACTTCCCTATAGCGCACTGGAAAAAACATAGCGGATTCAAAGAATGCAGTGACACCTCATGTCTAACATGACGTAACAAGCATTCTTTCCATGACACCTGCTGTGTCATCAAAGCTCAGACGAGTCCGAATCTGACTGGGCTGCCTGTTACTTTTCTGTATTCTTCAAAATTCTGCTGCGTACACTTCATCCTCAGAGTAAACAGCCCATTTTTGTTTACAACAATCTTCTGATGATATTACAGTAAAACTTTACTATTCAAATTGCTCTACATTTTCAAATAACCATGAATGTATGTTTGGCTCAGATGTAAATAAATGTGTTGTTTTGCTTCATCCACAGCAACGCGAAACTGTCATCAAACTGTAGCAATGATGAATGACTGTCACAAGCTTTATTTGCTTTTCTGTTGGATTGTTTTATTCGTTTTATATGTATGTTTTGGATAGGTGAGTCTGTGGGTGATATGGGTGTATATTACTACAAAGTCTTTAAAAGAATTTGATGAAGATTGTGTTTTTATGTTATGTTAGGGAGGGCGTGACAGATTATGTAAAATAAACAATAGAGTCATTTTAACAAATTATTGTGTTAATGCAGCAATGCATGGTGTATGTACACAAGTGTATGATATACATTTGAACATTTTAGACTTAATGTCAATGCATTTATGCAAATGAGGTTAATACTACTGTTATTGTTTTTATTCTCATATGTTTTTCATATTGTTTTTATTTTCAACCCATTCATATTTGAAGTTAAGATGCAAAGCTAAATAAACAGATAGAATAACGTCAAACACTATAATTTTACAAAGAACAATTTATAAAATGCATCCAAGTTTTTTTATTAAAACACGTCCATACATTTGCAGTGACTTAATGCATTCAAGTTATATACTTTTCATCAGTTCCATGGATATCGAACCCACAAATTTTGTACTGCAAGCTCAATGCTCTGCCAGCTGAACTACAGAAACGCACCTAAACAGGTGAGGTTGTTTGTAAACACTATATTCTGGAAGCCTCTGAAAAAGATATGAGTGGCAAGAAATACATGAAAGATTTTATTTTTATTATATTACTATGAAGAGAATACATGGGAAAGTAGGCAATGTAGGGAAACCATAGAGAACCTATAGTAGCAGAAATATATGAGTTTATTTGCAAAAACAAATAAACACTTTAAAACAATTTATCATGTTTTTATTGTGTTAGCTTTTTTATTACGTAATCAAAATAACCCAATTGCAGTTTGATTGTTAAATGGAATGCATTGTATTATAAATACTATAGAAATGATCATATTAATTATGAAACTGAAGCCTTTTTAGTTTTTTAATGATTTTTAGGACCATTACGATTTTTGCATATTAGTCTAATTACAAACTTATACAGCTAGTATAATCGTTTTAAACACAAATATATGGATTGTCGTCAAGATAACTATAATTGTTGAAACATTCATATGAAAATGTTTCCCTTTTTCTTTTGAGTCATACTGGAAACATGTCTTACTTATATTTAATTATAAATATATGGACATTTTGTAAAACATTTTTACCAAATCAATAGAAATATATATTTAAAATGTTTCAAAAATTAAAGGCTTAACGAATGACGTAAACATTTTGCTGAATGCTGCCCTCATGCGATGAGACGTCTGCTTTAAACGCACTTTAAACTAAATATATAATATATTTCTCGTTTGTTGCAGCCCATTCTTAATAGTTAACAGTGCCGTTTAAGTTTTTTAAACATGTTTACAAAGAGACCGCTCTTAAGTACACGGGCTTCTTTTTGTTCAACGACACCCCGAGACCGCTTCCTTTCCGCAATTGGTCCCCTGTCGCGTCAATCAAAATACGCAGCTCGCGATTGGTATAAATGAGTCTCTTTGCTCCGCCCTTGCCTCAGCGTTCGGAATACTTCCGCTAGGCCACCATGCCCTGCGGAAGTTGAATTGTTACAGTCGGACACTGTCGAAAACACTGGAGTGGTCGCGCGAAGGTGGCGAATAAAGAGTCGCAAACCACACTGTAGGCGCCTAGGACTGGGCGGAGAGAGGGTTAACTCTTACATAAGCCCAACAGACCCACGTTAATAGTGAGAGCAGGGTTTGAAACATCGCCCTAAACCCCCGTGAGGTCCCGAGTGTGTGGGCACAGCGAGGCGGGAGGAGATGGAGCCCTCGCCGGCTAAGGGTAAAGCACAGGGTCGCCTTCTGGTGTCCACCAGCCTGGATGCCAAAGATGAGCTGGAGGAGGTAGGGATCGACTCATTCCCATCAGTCTGAAACACATACGTGTCGTTGCCTCCTCTTTAACGCACAGTTTTAAATGAAAAGCAGGGACAAACTCCGAAAATAACAATAGGATGTGCAGAATAGAGAAGTTGACACCTCATCAGACTCGAGCAGGTGCACTTCAGAGTTGGTACTTGCAGATCTCGCTTAGTTGTAACCTGGGAGCATCATACATAAGAGTCAAATAAACGTATTGTGCTCATTGACACGTTTCATTGGCAGCAATATAAACAAATGAGTTCTGAGTTGACACGTGCAGTTGACCACATTTCACGATGTTGTCATGTAATGTATCTGATGATATCAGTGACCCTTAAATCTATATTTTAAGCATCATTGGGGCAGTTTCCTACTTTTCCCAGACAGGGATTACACTAGTCCTAGAATAAATGTAAGAGCTGTCCAAACGGAAAAAAAACTTGCACAGACATATCTTAAAATATATAATTGCCTTTGTGTTGTCTCAAAATGCACACAAGTAATGTTTTTAGTAAGGCATGTTTGTTAAAATCACTTAATTAATCCTAATTAATCTAAGGCCTACTCCTGGTTTAAAATAATCCCTGTCCGGGAAACCACCCCATTGTGTGATCTGCAGTATTGTATTTCTGTAGTTTGATGTAATTTGTGCATATTCTCAATCCGCTCAACGATTGTGTGTTTCAGCGCCTGGAGAGGTGTATGAGCATCACCACGTCTATAACCAATGGGCTGTCAGAGCGAGAAGCCAATGATGCCCTCACGGCTCATGTGAGTGTTTATCAGTCACACCTCTTTAAAACATCCACAATAACACATCATTTCTGTCATGCATGTAAATGTAACTGTTGTCACGGGCAATGAGTAAATTCACATTATATTACAACTTTTGTTGCGTTGGTTCTTTTAAAAAAGGGTTACTACTTAATGAAGATATAAAGAGCACATTTTATTTAAATGGTAAAGCAGTTTCTGATGTTGTAAACTGCATAGTTGGGTTATATGCTATATAACGCTTCTAATATTTAAAATGAAAATATTTAAATACTTAGCTTAACACTTTGCATTATGCAATGCTTAAAGTAATAGTTCCCCCCCAAAAAAAATCTGTCATCATTTACACACCCTCTTGTCGTTTCAAACCTTTCTTTTTTCTGCAGAACACAAAAGAAGATATTTTGAAGAATGTTGTTAACTGGCCCCCATTCACTTGCATAGGTGTCCATACATAAGAAGTGAATGGGGACCAGCGCTGTTTGTTACCAACTGTCTTTAAAATATTTTCTTTTGTGTTCTGCGGAAGAAAGTCATGCAGGTTTGAAATGACAAGAGGGGGAGTAAATGGTGACAGAATTTTCATTTTTGGGTGAACTATCACTTTATGTCTGAAACTGTGGTATGCTGTATTGATGTCACATGACCCCACCACTATATGCATGATGCATTAAGATTTAGAAAAAATGAATATTTTGCCCTTTTATGTAAAAATATCCTATTCTCTCAGTCAAAATAGTTAGTTAAGAAAAAGATTTTCTTAATTTTAAGAATTTAGCGTTGAGCACACATTGAGCTGCAGTGGTTGAATGCAGGTTTGAATTTGGCATTTCTGATGTTTTCTTCTTAAGACCATCTGTAGCAAATATAAGTGGGCTACAGAAGCACAAATTAAATTTAAAAATGACGACAATTGATGATCTGAACTTTTATTAATATTAGGATGCATAACATGATTCTGGTTCATGTGTAGGTGTGTAAGAGTCCACAGCAGCATGAGGAGGTGTGTCTGGGTCTCTTCACAATTCTTCTCACAGAGACTTCGCAGGCACAGAGGGTACGTACGGCCCTGCGTCACAGACACATGAACATCACAGCACACACTTGAAAAATCTCTGTAACTCTATGTAACGTTTCGTCCCGCAGTGCTACAGGGACCTGACGCTGGTGAATCGGGATGGGATGAATGTGGTATTAATCAAAATCAACCAGATCCTGATGGAGAAGTTTCTTAAACTGCAGGACAACTGCCGCACACAGGTCTGATATTATTCATTTTTATGCATTATGCAATACCACTTACAGTCCATTTACACTATACTGTGTATTTTATTAGCATTTGTGTCACCTGACTTTCGAACCTGTGACCTTGACATTGATGATTGTAATGAAAGAAATGGTTGTTTTTATGGGCAGCTGGTGTGGTTGGTCAAAGAGCTGGTGAAGAACGGAGTCATTGGAGCGGATGGAGTCCTTATGACGCTCATGAAACAGATCGCCGGTGCGTTTATACACTCAAACACACACACGCGTGCTGGCGGTGAGCAACGTTAGTATGTAGCAAATCGTTATACGGTGTGTCTAACCTACATCTGTCTGCAGGAGGCGATATCTCCAACAAAAACATTTGGCTAGCAGAGAGCGTGTTGGAGATCTTAGTGGAGCAGAGGTGAGAGGCGTTATGAATCATAACAGCATGTGTGTGTTGCAGTGTGGAAATGCAGAAGTGATTTAATAGGCTGCTTCTTCAGAATGCTTTTTGTGTGATGTACAGGGAGTGGGTGCTGAAAAGCGGCATGCTGATTGCCATGTCTGTGTACACGTACCTGCGGCTCATAGTGGATCACGGGACGCCCAGCCTGTTGAGCTTCAGACAGAGAGAGGTGGACTTCTGCATGGGGCTGCTCAGAGAGAGGGTGAGTTATATTGGGGAAAGGGGCTGAGGACGCAAGGCAGCACTTCTTATTCAACATTAAACATGTTTTGGAATTTGGTTAAGGGGTGAGAGAAGACCTGATTTAATTGAGTTGAGTTGTCTGTATATGAAAGGTGTCGGTTAGGAGAGGGCAGGAGCAGTATGTATGAAATCTAGCGATTTCTAGTGGTCAGGTTGCGAATTGGAAGCAACGGCTCACTCCACCCCCCTTTTCGAAGCACTACAGTGGCCGACATCAGGACTGAGATGTCGTCACGTTTTTACTTCTTCGCCGAAGGAGATAACGTATATACAAAACAGGTTCTGTAGAGCAGTTTGTCCGTTTGGGCTACTGTAGAAGCAACATGGTGAATTCCATGTAAGGGGACCCGCCGTGTATGTAGATAGAAATAGCTCATTCTGTCTGTAATAAAAACATAACGCATCATTATGTAAGGTCTTAAGACATAGTTATGTATGTTATATTGCATTTCTGTCAATAGATCCTCCAAAAAATTACACATTTTTCACCAATTTTTGAAATATTATCTTTGTTATTAATATGGTCCTTTGTGTAAATATACAATAACAGTACTTCAGTATTTCTCTGCTTTTTGTAAGCCATATACAATGATAAGTTGATTGGTTTTATGTTTATCATGAGTTTACATAGTATGTACAATAAATGTTATTCACAACATATACTTCAAGAACGATCCCCCCGGAGCAGCTGAGGTTAAGTGTCTTGCTCAAGGGCACTACAGCAGGACTGTGATGACTATATAGGTCAGCAGTTCCTGAGAGAGCCCTTGAGGTTGTGATTTTTAACAGTTACACAGCTAGCTCATCTCTTCGACATGATGTTAGAATAATTGAGATTTATAGACAACATGAACTCAATATTTTCTGGATTGTTTTCTTGAAGGGACACTCCAGCCCAAAATTCTGTTCTGTGTATCGTTTACTCGTACTCGTACTTGTTCCAAATCTGTATAGGTTTCTTTGGTCTGATGAACACAAAAAAAGATATTTGGAAAAATGTTAGCAACTGACGGTTCTGGGACATCATTGAGTACCATGGTAGAAAAAGTTATGTCCTCCTTTTTATTTGTATCATTTTCACAAAATAAGGTAGTTTGAAGAATTTAGGAAAGCAAACCGATCAAGGGCACCTTTGACTACCATTAAATTTTTTTCTACTATGGTGGTCAATGATGTCCCTGAATTATTAGTTTTTTAGTAATGTATTTTTCTTTGTGTTCAACCGAACAAACACATTTATACTGGTTTGAAACAACTTGAGGGGCAGTAATTCATGACAGAATTTTCATTTTGGGGTGGACTATCCCTTTAATGTGCGTGACATTTGCCATCTGTTACCTTTTTAGTTCAAAATAATGAATCGATAGAGGGTAAAGTTATGGATTACAGCTTAAAAAATTTTTTTTAAGAACTTTCTCCACCTCTGAAAAAGTTTAATAAGTGTTATTGGAGGGGAAAAACAACATTAACCAATAGCATCACAATATGTTTTTATCTACGTTTTTTGGTTAGATATCTGCAAAACCCAGTGACAAACATAAAAGGTCACTAATAAGGATTTATGACAAAAAAAAATCACGAAATATGGGGAGGACAGGAGTGACATGTCAAGTTTATTACATTTTGAATGGTGTTTAATGGTTTGCTCTGTGATTGTGTTTTAACAGTTCATGGAGTGTTTTATTATCGGACGGGATCTGGTCAGGCTGTTACAGAATGTGGCTCGTATCCCTGAGATGGAGTTACTATGGCGAGACCTTATGCACAATCCCCAGACCCTAAGCCCACAGTTCACAGGTGTGTGTTCAGTTATCATAGTAGTCTGTCAAACCCAATGTTGTGTGTGTGTTAAATACACAAAAGTGTATTTTTGTTGTTTGCAGGCATCCTGCAGCTCCTCACATCTAGAACTTCACGCAAATTTTTAGCCTGCCGCCTCACGCCCGACATGGAGACCAAGCTGCTGTTCATGACATCACGGGTAAACACACACTAACACAACACCACATCTTGATGGTTAAATCTGTGGTCACACACTTAGTGCATTTTTCTGGCTGCAGGTTCGATTTGGACAGCAGAAGCGCTATCAAGACTGGTTTCAGAGGCAGTATCTGTCCACAGCCGAGAGCCAATCACTGCGCTGCGACCTCATTCGTTACATATGCGGTGTGGTACATCCATCCAATGAGGTGCTGAGCTCTGACATTCTGCCACGCTGGGCCATTATTGGTTGGTTGCTGACTACCTGCACGGTAAATAGGAATATTTAATACTATTGATACAGCTTCTTTTCAGAATTAAGAGTGTCTCTGTAAATTAACTCTCTCTCTCTCTCTCTCTCTCTCTCTCTCTCTCTCTCTCTCTCTCTCTCTCTCTCTCTCTCTCTCGCTCTAGTCTAATGTTGCTGCATCCAATGCCAAACTTGCCTTGTTCTACGACTGGCTGTTCTTCAACCCAGAGAAAGACAGCATAATGAACATTGGTATGTGTTCTGTGTTGAGTGTTTTGTTAGCGTGTGTAGGTCATTGGTTCCAAAATTTAAAGGAATAGTTTAAAGGAATAGTTCACCTTCAAAATGAAAATTCTGTCATCTTTTACTCACTCTTTTGTCATTTCAAACCTGTATGACATTCTTTCTTCTGCAGAACACAAAAGAGGATATTTTGAAGAGTATTGGTAACCAAAAACCGTTGGTCCCCATTCACTTCTATTGTATGGACAAAAACCAGTGCAAGTCAATGGGAACCGACGATTTTCTTTTACCAACATTCTTCACAATATCTTCTTTTGTGTCCTGCAGAAGAAAGGATGTCATACATGTTTGAAATTACATGAGGGTGACTAAATTATGATAGAATTTTCATTTTGGGGGGAACTGTCCCTTTAGGTTACTTGATAAACATTGCCTCATGCCTCACACCTCACTTATGCTCTGTTTTTTCTATAGATTATGACATTTTATGTATTTACTTTATTTTTATTGCTTGTTTATTCCATTTTTATTTCAGAGCCTGCTATATTGGTGATGCATCACTCCATGAAGCCCCATCCTGCTATAACAGCAACATTACTAGACTTCATGTGTCGGGTATTTCACATATTAACATTGTTTCACAGAAATTGCTTATTGTTGATTTAAGACACTTAAAACGACAACAAATTTGACTTATTTAAGAATTTTTTCAATTAATGTCTTTTTGATATCAGTTCATCTGTACATATTATTTCTGGATAATGTTTACTTGTATAAGTATACATATATATATATACAGGTTATATATAACCTGTATCTCTTTTTGATTCAGATCATCCCAAACTTTTTCCCACCTCTTGAGGGTCAAGTGCGGCAGGGCGTCTTCAACTCTCTTACCTTCATCATGGAAAAGAGAGTTCTGGCGTGAGTTTCTCCCTCATCCAGACAGTGTGTGTGTGTTCATGCTTATTCCGAGGTGATGTCTTGACAACCTCCTACATTTCTCTCTCTTTCAGTCACCTAGCACCACTGTTTGACAACCCTAAACTGGACCGCGAACTGCGATCCATGCTGAGAGAACGCTTCCCAGAGTTCTGCAGTTCCCCATCCCCGCCCACAGAAGGTCATTGCTCCACCCACTGCGTTCAATAGCCAATCACATCACAGTGTGATAGATCGTCCCCAAATCATAGCACATTGAAAATAGTATTGCAAAAGGGCCTGAATGGTCTATTCTTGTTTAAAAATAATAAGATGAGTTTAAGGTTATGATGCTAATGCTTGCATGCAGAATTGTTATCTGACTTTGTGCATGCGAAATTTGTTCGGACGGTGCTGCGAAAATGGGCGGGAGCGATTCCTCCATCTTTACAGTTCTGTACCGAGAGGTCACGCTGTGACGTTTTGATCTTCTATTGGTCTCACACACTCACGCGAATATGCAGGTCAGAGTTCACCAAACTTGAACTTTGCTACACAGCAGAATACGGGCTAGCATTTCCGGTCTGACGCATTCCCATGCAAATTAATGGAAGTCAATGGAACAAAAAGTCAAGTGTGACTGCAGATTTAGTCTTATTTAAGTCGTCATAGTGCAAAGGTGTTTGTGAATTGCGATGTCGCCATAATGTTAAGTTTGTAGCCTTGAACTTTTATTGTGTTTGACGTTGGACATTTCTTCCCTACTTTGTGTAGTAAAAATGGAGGACTCCGTTCCGTTGGAAATGGACAATCATGTGCTTGATAAGGAAGATGGTTGCTATGACAACACAGATGCTACCTTCAGTGACGATGAGGAGGAGCTGAACAACAAGGGTAAGTCTAAGATACTTTTAGCAGTAATTAAATCAACTACAAATAAAAAAATATTAAGTGTAAATTGTTTGCAGTGGCTGCCGTTGTTCTAAATGAAGCGTTTGACCCAGTTTGCAGCTACAGAGTCTTAATTTTGCCTGTTTGCCCCAAGGTAAAAAGCGTGAGTTCAGGTTCCACCAGCTCAAGGAGACCTATATCGATGAACCCGCTGACATCACACCTTTCGTGGACCAATTAGACGAGGCGCTGAAAGAGCGGGTTTTGCAGTTGCAGAAAGGAAGGTGCGTTTGGAGTCACATGATTGATATAATAAATAAAATGTTAGGATTTTATGCACATAAATATGAGTCTCACTCTGTTTCTCTTTCTCTCTCAGTGACACAGAGACACATTGTGAGGTCATGCAGGAAATAGTGGACCTTATTTTAGAGGTCAGCTTTCCACGAATAAAACATTCAGTCTGTACTTTAAAAATGACCGATGACACATTTTTGCGATTCATCATTTTAGGAGGATTTTGACTCGGAGCAGATGTCCACGCTAGCCTCCTGTATGGCTGAGCTGTTCAAGAGTCACTTTAGAGGAGATGTGTTACCCGATGAGATCACAGAAGAGTAAGAACCAATCTGGCCGTCGATCTATATTGATTAGAAATGTATTTGCCTTGGAGCTACATGGCTTA
The DNA here is from genome assembly GCA_006030095.1 of Triplophysa siluroides. Classification (NCBI taxonomy): domain Eukaryota; kingdom Metazoa; phylum Chordata; class Actinopteri; order Cypriniformes; family Nemacheilidae; genus Triplophysa; species Triplophysa siluroides. The sequence goes on along the minus strand of VCII01000202.1, from coordinate 1,554,382 downwards.
AAGTCAGTTCCCTCTTCTCTCCCCATCCACTTTGCATCACTTTCCTTATTAATGAAATGACAGAAGGCATGTTCAAATATATAGATTTGTTCTCGCTGCAATGCTGTTTAACCATTTTATGTGTGTGCTTTAGGTCACTGGAGGAATCTGTGTGTAAGCCGGTGTGTCTGATCTTCAGGAACTTGTGTCAAATGCAGGAAGATAACAGCGGGTTCTCTGTTCTGCTGGACCTGCTTGCTGAGCTTTATCAGAAACAACCTAAAATCGGTTATCATCTTCTCTTCTACCTCAAAGCCAGGTGAGAATCAAACATTCAGTGCTTGACCCTGATCAAATAGGCCCTTCACATGACGTCACGCATCTTCCGTTCTGCCGCGAAGCAGTGTATCGTTACTTCCGCTAGCGCCTCAGAATGGAGTTTACCAAGTCCCTTGCACAGCTGCCATAAATATGGCTAGATGATGTAGAACATCTTGCAGACAAATTTTTGCTTACGACAAGATCAAAGCTAGATAAAGGGGACAAATTCTTCGTGATATGCAAATGATTGGCTGTAATTTTGTTTTTCTATTCTGAAAGGAAGACTTGATGCTGAAACATTGACTTTAATGCTCTGAAAGGCTCCGGTTGACATAACTCGCTGTATTTTTCACTCCTGCAGCAAAGCAGCCGCTGGGAAGATGAGTCTGTACGAGTCGTTCGCTCAGGCGACAGCTCTGGGTGACCTGCACACCTGCCTGATGATGGACATGAAGGCCTGTCAGGAGGATGACGTGAGGCTGCTGTGCTACCTCACCCCGTCCATCTATTCTGAGGTAACGTCACATTCTCAAAATATCATCGTACCAAACAAATTATGCATAGAGCACATTTACCCGCCCCTAAACATGATGCTGAACAAAACCAACTGTGATTGGGTGCTTTACATGTCAATCAGACATTACAGTCCAGACTGTTGTCAATCTGAGGTCTGGCTAAACACGAGACTCGGTGCTTCCACGTATGACTTTAAGAGAGAACTGATCTGCATTCAGACGTCTTCGGTCACCTTCTAAATATCACGTGTGTGTGTCTTGTACAGTTTCCAGATGAGACCCTGCGGAGCGGAGAGCTTCTGAACATGATAGTGGCTGTCATTGATTCTGCACAGGTTTGATTCAATTCAGATTCTCTTGACAAATCATTGACGTTTCCATTCACCTTTTTCTCTCTCGCTTCCCCTAATAGCTTCAGGAGCTGATGTGTCATGTGATGATGGGCAATCTGGTGATGTTCCGCAAAGACTCAGTCCTCAACATTCTCAGTAAGTTGAAGCGAGGCGAATACCACACACTTTCTAGACTTTGTGAATCTGATCTTGTTGTCGGTTCGTGTGTTACAGTTCAGTCTCTGGACTGGGAGACGTTCGAGCAGTACAGCACATGGCAGCTTTTCCTGGCGCACAGTATACCCCTGGAGACCATTACACCCATTTTACAGCACCTCAAATACAAGGGTGAGCAGCAGTATATATAGACACTCACACACATTTGATATCTCACACATTTCCCATAATCCTTCTCTCTGCTCACAGAGCATCCAGAGGCTCTATCCTGCCTGCTCCTGCAGTTACGCAGAGAAAAGTAAGTCCTTGTTTTATACAAGTAGTGGTTACTTTTGTTTGCTTCTGTCAGTTGCTGAATATATTGTTTTGTGTCCAGGCCGAGTGAGGAGATGGTGAAGATGGTTCTCAGCCGACCCTATCACCAAGAGGACCAGTTTACCACCAGCATCCTGCGCCACTGGGCTGCTAAACACGACGATCTACTGGGAGAACACATCAAAGCACTACTCATCAAGAACAACAACATGCCTCGCAAACGACAGAGGTCATTACAGAACTATTCTTTCACTGTAAACCCTTTATATTCAGTATCCTCAAATTTAAAGGAATGGTTCACCTTCAAAAGGAAAATTCTGTCATTATTTACTCACCCTGTTGTCATTTGAAACCTGTATGAACTTCTTTGTACTGCAAAACACAAAAGAAGATATTTTGAAAAATGTTGGTAACCAAAAACCGTCGGTCCCTATTCTATTCTATTGTATGGACACAAAACCAATGCAAGTCAATGCAGTAGCTCCACACTGCAGAACGCGAGATCCAGTGGGCAAGGTTGTATCCGGAACCAGTCTCCTCCTGTTGCATTGTGATTGGTGGACACTGGATCCAGTCTCCTCCTGCTGCGTCTTGATTGGTCGACAGATTTCTGCAGCAGTTTTGCGTCATACTGGTGTTGTTGCTCTACCATTTCCGTATTGATTCGTAACTTAAATTATTATTTTGAAGGTAAAACAAACTTGCTGAAGATCAACATTATTTATGAATGTATTTTTAATAACATATTTTATTGAATTTAACTTAAGGGTTAGGTTTAACATAACTGTGATCATTACTTACAGGCGTACACTTAATTATGATTACACTGATAAGAGAAAACTTCGGCGACCACGTGTTGCAACTTAACCCTCCAAATTACGGCTAATTATGTAAAGTGGGAGGAGTTGGATCTGGATCTCGCCCCCTGGATCTTGTGTTCTGCAGTGAGGACCATGTCAATCAATGGTGACCAGTGGTTTTCTGTTACCAACATTTTTCAAAATATCTTCTTTTGTGTTCTGGAGAAGAATGAAAGTCATACAGGTTTGAAATGACATGAGGGAGTGTAAATAATGACAGACATTTCATTTTGAAAGTGAACTATTGCTTTAATGAGGAATAGTTTGTATCCATTGATCTATCCGTAAATGTGAATGGCATTACCTTGACTTATTCCCATCTATTCCTGGCCTTTCTTGATTGTTTAAATTACTACATATAAATATCAACCGAGCAAAAGATAAAACAAATTGTTGTATTAAATCTGTTTGTTCATCTTTTGTAGTTTAAGAAGTTCAAGCAGTAAACTGGCTCAGCTGACTCTTGAGCAGATGCTGGAACATTTAGACAGCTTGAGACTGAACCTCAGCAACACCAAGAACAACTGTGAGTTCCTCTTCCGGTCATGTTTCTTGAAATATCAACAGCCTGGTTGTCTAGTTTACTGTTCATATTAGTTGACGCAAAGATCACTGAAGTCTTTCTGTTGGTGTTTCAGTTTTTTCCCAGACGCCCATATTGCAAGCCCTGCAGCATGTACAGGCCAGTTGTGATGAGGCTCACAAAATGAGGTATGTGATTTAAAGCATTTATGTTTTGTTGCTGTTTGCAGAAACCTCATATCTCCGTGTTTTCGTAATTTTATTTTTTTCATACATTTTTACTAATGGTCATCCTTTCTTTGTCTGTTAATTTGGCAAATATTTAACCAATAAAAAATGAGTCTTGAATGATTAAAAAAATACAAAAATGTAGCATTATCCAAAGTGAAGGTTTAAAGTTTAAAAGAGTGAAGTTTAAAGAAAAGTTGTTCAATTAAACAAAACAATTAAAATCCATTTTAAATTCTATTCATTTTTTTAATTCAATTTTCGATTTACTAACCATGTGCTGCTTATTTTTTTCGGACAGGTTCAGTGATCTTTTCTCATTGGCTGAGGACTACGAAGATTCCACCAAACCTCCCAAATCTCGCCGCAAAGCCCCAGCGTCCTCGCCGCGATCCCGCAAGGGCGCAACTCCCCAGCCATGCAATGAGGAGGAGAGTGCATCCAGCACCGCTTCGGTAAATCCACAACAACAGCATGAGCTGTTCATCGTGACATCAACACAAAGGCCTTCACTCCTTGCTTTTTAATCACACACACCTGTTTTAAACCATCTTTGTCTTTGTCTCTAGGAGGAAGAGGATTCCAAACCCAAAGCACCCAAAAGGAAACGGAAAGGCTCATCTGCAGTAGGTTCTGACAGTGACTGAGAGGACGAACCCTGGTCTCCATGCCAACCACGCCCCAGCATCATGCCCCCTCTGCGATTGTGACGTCACTGGAGACTTACCTGCCAATCATCTACCTGCCACTCGAGGGCAGTTTGCCCAGACACGCTCTGCTATTGTAGGGGCAGAACTATGGACTCAAATGCCACTGGCTGGAGCCTGAGAGACAAGCCCCCTTCAATTCTCTAACCACTGGACTCTTGGGCTATTTTAAGCCTGAGGGTTTGGTTAAGCGTAAGGATGGGCGCAGCGGGGGCGGCTAAGCCTGGAGAAACTAAATCCAGACTGGCACACATACGAGACAGACTGCCTTAAAGCGTAGGGTTACTCTGCGTCACTTTACACAACGGCCCATCCATAAAATTCAAGGCAACGTACTTCTGAGATGGATTACCCACAAACCGAGCGAACCAAGAATATAGGTGGTAATGTGAAGTACAGGAATCTTAAACTGATTTTACTGTATTTGGAAGTTCATTTTGGAATTGAAGCAGATTAGAAACTTCAGGTTCAAGCCTTTTATCTTTCATGTTGACATTTCCTGTGCCCATCATAAATAAAGATTGACGCTCTGTCCTGTTTGAGTGCTGTGGCTCTTCAGAGTGGAACCTGGGACTTTAAAGGGGAAACAAACTTCCTGTCTACAAATTTTTATCTCAGATTTCAATGCACAAAGCTGCAGAAAGCGGGACTGTACAAATGGAGGACTTGACTTGTTGGACTTTTTAAAAGAATTCTTTCTACTGACTTATTTTCATAAACAGATTGTAACTATGTTAAAGGACTATGATATTAATAAAAAAGGCTGGAAAAGGTGTTTGTCGTTTAAAATGTGTTTGAAATGGTAGAATCATGTTTTAAAGAGACAGTAACTGCGCCATTCCAGCAGTGTTTTCTGACTGCTATTAAGCTTTAGGAGCACAGCAAAATAAATACTGTGTTCAAGTTAGAAGGGAATGTGAAAACGTACAGAGATCATAAACGGACCATGTCATTGTCTGTCACTTTTTCCCACACACACTGACATTAGTTCACCAAAAAAAAATATTTTCTATTTTCTCCTTCATGGTATTTTAGAATTATCTTTTTTCTGTAGAACACAACAGACGATATTTTGAAGAACTTGATCGTAACCAAACAACATCGGCTCCCATTGACTTCCATTGTATAGACACAGACAGAACCACCAAGACATTTCTCAAAATATCTTCGTTCATGTTGCACAGAGGAACATGTATAGATTTTGAATGACCATATTTTGGGGGTTAACAGCATCTTAAATCTTACTCAAAAAAACATCTGATCAATATACACACAAATAAACAAAATTATGAAAACGTATTGCTTTGAATTAAAATACATTTTATTTATTTCATGTTCTTTAAAACCCACAGAGGGCAAAACTATACAAAAACTCTTAATAATCAATTCTAGAACTGAAGTTTTATGGGCGAATTCTTCCTTTTGGGAGTAAGAGTCTTTAAGACAGCCAAAGGTTTGTTAAAGAGCAACTCCAGGCCTTGTCTTTTGGACTTCCGATGGGACTGGTGCTCACTTGGACTCTCCTGAAACGTTTTATCAGAGCAGTTTTTCTTGGTCGTGTTGCAAAACGTTGATTTTGAAGATGGTGAAGCCTCCGAATCCACAGTCACATTCTTTTCTGCACAGTGTCCCCGTTTGTGGAATAATGACTCCCTGCGGCTCACGTTGGGACTGGCGGCTAAGGTCCGAAAGCCATAAGGTGTTGTGTGACCTTTCCCACGTGTTCCAAAGACATGGCAGCCCGTGTCGAAGGATCAGAGAGGTCATCCGTGGCAGTTCTTTGCAGACGTTTCATTTTAGGAGTAAAGCGAAGTTTGGCAGAAATAAATGGTGATGCAATAGAAGGCAGATGTCTAGGAGACTGCTTCTCTGGACTTTCTGATGATAACAGCTCTTGTGTGTCCTCATCTTTGTCCAGCTTAAGGTAAACTCGAGGAGAGAGCGATAATTGTGGCGGGATGGTAAATTTGGGAATCCTTTTAGGAGTAAGTGGCCAATTTTGCCTGGAGATCCCTTTAGGTGTCAAAATGTTTCCTACACTTGATGAATTTCCTCCAAAAGCAAACATTTCTGAAACGTCACAAACGGACCAAATTGCAGCAACTGTTTTTAGACCTTCACCACAAGATAGGCTACTAAGGGTTTGCTCTGTTGGTCAGAGGTCTTGCGTGTTTTATAACATCTGATGAGGAACAGGTGGATATCATTATTCATTTCAGCATCACAGCTGATTCACCAGGCCGATGCTTTCAATCTACTTATAAGGTTAATGTTATGCGGCTAAATTAAAACCTGTGCCATTTAGGGACTAAATGGGTAATAAATGCAACGTTAACTGACATTAAATGATATTAGGGTCTTTCCATACAGTTTTTTTTAACAGATGCACTGTTTAAAAAATATTTTACATCATGTAAAGAACATTCTGTGAAAACATCATCTTGATATATGTGTCTGAGTAAGGACATGTCAAAGAAATCATATTAAAATGAAAGATTGAAATCAAACTATATGTTCGTTTGTTTTTGCAGACAGGGTCACAACTAAATTGTCGCAACAAAAAAACCTCCATATTTATCTGCTTTATACTTTTTAATTCACTATAATAAACAGACGAATACAGTCGGAAAAATACAACGTCAAACTTATTTGGAGAACCGCCTTGGTGACTTTTAGTTTGGAACTGTCCTATTCCGTTCGTTTACAGGAAGTGACTAGCTTTGTTGTGCATTTCGTCATCACGTCGCCGCTGTTTCATGTGTTGGCGGGCGTATTGCGATTGGATCTAAATGTTTTACTTGCTTCAAGGAAATAAAAAACATTAAATATGACAAACGGAAGACTTTATTGACACGCAGTACCTTTAAAGGTAATGCTTCTGTTCCACTCATTTTCTTTTTACTAATAAAAATACGAATAGAGAGCTCAATGACACAATGGACAACACATAATATTATAAGTTATTAACCAGTGCATAGTTAAATATAAGGTTCCCTGGAGCCATATGTGTTTTTAAGATTTTTATTTCATTTTCTCTTAACATTTCTACGGCGTGCATTATTTGATCAGCTGCATTGATCGTATTTCTTCTCGATAGGTTTGAATGATGGATCAAAGCCGCAAACGGAGGTTAAACAGCAGGAGAAGTGGACTCTCTCTGTGTAAAGTACCGAGAGCTGAAGAGCCCGAGGACTTGACTGATGGAATTGACATGAGAGGCTCATCCAGGCGCTACACTAAGATCAGAGCCTCCAGTCCTCAGTCTGACAGTGCCTGTAAGAACAGTAGTCACGTCCTTAAACTCTAGATGTGCCTCAAAACCTTAAAAATGAAAATGATCCTCTTTTCGTATAAGTCACATATGCGTTAATGTTGTTAAGACATATTTGAAAGCAAAAGTGTTTTCCTTTGTATTTTTATACTGCATGACTTATGTTGGCCTGGTGAATTTTAAATTGATCCAATCCATGTTCAATGAAAATAATTTGATGGTACAGCAATAAACTAGCTAGTAAAATTATTTCCAATGACAAAAGTTCTTTGAACGTGACAAATATCAGTATCAGAAATAGTTGTTGTTGTTAATATCAGATTATAAAACACTGTGAATGTTTTTAGGCCAAGAACAACATGCTTTATGTACCCAGACACCTGAAGATGATGCTGATGCTGAAAAGGCCTTGGTCATCTCCTTGGGTAAGTTCTCAAAGAATTGTTATGACATTTGGTGATTATGCCAGAATGCAATTTTTTGTGTGTTGAAACCATTTTGTGGCGAATATTGAGTTAAATGATTGAAAAAAAAAAAAAAAAAAGGCGGATCAGTTGACAATAAGCAAAAACCTTGTAAATGTCCAAAAGTTAAGCCCCAGTCCTGTCTTTCAGATAAAGAGCAGAGTGGAACTCGACCGGTGGGCCGAAGGAAAGGTTCGAGGAGGAAAAGAGAAGCAGCCGGTGAAGTAGAAGATCAGCAGGTGGGAGATGAAGATGAAATCCAGCCAGAGGTGGAGATCGACCGAGATTTGGACAGAGACCTTGAAAATAAATCTCGACAGCATAACTTGACCTCGGCGAATGTTCGCAACATCATTCATGTGAGTGTGAACAGCTTCCTCAACCAAATGTCGCTGCCTTTCATGTTTGTATCATTGGCTAACCTGAATAATGGCTTTAATGGAATAATGGAATTTTCTGCAGGAAGTTATTACCAATGAACACGTTGTGGCCATGATGAAGGCTGCCATCAATGAAACGGAATCTGTTCCTGTGTTTGTGAGTGTCAATGTTGTGTTAAATACATGAAGACTATGTTTTCTGTTTGGCTACTGTAGATGCAGTGGGCAACTGTGCTTTAAATGCATGCAAATGTGCTCTTTCTCTCAGGAACCCAAGATGACTCGCTCCAAACTGAAGGAGGTTGTGGAAAAAGGAGTTGTAAGTATGCTGCTTTCATAATGTAGTAGCAATGCGTTTATTAATGTTTTTCTTCGACATTTGAGTCATAGAACTCATAGAAACAATGAAATAACACAGACATCAAAAGTATTCGTATTAATGAATACGTTAAACTCTCTAAACCTTTTTTTAAATGACAGAAAATGAAATGAAGTCCTTTTTTTATTTAAAAATCATGTTTTTTTATTGCACATTCCAATTAATATCAATCAAACTTCATTTGGTTTGTTTTGATTTAATAAAAAATAATAACAAAACAAAATACAGCCAAATAACACAATAAAGCACAATAAAAACACAATTAACATAATGTAATAATGGAAATAAACTCTTAAAATATTGTACAATAATTTTATTTTTTGTAGGTCATTCCAGCATGGAACATTTCACCAATTAAGAAGCCAACTGAGATGAAGGTAACCGCAAAAGTTCAGTTGAACCAGAAACAGTTTTTATGAAAACAGAATGTGGTATTAAATCCTGGATGTTGGCATGCATTTACAGAAGGGACCCCAGTTTGTTGATATTCCCTTAGAAGATGAAGACTCCTCTGATGAAGAGTATCGGCCCGATGAGGAGGAAGAAGATGAGACGGCCGAGGAGGTCGAGAAAGTTAAAAACATTTTTTTTTTAATGTTGAATATTTGTAGCTCACCAGTATGTGTTTTGCAGACTCTTCTGGAAAGTGATTTGGAAAGCTCAGTATCTTCTCCACGAGGCACTCGAGTGAAACTTCACAGATCACACTCTGAACATGATGAGAGATCCAGCGGCTCCAGAACGGTAAATTATCTGCAGAGGGAACAACGCTTGGGTGATATTGCTTAAAATGATAGGGAACACTTTACGATATGGTTGTATTTGTTAACAATTAGTGCATTAGCTAACAAGAACTTATAATGAATCTCAACAGCATCTATGCCAATTGAAGCAGTGTTAACATTAGTTAATGCACTTTAATTAAGGAACATACATAATTGTATTGATGTTAACAAGGATTAATACATGGTGCATTTACTAATGTTTACAAATATAACCTTACCAAATTATGAAAAAATTGTTACCAAATTATGTTTTGATGATTACATTTTTTAAGAAAGAATAATATTTAATCTTTAAATAGTTATATGCAGTAGTACATTTTTTTATCTTTATACTTTTTTACTTGAGTGATTTAAAAAAGAGAAAAAAGACTCATAGAAAAAAGAATCTATAAGAGATGATTCTCTTATTAAATGTATATTTTTATTGCACAGATAACACACAGATAACAGGAAATAAACATCATACAGCCTTCCTCTTCCATACAAATTTTTTTTAACCCTAACCTTTGAATGTACTATTTAAAGAGTATATAACATGAGATCATGAAAATTACATTTAATGCAGTGTGTAATGTTGTCGTGTTTGTCTGCCAAGTTGTTAATCCGAAGGTGAATGAATAACAAAGTTATTGGCTTGGAAAAAAGGAAGTCAACTCTGAATCACACAAATTAGTCGTCCCTAGTCGGATTAGCGAACCGCCGCAGATTTACGTCACTACATATAGTCCCCACCTACGTTTTGCTAGGACTGCCCGCGAAAACTTCACTCTTCTCCCCCAAACACTGTAGCTCGTGAGCCTCATTCGCCCTAGACCAATCACAGCAGATAGACCAATCACAGGGATTAAAAATCCCTAGTTATGTACTCTTTAAGGAAGATACATCCTAAAATAGAAAAAAAGAGGGGGAAAAGAAAAAAAAGGAAAATAATTTAAATAAAAAAACATACATTTAAAATGATGAACAGTACAAGATATTTGTTTTATTCCCTTCTTATTTATAGACATTGCACTCTTTTAAAAAATATAAATGTAATTCTTGCTTAAAGATGTTGAAGTGCAATTTCCTTTTTGGTAAATTTACCTTTATGAATATTCTTAACGTTTTTTTGCTACAGAGGTTTAATTATACAATGCTGTCGTGCTTGTAAGAGTTTATTGTATTTATTTTAGAGCCTTCGTAGATCCAGGCACCTTACAGTGGCCGTCGCCCCAATGGGACCCCCACCACCCCCTGCGGCTCCGTCGGGAGCACCTGAGTGCAGCTTCCTTGAAAAACTTCATGCTGTGGATGAGGAGCTGGCCATTGTCACCGACTGCACGGAGTCATATCAGGTGCAGGCTCACTTACTGCTGATGTTTAGATATTATTTGAACTAAATAAAATTAAGGCTTTATGAATAAATACATAAAACTGTAAAGAGACAAAAAAAATGTTTCTCTCTGTGGCTCTAGAATCTTAGCAGCAGTAATGTAGATGAGAGTCTCATTTCGTTTCGAACGCGGTCAAAACGCCCTCTGAGGGACGTCCCATTAGGGCGTCTGGAGGCGGAGTTACGTGCTCCTGACATCACTCCGGACATATACAAGTCAGGCTCCGCCTCTGAGGATCGGGAATGGTCGCAGTGGCTGCAAGGCCTCATGACTTCAGAGGAGAATGAAGGTAAAGGCATTGGCTTGAAAATGAAACACTCATCACGTGTTGAACCACGTTCTGTCCTCTAATGCAGGGGTTTTTAAACTGTGGGTCGGGTCCCACATGTGGGTCGCACAGTGGCATGAGGTGGGTCGTGGAAAGTCTCTTGGCTGTTTAATGACACACAAAAAAACAGTTTAGGACTGGCAATGACAATAGCTTTGATATTTTACTATTAGATAGTTTGATGTTGTATCTTAATTTCATTTATTCTATTTAGGGAAAATTAAATCTACTCTACTTAAAGAGAATGAATATGTATTTTCTCCCCATATTTCAATTAAAAAATATTTTGGTGTGTCTCAAGAAAGATTATAGCTGTCTAGGTGGGTCCTGCACTGAAAAGTTTGGGAATCTCTGCTCTAATGTGTATCTTAACCTCTTGTTGTTCTCTGGTCAGAGGAGGGTGATGATGAAGATGACCCAGAGTATAATTTCCTGGCTGAGACTGACAAGCCAGATAAAGAAGACTACAGAAATGACAAGGCAGTGCGCATCACCAGTGAGTTCACTTCACAGCAGAAAAAAGTCCATCAGCATTAGCTGTGCTTTATTAATCCCATACTTCTCTTTAATCTCCAGAGAAAGAAGTCAATGATTTGATGGAGGAGCTGTTTGATGCAGTAAGGATTAACTCATCTAAATGATCGCTTTGTGACCTCTCACCTGTCCACATTTTCTCTTTTTTACTCTGCACTACGGCTGCACAATATGTGATGTGACAACTTCATATGCAATATACAATATGTGATGCAATAATGTAAAATCTACATGAACTATATTAACCGTATAAATTAAATATTATAAGGAATTTTTGCAAGTTATCTACATTGACCTAAAAATTTGACTACACAACTTTTTTAAGTATTAAAATCATTTTAGTTATTGCAAACTATTGTGATATGCATATTGCACTGTGTGATTTTGATTCATTGTGCAGCCCTACTTTGTCATTAATCTCCTCCACTTCCTGTAGTTTCAGGATGAATCGCTTGGTCAGGATGAAGAGGGGCTTGAGGAAGAAGAGGAAGAGGAGAACCCTGCTCAGGAGGCACCTGCCCTTCTGGAAAACATTGAGTAAGATCGTCCTCAAAATATGAGCATGTGATAACCGTATAAAGAAATCTCAGTTTCTTTATACAATGACTTCGAAGAATGCTTTGCAGAGTGATATTTAGAACAATGTACATTTCATTTTTTACCACTCAATGAATTGGAGTTTTACTAATAAACTCCAATTCATTACTATGTGGTTCTGTAAAGCTTGTGTGATTGGGCAGCAGTAACAGGGGGGCGGAGTTTAGCGGTCCATTGAATATTCAACACGCCATTTAAAATGACATTTTTCTGTGTGTAGCTGTGTCGAGGACCCACTGGCAGATGTCTTGAAGCAGCGTTATCGAACAGTCCGAGAACAGCTGGTGGCACTGAGGAAACGTAAGGCTCTGCTGGAATCTAAAGGTGTGCCTGTTCCCCCACCTTGCCCTCAAAATCCCTCCAGCACCTTAACTCCCATGATCCTCAGCGCAGCTCAGAAACTCCAGCTACAGCAGCAGATCCAGCAGGTTAGACTGCGCCCACTGCCATCAGACACTGGGCAGTAATACTATAAACATTACTGCGTTCTCTGGAAAATGGTTCATTAATCGATAATTGTATCCCTTAAAACTAATCATTGACCAATCAGTTAAACGTTTTCCCCTGATAAAATATTTTTTTATGCATTAAAATAGCTTGAATGTAAAGGTCTTTGCACATACAATCTAAAATTTTCGTACACATTTTGTACGCGTTTCGAACCCAGTCCGAATTTTTTTATGAAAAATGAAAAGCGGGGTGCGCTATGATTGGCCAGTTAACCAGTGCGTAGTGTTTGTTTGAATACTGCAAGCATGTAAGCATGTAAACGAAAAACGCCTCTTATCATATTAGGCTCCAAAGCAAATGTACTGACAGGTTGCATATACATTTGGGCTGTCTTAGTCAAGTCATACCACGAACTGACGTAGATTTGTGGGGGTGTGGTTACACGAGGAGTTTCAGGCAGGTCTGGGTGAGCATTCGCTTTTAGATAGAATGCATCTTTTGTTCCGACACTTACATTTTTGCAATTTTACGTGTCTAATACATGCATGGGCAACTTATAACACACCAAAGACACAGAAAAACACGTATATGCGCCATACGATGCCTTTAAGTATGCGCAGATACATGAATATGCAAATTAGCCACGCTGCTGAAACTGAAAGTGAAACTGAGAGCTGACACAGCAGTGTAGCGATCATTTTAGCTGGAATCAATGTGCCATTTTGCATATTTATGCCTCGAACTGCTGATCCACAGGGGTCAATTGCTCGGATGTGATTGGTTACAGGTTTATGACGTCATTACCTGGGGCAGTTTCAAAGCACATTGTTTTGTAAACTGCAGTTTTATGGAGAAAATACTCAGCAATGGTTTGTCCTAAAGCATATTGAAAATCCACATATACTTATAAACAACATATAAAACTAGATTTTCATCACAGGAGGTCTTTAAGAATTACTCACAACAGTAAAAGATGTTGCCTGTTCCAAGATGATCCATGTATCGTTGCATCTGAAGCTGTGCAAAGTGGAATTTACATAATCACACATACTGTATATGTATATATGTGGTTGCATCTGTGCTATTGGATAAAATGTTCTGTTTGTTTTGTCCTGCAGCACGTGCAGCTTCTCACGCAGGTGAACATGTTGAGCAGCTCAGTCAAAGGCTTGGAGATCGAGGCTTCAACATGCAAACAGTTTTTGGTGAGACAATGCAAACTATACCCGCCTATAATGTAAAGAGGATGCAGAGGATACATCTGGTAATCTTTGTTTTTCCTTTTAGTTGGAGCTGCAAATGTTTGCTCAGCAAAGCGAACAAATGCGTGGTCAAGTGGAGTCCGGCTTCACCAGCATCTTCAGAGTCTGTAACCTTCAGGGTGCTCTTTCCCTGCTGGAGGAACTAATACAGTCTCAGAGAGAAGATGCCACACTTTCCAGTCAATGCTTTCCTGGTAATTCTTCTAAACGTGTCACTGTACAGCAGAAAATGTAAACACGCAGTGCTTCCCACTAAAGTAACAACTCAACTGTTTACACTCATTTTTATATACTGTATATCACCTTTTAATTGTCTGTATTTTGTTTACTCTTTGTTGGCACTAGGATCTCGGTTTCCGGCTCATTTGGCCTGGTTGATGGTGACCCGACCGGTGTTTCTCTACTCAGAGCTGCTTCCTGTCATCCAGCTGCACCCCTCTCAAATCAAAGTCCCTTTCACCTCAGCGGAAGACTGGTACCACACTCAACCTTATTCATTATTCTGTTACTTTAGGATTTTAATTCAAACATTAAAGTTACCGATGTTCCTCATGTTCCCTCTTCAGTCTTGTGGTTCTAGGCCATAAGCACATGAGAAATACTCTACACCCGCTGCAGATGATGTGCCGCTATCTGCTGGCCACTAGGAGCTTTGCCTGTGTAAAGTCGCACATCCAATACGCATGTCAAAAGCCCTTTCATAATGTCATCAAGGTGTGTGAATTAAGACAATGTTTCAAATCCTAGTGAGCTGTGTGTATTTTTATGCTTTTTATATCAGTAGCAACATGCTAATGTCAGATTCTATAGGAATCAATCAAAAACATTTAAGGCTCTCATGCACTTGGGCACTCTCATGGGCTGTGTGTTTAATGGTTTAAATCTCATTTGAGGTTTAACTGTTGGGTGTATGGGTAGTAGACTGCAAGACTGAGTTTGGAAACCATACAAGTGTGTATTTTTGATCAGAGTTCTTTATTTGTGCTTCAGACATATTTTGTGACAGGAGAACGTCCCCCGATGCCTTTGGCCTGTAAAAGAGTCAGTCCTTGTGACCAGCGCCCACTGGTGGAGAGAGAACACAGCCTCATACCTGATTGGCTCTTGGTAATAATTGCCGCTTTGTTTTCAGCAATTACTGGTTAAAGACTGGGTAAAACCTTGGATGTCCAAATTTGCTGATTTTCAGGAAATGGAAAAAACACTGTACTTTTTAAGTGATTAAATACTGTGAATTTAAAAATATACATTGATGCTTGGAGCAGTGGTTCTCAAACTTTGTCCTATAATCTTAAACCTAATACTTAAACCAAAAACATATTGAGGTATACAATGCTGGTTGGTGGTCTTATTTTTTTAAATGTTTGATTGCATAAAATTGATGATAAATATCTATATTTTATAAAATGCCACAAAATCTGTGCCTACTTAGAGAACCACTGGCTTAGATATTCATATTCAAACATAAAGGGTGACTAATAATAATTATTTATGACAAAAAATTGAAATGATGAAATATTTTCAGATACAATATTGTCAATGAATACAAAGTGTCAGAAACAGCAGCGATACGTTGTCTTGCCAGCTGTTTTTTGTGAGTGTTTAAAAACTTAAAATCCCAATAATGGGTTCAAAATACGATAATAACAATTATAAGTATTAACGTTTTCCAGTAAGATTTTTTTGTTGTGCACACAATTTGTTATGAATGCATGAACGCAAATTAAGAAAATAAAACTAAACTCAGACATAAAATTAAAATTTAGGAAGAATTTAAAAAATCCTAGCCAGGCGTGAAAACTATTTTTGTTATCGTATTTTTGCTCTCTATTGTTTTATTTCACAATATTCAACTCATTCATAAGTTTCGTCCTACGTAACTCCACCCAGGGATTCCCCAGGGTCCTAGATCACGCCAGCATGCGCTGCGCTTCTATTTTCTCCACAAACTAAAAGATGTAAAATTGAATTTGTGTATAATTAGAATGATTGATATAGAATGCACTGCATTTTGCTTTCTTTGATTAAAAGCTTGATGCATGTAAGCAGGGGCGTAGCAGGCATTTTAAAAGTGGGGGGGACTGCTGTCAGGTGATGTGACCCTCAAAGGCCAAAAACATTATGCACATAATGTACATGTTCATATAATACATTTCATATAGAATACCAGTTGGCATTTTAGAGCACCCTAGTAGCAATTTGGGAAAATGCCATGATAGCAAATAGCCTACCATAAACACTAATGGAACACACTGCCTTTACCATATGACCAATTTTATTTAACAATTTTAACATAAAATGAAATGACAACAGAACCCAATAAACAGTTATGCATTTACTCATTTAGCAGACGCTTTCATCCAAAGCGAGTAAGCAACTTGCCAGTAGGAGAGAATATAACACACACTCGGCGCGATGTGACACGTCACATGCCTCGTTTTTGTCACTTCGCATCGTTCGCATCATTTCAAATCATAATGTATTAATTTGATCTGGTGATTTGTGTTAACATGACATAACACATACTTACAGTGTGTGTTTGAGAAAAGGACGCAGCTCTGCTTTTTCTGAGGCGCATTTAGGCGACCCCAAAACTGCCAAAAGAGCAAAGAAATGAAAGAAATAACGAGCGCAACTCCCATAAGTAGATTTGAAGCTCTTGGCAGATACGCACAAAAGATGATTCAGCTTGTGATTGGCTGAATGTTACTTCACTCAAATCTAAGTAACAAACCAAAGAACACAGTCTGAAATATAGGCGGTGGATCAAAAAATAGTGCAGGGAACAGATTTACCTGTTTCTAAAAGTGCGGGGGACAAAAAGCTGCTACGCCCCTGCATATAAGTCTACATGTCATAATAATAAGGAAGGTTTCTTCTAACCACAGCTCTAGACCTGTAGTTCCAACCACGCAACTAAATAGTCATAAAATCCACTGTCACTTGTTGTGTGTCACCGTCACAACTGATTAGGACAAAAGCTGAACATAAACATGAATAAGATACAGTTTATTGCAAGTTGCGTGGTTGCATCTGATTAATACATGGTGTAAGAAAGAACTTCCTAAATCTCTGAAAGCAAAATCTTAAAACATTTACACTCTTAAAAATAAAGGTGGCGCATGATGCCATAAAATAACTATTTTGTCTGCATGGTTCCATAACGAACCTTTAACACCCACAGAACTGTTTTGTTGCACAGATGGTTCTTTATTGTTAAAAAAGGTTTTACAAACAATGGGAAGGTAAGAAAGAAATTGTTCTTTTAAGAATCGTTTACCTAAAATGTTTCTTCTATGGCATCGCTGTGAAGAACCCTTTACAACCTTTATTTTTATGAGTGTAACCAATAGGATTAAAGAGACATATTGTACATGTATTGTATATATTGTGATATACGGTACTGCTTCTGACAAAGTGGTTACCATCAGATTTAGTAAATATTAAACATTTTCCACAGAAAAACCTTAAGCTCATTTATGAGCACGTACGGATATTTAAAAATCCACCTGGTGACTCCCAAACTGCTGATCCGACAGAAGAAACCAATGAGAGTCCAGGTCAACATTGCGGCTTCCCTCCCGGCACGTGTTACCCTCCTGACCTACCTGAAGACCTGGCCAAGACCCTTAAACATCAAGCTTCCTGCAGAAGGAAAAAGGACAAACCTTCCAGACCTGTCCTGTCAGCTGAGGAGCTGGAAGTTGTCAGCCATGCGCCAGCCATTTTACCAAAGCCTTCTGCGGTCGCAAGTCCATCGCTTTCCAACCCTCCTTATCTCCCACAACGTATGAATCCTTGTGTATCTGGAATCGGATCACTGAATTGTCTATCAAAGGTACCTCCAGTGGAACAAAACCAAGGAGTACCTACACAAACTCTTCACTCTTCAGTCACTGAATTGAGGTCTTTAGAGACTGTTCCACTTCAAAATGCTCTAGGGGCACCAATGGCCCCCTTCGGTGCTCCAAAGGTTGCTCAGATTGGTTCGACCCAGGGGAAAGTGGTCATTTCTTTACCACCTGCTGTTGTGACACCTCAGCTGAGTTCTCATCCTGGACCAGTGCTTGCAGCATCTGTTGCACCAAACCAAGGTGGACTCATCCTCACTCTTTCGTCCCCTCCAGTCCACAGCGCTTTTATTTGTCCCACCCCCATCATAAAGACATCAGCAAGCATTCCATTGGGTAAAGGACATGTTCGTCAGCACCATGGCACCCTGCTTAAACTTACACCAAAGCAGTACCAAATATCTCCAAAACCTCTCAGTCAGATTCTTCTCTTACCTCCCGGATATGTGTTCGCAAGCAACAGCCAGATGGCTAAACCTCGACAAATCTTTAAAAGAGTCTTGGCTCCAAAAAGAACAACGATAAGACAAATCAGAAAGAAAACAACCTCAGACATTGTAAACACCACAAGCGAGCCACAGGGTGGTCCACCAGAGACACCCTCCATTCAAGAGACTGTAATCGAGTGCCGAGAGGAAAAAACTGCAGAGGAAGAACTCGCTTGCGATAGTGTCGAGATGGAAAATGAGGTGGAAGAGTGTGATGAGAGAGACGTCAGAGACCTGTTTCTCACGCTTTCTGAATCCTCAGGCAGCCCGACGCCAAGCATAGAAGACGGCAACAACGTGGATATGGTTTTGAATAGGGAAGTGATGGATGAAGAGAAACAACAGGAGCAGAAGGTAAAAGAAAAGAAAGACCCTTGTAAACAAACATGGGAGGATGCAGGTGAAGATAACAGTGATTCAGAAGTTGTGCTTGATCCAGAGCTTCAGGTGAGATTGTTTTTTTATGACACATAACATTTGTGACTCTGGACCACAATACCAGTCCTAAGTAGCACGGGTATATTTGTAGCAATAGCCAATAATAATTATCATCAAAAATATCAAATAGTTGTATCTCGACCAAATATTTTACATCATTGGAAAGCTTATTTATTTAGCTTTCAGATGATGTTTAAATCTCAAATTCGAAAATATGTACTCTATGACTGGTTTTGTGGTCCAGGGTCACATTTGTGTTTGTTTGTTGGAGTTTGTTGTTTGCCTGTAATTTATTCACCTTCTTTTTGTAAATACCAGGAAACCGTGGAGAAGTTGGCACAGCTGGCCGCAAAGACACAATCGAAAAACAAAGGAAATTCAGATGGGAAATCAAGCCATCAAACTTTAGGTGACTTTGGTGTTTATGAGAAAGAAAGTGTGCATTATGGTTCATATTTCACCCCAAATTTAAGTGTACTTTGCATTAAAAAGTTCAGATTTTTATGACAAGTAAATGTTTTTTTAGGGCTGTCAGAAGATTAATCGTGATTAATCGCATCCAGAATAAAGGTTTGTGTTTATATAATATATATCTGTGTGCTGTGCATACTCATTTTGTATTTATTAACACATACACTTCCATGCATATATTTAAGAAAAAAAAAACATTTATATATAATTTCAATTGTTGGTAAATATAAATGAATACATGTAAATATTTCTTAAATATTTATACATGTGTATGTGTTTGTATTTATAAAAACATAATTAATATGCACAGTACATAGACATATATAATGTAAACACAAACTTTTATTCTGGGTGCGATTAATCGCGATTAATCTTTTGACAGGCTTATTTTTTTTCTCCAAAACATTAAAAACGGCTTCGTGTTCTTTATGACTGACAAAGTGATTTGGGTTTTTATCTTTGAACTTACAGGTGAGCACCGTGATCCACACGCGGTTGTGGAGACGCCTTCCGTCCTTTACAGTGACACACAGGATGGCGATCCCCACAGAGATGCTAAAGATGTTGCCTTTGCTCAAGCTTACCTGCAAAAGGCAAGAAATGCTTCAGATAGTCAAATACATGATGTAAATTTAACATTTTACGAACTTACATTAGCTTTCTGTCTCCAGGTATATGAGGTGCTTCAGGTGGTTCCAGAGAAGTTAGATGAGTTCTTGAGGGTCCTGTCTGAGTTTGAGAAAGATCCAGAGAGACGCACATCGCTAGAGTTGCTGAGGCGACTCAAACCTGTGCTGATGGACTGGCCTGAACTGCTTCGAGATTTCGCTGCCTTCTTGCATCCGGATCAAGCCGAAGAGTGTGGCCTGGTAATGAGCGCTATATTCTCATATTTGCTAGATTAGTAAAAGGGGAAACTTCACCCAAAAATGAAATTCGTTCATCATTTACTCACCTTCGAGTTGTTCCAAATCTGTATAAATGTCTTTGTTCTGATGAACACAGAGAAAGATATTTGGAAGAATGCTCACAGCCAGACATATTTTGCCCCCCATTGACTCCCATTGAAGGAAAAATTACTTTATTCTTTGTTTTTTTCTGTTGAACACAAAGAAGACATTTTGAAGACTCTAGGACAGCAAACAGTTCTGGGGCACTTATGGCTACCATTGTATTTCTTCCTACTATTGGAGTCAATGGGTGCCAAAATCTGTCTGGTTATAAGCATTCTTCCAAATATCTTTCTCTGTGTTCATCAGAACAAAGGAACAGCTCGAAGGTGAGTAGATGATGACAGAATTTCATTTTTGGGTGAAGTATCCCTTTAAAGTGACAGTTCAACCAAAAATAAAAAGTGATGTCATCATTTACTCACCCTCTTGTCATTTCAAACCTGTATGACTTTTCTTTCTTCCGCAGACCACAAAACAAGATATTTTGAAGAATGTTGTTTACTGGCCCCCATTTACTTGCATTGGTTTTGTGTTCATACATTAGAAGTGAATGGGGGCCAGTGCTGTTCGGTTAACAACTTTCTTCAGAATATCTTCTTTTGTGTTCTACGGAAGAAAGAAAGGTCATGCAGGTTTGAAATGACAAGAGGCTAAGTAAATAATGACAGAATTTGTATTTTTGGGTGAGCTATCACTTCACCATGGGCTTCAGTGGTACTGATGTTGTTTTGTCACCGTAGCTGGCAGAGCAGCAGGCGTTTGAGCGGAGTAGACGGTTTCTACGCCAACTGGAGCGAACGTTTGGAGAGCAGTCAGCTCTTTACAGAAATGTTGTGTGCATTCTACAAGGGGATCCATCACTTATTGTTGGCTCCAAAGAGGTAAAAAATCAATTGCAGTTACTCAGGTACTGTTCTCTTAAATATTTATTTAATGCAGTTCTTGTTATTGTTGTTTTTGCTAATGTGCATTTGTTTTGTTTCTTTCTTACTCAGATTAAGAATCAAATCAAGTCACTCTTCTGTGATCACACTGACTTGCTGGAGGAATTCTGGGATTTTTTTAAGCAGCTTCATCCAAAGCTGCACTGGTGCTCTGATGAGGATGATGATGAGGATGCAGGCAATGTGTCCAGTGTGGAAGGATGTCAGCCAGTCATAACTTACTCACTGGATAAAAACACTGCCAAAAAACACCGGAAAAAGAGCGACAAACATGCCAAGGTATCCCATCAAGCGACCATTGAAACTCTTTACATTTTAATTTAAGTATTCATTCATTAACCATCAATATCTTTCTTTCTCAGACGAAAGATATAAGAAAGCACAATGCAAAGAATACTGTCTGCACAGAGTTTGAAAATAAGATAGATGAAGATTCTTCAGTCGACATCAAGCAAGGGACCACAGAAACCTCATTCTGTGCTGAGAACAGCTCTCATACACCAAATGGGAGAAAAGTGGTTCTCTGGACAAGGTTAGATATGTTCCAAAACATTTGAAGTACAACATTTAATGTATTTGTAGGCCAAATTACTTCTTTCATTAGCATAGATAGTTAGCACAGCTGTGAAACTCATACAGTAGTGAGCCTGTATGGTTTGAGGTTTCATTGAAAAGTTTCATTGTGTTTTGTCTGTGTGATAAAGGGAGGCAGACCGTGCAATACTAACCACCTGTCAGCATAGAGGAGCTAAGATGGCCACCTTTCGTGTCATTGCGGGCCAGCTGGGTAACAAAACAGCCACTGAGGTTCGAACACTTTTTTTTTCGACACGCACACTTTTGCGCTTGTTGGTTGAAGATCATGCAGAACATGTCCAAATTTCAATCCCAAATCAATGGAGAAAAAGGGGAAAATGCAAAAGCAGCAAAGGAAATGATCACACTTATATTTATCTTGAATAAACCCTTTGAAACCTTTATTTATTTTTGACATGCAGGGGCGGTTTGCCGGACAGGGATTAATCCTAGACTAGTTAGAGATATGTTAGAAATGTTAGAGCTGTCCAAACTGAAAGCAATACATCAGTGCCATTGTGTTGTCTCAAAATGCACACAAGTAATGTTGTTTTGTAAGGCATGAATGTAAAAACTACTTAAATGGCCTAATTTAACTAAAACCTAGTCCTAGTTTAAAATAATCCCTGTCTGGGAAACCACCCCTCTGAGTACAGTGTAGCCTGTGCACTGCATTTGGATCAACTATTGTAAGTCACAGTTGGAAAAAAAACATATTTTTCTCCATAGGTTCTGGAACGCTTTCAAGACCTCATGAAATTGTTTCACAGATCAAGCAAGTTGCGTCACACAGACACGTCAGACACGGAGGATCATCCTGGTACAATAGAAGATGAGCCAGACTAATATACAAATGTATTGAAGCTGTATTGAACTGATGAGTGCAGGCTGGACCTGCCTCTGAATTAATGTATTAGTAGAAATGGACAATGCTGTATAAAATTCTCCTGAAGTACTTCAATTCTTGAATCAAGGCATATCGTCTTGAGGCTTGCACTTTAAATTAGACTAGATGGTAGAATTATGAAATCATTTTACAAATTGTTAATCTTGTAAAGAGGTTTATTGTAAAGCAATGTGTGTGTTTTTATACATATTAATCACGTCATTTTATTTAAACACTTATGAAGAATAGTCCCTCTCATATGTAATGTAATATAATTTGTCAAATAAATTATTTTTCGGATTCTTATAAATTGACGAAATGCTTTTTTATTTCAAACATTCACCGTACAAAGAATTTTCCAGGTGGAGCGCATAATGGCCAACGCTACGAGTGACAGAGAAATCAACCAATGGCTGTTTTACATCTCATCAGCTGTAGAATTACCAACCAATCATCGCTTACGCCGGTGACACACTCTGTTTTTGTCCCGCGCATCACACGAGAACAAACGCAAAGGTGGAAACCGCCCGGCGTGCAGCGCACAGGAGCGTTTTGTAGTTCGATGTTTGTTTTTACAAAGAGCGTTTCGATGGGTCATCTTGTTTTCTGTGTATTAGTTGTTTGTATGTTGAAGTCGTCGGCTTGTGCGCGCAGTGATGTGCTCGAGCTCAAAGACTCGGACTTCGATTACCTCGCGCCCGAGCACGAGACCCTGCTGGTGAAGTTTTATGCACCTTGGTAAGATACTATTAATCTATTTACACATCTGTATGTGCACATATAAACATTTAGATGTAAAATAAGAATATATAAATAGGAGCATGTCCGTCATTTGCTGCAATGTTCCGTACGGCGTTGTGGTAGTGCGCTGTCCGTGGTACTTGAATTCAGCTGACAGATGCGTGCAAACGCTTTCAAACACACTCATACATTTCAAGAAGAACATTTTCTTTATATTAACAAAGCAAATGCATTTTTGCATGAATCCTGAAATCTGATCTAAGTTGCACCATCATTATTCACTAATATATTCATTATCATTGCTAAATCTAAATTTTACATCTGCTGATTTGTTTTGTTGGTTTGTCTCTCTGTTGTTTTCAGGTGTGGCCATTGTAAGAAACTTGCCCCAGATTTTGAAAGTGCTGCTATTCGTCTGAAGGGAACAGTAACACTTGCTAAGGTGAATGCTTTAATATATTGCATTTCTGTCAATAGATCCTCCAAAAAGTTACATTGAACCTTTAAAGATGGGCGATTGTTTTTTGTCCTCTGATTGAATTTACAAGAAGCGTGACTTAGTGTCAAATGCTTTTGGGGGCTTTAACACTATAGGAGTGATTTCTGATATATTAAAAGATGCATGACATTCTGTGTTTAGGTGGACTGTACTGCTAATACAGAGACCTGTAAGAAATATGGGGTCACTGGATACCCAACACTCAAAATATTCCGGAACGGACAGGGATCATCATCGTATGATGGGCCGCGTTCAGCTGGTGAGCTTACTGTTTGCCTCTTTATTGGATTTCTGAGTTCTGACATAAAATGCGTATGTGATGCTGATTTTGTAAGTATGACTTTGTTAACAGATGGAATTGTGAGCCATATGAAGAAACATGCAGGACCTGACTCTGTGCCTCTCCACAGTGAATATGATATGGAACACTTTATCAGCAACTCCGATGCCAGCATAGTTGGTAAGTGGTCATTTATTGGCTTTAATAAACGGGGCAGTCGGCCCTCTGGAATACTCTATTCTGATTGGCTAGTTGAGACATTCTGTTTATTGAGAATTACACAGTATAGGTCATGATCGTATCCATCCGTTGTCATAATATAATTCGCTGAGGATACCACAGATAGAGGATGTAAATAAATATTCAAATCAATTTAGACACGCATAAATCTAAATTATGATGTGTCTTAAATCATGTGACCCTGGATCACAAAACCAGTCTTAAGTAGCACGGGCACATTTTTAGTAAAATACAAAAATTCATTGTATGGATCAAAATGATCTATTTTTCTTTTGATGCCAAAAATCATTAGGATATGAAGTAAAGATCATGTTCCATGAAGATATTTTTCAAATTTCCTACTCTAAATAGTATATAAAAACCCCTGATTAACAACTTCTCAATATTTGCATATCTTTTGCACTCTCAGATTCCTACGAAGCAGTGGAAGGGATGATATAACATATCGATATCATTTGTCATGTTATTTATTTCTCTTTCATCGTGTGTATCTCAGGGTTTTTCTCAGGGAGTGATAGCTCTCAACTGGCTGAGTTTCTCAAAGGAGCCAATTTAATGAGAGGCAGCTTCCGCTTTGCTCACACCACAGACCTCCAGCTGGGGCACAAATATGACATCAAATCCGAGTAAGAGTCAACACACAAAAGAAAAAAAAAAAGAAAGAAAAATTTCTAAAAGCAGATTGTAGATCAGTAGTTGCTCTGGCTGTGTTTCGAGAATAATGACCAACATTTAATAAAGAGTATGATTATAAACACCTGTGACTGCTTTTCCTGCAGGTCTGTGCTTCTGTTCAGACCACCCAGACTGAACAGTACGTTTGAGGAAAGTGTTGTGCACCAAATAGGATCCATGTCCATCACGGGCCTGCGACGCTTCATCAGAGATAACATGTGAGCTGAATACATACTTCTTAAAATATCACACGAGAAATATAACGCGAGCGGATGAATGCGTTCTTTATGTATAGACACATGCCTTTCACACCAGAACTATCATGTGGGCAGAGTCATGCTTTGCTTCTTTTTTTATTAATATATGAACTTCACACACTATTATCACATCAGAAATAGAAAGTTGATCCATCAGTTTTTTTGCTCTCTAGATTTGGAATCTGTCCCCACCTGACCAGAGAAAATAAGGATACTTTGAGGAAGAGGGATTTGTTGACTGCATACTACGACCTGGATTACCTTCACAATCCAAAAGGCTCCAACTACTGGAGAAACAGGTTACTTGGTTTTCAAGCTATTATTATACATTTGAGATATTTAAGATCGTTCTCTCTCTATATGTAATTTTCCCTGTTCTATTCACGTTTAGAGTGTTGAAGATTGCGTCCAAGTTCAGTTCCCGGGGTCTGTTGTTCTCTGTTGCTAACCGTCATGACTTTATTGAAGAGCTTGAAGATGAATTCGGTCTGGGCACGTCGGACGGAACTGAACTCCCATTCGTCACCATCAGAACACGAACGGGACAGAAATACACCATGAGGGAGGAGTTTACGTGAGTCAACATTTCGTTTTACTATGAGTAATTGGGGCATGTTGCTACAGGCCATTTAAAGACATCCTGTCATTGTTTATTCATGCTCATGTCATTCCGAACCTGCATATGACTACTCTGTGGAACACAAAAGAAGATATTTTGAGAAATGCCTCAGTGGTTTTGTGTACATACAATGGAAGTCAATGGGGGCCAATACTGTTTGGTTACCAAAGTTCTTCAAAATAGCTTTTCTGTTCTGCAGAAGAGAGAAAGTCATACAGGTTTGGAATGATTCATTTTCATTTTAAGGTGAACTGTTTTTTTGATCACTCCCAAAAGTAGTAAGAATGTAAATTGTAATAACACAATTTGGTTTGATATAAATCTTAAATATGATAATACAATTAATCACAAATTAATTTTGGGCTAAATTGATTAATAGCAAGTTTTGTTTTTTCTTTCAAATTGTACTCAATACATTCAGTTATAAAACAATCTGTTAAAATATGTTTAGTTTCTAAACCCAGTATATCCCTAAATGGGACATTAATCGTGGTAGTCATCATATTTCAAGTATTTGAAGGCTACAAAAGAAAATACTCAAATATTTACAGTGGACAACAAAATCAGTTGAGAAATCTTGGATCTCAAGACAGTAGAATCTTTGACGTCTGCCCCTGACTAATGTCCTTAAACATCCTGCAAACATTGGAATTTGTTACAGGTCTGTGTTTTTAATCATGTCTGAGTTTAACTGTAAATATAACCCCTTCGTAGACGAGACGGGAAGTCTTTAGAGAGTTTTCTAGAAGACTACTTTGCTGGGCGATTAAAACAATACACTAAATCGGAGCCAGTGCCTGCCATAAACAATGGACCTGTCAAGGTTAGTGAACAGCAGACTTATGTTATTTGTAGTCACTTCAAACATCAAAACAAGCTGATATTTGTGGACAGGTGGTTGTGGCAGATACATTTGAAGAGATTGTGAATGATCCAGAGAAAGACGTGCTTATTGAGTTTTATGCACCATGGTGTGGCCACTGCAAAAAACTGGAGCCCAAATATGAAGAGCTCGGACAGCAGGTCAGCAGTCATCAGCACATCTCTGACATATTTAATTCACAGAATCTCTTCTTGTTCTTCTGATCTCTCTGGTCTTATGGCTTTCAGCTGTACAGTGATCCCAATATTGTAATCGCCAAGATGGATGCCACAGCCAATGATGTCCCGCAGGGCTATGATGTGCAAGGGCATGTGTTTGAATCTTACCATTACTTATGAAATCTTGTGGATTTAATTATGTGGTAAGATTTAAAAAATATTAATAGCCATTTGCAATGCTTCATTATTCCTTTACAGTTTTCCCACAATATATTTGGCCCCTGCTGGACGGAAGAATGAGCCAAGACGATATGAGGTAATGTTAATTTCAACTATAGCAATACTTATATGGGGCGTGTTTCTTATGTAATGTTCATATTGATAAGTTATTTAGGAGTAGGTTGATTATAATGCAGTCACTTCATATCAAATATTATAAATTTCTATTATATTATAATATTATTATTATTATATTAATTATTATTAAATGATCAAGTGTTTAGGTTAATTTTGGTGTAACATTTTTTGTTTTGTTTCAGGGAGCTCGTGAAGTAAAAGATTTCATCAAATTTCTGAAACGTGAAGCATACAAGCCCCTGGTGCTCAATGGTGTAAAGGAGGAATTATGAAAGCATGTACAAATTTTGCATGATGTAGAGGAAAAATTTATTCAGTCAGCTCAGCTGAGCTCCAGTTCAAAATGCAGTTTTAAAAGTTCAGCCATACAAAAGTAACATCAAATAAAGTAACATTACAAAAAATATATTTATACTGGCCACATAAATAGAACGGCTGTATTTATGGTGTACAGCCCTGTTTTGGTGTTTTATCGTTGTTTATATTTAAATACTGACATATTTGTTTCTCATCTGTGCAGCTACTGGTCCAGTCTGCATTCACTACTCTTATTTATGATGCCTTTATATGAATATTGGGCGTAGATAGTAACTTGTCATTTTTTGTGTTTACAATTGCCACTTCTTTCCCCTGAATTGCTACTAAACCGATCAAATGATATGGCGCCTTATTTTCTAAATACTGTTTTGCTTCGTCAACGGAATGACTTCTATGACAAAGGGGGTAAATACGTTATGGCTATGAAATGTTAATGCCATTTTTATTGTACAGTATGACTGCAGGATGTATACAGTTTATACAGTAAACATTGTAATTTTTCTATTCTGTAGGTATTTTGTTTGATATTTGAAAGCCTTTGTTCACCCGAGTTTAATAAGCAACGTAGTTAATCCAAGGAAAAACTCATTTTGTTAATAAAAAAAACAGTTGACTTTTGTGCAGTTTTCTTTTGTGCATATTCAGCTTTCACTATAATTCATTGCAGGATATGCAACATACTTTTACTATAATACTTCAAGGTTTTAAAACTACTAAAAGGTGTAAATAAGGAGCTTGTACAGACTGGAACTACCGATTATGAATAACTGTTCAATTCTAGTAAATTGGCACATTACCCAATTAAATTGCTATAGTAATGGTATGATATAATTGAAGAGTTCAGTTCCAAAATGAGATAACTCGGTTATGTTTTTTTATTGTGCATTCCAACTAATATCAATCAAACTGCAGTTGGTTTGTTTTGATATGTCATAACAAAAACAATACAGCTAACTAACACAATAAGAACATAACATCATAAAAAACACGAGTTATCTCATTTTGGAACTAAACTCTTCAATTGTATAATGTAGTTTAGCACATTCA
Source organism: Triplophysa siluroides (assembly GCA_006030095.1). NCBI lineage: Eukaryota > Metazoa > Chordata > Actinopteri > Cypriniformes > Nemacheilidae > Triplophysa > Triplophysa siluroides. The sequence goes on along the minus strand of VCII01000202.1, from coordinate 1,525,922 downwards.
CATATGTATTCAAGTAAAAAGTTATAATAGTCTTTCACATACACACTTAATCACTGTTTACATCAATACGACCTCTGTTGCACTGGTGTGTTTGCAAATCAGGAATCCATGTTTTCATAACATAGTAGTTACAAAAGTTTTACACCAAACACAGCAGCCTTATGATTGCATAGACGGTATACTGTTGAATGTGGACCCACATAACACATTAGAGAGTTGTCATGTTATCAAACACCTTGCAAACATGGACGACACTTCCAAGCTATAGGAAAAGACATTTATTGTGAATTCTGAACCCGGGTTCCTCAACAGCTGTAAAGGAAAGAAGGGGAAAAAAGGACCAACAAAAGCACTCCAAAAATACAGAGAACAAAACCTGGGCCCAACCAAACATAAAAAAACATGTCCTAACTGCAGAAAATCTCAGTAAAATCTTATTAGCAATCTTGACACTGGAGGAATTCAGCAGGTCACTGTTGTTCTGAAGAGGAGTACAGACCAGATTAAATCAAAATATTTGTCTAATATAGATTTGTGTCTTTCCATTTCAGCCATTTCTGCTAATACATGCACCGGAAACTATCAACAAAGAGCAGCCATAGACAAACCTAGTAATATTACTTCAAGCTAAAAACAAATCTGAAATACACTGTCCTTCCATGCAACAGCTTTTTTAAAGTAAGTCAAATATCTGGTCTAATTGTGGAGGGGGTTATACAATGTTCTTGCTGCCATTTTGAACTGACCAACCTGGCCGGCCATAATCTTGTATGGTAGTGTTACTCGACCTTGTTGATTTAAAACAAACATGACCGGAGAGCCATCCTACAAGAGCAAGATTCATGTATCTATCTTTAATTATAACTTTAATGTTAAGGTTAAGAACTGAAATCATTTTTACAAGGAACACCCCCACTGTCTGTACAGTTTCAGAGGTACGGTTTCAGAGGTACGGTTTCGGTTTCTCCCCAAAGTGTGTGATACAGTCTCACTCTCTCCACATTTAAGTGTTTGTCTATCAAATTTATAACGAATTGCAGGAGAAGAGCTGGGCAATGCAGACAGACACACGACCCACCCAATCCCACCCCTCCCCTTGTTTTCAGGATTTTAACGGATTGCTTTGACAGGACTCTTGAAGCTGGAGGCTGCCTGCAGCTGTAGCTGGTAAGCCATTGGGTGAATCTTGAAACCATACAGCCTGCAAGAGAAGCACACAACATCAAATATTATTTAAGCTTAAAGGTTGTGAAAACTGGAAACTGTATTTACCTAGGTATAGATTAATAATAATAGGTCTGTACAAGGAAATGACATATCGTGAGGCTCAAACACTATAGTTTCCTTCCTCATAAATCTTGTGCATGCAAAAGACCACTGAAAAAGAGGCCAAGAGACTGATGTTACAGTCAGGATGTACGCCCCCCACGTTGCATATACCCGCCCATGCACTAGGCCAGCCGGACGTGCACAGCCGAATCATTGGACGTTTTACAGGTATTGTAAATAGGGTTGGCCGATTTCTTGGCATCGGACGATTTCTACAGTGAACCCTTGCGATGTTGTGTCTTCTTTAAACAAACCGCGACGTTATGAAGTGAGGTGCGTCTAGGCGCGAGCTCCGCAGAGACTTATTTTTACAGCGCGAGCTGGGCAGTTATTAAGTCAGGCGTATGTCATCTGTACAGTGCGAGCTTCTCCGTTATAAACTCAGGGGCATCTTCTTTATACAACGGAAGCAACTTTATACAGTTATAAAGTCGGACGCATCTGATCAAAACAATCTATCAAAATAACAATCTGTTTGCTGTGTGAGCTATTGGCATGAGCCATGCAGCAAAACAGCCAATCAGAGCAGAGCTCAACATTGATATTCATGACCCTTCCAAATAAGGTAATAACAGACCTTATCATTCTAGGGACAAATCCTAGGGTGGTTAATGGACATTTCTGGTCATTTTTGCACCTAATAAAGCCACATACCTTCTATGTAGATCTCAGTGAACAATTTAACATATTGTATCAATTAATTCTTTTGGCACCTTTAACGGAACCATTTTAGAGATGTTCAAATTCCAACCAACCTGGGCACAAACTGGTTGGCAGGCCTCTTTGGCCGGTACTCTGGATGCACCATGAAGAGCATGTGGGGGAATCCAGTGCCAAAATATGCTCCATCAGTGTGATGGTGCCTGGATGATTTCGGTGTGTACACATCCATACATTTAGGGCAGTAGAGTTTCACCATGGCTTCACCGGGTATGTCGGATAACCCTAGAAAGGGAAACACAGACTGACTTGCAAGTTCGTACTAAATTGATAGAGACGATGGTCTTGTGCACTTAAAACTCACCAATAGGCAGCATTGGCTGATTCTCACAATAAACACGAGGGCAATAGCCAAAGTCGCCCTGCTGATACTTCTCCAGCTGAAAGAAAAAAAGCAAGCACCCTTAAAATGCAGCACAGATTCTGACAGATATAATACAAATTTTAATATACAGCATGACGCTGGGAATGCAGAGACATACCATTTGTGCAATGCCACGGTTAGTGAGGATATATCGTGCGTGGATGAGCCCATAAAGCATCTCGGCAGCCTGCTCAATCAGGTCACTCTGATTGGGGTTGTCCTCAAGCTCCTCATCTGATTCGGCCAAAGAAAAGGGGAAATTATGTTTAGCATTTCTTTTTCTATCTCTATCTCTTTTTTCAAGTAGAACACCATTACTACAAAGCATAATAACACAAGACTGGTGTGGCATCGAAACATTACTGACCTGGTTCCAGATCCAGGATCATATCGAGTGCTTGTCTGTAATGCGGAACTTGCTCATTGAGTCCCGTAAGATTAAACTTGTCCTGAATGTAGTCCTCATCTACCTGTAAAGAAAAAACATTGGCATTATATATAGACAACAGATCTTCTTACTTTATACAATTCATTTATGTAATGCAGATATACACAGTACACACAATGCACATCTGTGCAACAAAGACTTCACAGACCTCACAGAAGAACTCGTTTCCCCGTAAACCACAAAACCAAGAAATCCACGATACTTCCTCGGAGCTACTCATGTTGGGAAACTGGGGAAAAGAAAGGAGCAATATTAACATTAAACGAGACCCATCGGTTCCATAGACTCGTGCTCATATCACTAATAAATCAACATTTAACGGTAACATACGTAAAACGTCTTTGATAATTTTGAGCAAAGAGATGACATACAACGTTTAAAGTTTTAAGCAGCGGTTCTTATTCTGTTTTCACTTAAACAATTGACCCGACCAGCCTGACGCACGTTCAGATGGGCAGCTACCGTTAATCAGCCTCTCTTATCTTACCATTGAAAACGTAATTTAAATGTACAATGTTTAATGATTCAAATCTTAAACTGCATTTTTAAATCTAGAAACATCACATCGTTTTGTACTGTTCCTTAGTTAACGCAAAGTTAGCACGTCGGTTCTAGCTAACACGTCAGACTAGGCCGCAAAATCAACTGTATCTAAATATTTGTCAACTGGTGAGTGTTTTTGCTTATACAAAAATAGTAAATACACAGACTTATCCCAAAACGTCAGAACTTCCGAAACAATTACACATTGTGTACTTATTATTGCAATAAAAACGCTTATACAAATTACCTCAAAGATCTCCCGGGTCGACGTTAGCCGCAGCGACGCAACTGAACGCTGATTGGAGTGTTCCGGTCTTGATCACGTGATCACACGGCAGGTCACTTCCGCTCTTACAGTCGGACAGTTGGGAATTGTAGTTTTCATAAGTAGCCCATAAACCGAATTGTCAATATGTGACCGTGGACAAAAATAAACAGTCTTTATGGGTCAATTTTTCGAAATTGAGATTTTTTAATAATCTGAAAGCTGAATACTTAAGCTTTCTATTAATGTATGGGTTGTTAGGATAGAACAATATCTGGCAGGAACCGTTTATAACACTGGAATCTGAGGGTGCAAAAACATCAGAATATTATGAGAATTGTCTTTGAAGGTCATTTATTCAGAGGCACTGTAGCAGGCCAACCACTCACACAAAAAAGTTTTTATATATTTAGGGTAGGACATTTACAAAATATCTTCTTGGAACATGACCTTAACTCGCTATCCTAATAATTTTTGGCATAAAATAAAAATTGATAATTTTGAGGCATACAATGTTTTTTGGTCTTTTACTAAAAATGTGCCCGTGCTGCATTAGACTGGTTTTGTGGTCACTTGTAAGGAATAACGATTTTTTCCCAATTCAGACATGGATTCTGCTCATTTATAATACAAAAGTTAACCACCTGTAAAATTCTGAGGAAACCTGTAAAATATTAGATAAGTTTGGCCGGATTTTACACTTCAAACTAAACTAAAAGCCAAAGAGACTAATGTGAAACCAAAATATAATGGCTAAAAATACTTAATTATTTTGAAATGCTGAAAAACAAACTGGACTGAATTGCATGGTTTCTAATGTAGTTCCTTTTGCAAACAAGTCTAGACACACAACCAGTAACTTACGTAGGCTATTGACTCTGGTTTCCACCCACACTCTAAACTAAAACTGTATCTAAGCATCAAGATACGGAAAAAGACAGCACATGGCACTAGATAAATGTAAAAACATATGATATCTCTGAAACCTTGCTATAGGCACCGTCACTGCAACAAGTAGTAAAATGTAATTTGTAAAACGGCTAGTTTGCTTGTTTTTTCATTTTTTATTTAACGTTAACTGCTATTTAACATATAGACATTTACATTTTACATTTACATGTACATATTAAAACAATTTTAATTCAAAATTAATTTGCTTGGATTCATTTAATTTATTTGCTCGGATTGTCCCATTGCACACGGTGGTGAAATAAAATGAAGCCACAGATCTTCCATTAAAACAAAAGATTTTTATTCAACTTTTTCTCTGTATACTTTTTATTATAATAAGACACTTCTCTGCTTGTACATTGCTCCCTTGAACTTAAAAATGGCAACAATTGTGTGTGGGAATGTAAGTTGGGGCAGACAAACTCAGATGCATACCAATATACATACGTGTCTATATCAAGGTTCCATTAATAAGCCATAGATGCAACTTTAGGTACCTTGGTATATTTAGAAGTATAATACAATCTCTGAGTATTTCAAGGAATACACATTTCTATTCATTTTAGTGATATATTGGTACATATAACGTGACCACACCAATGGTTTAAAAGGGATGATGAACAGCACTGGAAGCCTATGGGCAAACGGCTTCCAATAAATAGACCAACCAAGCTGAATTCGAGGATGACACCATGCTTGGTAAAATGTCTGTGAGAAAAGGAAAATCCCTTTTTTTGAAAAAAAAATTCTTCACTGCACTTCATTTTGATTAACATATACACACACTTGAATGTATATAATGAAAACCTCCTAGATAAAATGAACATCCTAATAGTGTTGAAAAACTGGGCAAATAGGACTTGTGTTTGCCTTTCACAACACATTCTACCCTCAAAAGAGCACATCACATGTAAAGATCAGAGAGAAGTTCACACATACGTTTTAAATGCCCTACTCACACATACGGATCATCCAAAAGCCCTACGTATTATTTCAAAAGCTACTGATCAGATCAAGGCATTACCAGAAAACAAACAAACCCCAACTTACACCAGAAGGATACAGATGCTGGTCGAAATGAGGAGGGACGCTCCGTTTCTATTTAAACATTAGTTGTTTCTTGCTAATTTGGGTTGAGACTCCACATTAATAGTGTGAGCAGATGTCCATCACAACAAAATGAATGGGCTTGTTTGACAGCAGGCATATTGCACATTGAACCAATGTCTCATTTTGTAACACTACTCAAACAGGGCCACATATTCCTTGGCATTGACTTGTATGATGACTAGTACATTGAAAGATGTGAGCTAAAGTTGCTCAGATGTTTCGGGAGCTCTGCAAATATAGTTGGTGGACAAGGTGGTTCTCTACACTTCCTAGAAATGAATATAAGAATAGTACAATACTTTCATTTTCGACAAACAGCTTTTGACACCTGTTCAAAAAGATGCCCAAGATACAGCCAGTCATTTAAAGAAGGAAAGGATAAAAAACACTGAATATTCTTTGCCCTAAAGGAGAGTTCTGAATGAAGTTGACTGGCTTAACATAAGTGCAAAACAAAAAGAAAATCTGTAACGGATGTTCTGAACAAAAAATAAATTCTAAAGGAGGATCTGACACTAAGGCTAGGAGCTCACAAAAGAAACAGCCTTAAAATGTGATCTATGAATGGGAACGTTCTCTTCAGATCACTTGGTTAAATAATATAAATGTATAATGTTCACTAATAAACTACAATCCCATGCGGATGCCAAAACTTCTAATGAACTATTTGAAAAAACAACAAAATGAGATGAGACCTACGACTTCAAAACAAAGGAAAAAACATGAATGTGGGCATGACAGTGATATTCCAAAAATGTTAGCAATAGTATGGTACTCAATGAGCAAGCACAGTAATTAAAGATCAAAACTGAAAATTAAGAATGTTTCAATTTAAAAATGCATTTAATGATGTGGTATGCCAAAAAAAAAACTCATTTAAAAGAGGGGGAAGGATGAAATGAAACTTGTAAAGGGACAGCTTGAACTCAAAACACATGGAAAAATAATCTATGAAACATTTGCTCTCATTAAAAGAGGAACTTTCCAGACCCAACCTGAAGGAGAATACAGTGACTTACTAAACACAAATTGTGAGATGTGAATACACAAGTACATAACATTGACCTTTGCCTTCTATACCTATGCATCAAGTCACAGCTCTTCTAGAAATTTACACAACATGCCCAGTGTACACAAACTAAGCACATCTTTGTCAGGTTGGTAACATATTGTGCTTGAATATGCAAACATAAATGGGTATCTTGTGGTTAAATGCAATTTCAGTCAAAAGATGTTTCCATTAAAATGGGGTAGAATGTAAAATCTCAGGGTTGAGCTTATTTTTATGGGAACATGACAGAGCACAGAATATAAATTTCAACAACAGGACAAACCCAAAAAAATAAACCAAGAGAGCTAGGATGAGTGTCTACATGGTCTTCGTAACTTATCTTTAACAATAATAAAGTGTTAACATGTTAAGGGGGAAAGTCTTACAGAAAACGTGGCCAAAAATTAGGGATGAATTTAAACATTTCCAAATAAAAAAAAAACTCACTTCCTGTTCTTAGGAGAGGGCCAGTTGCCACGCCTCTCACCACGATTGGCCCCGCTGTTGCCAGCTCCACCCATAGCCCCGCCACCACTGGGCGGACCCCTGGGGCCTCTTCCTCCGCCACCACCGGTATTTACTCTTCTGTTCTGCCTCTCCATTCCAGGGCGCTGACTGGAGAAGCTTCTCTTGTTTGTGGCTAACTCTTTAGCTGTCATCTCTCTTTCAGCACCTCCTCCGCCTCCACCACCTCTTCCTGGTGCATGATGATGGTGGTGATGGTGGGAGGAGTAAGATTTACTACCTCCTCCTCCCTTTCTCTCTCGAAACTCAGTGAAATCGCTGCTTTCGGAGGCAGTTTCCCATTCCTCGTTTGCATGGTCAGAGTTCTGGTTCGAGACATCTGGGGATTTAGCCCCTCCCGCTGGGTTGTGGTTATGATGGTGCGACTGGGAGTTTCCCTGGTAGTGATGATGGTGGTGACTATTCAAATTGTGATTACCACCCCCAAGGTGACTGGTATTATTATTATTATTAGAGGTCGCAGAGACATGGTTTGCATTTGCAACAACGGTGGCAGATGCGTTGGGAGTGCTATTAATTTCTTGCAGGGAATTCTGCAATGATGAAGCAGACTGCTGATGTCCAGCAATGACTTCGATAATTCCACTGCTTCCATTGATACGTGCCGCATTCTCTCGCTCTTGCTTCAGCCTCCGGAATCGAGGAGGCTTGTCCTGCTGATGTTGGGATCGTCCGTGGCGCCTACGGCGAGGAGGGCGCTCAAATTCCCTGTTAGGAAAACCTCGTCCATCTGGGGCAGTCGGAGGAAGTAATTGGTTAACAGAGCCAGTGGTATTCGGTGGAACGTTACTTGAGGACACTGGGGTCCCGACACTTCCGTTCTCTGTGGACCCTTGTTGGACTGTAGTAGGCACAGCGGGATTGGGTGCTGAAGGATTTACACTTTGACTCTGAGGCTGATGATGGTCAGCTGCTTTCTTCTTGTCACCATTCGCTCCACGACCTGAATCTTTAGGAGGGGATGGATGCGTCTGTTGCTTCCGCGCAGCTGTAGATTTTGCAGACCAGCCGTGAGAAGCAGAGCCAGGTCCAGATCTGTGTGCAGAAGACACTCCAGGACCACCTCCACCTCCACCTCCACCTCTATGGAGACCACCCCCAGCACCGCCTCCACCTCTACCACGTCTTGATGGCACACCCCTTGGTGTGAAGACTCTAGCTTGGGAGTTTCTTGTTAGAACTGAAGAAGCTGAGGGGCCTGTTGCAGGGTTCTCTCCTCCGGTGCCAGCCTTGGTATTAGGCTTACGGTCATCTTTGTCAGAATGAGCGACATCACTGCCAGCACTCTCACTGCCCGTTTCAGATCCTCGCTGCCGTCTCCGTTTTGGCACCTCTTCATATTCCGAGCCTTCGCTTCGGGTTTCACTGCGGTTTCTAGCACGCGCCCTGGATTCGGCTGAGAGCCCCCGTGCCTACCACTGCCAGAGGATGGCTCCCGCTTGTATTCTTGATTAGAAGGTCCATGGTGGTAGCCGCTGTTGGGAACTGACCTATAGTCCCTGCTGCTTCTGCCACCTGCTTTCCCACGACCGCCACCACCTCCATTGCCGGTGTAAGTGCCTCTGTAGCCTCTGCCTCGCCCGTAGAACTCTCCCCTGCCACGGCCTGACCGATTACCTCTGGATGAAGACGTATGGTAAGTTGAGCTTCCTCTTTCAGGAGATCGCTCTCTATCCTTTCTGGATTGAGTAGCTGAATAGCCTGAATTTTGGACAGAGCTTTCTCCATTTTTGGACCCTTTTCCTGTACTCCCACCATTACCTCGTTCCTTTTCCGCCAATTCTGGGTTTATTGGATCCAGTTGCATCATCTTTCCCACTGGGTGCAGAGGAGGCATGAGCCCCAGGAGTTGACTCTTGTTTGGTTGTGGTCTGGCTACCATCTTGTTCTTTAGCTTTACCAGAGCCTCCAGTGGCCTTTTCGCCTCCCTCTCCTTCACCACCTTCTCGTCTCATCTCTTTAAGCACTGGTCTCTTAATAGGACCTGCGCGCTTGACTGTGATACCATCACCAGACTGAGTAGAGGGTTTGTTCTCAGCCACCGGATTTGTGGGTTCTTCGGTTTTTGCACTCATTCCAGAGCCTGCCTTCTTGTTTTGGGCTGAGCCACCACTTGTGTTACTACTTCCAGGCCTTGGGCCCCAATGTGTTTCAGTTTTGTGTTCCCTGCTGCGAGAACTGGTTTTAGGGTGGTGGTGCTGCATAGAATGCTGTTGATGCTGATTGTGCGTGTTTCCAATTTTGTCCTGTTTTCTACCTGGAGCGTGAGCAGGTCCAGTGTCTTTGGTTGGGGCTTGATTTTGTAGAGGATGCTTTCCACTGGGATCTTCTCTGGCTGAGGAAGATGATGATGAAGATGAGCAAGAAGAGGAGAGGGACGGCTGATGCAGTGGAGGTGAAGGGTTGCTCTTTTTGGCCTCTCCTCCTTTTTCTCTCTCTCTGCCATTCTCGTGCTTGTGAGGATGAAGGGAGAAATGAGGAGGGGGAGGACCGTGCTGTTGGAGATGCGAGTTGTTCTCTAAAGCTGGGTGATCAGTACGGCCATTACGGTCATAATGGGGATGAGGAGTCCCCCAGATTTGCTGACCACCCTCAGGATGGCCAAAACCATGCAGTGTACCTCCACTAACTGCCCTCTGCTGCAGGTGAGAGCCCATTCTGGATCCATTGTCAGGATAGTTACTGTAGCCTCCACGTCCACCCATGAAGGGCTGATGGTGGGAATGGTGGCTAGCACCCTGGCTCCCAACTTGAATCCCGAGAGGTGGTGGGGTTTGGTTAGATGGACCAGATGGAGAGCTGGGAGCCATGCTCATCGGCTGAATGGGGGTTGTACCTCCCTCTCGCATACGCACTGGAGGAGTGTCGCTTCTAAAAGTTTTCAAAAAAACAAAAAAATTAGTCATGAACATGAAATTAAATGACTTCATAATTTAAACTTTTTTATTTTGACAAATGCTCCCCTCTTACCTTTGACCTTTGCCAACATCCTCCTCTTCTGCACCTTTCTGCCGTAGGGGGGAGCTTAGACCCCGGCCCTCAGTGCCCCCTGGAAATACATCTGGTCCCCAAGCCAGTTTAGGGTCCATGGGGGGGGTGCCACGGTGAGGATGAGAGGGTCCATGCTGCTGCCTATCAAACGGGTCTGAGCCAGAGCCACCTGAATCAGAACGCTCTCGATTCATCATCCCTGAAACAAAAACCCTTATCTTACATTCCCTGGACATCAAAACTTCCTACTATTTACAAACAATTTCATTCATTACTTACCAGAGGGATGCATGCTGGGAGGGTAGTAATCCATGGGTGCAGGACGTCCCTGCATCATACGGGGGTCGATATAGGACATCATCATCCAGCGAGGATCGAAGTTCATGGGCAAAGGTGGTGGACGTCCAATTGAGCCAGCGGGGTAAAGTGTTGGCTGTTTGGGCCCAGATTGTGGTGTGGTCCCTGGAGAGGGGCCCTGCTGATTCTGAGGCTGAAGCTGATTTTGGGCGACCTGGTTATGTTGCTGTTGTTGCTGCCACTGCTGCTGCTGTTTGAGAAGTTGCTCCTGTTAACAAATAAAGAGGATTTTATATGCGTTTGTGTTACATTGAAATCTCAGTATTTTAGGATAGAATTGTTCCTTTTTTGGGATATTAAAGAAAAAATATACAAATTATATTCTTCCTATTGATATAAGGGACCTACACGGTATCAGATTTTCATGTCATTAAGGCCAAAAGAATTCACTATAATATGAATGTGAATATATCAGCCAACGCTTATTGATATCATGGTTATTGTCAATACCAGCATATTGGGTATAAAACAATTTAACAAAAAACACATACATTGCATACTTGGTGTGGAACGCTGACCTGTTGTTGCCTCTGAAAACGAGGAGGAAGCGATTTCTGATACTTGGAAAAGCCCTGCCCAGATGGACCGCTACCCTGCCGTCCTGTTCCACCAACACTCTCCACCTTCAATAAGTCATCTGTACCTTTAGTGCTGCGGATATGTGGCCCACTCACTACAGGTTCCTCCTTGCCATCCCCAGGCACAGAGACATCAAGGGATTGTAAATGCTGGGTGGCTTGAGGCTGCAGAGGCTGTTGAGACTCTAAATAAACAGGAAAATCACGATCACATTACAGAACACTGAATTAAATTAATATACATTCATTCATGCCTTATTAAATCGTATTTTAATAACCAAGAATGTGAGAAAATCTACTGTGAGAATTCTAAAAAACTAACCTGTGATGGAATCATGGCTGCTGTTGCTGCCAGCCCTCTGTCGATTATTTATGTTAAGCCCCAGAGTTGTACCAGTGGTCTGAGGGGATGCAAGAGGTGCTTCTTCTGGATCCACACAGGGGGATGGTGGCTGACTGAGATTAGGAGATGAGGCAGTCGCAGACAAGGAAGGACTGGGGCTGTTGGCAGGAGCATCACAGGGGGAGTTGGGTTTAATGGTCTGTTGCTGCTGCTGTTTTTCATCAAGTCTCTTCAGCTTCTCTGCGCAGGCAGCACGCCGCTCCTCCTGCATCCTTCGTTCCTCCTCTTCACGGCGGCGTCGAGCGCGCTCGACCGCAACGGAAATCTCTGTTGACGACTGCTTCCGACGTTGCCGCCATGTCTCGTCCTCATCCTCTCCCTGTTGCTGGGGGTGCAAGGCACTAGAGGGAGGGGGAGTTGGCCCACCGGGTCCAGTCCCTGCCTGCTGCTGTGCTTGAGCACTGCTGGGCTTCTGTGGGGCCAGGGTGGGGCCGGAGATCACAGACTGATTCGAAGCACGATCCTGTTGGAAGACGTTAAAAAAAAACTTAATCCACACAAACCAACACGCCATTATCGCCAACATGCTCCTGTTAGTGCCTGATATCGCTGTTGTCCTACATCTTGGACCCTTTCTCCATGTACCTGGCGGTAGTAGGAGTAGGGCCCACCACCCAGTCCAGGCCTACGCCCCTGCATATGGGTATACACATCAATCAACGAGTCATCCAGGAAATGCCACAAGCATATTCCTGTCCTCACAGTGACTGTATATCAGCATTGTATGGGAAACCGGCTTCCACAAGCCGGTTGTAGAATGAAGGCTTGAGTCATGTGGAGTTTCTTACCTGATAAGATCCTGTGTTTGTCTGACTGCTCCAGCTATTTCCTCCCTCCTCGGCCCAGCCTGGCTTGCTGGAGGGGTGCACGGAGCAATCATCAGCACTGGAAGGAGGAGTACGTCGTGACTCCCCTCCACTGTCAGATGCACGGGAACGTGAAACAGGTGTAGGTCCATCTTGGGATCTCTGCACCTCCCTTGAATCACTGATACAGCAAAAAATACAAGAATTTAGTGTATATAAAAACTATAGAGCAGCGTTTCCCATACAATGCATTTAATGTATAAAGTATATACTGTATGTATAAAGTATATACTGTATGTATAAAGTATATTTGGCTTCACATTTTTTTGTATCCATCCGTGCTAATGACAGTATCTGTGATCGAATAACTAGTGGATAAACAGCGCTTGCGCGTCTTCTCTCCTTCCTGACTTGTTTGGTGTAAGTGGAGCATGGCTGCATGCACGTCCTCATCTTCCTTGTTCGCATGCACTCTCTCTTCCGATGAGCTCCATGTGTGTGCGGGAGCCCTCGGCCTTTCGAATTTAATTGTCACTTAATTGCATTTAAACTCAAAGTAGCATTCGTAATTGAGCAACACATTGTCGAGAAAGGGCAAACAGCATATAGCCGCTCTTTAATGTAGATGTACTGTATTGCGATTATGTTGCGTTTATAAATCAGAAATTTAGCAGCGGTTAAAGTGACTGCTGGTGGCATCCTGTTGTAAAATACAGCCATGTTCAGACTTGATTTATTTTTTGAAGCTGCTAACATCTGTTTAACATTATAATCATACAGAGTAAACCGTGTTTTAAGAAAAAGTCCTGAACGCTATTTTAAACGCCAGCGCCTGCGTCTTTTTCTGCAGTTCAGAGTGTCTTTTGAGGTTGAAAAAGAGTGTATTTTTCCTTTAAAAAAAAACCACCCTACGTCAAGCTTCTTTTTCACAGTTAATCAATGACAGAGACCTGTCGTTTCCATAACAACATGCATGATCGGTCGAATAGGCTCAAACTCGAAAAAATTAAATGCCGGCCAAAACAGCCGTTGGAGGATAGGTTTGTATAAATGTTAGTTTAATTTTCAATTTCAACAACTTCTGATTGCATTTCTATCGAGTAATTAGTATTGTAGTTTTTAAATATGTGATAAGTTATTGCAAATAACACGCTCTCTGTTTATAATTCAAATTGCCTATGTTTCTCTGGGCTGCCTTCGTGCGCGAAGTCATGGAGTTTGTAACCAAACGCTGCAAGTTTTTATTTTTACTAAAAGCGCTTTTGTCAACTTTATCTTGTAAAAAAAAGTGCTTACACTAACAGGACATGATGATGTCACAAATATGCTATTTAGTTCATGACATCAAAAAAGTGCTTACACTAACACGACGTGATGATGGGCATGGGCCGGTATGATATTTTGACGGTATGATAACCTTTAGCAAAAGCATCAGGGTTTCACTGTGTTGCAATTGCAACACTAAAATGTGTTATTTTCAAATGTCTGCGTATACAAACAACAAATTTTCAACTGGACACAAATACATTTTATCTTTAACTAACATTCATAGAACATATATGTCAGGTAAAAAATAAAGGCTAAAAATGGAATTTTTTTATTATCATTTTCGTCATAGCCCATATATTAGGCCTAAACATCAAACATTGCATTACATTAATTATTTATTTTTGTGTAAACACAGCTCAAACCTTAGAAACGGTATCAAAGAAAATGTTTGTGGTTTTGAAACCTTGACTCTTTCAAACCTTGGTTTAACTTGAAACCGGTATTCGGCCCATGCCTACGTGATGATGTCACAAATATGCTAATTACGATAAGTCACCAGTGCCACAAGTCTGTCAAAATCCTATGGGAAACACTGATAGAGAGTGAATTTAAAAAGCCGTTATAAACTGAAAGCAGAACATTTTAAACTTACTGGGCTCCATTTTTGTTTTCAGTCCTTGCCTCCTCCCCGTCATCTTCACCTTCATCATCACTGAACTTCAGTTTTGCGGAGTAGTCAATTTCCTCCTGTGCCCCTAAAAACAGAGCAACTCATCACATAAAATATCTTCCTATCAACTGGATCAATTCCACTTGACCAGGAAACACCAACATAAATGACAGCAAAGCAATTGCGATAAAAATGATTCAGCTCAAATAATACATCATACTCTGTCCAACTGTGCCACAATAATACAAAAGTTTGCTTACCAGCCCAGCCCTCATCTCCATCATGATCTAGCTCATCCAGCTCCTTCAGGTCATCCTGCTTGAGGATGGAGGGGCGTTTCACCACCTCACCCCGGGGTCCTCCAGGGGGCCGCCCATCTGGTCCTGCTCCACTCTGTGACCGAGAAAACCTGTCAAAAGGGAAACAAATCAGGAGGGGGATAAGAACACCCACAAGGTGGCTACAATGAATTTCAAGTCACCATGAAACGGAAGTTGCGATTTACTTCTTTTTTGAATCGTCGCGACTGAAATTTGAAACAAATTTAGGGCGGGGCTTTATTTTGCCTTTCCCTTTTTGATTGGTTTGTTGTAAGTTGGGCCTGGAGGGGAGGGCTAAAAATGCCTGGCCATTGGACAGTCAGTATAGTCCTACCTCTATTTTGTTGCTGACATCCTGTGGTGAAGAGTTGTTGTTGAGAGGGGTAGAGGAGTTTAATGTTTTAGATTGAATTGCAAATTAATTTTGAAAAAAGAATTGTGTGCACGGATAAATCATTTATAATAATCACTGTAGCACCGTGTAAAACACTTACAATTTTCCTGTTTGATTACATGGTGACTAAGAAAACCTTTCCAATAAAAAACGATATATACTGCATATTCCGCTTACCTGGGGGCCTCATTTGGGGGCTGGAACCTGTAGGGTCCCTGTGGACCATAAGGGGGTGGGAAGGGCAGGTATGGTGGATACATCTACAAAGACAGACAGGAAAGAAATGTCACATGAGTGCATGTGAATGACCACATATGAATGACCCTGTACATTGGCTACCGCCAAAAAATCCTAAGAAACCTGGTGGACATGATGCTAAATAAGCCTAACTTAACATGGCCAAACCCGACTAGTTAACTATTCAAAGCAGTTTTCCACGTCCCTATCACTGCCTTCTAAAAATATACATAGATCTGTTACACAATCAGCAAGTGTGAAAGTAATTATGCCTAGGGATGCACCGAATATTCGGCCACCGAAAATTTTCGGCCGAAAATGGCCCAAAAGTGCATTTTCGGTTTTCGGCCGAAAGACTTTTATCACCGAATCAATACGGCCGAAATGTTGTGATGACACAAACAGATACCGCTCCTTTGATGCATCTGTTGCGGACGTTATTCCTTTAATCGCAGCACTAAAGCGTCTCCTAAATTGCATGCACCCGCAGGGCTCTAGAGTGCGACCAATACTCCTTTACGTGTGTGAACCAGAGGTCGCGTAATCCCCAAAATTCTTTGTCATTGACAGATTTTTTTACCAGTGACGGAAAAATCTGATGGCCGCCCGTCTGGGAGATTACAATGAGGGCAATTTGTAAACCCCCGTTTCCCTTCAGCGTGATATGCTCGCGAAGCGATCTGCGTGTCGTTGTCATTTGACTGACTAGACATGTGATGCGATTTGGGAAAACCCGTCGGATGTCGCGCTGTGACGCGGGAAAGACATTTCACCTATCAAACTAAACCACATAACATGAAGAATGAAGAAGTATTAATGCACATTTCCCGCCAGTCCTGTGTAAACTATGGCATGCAAAGTTTTTTATACAATGTTTTCGTGAGATGACAGAGCTCTCAGTCTACAGCACCAGGAGTAATGCCCGCTCCACTGCTCACGCGAGCCGGACCGCGATCGCAAAAACATACAGAGATGATCAAAAGTCCAGACACTATGCACATGATAAACAACTTAAAACTTGCTTCACTGCTTATTAGTTGATGTCCGTAATGTTTGTCACTTTCCTTGTGTAGTGATAATGGCAGAGCTCTCGTTCTTTAGATGTGCGCTGCACCATTTTCCTTTCGTTTTATTCCAACGGTTTTGTACAGTATTTTTATAGACTTCAACACTAGGATTTTTTTTTACTAAATTGTTATTAGAGTAAGTCTCTTACCACTGTAAAGTGTTTTTTACTTGTGATATTGGACTGTTGGGCTTTTATTTTCATAACTTAACTATAAACACGTTTTTCTCCAAATTCCGTTTATGAACATATAGCGCTTCAGACGACAGAATAAGTAGGTTATTCTATTCTTACGCTACTTATTATCAACTTTGCACATCTGCAATTCTTGGTGCATTTGTTGTTGTTAAAGTTCTACAGTTAACATATGGCCCATGGGAGTCTTTGTTTTGATACACTATTATGTTGAAGGCCTACAGAGAAAATATTGTTGTATCTTTAAGCAGTTGCACTTGTTCTGAATAGACTTTCTTGTAGTAGTCCTACAGAGAAAAATGTAAAATGCACTTGACCTAAATGCACTTTGTTTTCATGAGAGAACATTTAATTGTACAACTTTTCAGCAGGCCAGTACATTATTATTTAATATACACATGAGTGGGGTCAAGATAAACATCTTAGTGGAATTTTATTTTATACTGTGCATTGTTGCAATGTGCTAAATAAATATTTGCATAATTTGTAATTGATTTATTCTTTGAAACTTTAATATTTATGCAATTGCAATGCCTTGATTTTGGTTAAGTTAGTACACAGTCATAGCCATAAATGCAAGGGTACTAATAATTGGCCTAATTTCTTTCGGTGTTTCGGTTTTCGGCCTTGGTTTCCTCTTTTTCGGTTTTCGGTTTCGGCCTAGAATTTTCCTTTCGGTGCATCCCTAATTATGCCTTTAATAAAAATACTAAAGCAAAACATTCAAACATACGAATGGAGGCATGATCCCTCTGTAAGCCTGGAACTGCGGGCCAATTGGTGGCTGGGGAAGGGAAAGTGCGGGGTTACCGGCTGGGGGGTTTCTAGGCTGCCCAAGGGAGGACGCATTCTGCTGTGGGACAGGAGGGGCCCCAGCAGCACCCTCCATCACTATGGTTCCCCCAGCACCGCCCTCCGCAACACCCTCCCCAGCCAGGGTGGGTGCCAATGCCCGACCCCCACCATCCCGCCAACTCGTCACGTCTGGAAAACAAAGATTGTTGTTTATTAGTTGCTAAATATATGTAAATCAGCATCAATCAGAAGGATGAGAGGACATTTATACAAATAGCTTTAAGAACAATAGGGAAGGCATACTTTGGGGGCGGAGGCTTGGTCCGGGCCCATACCACTGATCTGCAGTGGCCTGTTCTTTGCCAGCTTTGTCCTGGTCTCCAGCCGCCTGCAGGGTGGGAAATTCCTCGCGAGAGAATGGCGACTGTTGGTTTGATCCCTTTCCACCTGTAAAAAAAAAATACCCAGGGAGGTGATATACGAGTTGTACTTCATGGTTGATTTCAACGAACTGAATTAAAACTAGTTGATTTGCACAGCAGTTCAGGCTTTTGTATTTGTTTTCTAAAATTGACCTTTTATCACTATATTTTCCATTCAATTAAATAAACCAGAGAACTTTTGTTATTTGTATATTTACTAATCTTATTTAGAATTTACTAAATTAAGCTCATATTTAATGCCTTTGCCCTTTTAACCTTACAGATGTCCCATATAATATGTAGTATTTGTTGTTAAAGCAACACTTTGTAGATTTTCAACCTTAAAATAATGTCTTAAAAATTATTTAAGTGGTAGAATTCTACTCCCGCTGCTACCTGTGCAGTCTCATAGCGGCTACAACCACACTGCAAGTTCTGTGTTCGGCTCGGTACACACATCCCCGCCCATCCCTGTCTGGGAAGAGTTTCCAAACGACGTTTCTGCATTTGTTCCATCGTTTCCGTTCCATCGGTTTAGTCAACAAATTCATGCGTATTGCGCTGCCCACGGTAGTGTTTGCTTGATACCAAAATTTTGGCTTCGGTACGTTACCAGAATCTAATACAGGTAATATCGGTACCAAATCGCTACCATAGGTGAAAAATAACCAGCCCCAAAATAAATTATTTGAAAAAATAATAATAAGACTGCATGAAACTGCTGCAATGAATATTTTATATATTATTTTACATATTTATTATACCGTTTTATTTTTACACTGTATTACTGAAAAATGTTTTGGTTATATAGACTTATCATCATTATCCTACAAATATGAACATTTAAATTTTGAATAACAAATAAATGTTTCAAGTAAGTCTATTTAATAGTAGCATTCAAGATGAAAACTGAATGATCAATAAAAATAACACACTTCACTGTAAAAAAAAAAAGCAATGACTAAAAGATATATGCTACAAAAAATAATGCTACAAAAGTTTCATTTTCTCTTTAATATTTGACACAGATGTATTAGGTTGCTGTCACTGTTAGGCAAATTATTTTTTTGATGCGGATATACATTTAAAAAACAATGGACTGTGCTAATGTGAAGCTTTTGGGTTTTGACATAACAGAGTGTGTATTTGACAGTATAAGAACATATATAAGACGCGAAAGAGAACTTCAGGATGATGAGTAGAACTGATATGTATGGAACAGAGCCACAGTTATATATATATATATGTTATGTATGCCGTTGAATGGGGATGTACAGATGCATCGCAGCATGTAGAATATACGTTACACTGTAAAACAATCTAAAGATCACTCAGCAAAAGTAGAAAGAGCCGAATTTATAATAAATCACTCACAGTGTCTCAGTTTAATGGTGTTGCCGGTTCTGCGTCAGTTCTGTGGCATACTGCCGCATAGCGGGGAACTTTGGAACAGCAGCTTTCTGGTATTGAACCATTTGAAATCTAACATGTACCAGTATATTTCAGACAAATATACCGGTAAATGTAACAGACAATCAGCCACCAAAAACCAGACAGATTTTGCCCCCCATTGACTCCCATAGTAGGAAAAATTACGTAAAATGTTTTTGTTCTGTTGTACACAAAAGAAGACATTTTGAAGAATGTAGGAAAGCAAACAGTTCTCGGGCACTTTTGACTACCATTGTATTTTTACCTACTATGGGAGTCAATGGGGGGCAAAATATGTCCCTTGTGAAGTATCCCTTTAATCACTGTGTAGGTTAGTTACATTGATGTGTTATATTTTTAATACTAAGCTGTATTGAAAGAACAGTTTTCCACACTGAGGTGTGAAAACAGTATAATAACTCACCATCTCCTTGCACCCCATGTGTAACACTGGCCTGAGCCCAGGACTTTGGCCCTACGGCTAGAGCTGGAGTAGGGGCCTAGAAGACATACTGCAGTGTCATATGTGAAACATCTTATTCTTGCACGTTTAAACCCAAATATTCACAGTTCTTAACCCATTTTCTGATGCATCAATAAAAAACGAAAGCTTTATGGTGCAGGATTGATTTTGTCAGACTGTGTGTCATGTTTGTGTGGTGGCACCTCTTGAGCTGGGGGTGTTCTCGGCACGCTCGGTGCAGATGTCTGTGAGACCACAGGCTGCTGCGACTCCGGCTGCGCTTCTGACAATACATCGGTACTGCAGGAAAGATCAGAAAGTAAAAAGGATAAGAAATAACTCAACCAGTGTGGTCATGGATGGCAGGCAAAGTGATTAGAATATGTGGGTGAAAGGTCTCCAAAGATAAGGGATGGGTACCGAGACCCGGTATTAAATGGGCAATTAAATCTAACCGAAGCAAGAGAGGCCTGCATTTCTTTAGATGTTGTTCTGGGATCTTTTAAGACCTCCAGGACGAGTCGTCGTTGTGCTCGTGGAGTATTTTTGGTAGGCCTGCCACTCCTGGGACGGTTTACCACTGTTCCATGCTTTCTCCATTTGTAGATAATGGCTCTCACTATGGTTCACTGGACTCACAAGGCCTTAGAAATGGCTGTGTAACCCTTTCTAGCCTGATACATTTCAATTACTTTGAGCACTTTTCCACCATCCCGCCAAATCGTTCTCATTGCTTAATCGTTCCACTCCTTGCCGATCCATGCCAGCCGGTACGTAAACGGTTTCACTTTCCACCTCTGGGCTGATAACGAAAATTTTAAGAATATAAACACAAACACGTGACACATCTCTGGGGTAACACAAGACACTGAGCTTTAACTGCTCTGCGCGCATTCATTAGCACTGAAAATTCCAATCCGAGAGCAGTTTGTAATCGTGTCGTGTCGTACCAGGCTCACGTGGAAACATAACTGTAACCGTTTCAGACTGTGCTTAGAATGATTCGGTGCGATGGTGGAAAAGCGCTCTTAGTTTCTCATCTGTTCTTGAATTTCTTTAGATCGTGGCATGATGTGTTGCTTTTTGAGATCTTTTGGACTACTTCAGTTTGTCAGACAGATTCTACTTAAGTGATTTATTGATTCAACAGGTCTGGCAGTAATTAGGCTTGAGTGTGGCTAGTGAAATTTAACTCAGTTATTCAATTCATCAGTTAATTCATGATTTACCAGGGGGCAATTAATTTTTCACATAGGGTCAGAAATGTTTGGATTGTTTTTCCCTTAATAAGTAAAATCATAATTTAAAAACTGCATTTTGTATTTACTTTGATGGTTTTCTTTGAGTAATAAATACATTTGTTTGATGATCTGAATCATTTAAGCATGACAAATATGCAAAAAAACTAATACTATACTTCACATAGGCAAATACTTTTTCACACCACTTTATGTATACTGAATGCTAGCAGACGTTACTTGAACCGTGACATTCTTTATATAATTTATGCCAACCACCCTATTTAAAACAACTGTAAATTCGATCATACTGGTTTCCATAACCTTAAAACGATGCTAATTCCACATGGGTGAAAAGAAAATTACACATTTAATACATTTTCTATTAGTTAACTGCCTATATGTGTAATAATTTATTATTACACTGAGAACGGAAATAATTCAGTGCCGTATACACAAAATAAACATGCACAAATATATAACTATTTAGAGTAAAATTCTCTTATAAAGATTTTGAAATGTATTTTAAGCCGCAGCAAACCAACCCCCTCCTTCTGATTTCGCTGGTCCATCCCCAAGACATATCTTTATATCAAAAAAGATCCGGACTGATAAGCAGTATCGATAAGAGTAGTAATACCGTTAAAATCTTAACGATACCCATCCCTACCTATCTTTGCCTGACTCTTCTTCTGGCTAATTAAAACCAGATGGAGAGAAAAGCTCTAAGAGCTTCTTGTGAAAAAGGATGTGACTTGATTTATCTTGGCAAACTTGCTGATTCTTAAATCTGGAATCTCTAAAATGGGTAAGAGAGAACCACACTGATGAGGTTTTAGAAAGAAAAAAACATTCTGAAATACTCGGTTGGTTACTAGATGTGTAGAAAGATGAACATTCCACACCTCTTTGGGTCTGCTTGTTCCTGCTTGCTTGCCCATCCTGTGCCGTCTTTGGGAACGAGCGTGACGTTGGGGTCGTTGCCTTTGTTCTCCGCCTTCAAACTAGGCAAGTTGGCAGGGGGGGGCATGCGCCGTGCAGAGGCAACTTTACCAAGAGACTGTAAGCCATGACGAGGGGCAACTAAAAGCAGAAAAGTAAACAGGAGGGGGGTAAATAAACAAAAAGCTCAGAAAGTTAAAGAGGATTAGTTTCAAGGAGTTAACTTAAAATTTACCACTTAAACAATGACCAAATGAAAAATACATTTAGCGGTAAGTGAAATTTGACAGTGTTGCCAGTTTCACACAGTGAAAAGTACATCATTTCTTGGACCTGGAGCGGCCTGGAGGACTGGGAGAATTGTACTTGGGAGAACTGGGACAGCTGCTAAGATCTGGTAGGTCAGCTACTGAATAAAACATAAGTAGGGAATGCGTGGAGGGAAAACTATGATTACAAGAAGACCTCTGTCTGAGTTCAGTCCTCAACAGTTTGACAGGCCGCACTGAACTATCCTAACAGAACTAGGCAAAGCCTTATGGAACCATGAAGTTCACTAATGTTAGGTTCGCCAAGGTTTATGGAAAAAAAACCTAACAAATATTACAGAATTCCTACAATAGATCAACATAAGTCTAAATGGTTATTGGTTCACGCTGCTTAGCGCAAACTTACAGAAGCCGAAGAGCCGTTTCAGAGGCAGAACAAACTTTGGATTATCGCCACATTTTGATAACACACACCACAAATACACAATATGTTATGTAGACTTCAATTACTAGGCAAGTAGGCGAGAAGGCAAATTAAATCAGTTTTACTCACCAACAGGCTTCTGTGCTTCAAGACTCTTTCCTTTGTAGGTATCAAACAGGTTGAGAGACGAATACTTGGTTTTGCCATCCTTCCCCTTTGCCGTTTGCCCAGAGCGCTCTGACATTGCGCTGTACGCTCATTGAGTATGATGAGTCCTGAGACTGAAAGAGAGAGAAAGTGAAAAGTAAGTGTTGACAGAAAGCGGTGCAGAGGTGAAGAGTGTTCATTTTCAAGCCTTTATGTGCTTACAGAATTAAAACGAACAGGTGGACTAAACAAACGGGTGAAAGAAAGACAAGGGGGAGTCACTCGTTTGAAACTGATGTATTGATCTGTTGCAAAGAAGAAATTTAAGATTTAAAATGCAATTGTTAAAAAAAATATGAAAAAGAGCTTAAAAACAAAGAGAAGCAATAAATCATTGAATGGTATGACCAAAACAATATTAAATGACCTCTTTTCTGTAGACCAGGCATATATGGTGTGATGAAATAAGCAGTGCTGTAACTGTATAGTACAGAACTAAAAATGATATGATCCTAACTTTTTCCATCTTTATGTAACAATGTCATTTTCATTGGGTGCGGATGGTAAAATACAATGCGAGCGCAGGCCAGCATGGGAGTGGGGACAATCATGCTCTGTTATGTCCAATCCGCACTCCAACTGTGTACACTTAAGTCATAAAAAAAAACACAAACAGAAAGCGGGAGAGAGTGTGATTATGGCGTCTGCAGAGTTTGAGCATCATATTAGGCAAATAAATACTAAAGAAACATCTCCCGGACTAGCCATTTAAACTTGACTCGCACACACAGCCCATTCATAATGCTCGTTTATAATACTTTAGTCAGGCTCAACACCTCAAGTCTCCACAAGTGCATCTGGCAATACGGACGAGGCTTGACGCGCGTGTCAACTCCGTGTTTCAAACAAAGCATTGGGTTTAAATCCAAAATATTTCCAAATAGGCGCTTTTGCATTTCGCTTTGAAACCAAATCTTCCGCCATTGTTTGTCCATTAGCTCTCCTCACGTGAAATTTGAAATCTGACACCTCCTGCAGATCTTTATTGCGACACTCGTTCCGCTTACGCTAAATTGAGAAGGCGCGTTATTGTAGTCAGTCACAAACTGAATTAAGTGCTTTTTGCTATAAAACTTAAAAATGACGGTGGGGTCTGCTTTATTGCCTCCACAGACTTGAGTCGACTGTCATATGAGAATATTATTAATAAAAATAGCACTGCGATCATTCATAACTTTAGCACATAGAGAAATAAAAAAGACTATGCAAAGGCAGACTGGGGTTACCATGGTGATGCATTATAAATGATGTTCCTCTGTTTCTGCTTTGAGAGGGGCTGCATCCATGGCAACACCAGGGCAATGTTTACTGCTGGCCTGTAAAATCTACTTTCATACATTAGCTCAATACATGACGTTTCAAACTGGTTTTTAAAATAAACATAGGCTATGGACTCCAGCTAATGTGGAACCAAAAACTATGGCTTTGTATCGCAGGCTATGATATAAAGGTACAACAAGTTGTAGCCTTAAAACACACATTAAAGTCAGAGTGAAATAAAAAATTACGCCTATTTTTCATGAAATATTGCAGCATTTATTGTAAATAGTTTATCATTGTGGGTCATTCTCCTTTAAAAAAATAGTGTGCCCTCATAATTTTCAGTTAAAATCAGAAAATGCACTTCCGTCCTGTATTGGCTTGGGCAGCGCATCCGTTAACTCATCCCTTCCAACTGTCAGTCTGCTACCAGTTCTATTTCAAAATGCAACGGCTGTTTTATACATCCAATCACAGAGAAAGACGAAAGCCACGCCCACTATTCTTCTCCTAAATTTTTTTATTTAATTTCACAAATGATTCAAAACACGGAAGTAGAATGAACGTAACTTCCGGTTTACGGGGACATAGGGCATTTTCCAAATGGCATTTATGCGCACTTGAAGGGCCCTTCGCGAAAGGGACGCCATTTGTAGGGGTGTTCCAAACGAAAATGAAGTGAAAAAAACAAAGTGAAATAACACATAATTACACAATGTTTAACAAGAAGTATTAAAATATTGTTTATAACAAACAAGCGCTGGATTTAGAGTGCACGTGCTGCATTGTCAAACTGACATTTGGCCAGTCATTCCCTTTGTGAAGGGAGTTCCAAACGCATACACGACAGACAGTAATGTCCTACACCCTTCAAAGAGTTAACTTCAAGGGCTCAGGCCTTCGAAGGGAGTAGGGCATAGTGTCCCTAGGGAAAATGCCCTTAGTGTCACGAAACCTCTCCTTTCAGCTACATTCTACCTCACTGTCGTTTTTGAAAAATGCTATTAAAATGGGCGTGAACGCTGTTAGCAGAATTTCCGTTTAAAAAACGACAATGGTACCGGCATGGGAGACGGGCGCTCCAATCACAAGGCGCTGTCATGAGTAATTAAGAGAAAATTATTCTCATTGGTCAAGAAAACACAGACTCATGAATAACAATAGTATGTCATCGATGTACTATAGAGATATGCCCTAGAGGACAACCGATTCATCGTTTTTGTCGATTAATCGGAAACGATAATTAGATCTATCGGCAATAATCCCCACCGATATTTTTCCTGGTTGTGTTTGATCCTGACGCAGTGGGGAAAACTCAACTGTGATTCGCAGGTGGAGAGTATAGTGTAAAACAGCGACCTCTAGACGTGGAAATAAAACTGACAGTCTGTTTGGCTTGGAGCCACCAGACCACAGTCTGCACGGAGCAGAATACATCAGATGGGGGTTTAAAAGTTTCACGATGACAAGGTAGAGCTAGTTGTTATTGATGTAATACACTTCAGTGCTAATTTACTTTGTGTGTTTTTTTTATTTGAAACAAACTATTGGTAATTAATCGTTATCGGTACGGTATCGGTATGACCACTTTAGTTACTGTAATCGACAAAATCCAATATCGGTCGATTTCTAGTATGCACGTGTCGTCACTTTCCCACGTGAACACGCTGGAACGCGCCTGCTTGAGTGGTAAAACACTGGGCAAAATGAATGGTTACAATATCAGGAAACGCAATTCCAAGCAACATGAGTCTCTAAGAACACCTGATTCCTTTGTAAGTCATAAGGTAGTCATAAGGATCACCGTCAAGTCCAGCTGCTTGTAGTTTCAGCAAATAATTGCATGTTTTAGCCCCTATTGAATGCAGCCATTTTGCCTTAGTTTTACCACTCAAGGGAGCGTGTCCTGGTGTGTTCAGGTGGGAAAGTGACATCCTCTGACGTTGGCCAGATGAGCATTTTAAACCCAGAAGGCAAAAATAGCACAAAAAAGCTAGAAATTAACTAGTTTTCTCTACTGAAATAACTTACAGTTGCTAACATTGTTTTCTATGATGTGCAACACAATCAACTTTGTTTACATCTAAATAAATGATGTTTAGTGTTTTGTGGCTCTTTAAAAACAACCTTAAGACAACAAATACACCACTACACATATCACAAGTGATACTACAGTAAACACAGAAGATAAACAGATCATTGCTGCACCTGTTTATTTCTCAAAACTGTTTTACATATATCACATATTTGCTCAACACTACTAATAAAATCGAAAGACGTCAACATAATATTATGATACAAAATAATCGGACCAAAAAGCTAAAAGTCAGCCAAACCAAAAGGCAAATAATTACGTTACAAAAAAGTTACCATGGCAACCGCAGCTTTCGCCACACATCCAGTTACTACAGTTAATTTCATTACACTAATGTGGCAATTTGACATCATCCCCCACGATACCCACCACTAAACACAATAAAAAAGGTTAAAAATAAACAACAAACCAATTTACCTGTTTTAAGAAGATCCCTTTAAAATGTAATACTTTACAAAAACAACAACAACGGACTATACGTGTTGAAACTATGAACACCGTGGTAAATGTAATTAAGAGAAAATACCATAGCTTTAATATACCAGAGAGACAGCAGATACGTTAAAATCGCATAATTATCCGTTAGGGACGAGCAAAAACGTCGACCAACCTTTATACGGATTCTCTTTTTAACAAATGAACACAAATATAGTGAACATAAATCGTTTTGTTTGAGGCAGATCCAGAATGCAGTTTAGGAAAAGCGGCGACGGTCAATTGGCAAATCTTGTAAAATAATCCCTACGCAACATGAAGCAGATCTGGCCGAACCGGAGCTGCGCAGAGATTATTTTACACGCTTTGCCAACTGACTGTGATGACACACAGTAAGGTTTCACCAAAAAACATATGTTGTTTGTCCAACCACACATACAGTCCGGTATCTGAATTTAAA
The DNA here is from genome assembly GCA_006030095.1 of Triplophysa siluroides. Taxonomy (NCBI): domain Eukaryota; kingdom Metazoa; phylum Chordata; class Actinopteri; order Cypriniformes; family Nemacheilidae; genus Triplophysa; species Triplophysa siluroides. The sequence continues at coordinate 1,498,889 of VCII01000202.1, read as the reverse complement.
AACGCGTATGCTGATATATTATAATACCGGTAAAGTGTGTATCTTCACTGGTTAACCTGTTTCTTATAACCAAGGCCTCCATGTTTCCTACAGGGAGGAGGGGGCAGACCTGTTTCATAATATACAATCACCTACCCGTTAGATATCACTTAAATCGAATGCAATAATGCAAGGCACATGACTGATAAACCGGAGGATGAAAAACATAGCACATTAAAAGAAACGAGCCGTATAATTAATGCTGCGGATTTTACTTAAAGATTTGATGGCGAGAACAAAACAAAATGGCGGCGGTGAAGTGAGGCCAGAGAGCAACAAGCACATTAGCATCAGGATTTGAGACGATTAAACGACACATATTGCATCTGGAATCCTGATTTAAGGACTCCGAAGTATGCTTTAGTACATGCTCATCGAGACAAGACCACCAGACCTTTACCATTTTTTACAAAATGCCAAGCCACCTGTGCGACATGCAGACTCAGTTCAAGCGCTTTAAATTTCTTACGGCTTGGCAAACTACCCCGACATGGACATACACATTTCCCAAATAATTGGTAATCTATAATAAATAATAGACAACAACATAAAAACAAGTATTATACATGGTCACCGGAATGTGGAGCAAACATTAAATTACGCTGTTAGCATGCTAACATTAGCACCGACCAATAAAAAGCAGGACAGCTGGACCTCAACAATATGATTATAAACAGTTCTTTAACAGCGCTATTTTGAGCTATGGCGCATCTACTAACCTGGTCTTGTCCCGACTGGTCTCGAGGTTGTATCGAAGAGTTATTAGCAATAATCGTGACCTAGCTACCGTTAGCACAAGCTCTTACAAAGGCTTGAAACAGGATTATGTGGAAGAGATTTGATGGGGATTGCTGAGGACGGATGTGTGCAGTGAGGCTTACTTGTACTCCCTTTTCTTTTTTTCCGCAAAACAAATGAAAAAGGAAAAATAAAATAATATGCGGGGATCGATCCTTCACTATTAGAGCCGTCAACGGCTTCTGAGGATGGTAGCGCAAAGAGGGGCGGATGGGAGCATCGGAAGGCGGGGCTAAATTCACATAATAAGATCCAAACGGAGCTCTCGGCAAATTATCAATGTTAATATAACGTTAAGAGTCATTTGCATTCCTGAAAATGGGGCCAATGCTACTTCTAGAGATGCGACGATCAACCGCCGACATTTATCGCCGATTAAAAAAAATCAAAACCCGATAGATTAACTGAGTTGTTTAATCTCCAAATTATATAACGTCTATAGAATAGTAGCCTACACAATATGTGTTGCAATAAATAAATGCAGGTGATGAATTCAGTAAGAGACATTTATGTTACACGTGCTAGTGAACAACTATGAGTTTATACACGAATGAGTTGACTAATGACACTTAATCACGATGACCAATATTTTACTTATAGTGTATAAAGTAACACAGATCAAATTTATTAAATAAAAAAACACAGATTCAATGATTTATGTAGTATTTGCTCAGTCATTTAAACCATGGCGAATGCCTCACAACAATACAAACCTTGGATTTGTCTTTAAGATTCAGTGCATGCTTCTTATATTTCAGACTAATTTAACGTGATGCACCACAAAGTGACACAATAATCTTTGTAACATTTGTTTTAACCATGAGTAGGCACCGGCCTCAGTTTTGGCAGCCACCTCCAGGGGATGGTGTCAATGACATACCAAATCTCACAATAATACACTGCAGACTATGTGATGCGTCAAATACCTTGTGATGAAATGATGCAAACATACAGCCTACAAATCAAATATATTATTTTAAAAAATGCATACATAATCCAACATTTAAACAACCATATTATATTTTTTAACAACTTTATATGTTCACTAAACATACTGGTAAAGAGTAGTGTATGTCAAAGACAATTCTTCCTCAACCCAAAAGTAAACCGTCAAAAATGTTATAGTTTACAGTATATCACAGGTTCGTCTAATAATGAAAATCTGTTTCAAAACCCAAAGGATTATCCAAATCTTGACGATATTGAAGTTTAAGGAATATCAGTTGTCTTTTCCCCATGTAGGAGTTTTCTCAGAAACAAAGTATATTGGTAACAAAATTTAATCTACAAAAGCCATCCATAAGATTATGTGTTTAGAATATTCTAAAATTTGCACACTTGATTTGTATTTGTTGTGTTTCAGACCCATTTTGTATAGAATTTACTGTCATTTTAATTTAATTTTCTCTCGACAGATATGCTTGAACCAAGATCAAGGGGAAGTGGAGCCAAATTTCAGGAGAGAACGGGATAGAGACAGACAGAGAAAATCCTTCAAAACTGTTAAGGAGATGGTAACAGTGTTTTTCTTAATGATGTTATTAATAATTTCAACATTAATATTTTTAAGAATATGAGATATACTCAAAATGCATTTTATCCAAAAACTAAAAATCCTTTAGCATTTACAGTGTATCTGATGCCTTTCTATAAACCGGGCAAGATTTTAAAAAGTCAAGTTTACCCACAGATTACAGTATCAAGCTAAAATTGTAATGACAGAAAAAAGTTGAGCATATACATACTATGCGTGCACTTAAATAAATGTCTACCCTCCTCCTGCTACACAGGGGCAACAATGGTCGAGGTGGAGACAAGAAAAACTGATCAGTTCACCATTTCTCTAGTCTGGGTGATTTTTCTTTCCCGGTTGAGCTTCTGTTTGATGTAAGGGGAGCCAATGGTGATGCAAAACAAGGACTGCTTTGAAAATTTTGTTTATTAACACGTGCAGACCCCAAAGTGGAAAAAACGAACAATTGCAGCTTTAAGATAGCCGGAGATCATTTTCAATAGCTGATTACCATCATCACCATCATATGCATTCACAGCTTGAAAGTAAGCACATTGATTCTAATGTTATGAGCATATATTACAAATGGGATCACTGTGTATGAGAAACTTGTACTGTATGATTTTGTGGTGCCTTCACTATTGCATTTACATTTATATTTACACTTAGTCATTTAGCAGACGCTTTTATCCAAATCGACTTACAAATGAGGTAAACAATGGAAGCAATTGGAACAACATAAGGACAACAAAAAGCATAAGTGCAATAAAACTAGTCTCATATAGCCTACCACAGTATGCAAAGGTAAGTGTTTTTTTTGGCACTATTGTCTAAAGCTTAATTTTGTTTGAACAACTTCTGTTATGCTAGAATTACAATTTTACCCCTGTTTTTTATGTTTATTGAGGGTGAAAAAAGATATTACTGTAACACTACGATTATCATTGTAATTTCAAAGGCTATTATGATCTTCATGAACTTCATGATACTGCCATTATTATTCAAACAACTTTATAATTATTTTGTACTACAGTATTTATGTCAAAAATATATAATGAATAATACCCCGAATATAAAGTGCCAATAGGAAAGTACACTGTAAAAACGTTTTTGACTGTAGTCAACTAAACTTAATTGACCATGTTAATCCAGTTGATTTGTCCAATCTATCTGATTTGAAAGTTGGTACAACTGAAAAAAAACATGCAAACTTAAAAAGATGAGTTGAGACTCCCGAGAGTGTCATTTCTATTTTACACTTCGGGGTGCTGGTATAATTTAATTGAATAATTGAATAGCACATGTCAGTAATGTTCTTGAATACTCTTGAATGATCACAAAATTGACAACTGTAACGTATAAATCCAGTGGTAAATAAACTCCAAATTATTCTCGAACAACTAACTGATACAGTCATTAAAGTTATTGGGATCTCAGCGCAATGTTTTCAATCTTATGAAAGACGAAAACCGTTCGCAATAAAACAAATCATTAGTTAGGCTATAATTTCAGTTGCAGTTATGTGAAAAAAATTGTAGTTCGTTCGTGGTGAGAACAAGTGGAAACTCAAAAAACAGCAATATTGGGGAACAGGACAACTTTTCTTAAGATTAACAACACATACCATTTTCAAACTTTTTACCTATTTTTTACAAGAAATGTTTCGGATGCAAAAAAGTTGCAATAAAATATATGACCAACAGGCACAAGTCTCAAAATGGAATTATGAGATAACGTGCATAAACGTTGATTTTATGTTGAAAACAGCAAATCACAAAATAAAACTTACACTGGGTTTTCAAAGAGGGGTCACATATTGTATTTTTGAAGATTTGTTTTGTACTAGTTGCTAAGATATAAACAAAACATAATAAAAAAAATTACCAATTACATTTATTAAAAAAAATTATACAAAAAGTACATTTCAGTTTTTTAGATGTGGTCATTTTCACATCTCTTTATGTTATTAGTAAAAAAAACATCTCATTGTTTTATTTAGTCAGTGCAGGAAAGGCACAAGACAATGGAATCCAAAAACAATCGTTATGACATTACAATTCTAATTCTGCTGTTGAAGGCCTCCTGAAACTTTGACTGCTTCACCATGTGTGTGTTCTGACCTCAAAGATTTTCCTCATGAATTTGCCTGTCAAATCAGCTCGAAGCCTCTCCTTAAACAGGCCCAAGATCGGTGCCGCTCCTAGAATGACAAAGAGGCACAAAGCTGAGTCAACAGGACCAGAGCCAAGTGTCCCCTGGTTTCTGCCTTCTCGTCAAACACCTGGCAGTAGGGATGAAGTTCCCATGGAAGTGGATCAAACAGTGGATGAGGACTACTTCATGAATTGTAGAGTAAAACACCCACTCCCATCCGATCATCTTCCGTAGCAAACAAAACTTCTATATATTTTCATGTTTTAATCTATGACATAAAACACACCACCCGCTTGTGATTTTTTAAACCTTTATTGTGTCTTTAAAACGGACAAAACGTGTAAACATCATGAACATCTGTTAATAACAGATCTTATTTTTTGCGATCTTCCAAAAGTCCATAGGAAAAATGCACAGGCTTTCTGTCGAGGGAACTAACTAGGCGCTTACTTAAGTAAGCCTACAAAAATATGTCATCTCTGAGCCAGTCCAGTATTCTTATGCTGCATATGAGACAACTCAGATTTTGCGGATAAGAGGGTATAAGAGCGCGCCCCGTGGGAGCAAAAACACTCAGCAAAGTTTCTCCTTACGATATCAGAAAACAATTCCGTGCAACATTTCAGTGTCCAGGAACACCAGATTCCTTTGTAAATCGTAGGGGAGTCGTAAGGATCACAGTGTTTGTAATTTCAACAAATAATTGCTTGTTTTTGTCCCGGTTACTCTGTTTCTCCTATTCTCCTTAGCCAATTTGCTGGGTATTTTGCCACCCAGGGCGTTTCCCGACATGTAAGTGAACGTACCTCTGAATTTGAGGCAGATCGATGGTTTTGGTTAGAAGGGATACATTAGCTACCTCCACTGGGCATGCACACTTCCATTATCCCATAATTTTTGTCATGCTGACTAGTATTTTTTATTATTATTGTAAGGTTAGGTTTAGGGTTGGAGACGGCATTAGCTAATGTAATTTATTGTGATTTTATGGCGAGATTTTGCATCACTTCCGGCCGTAGCTATATCCCTTCTAGCCACAAGCCAGTTCCATCAACCCCAAACCTCAGCGAGACGCGTCATTTGACTTCACGGACAAGATGGCGGCTAGCTCTTCTCATACGTATGTGAATCGTAAACAAACTTTAAACTATTTTTACATCATGTATTAACATAAACTTTAAAATATCCTTACACTGTTTATGAACTAATGCCCACGTTTGAATAGCTACCATATAACGATAACCTAGTGCTCCACATTCTCTCTGTTTCTCTGTGACATCAAGTGGTAAACAATGTTCAAGCTCAAACCAGTGCGTAACCTGGAATGACACGTTTCCTGGAAACGGTTTGCAACGGTGTGCAACAGGGTTTGAGATACGTTTTCTCTTGTTTGGTGGGTATGTAAAGAATATCAGCCAAATCAGCAGCAACATGTATATAACCCACGCGGTATTAAAGAGACAGCTCGCACAATGGGTCCAAGTAAAGACATTTAAATGTGTCCTCTGCAGCTCGGTATACGCAACAATTGAAGATATTAGAAGAGATGTATTTTGCAGTACTCAACACGTATTTATAGAAAGCACACAAAGAATGGCCATCTCAGCTGCCATAGTTCATCACTTGCGTCATCACAACAGGATGTTCAATCGCACCAACGTTTCGGTTTAAAAAACGTTTTGCAACGATTTGTCGGGCTATAAGCAGCCCAGGCTTGTTCGAGATGGCCAAATTCTTCGCATAATCAATCACCGGTGATCAGGGCAAGATGGATGCCGGTTAGAAATGTGTCCGAGTTATGTCTGCCTTGGTCTGATGTCATGCTGACGTGTGCCAAAAAACTCTTGTGACGGCGAGGCGGCCTGGCTGAAATTGCAGGCGAGCGCAGTTGCTTCCCCCACATTGCGTTGACGACACAGCTTAAATGCTCATTGGGCGAGATTGTCATCTGATATCTTTTTTTCTTAAGTGTTACATTAATAAGTCCATTAATTTACGTAATTTGTATTTTTTGTGACTTATATTGTAGCTTTTTATTATTTGCTTATGACAGCATACAAGTACATTTTACACTTTTATCCACTAAATTAGCTCATTTAAAATGTAATGCCTGCTACAGGTCTCAAAAAGTTGGCACGGGGGCAACAAACGGCTAAAAAAGCAAGCAGTTTTGAAAAGATTCAGCTGGGAGAACATCCGGTGACTAATTAAGTTAATTGATATCAGTTCTGTAACATGAATAAGCTATAAAAGGGATGTCTTAGAGAAGCAGAGTCTCTCAGAGGTAAAGATGGGCAGAGGCTCTCCAATCTGTGATTGACTGCATAAAAAAGATTGTGGAATACTTTAAAAACAATGTTACTCAACGTCACATGGCAAAGGCTTTGCAAATCTCATCATCTACAGTGCATAACATCATCAAAAGATTCAGAGAAACTGGAAAAATCTCTTTGCGTAAGGGACAAGACCTTTATTGGATGTCTGTGGTCTTCGGGCCCTCAGATGACACTGCATCACTCATCGGCAGATTGTGTCAATGACATTACTAAATGGGCCCAGGAATACTTCCAGAAACCACTGTCGGTAAACACAATCCGCCGTGCCATCAGCAGATGCCAACTAAAGCTCTATCATGCAAAAAGGAAGCCATATGTGAACATGTCAAGTATTCACAAAAGAGATGGGTTTTAACAAGTTTTTTGAATGTTGTGCGAGATGTGGTTGACCGGACTGAGTTAGGAAGAATGTTCCACCAGGAAGGAGTTGTGAATGAGAATGAGCGAGAAAGCGATTTCTTGCCCTTATGGGAAGGCAATACAAGACGCCGCTGGTTTGCTGAACGCAGGGATCTTACTGGGGTATAGGAGTGATGAAAGCTGCATTTTAAGACCGATTGCGTCACAGCAGAGCGAATGAAGGCTGGAGGCTGTCCCTATTCAAAGGTTGCTTCAAAAGCAGCCCCAAAATGCGACCTTATTTCCACAGGTTTTTAAGGTCTCCTTCACAGCTTTGGCTATCCCGAGATTCATTGCGCACCTGTAACGGCCAAAAGCTGTCAAAACTTTAGTTAATAAAAGTATGTAATTCACAAAAATTGTCAATTTTAGTGTTTTGACATTATATATGATGTTGTTAAATAAAATTATTGGTGCATTATTGTGTTTTTAAATTTGTAAGGTTGGTTAATTTAATATACTCTTGGGCTGTTTTAATCTACATAAACGTGTCATATTCTCGAAAATAAAATATTATTTTTCTGGCTCCGTATTTGTTTAAAAAAGTCAGAAACGTCTCTGCTCTGTCCTGATGTCACCACGCAACAGGAGCAGCAGGTGACGCAAATCTCGCGAGGCTAGACCGTCTCATTTCTGTTAGCGTTATATGAGGCTGCGTGCTTTGAAAACCAAGTCCTCGTTTAAAGGTTGCAGACCCTGAATTGGGACACAGCTATTGAGTATGCGATTTCGGACTCCGCAAATCTCTTGCCTGCGCTGTTTTCACTCCTCCCCTCACTGCAGGCGCATACTGCATGACTAGTATCAAGCTTTCACCATAGTCTTTGTTACTCTCTCTCAACTGTTAAAAATGTTACTGCTTCCAAATGCATAGAGACTGTGTCTGTCCCCCGAATAATACAACTAAATAATAATTTATGTAAAAGTCAGAGAAAAAACATTATCGTGATTAAACCTAAAGACAATATATTTGATGAGCAAAACCAACTCCTAAAGCACGGGCTACTTAATATTAGATCACTAAATTCAAAGGCAGTTATTGTAAATGAAATGATCACAGACAACAGTTTTGATATACTCTGTTTTATACTCTGCCGTACTGAAACCTGCCTTAAACCAAATTATTATTTTGGTATAAATGAGTCTACTCCACCAAGCTATATGCATGAGCCATGTCCGGTTGGTCGAGGTGGTGATCTTTTAGAGATCGAAGGCTGCACTGTTACTCCGACAAATACAGTTAAAGATCTAGGCGTTATATTAGACAGCAACCTGTCATTTAAAAATCACATCTCAAATATCACAAAAACAGCCTTCTTCCACCTTAGAAATGTTGCCAAATTACGAAATATTTTATGTGTTGCTGACGCAGAAAAGCTTATTCATGCATTTGTGACCTCAAGACTTGACGACTGTAATGCTCTACTTAGTGGTTGTCCTGCATCATCAATAAACAAACTACAATTAGTTCAGAATGCAGCTGCCAGAGTTCTAACCAGTTCAAGAAAATACGATCACAGAACCCCGATTTTATCATTACTTCACTGGTTACCCATTAGGTATCGTATTGATTTTAAAGTTCTTTTAATTACTTATAAAGCCTTAGCTACACGGTTTAGCCCCTACCTAGTTAACAGAGCTTCTATCCCATTACAAGCCATCACGCTCTCTTAAGATCTCAAAACTCAGGACTTTTGATAACACCTAGAATAACTAAATCTACCAAAGGGGGTCGAGCTTTCTCATACGTAGCACCTAAACTTTGGAATAGCCTTCCCGATACTATTCGAGGGTCAGACACACTCTCCCAATTTAAATCTAGATTAAAGACACATCTTTTCAGCCAAGCTTTAACTAATGCATAGTAAATGAACAGCAGCTACGCTAATTATTCTCTTTCTGCCTCCGCCTGGAGAGATTCTGCCAGGCCCAGATGGACGTCATATGCCTATCCCGAACTAGAGATTACGCCAGCTGCGGACTGACTGACCATCACAGCTCCATCTAAGGCAATTCCATTACCACACAAGAGAAAGGCGACCATCTGACCATCCCAGCTCAGACCATTCTATCCCCAACCAAGAGCAAAGTCGGACTGCTTGTCACATTAATGCTAAAGTTACAACACTTGGTATTTAATGCTAAACTACATCACATGTCAGCAGTTTGAAGTTATAGCTGCATTCAGTGCCCCTGATTGGAGGTTGCTGGGCGGGTGTTTGTGGGGGGGCTCGTTGGTTGTGGGGATTTTATTTGTTGGGGCTGTGTGGGTCTGGTTTGGTCTTGTTTTGTGGTCGATGTCAGACAACAGAGGAATAAAGTTACAATATGCCATTACTATTTTCCCCGGTTGTTCATCTGTTTCAGCGAGTGGGATTACCTGGGTTGCGGACAGTGGGCTCTCCCTCTTCCTCGTGGATGTTTGCTCGGTGACTTTTGGTCGGGGTCACTGAGTGCAGCTATGACACGTCAGAGGTGATCTGGCCCTCCCGGCTGAGCCTGGTTTCTCCCAAGGTTTTTTTTCTCCATTAATAAATCATTGGAGTTTGGGTTCCTCGCCACAGCAGGGCAGTGTTGGCTTGCTCACCGGGAGACTGCATTTATTTATTAGATATCTATTACAATGATCTTGCATGTTCTATAAACACCGTGCACTGTGCTGTGTTTTACCTTTGTGTTTTCTTATTTGGGACAATGCACATTGTGAAAAGCGCTATATGAATAAATAAACTAGAAAATAAATAAATACTGTCGTCATCCTTTCAGGCAAGGTACATCTCAAACACAAGTCTAACATCCGAAACCCGAGTTATCGGAAGTCATCCTATTTTTGTGACAAGGCAAGGGACGCCATGAAGTAATTCTATTTATGCATCTGCAGTATCAATGATCTAAATGTCAAAGGTTTATTTGCATAAAGTTGAATAATACACGATTACAACCATGAAAGAAGAAAGGAAGACTTACTTATTTGTCATGTACTAGTAGTTAAAGCACCAAAACACCAACGAAAACCAGTCTAACAGGCAGGAGAAACGTATGTTTTACAAATGACGTTCTCTCAGCATTACCACAGCATAACAACGAGAAATGGTCAGGAATAGCAAATCAAAGTCCCTTATTGAAGTGAAAGTGACCTATTTGTCAGTTATGGTGACCCATTCCCGAAACGCTTTTAACCCATCCAGAGGAGTGAACACACGCACAGCAAGTTGTGAACACACGTACACCCGGAGCAGTGGGCAGCTATCACTGCAGTGCCCGGGGAAAATTAAAAGTCCTCTAATAAGGTAGTAGCCTTTTATACAAATAGTGCACTCCACTAATATTGGCACCCTTGGTAAATATGAACGAAGAATGCAGTAAAAATAAATCTGGATTGTTTCTCCTTTCAATCTTTTATTTAAAAATCTACAATATTCCAACATTTCATGAACGTCAAACAATTTGAAGTGAGGGGAATATCACATTATGATTTTTTTTTTTTTCTAATACACCCCGGTCACAATTATTGGCACCTTGTATTAAAATATTTCTGCAACCTCCATTTGCATGAATAACAGAGTCTTTTCTTTTATGTCCTACAAGGTTTGAGAATATATGACAAGTCATCCGCATCCATTCCTTCATACAGAATCTCTTAAGATCCTTCAAATGTTGGTGCTTTCTTATCTTCAGTTCATCCCACTTATTTTCTGTTCAGAAAAGGGAACTGGGATGGCTATGCAGGATCTTTATTTTGCGTTCAGTGACACATTTTTGGTTTATTTTTATGTTTATTTTGAACCAGTGTGCTGAAAAGTAGGTCCACAACAATAAAGATCTTGTGTTATTGCTGCAAAAAAGCTATTTTTCGTTTCATATGGCCATAGAACCCAGTCCTGGTTGAAGTTCCAGTAATTTGGTGGAGTTTGTTTTTGCATGAGCACAGAAGATTTCTTTCTTGAACGGTGTTCCAAACAACTTGTGGTGATGGAAGTGCAGTTTTCCTTTATTTTTTATTAATGCTTTCTGACCACACAATTCAACTGACTACTGCAATTTTCCATCTGTGCTCTATGAAGAGTCTTTGGCCACTCAAATTCTTCTCCTGGCTGTGCATGGAGACAATATAGACACACATCCTGTTTCAAGCAGAATGAGTTTTTATTTTGTTTTAACTATTTCCTTAAAGCCATTTTGTATGTTGTGTAGCTCAACAGAACTATATTGGGCATCAGAACTATATTATTTGGTTTTACCCATTGTGATGAATTATTGAGGGGTTTTGGGCTTTGTGTTACTAATATTTATTCTCCTGTGCAACAAGAAGTCATGACTGGACAGTGTTTATAATATTTCTATCATGTTTCTAGTCACCTTGGTGTGCTAAGAGAATGTAAATATCAATGGCAATATAGAGATATTTTACCCGTAAGAATTTCCAAGGGTGCCAATAATTGTGGCCAGGGTGTATTAGAGAAAAACAAATAATAATGTTATATTCCACCCACTTCAAATTATTTTACTTTAATGAAATGTTGGAATATTGTAAATTTTCTAAATAAAAGATCAAAAGGAGAAACAACGCAGATTTATTTTTACAGCCTTTTTTGCTCATATTTACCAAGGGTGCCAATATTAGTGGAGGGCACTGTATCGTCACTAGCAATATCCTCCAACCCTCATCCTACCCATATATCTAACGATTAACTGTTACAGAAAACTTTCTGCATTTTTACAATTTCACCACAACTTTCAGCGAGTGCCTGTAAATCCTGAAATATTTAGACTAGTACATTTTTGTTATGATTTGTAGTATTTGGTGTAACGTTTATATCTAATATCTAAATGAATTATAAAAATAATTCATAAGTTTAAGGAGATTTTCTATTCTAAATAAAATTCGCTTGACAAATGTGACTTAAGGTCTTTGCACATACAGTCAGAAATGTTCGTATTTGCCGCTCGTTTGTGGTGTCTCTGAATTGTCAAAATGCCTGCGAAAAACGCAGAAAATCGAACCCATTTTGAATTTTTTTGTGACGGAAATATGTGAGGCAGTGTGTTAATGTGATTGTCACAACGTGAGGCCGAATTTACTTTTTACTTTTTAACGTGCGGAAATTTCGGACGCAAATTTCGGCCTCAATGTGCAATGACCTTATTCCTGCCAAGAGATGGCGACAGAGCGCATGTCTAAAGCAAAACATCCAGTGACTGAACTAAACAGAAAAATGGAAAAATGTATATTAATTAACACTTTTTAAAAGTTTTTGAACAGGATCATAAAATTAAGACCTCACAAGTTTATTGTTAGTTGGTATAATTAAGCATATATATTCTAGATGCAAAAAAATATTTTAGTATTCTGGTGACTGATACTGCATGAAAATGCATGAAAGAAACAAAAAGGAATACATTTTAAAAACTTGACTCATCTCAGGCCAAGAAACAAAGCCAGAAACAAGGCTGTGCCATTAGAAAACAGATTACAATACTGAACAATTAATTTATGTTTACCAGCTTTTGCTGTGTAAAATTTTACATTATAATGTAATGTAATGTCTTAAAAATACTGCTTTTACTAACAAAACAGGTAAACATATTAATGTTAAAAGGTACGTTTTATGTACATGTATAAATACCATTATTACAACTGCATTGTTTAAATGCCACTGTGCAGATTAATGTTTATCAAAGAGATCGTCTCACAATAGTCTTTTTGGCCTTTTTCATAAATAACATAAATGTGATTGTCGGTTCCATTGTCTTTATCTGATGCTATACAGGAGTATCCACTTGGCCCATCCCAGATCTTCAGAGTATTATTCAACCACGATTTACCATGATCCAGAGACCAGCGAAGGGTGAGGTTAACTCCTGGAGAAAGTGATTTGACTGAATTAATATCATGGCATTTAAATTAATCTATAATCTATCATCAAAACACTACACACCTAAACTCACTGGCCTCTTTATTAAGTACACCTGTTCAATTGCTTGTTAACAAAAATGCATTTAGGCATCTTGTAATGAAGATGACTTGCTGAAGTTCAAAGCCAGCATCAAAATGGGGATGAAAGGGGATCTAAAGCCAGCTGCAGTCAGTTACAGTATATACAATATAATATGCATGACACCTATGGCAATCCCTGTACAATAAAAATCAGCAAAAACACAGCAATTATACTTTGGACCTGCAATAAAGATAAAATGCATGATTACACCCATTCAAGCTTTTCTTACTGTGATGTGAATTGGCAGGATTGGTGAAGTACAGGACTCCATCTTTCTGTAAAGCTCCAGCTGCAACTGCAGAATCCGCCAGTTCTGTATCAAACACCAGCTGCTCCACTGGCAGAGACTCTCCTCCATCCAGACTGAGCACAACCATACGACAGCGGCAGTGAAAGTGGTTCTGGTTACGCACACTGACGTATATACTTCCATCATCTAGTTCAACTGGCTTAAAAAAAGAAATTGCAGAAGTACTTCAAAAAGTATTCTGAAAATGACTGCAGTTGAGTGGAAATAGGAATACAATTTTCCTACAAGTGACAAAAAGAAAGCAGAACATTGTCTTAGCAAAATCCCCCGGTGACACTTTATATTAGGTGGCCTTAACTAAATGTTCTAAATTCTAAGATTTACTACAAACTACATGTTGTTCTGGAAATTCCCCACAGTGCAATGCAAAACATCAACGTGCATGCACATAATAAGTAACTTGTACAGAATGGACAAGTTAATTTGCCTTTGTCAGGCCTTTACCTGACATTCATCTGGATTAAAATCTAGATCTTGCTTGTTTTGGTTGTAAGGGATGCTCTTCAGCGCAGCTCCATTCCTCCAAGTACGGCCATGATCATCGCTCAGGATACAGAAGACCCCGTCACCAGCTAGAGTACCATGACCACATACCACCAGACGGCCAACAGCAGGGGGATGACGCTTCTGTAGACACCATCATTGAGAAACAGACATTAAAGGAAAGGATTACCTATTCATTATTTCTATTCACATGTTGTGTCAAATCTGTGTGATTTTTTTCATCGTCTTTGGATCACAAAATCACTGACTCTTCCAAGGTGTGGAAGAAAATTACAGCAATTCCAACATTAGGGATGTGACATTTTCAGTCAAATCTTGGTTTATAAATGATCAGAGAATGTATTTATTACCAATATATTCAATAAACTATTCATATTTCACTAAACCCCTGATGATAGAGTCAAAACATCAGAAATATGTATCAGTCATATCCACAAGTTTTTTATTTTAAAAGAGAGAAAAATGATGCGTTATGGATGTGACAAAAAAAGAAACACGTTTTTTAAAAGAGACAACATACTTTGTAGGATTTCTGTGAATTAAAATGTACAAACCAGGAGTAATAATAACCAATAAATGAAGAAGGATTGACTCTTCATAGATCACAAAAAAAATATTTTATTTTAATATCATATGTCCATTCATGAAAATGGACCGTTATGGATGTGACAATTCACTTACAAACTTTAAAAACACACACACAAAACTTTAAGACTTCACGTGGATATTTAAAATACCAAATGTTGACATCTGACCTATCAGTATGGTGTAAAAACAGTTGAGTTCATCATATTGACATTTGCCCACCTGTATTCCAAAACCAGGACCAGGGATGAAGCTCTTGACCCCCAGCTGTGGATTGAGGTTTCGTGGGGAGCTCCAGGTCAGACCGTCGTCCAGGCTTTCTGTCATCATGGTCTGAGGGGGGCTGCAGTGATAGCGGTAAAAGCACAGAGAGTAAATGAGAATCACAGCTCCAGTCTCTTCATCCACTACAACTGAACCCAGATTCACCCCATCAGTCTGTGAGCCATCGTCTACTATGAAGAATGTTGGTGACCAGGTTGCTCCTAAATGTAACGAAAAGTTTTATATAAAAACTGTATTACACAATATTTGCTTTCAACAAAATAAGTGAATAGCCATCATTTTTGAGAATATGGCGAAGACCAAATTACTTTGTTTCACCATCTTAAACTGCTTATAATACGTTCGTAATATACATTAAATCTGTATTAATATAACTATTGATATAAGATTTATTGACAATGTTTTTAACTAGTAACACAGAAAACATTGGTATGATGAAGGCTAAGAACCTCTGTCTGTAGAGCGGCGTAGAGCTATGAACTTGGCCTCCATGTCTGTAGAAGATGTCTTCCGAGCCTCTGCAAAAGCCAGTAGACTTCCCTGAGGAGTGAAGGTGAGCAAGGGAATCCTGTATGTGTGAACTTCTCCTGCCCTACCGCCAATCCAGAGCATCTGCTCATCTACGATAACAGGGTCAATCTGTGAGCTCTGCGCAGACACACAAAGTAAAACAAATAAAGCTTCTTAAAATTAGTACAACTTAAAGTGATAACGAGCAACTTTTTGACCTTAAATTAATGTCTCTAAAATTATTTTAGTGGTAGGACAACTTTTAACTGGACGAATTTTACTGCCGTTGCTTCCTAAGCAGCCTCCTATCGGCTGAAACTGCACTTGTAACTTTGGTGTTCGGGCCGGTACAAGCCCTGCCTATCCCCCTGCATTACGGCATACGTCACGTTTTACTCTTAGCCTGGGAGAAGTTTGCCAACAGGTAACAATAAGACGAAACGATCTAGTTCAACGCAAGTCTCCAAACCATCACCATGGCAGAGCCAGCAAATAAAACAACGAGGAAGAGAGAGAGAGTGATCGGACACGAATCAATATCTGACGGACACTCGGCGACGAGAGCTGCTAGAGGCAACGGGTTGCAAAACGGATGGAGACCCAACGTTAGCCTTCCTGCTACTGGATTTGAAAGTCTTATAAGCACATTTTTTTCTTACTGTCCAGTACTTTTGAGTTTATTAGTAATTTGACTGTGCTCAGGTTGTTTATTGGCGCACTTAAGTTACTGGTTCACAATTTATAACCGTAAGGTAGACTAGAGATAATGTAATGTTACCGGGTCTCAATAGCTTACGTAGCATGACCGTGCCTCATTACGAATTTAGTGTTGTGCTTATAAATGATGACTACCAAACCACAATAAATGTTTTATGGTCAAAAGTTGCTGATTCCTTCATGCACGTAGAGTAATGTTATCAGTATCTATAGTTACTGTGCTAGGCACTATTCCCATAGCTAGTTGAGTGCAAGTTATTGATTGCACCCATTACACAAAGCACAACGCCTGGTCGCGAGAACTACAGAAAATTATTTGCATTGGTAACTAAACACATTCACTTCCATGCGTTGTGTTTTGGGTGACTGCAAATGTGTTATGTAGCTAACGTTAGCTGTTATGTAGCTAGCACGCTATGCGCTAACGGCTTACAACAAACTGCTACTTCAGAATCTAGTTTTAACTATTAGTATAGCCCAGTAGTTTAACCCGCGGGAGCCAAAAGAGTGCTTTAGTACATGCACAGCTTATGAAGTGACATGATGTAATAGCTGTTTCTGCCTAGTCAACAAATTCACGGGTATTGCGCTGCCCACATGGAAGCTTATACAGTGGCAATATTTACAAAATTTATAACAGACATTGCGCTTATCAACCACATGGGGGAACCATACACCAAAACAGCTCATTGACACCTTAAAGTCCCAGTGAAATGCCTTTTTATCATGAAATATTGCAGGGTTATTGTAAATAGTTTATCAATGTGGGTCATTCTCTTTTTAAAAATGGTTTGGCCTCATAATCTTTAAATAAAATCTAAATATGCCATTCCGTCCTGTAAGGACTATCCATTTTAGATGAGGTGAGTTAGCCGGCTTGGGCGGAGCATCCGTTAACTCCTCCCCTAAAACTGTCAGTCTGCTACCAGTTCCATTTCAAAATGCAACAACTGTTTTTATACATCCAATCAAATCAAAGGGAAAGACTAAAGCCGCGGCCACCATTTTTCTCATTACAAATCCCATTTTACTCGGAAATGCATCAAAATACGGAAATAAAAACGATCGCAACTTCCGGTTCACAGGAAACATTCTCCGTTTCTCAATATGCATTTTTCAGCGATCTCATGTCCTTGTGTTCTTGCTCTAAGCCATCAATAACCGTCAAATTCCGTTTCCAATACTCAAGAACACAAGAACTGAGAACGCATGAAAGTACCCGGATGTGTTCTCGATTTTAAGGATGCATCAAATGCAGCCTTGCGTGTGTACAGAATCCGCTTTAAGTCCCAGAAGTCACTGCAGCGCGTCCATCCAAGTTCGTTCTTCCAATGCTGCCTTGCAAGACGGGTCTCCACAAGAACACAAGTCCGTTGCGTTCTTGGAATTGAGAAACGGCCATTGTGTTTATTTTTTCAAGTGGGATATGAAACAAAGCTCTTAGGCTTTAACTTTTAAGAGTATTTGAGCAGTGTAGAATGGAAGTGAAACAGGTTGTTTCATGATGTGACATGTAATAGCTGTTTCTGTTCAAGTTTGTGCAGTGTGATCGTAAAGGGGTCATATGGCACGAATACGTGTTTTTTCTTTGTCTTTGAGTTATAAGTTACCCATGCATGTATTAGACACGTTTAATTGCAAAAATTAAAGTGTTGGAACAAAAGATGCATTCTATCTAAAAGCAAATGCTCACACCTGCCTGAAACGCCTCGTGTAACCAAACCCCGGCGAATGTACGTCACTTCGCCACATGATTTGTCTAAGACCGCCCAAATCTAAATGCAAGTAAAGTGGGCGTAGTTGTAAATCTCATTGCAACGTCACCGCTGCAGCCATTACGCAGAGACGCTGTGTTTCGTTGCGAAAACAAAGCCTCTTTGTTTGCCCTGCCAAAAGATGAGACAACTAAAAACGAATGGTTACATTTTATTTACAACACTGTTCCAGAAAAGTACAATCTGAATGTTCAAGTTTGTGCAGCGCATTTCACCGACGATAGCTTCACGAACGTAGGAGAGAGATTAAGACCGGCTATGCACGGAAGCTTTGGGTAAAAAGTGGGGCCATTCTAACCATTAAAACTTTGCGATGACAGTCTGGCGCTTTAGGTTCACAGCCCTTAAGTATATTTTCATTGTAAAAGACTTTGCTACGGACTAACGCGGGTTGAGTTTGTCGTTTGTGATCTGCAAATGCAGACATGAGCGCAACGTGAAATAAGACAACATAAATCCTAATAATTGTCATGGCAAGAACCCAATTGCAGGCAGAGACAGAGGTAAACAATGGTATTTATTAATACAAAACAAAACCCACGATGGGGTAAAACAGGCAAAAACTGGAACGGAGACAGACTAAACTAACAGACTCAAAATATAAACTTGACCACAGTAAACTAGACTTACTTGACATGGGGAAACTCAAATACAAGGCAGTACGAGGTGCATTGGCAGCAAACAAGAACAAGCTGAATACATACATAATGGTACAGGTACAATGAACGAGCACAGGACAATGAAACAAGAGGAGTATTTATGGGGACAAACACAGGATAATTAACAGGGAACAGGTGCTGGGGATTAAACACTAATGGGAAGGCTAACGAGACGAAAAGGGCAGGAAACATCGATGAGACACGGAGAGAGAGTGAGAGGATCACTGAGGTCCAACCCCTCTCTCCACAAAGAACCTAAGGCCATGTCATGGCTCCGCCCCAAGAATAAACAAGACAAGATGGCGGAACCATGACATAAGCCCCCCCTTAAATGGACACCTCCAGGAGACTGGAGGTGCCGGTTGCACCCGACTGGAGATGCCGGTTGCACCCGACTGGAGATGCCGGTTGCACCCGACTGGAGAGACCACACGGGCTCGGGCCCGGACTTCGGTGCTGGACCGACTGTTGCTGGGGCTGACTGGCTCCTGGGCGGCTCCGGCGGCTGCACCGGGCTGGACGCCGGGCTGGGCGGCGGCTGCACCGGGCTGGACGCCGGGCTGGGCCGGCTGCTGGACGCCGGGCTGGGCGGCGGCTGCACCGGGCTGGAGCGGCGGCTGCACCGGGCTGGACGCCGGACTGGACGCCGGGCTGGATGCCGGACTGGACGCCGGGCCGGACGCCGGCTGCACGGGCTGGATGCCGGGCCGGACTGGAACGGGACGCGGCTGCACCGGGCTGGACGCCTGCTGCTGGACGCCGGACTGGATGCACGGGCTGGACGGATGCACGGGCCGGGCTGGATGCCGGACCGCCGGCTGCACCGGGCTGGATGGCTGGATGGACTGGACCGGCTGCCGGGCTGGATGCCGGACTGGACGCCGGCTGCACCGGGCTGGATGCCGGACTGGACGCCGGCTGCACCGGGCTGGATGCCGGGCAGGGCAGTGGCTGCACCGGTCTGGACACTGGACAGGACGACCCTGAAGAGGCTCTCCTGCCCCGCTTGCCATGGGGGGTGACTGGGGAAGAGGAGGCGGATTGAGGTGCTGAGCTCCCCAGGGTGAGGGTGACCAGGGCGCGGTCCTCCGGGATGTTATCCGAGGGAGTGGATACCCAGGCTGGCACTAACGGCCAGGGATCATCCCGGTTGACCATGTACCTGATCATATCACCCAACCACAGGGAGCTCAACATCCTCATCTCCATCCGCCTGAGAGGCTCAGTGAGGCAGCAGTTAAGAATAACCTTGAGCTCTGCCTCACTGAACTCCGTCTCTCCTGCCACAGCCACAAACTCCTGGGCGAAGTTCCTGATCCCGCGATCCCCCTGCCGAAGCCCAAAAGTAGGCAGGCCTGGTGGGATCGCAAGGAGCTGTCCAGGCTTGCTGCCTGCTGGGTTCGGTTGGGCTCGTTCATTCTGTCATGGCTTGACATGGCAAGAACCCAATTGCAGATGGCAGGGGTAAACAAGGGTATTTATTAATACAAAAACAAAACCCACGATGGGGTAAAACAGGGGAAACAGGAACGGAGACAGACTAAACTAACAGACTCAAAATATAAACTTGACAAGACCACAGTAAACTCACAATAAACTAGACTTACTTGACATGGGGAAACTCAAATACAAGGCAGTACGAGGTGCATTTGCAGCAAACAAGAACAAGCTGAATACATACGTACAGGTGCAATGAACGAGCACAGGACAATGAAACAAGAGGAGTATTTATGGGGGACAAACACAGGATAATTAACAGGGAACAGGTGCTGGGGATTAAACACTAATGGGAAGGCTAACGAGATGAAAAGGGCGGGAAACATCGACGAGACACGGAGAGAGAGTGAGAGGATCACTGAGGTCCAACCCCTCTCTCCACAAAGAACCTAAGGCCATGTCATGGCTCCGCCCCAAGACCAAGAATAAACAAGACAAGATGGCGGAACCATGACAAATAATGTTCCAACTAGAGGCAACAAATGTCGTGTTTATAATGGGGTGTATTGTTTTTGTTGAGTCGAGACGAGACGTGGCGTAACACTGGTTGATCAAGAAGGCTCAAAGCGCTCCCGTTATTTATTATGTTACCATTCCCTGCTGTAATGTGAGCTTGTTTTTATCTCACACAAACTCTGTATGATGTATATGGTCGTTTGTTTATAGTCATTATAACGTCGTATATGAAAGGTAAAACAGTAAGCTTTAAACTATTTAACACAGGTTTTTAATAAAACCTTACCAATCCTTTACATCCTGTTGAGTTGCGCTAGCAAAGTTGATGTATCGGCTGGGTCATTTTCATTTTTCGGATCAGATTCTGGCTCGAATTGATATAAGGAAGTACCGATGACATTTTATCAACTGTCAGTACAATTGCTTTGGAACCTGATGTTCCGAGTATGGTAAGAGGCGTACATTTCCGTCAATCGTTGCAGTATTCAACCAATCACTATGCACTGGTGAATTGATCAATCATAGCACACCTCTCTTTTCAGATCGATGAGCTTTGTAAAAAATCAGCGTGTTTCAGAGAGGCGGGGCAAAATGGAGATACAAACATGCACTTTTTTAACATTAAATCGTGTATACACATTGCATTACATCTAAAACAAACGATAATATTCGTTTTAGCCTTGTCATTTGACCCCTTTAACTGTATTGAAGAAGAATATTGAAGATATGTATTTATTGAAGAGTAGTTCTTTAGAGTAGAAAGTTCAAAAGTGTGTATGCCATATGACATATAGAACTAATGACAAATCAAAATGTGCAATAACATCCCATTTACTGTACCCAACACAGCAAAGTGTCACTGAAATTTCATACCTGCCAGTTTTAGTAGGCCTAAGTACAAAAACACAAACACTGGTTTTACCTTTGGATTAAACGTGACAGCATCTAAGCTTCTCAGATCCACAAGCAGAACAAAAAACACAGCTGTAAGCTCAGTAAAGCCCATTTCTGCTTATATGTATCTAGTCCTCTTCATTTTAAAACACAGAATCCGTCCATGTCAAAGAGAAACACGTTTGCTTTTAAACGGGCGTGTCAAGTCAAAAGAAGCAAACAGGTTCTTGTGTGCTGATTTTCCTCGGCATGAAGTCAACTCACGTGAAAGACTGTCATGCAGAATCAAACAGCTGACGTATGACTGATAAAACAGGAAGTGCATGTTTATCAACACAAAAGGAAATAAAGATAATAGATCATTGAAAATAAATGACTTAACCAATTATTTACTAATGCATTAAATGTACACAAAACAGAAAAAGAAAGACAAATAACACCTGAGATGTCCTGCTTATTTAAATAATTGTATTTTTTATTGTGATGTATTAAACAGCAGCTTTTGTGTTTATAAATTAAAAAACACTTTATGCAGCCTTCATGCCGAAAGAACAATACAGTAGTTAAGTAGTTAAGACTGTGCTGACTTAACTTTATGGCCTGGTTTCACAGACAAGGCTTAGCTTAAGCCAGGACTGTGCCTTAGTCGAATAAGGATATTTAAGTTGCTTTCATAAAAATGCCTCAGTAAAAAACATTACTGTTGTGCATCTTGATACAAAATAAATGGCAATGGTATATTTTGATGTATGTCAGTGCACGTTATTTTCAGCTAAGACAACTCAAACTTTCATTTTAGTCTGGGACTAGTTTTAAGCCTCGTCTGTGAAACTGGGCATATAACTCATAAACTTTATAACCTTATAAACTATGTCAGTTGAAGCAATAAAATAACTGCACAAACAGGCACCTCTATGTGATCCGGATTTGCTTGATCCAATATTTTTAGAAGACAGGTTGGAAGTTGCTGAAACATGCTTTTCTGTCATCTGTCATCATTTAATTCACTTTTTAGATTTTTTTCTTTACATGATGCACATGAATCAGCATATCAGTCTCTTTATTGGTCACTGTACAGGTTAACTTTTACAAGGGAGATAGACTCTATAGATTCTTTGAGACCTTTCTCAAAAACGACGTAGATGTAGTTTTGATCCTCAGTTCCATTGCCTTTGAGTGATGTCATACAGGAGTATCCACTAGGCCCGGGCCAAATGTTTAAAGTGTCTTTCACCCACGATTTACCACGATTTAGAGACCAGCGAAGGGTGAGGTTCACTCCTGAAAAAAACAGAAAATAGGCTAAGTGTTTGGTGTCTCAAGATTATTGCCATCCATATAATCATGTATAATAAGGTGTCTGTGGACTATGAAGAGCTTTTTTCCAAAATGAGATAACTCCATTTTTTAAATATTAAAAAAATCTTATTTTTATCATGTTATCATGTTTTTATTGTGTTAGTTAGCTGTATTTTATTGTTATTATGGCTTAAATCAAAACAAACCAACTGTAGTTTGATTTAGATTAATTGGAATGAGCAATACAAAAAAACATGCTTTACATTTTTTTTTAAAAACAGAGTTATCTCATTTTGGAAATAAACTCTTCATATATAGGTGTTTAGTAAATATTGTCATGTAAAATAAAGTTCAGGGAAATAAGTACACTTAGCAGCTATCTGTAGTAACCCTTCAAGGCTGCTTTTGTCTATGCAGGCTTAAAGGTGTTGAAGCACTGCTCCATAGGTTAATGGAGGTTGGTGATATAACGTCTCGGTTACGTATGTAACCTCTGTTCCCTGATGGAGGGAACGAGACGTTGTGTCGAGAACGACAGATGGGGTTCGCCCTTGAGAACCAATCAACTCTGACTACTATAGAAAAGGCCAATGAAATTTGGCGAATGAAATTTGCATGCCGGTCTCCGCCCCCGGATGTCCGGTATAAAAGGAAGCCGGCGTGCAGCATTGTTCTGAAGAGCCTGAGAGCCTCTCACACCTGCAGCAGAATACGATACGTGTTTGTGGCATAAGGGACACAACGTCTCGTTCCCTCCATCAGGGAACAGAGGTTACATACGTAACCGAGACGTTCCCTTTCTGTCGGTCTCTCGACGTTGTGTCGAGAACGACAGATGGGGTTGCCTATGGAAAACGCCACAACACTGTATCGCGTCACAGTCTCTAGCGAAGCGACGGTAACAGGCCTGGGCGTGTCAGCTCGATGCTTTCGCGAAACTGTAACCTTCCAGTGTGGTGGTCGGGGGGTTCCAGAGCTTTCTTGGAGAAAGATGGGAACAGCCGTGACCGGTAACCTTTCATGGACGGAGGCCTTAGCTCTCTACTGGCGAGAGGCCGTCCGGCTCGGGTTTACACCGGGTAAGCGCAACTTCCTTAATTAGGGATGCGCTGCAGAGGCCACCTCCTACCCGTGGGGAGGAATATGGTGGATAAGGTATGGTCTCGTCCTTGGAGGAGAACGCATGGAACGTGCGGGCTGAGTAGTTAACTGCGAGGTGGAGGTCCACCTGGGGAAGCTTATGGGTTACAAGGAGTGGGAACCATCTCATGAGGATACATCAGACGGAACAGCCCACGGGGGGGGGGGGGTGTTATAGGCGTCCGGTAGCACTAGGTCCGGTTAGAGCCAGGGGATGGCTCACATGTTATCCCGGCCTAAGGGGGAAGGCTGCTCTGCCCAGCCAACCCCCAGGTGGTGCTTGCTTAGTGATGGATGGAATGCCTATTCTTAACCAAGTGGTTGGGTAAGAAGGGAAGCGGATAGGGTACCTGTCCTTAGCCAGAGTAGGGTAAGGAGAGAGGTAGATAGCACACTGACCCAACCTCCTAGAGGGTGGGGTGATGCTTTCGCAGGCATACGCCCCGCCGGATATCCGTGCCGAGGGCCTCGGACAGGGAGTACCAAGCGGCCTGCGCGGGGGTGGAGTCGCCACTCTCTACGAGGCATAAACTGACAAGAGAGCGCCTCGGCTGTCTAGTTCAGTTTGCCCGGGGTTAGTGTGGCCCACAGGGAACAGGTCACCTGTTGACTCCACCGGAGGAGGCGTCGAGCAAGTTGTGTTAGCTGCTGTGAGCGAACGCCACCCTAAGATCTGATGTACGCTACAGCTGTAGTGCCGTCCTCGGACCAGCACGCTCTCCTCGGAACTCGACTCTGAAGCCAGTGTTGGAGCGGTCTCATGTGCATCAACCCGAGGGGTCTTACCCGACGAGGACGCCATGCCCAGGAGCCTCTGAATTGTTTCAGGGGGACCGCTGTCTGCCTGAAATGTTCCAGGCAGTTCAACACCGGCTGGGCGCGTACTGCGGACAGTTGCGCCGACATGGTGACAGAGTTGAGTTCCCTAGAGGGACGAACTCGATGCCTGTTTGCCAGAAGGGTGGTGACTTCTACCCGAAGTATGTAGGCGTCCCAGCCTCAGACAGAGGGAGAGATGATGCCCCAAAACTTGGGAGAGTCTCTGGCGAACTGGATCGAGTAACCAAGACGTCTGCATTAGCCACCGAGACAGTGTGGGCAGCTCTCGAGCTCCCAGGGACTGTGACAGGGGGACCAAGGGGACGGTCTGCTTCACCATTCCCATGGAGGGTGGTTCGATGGCTGGCGGAGCTAACCATGTCGCGGGGGGGGGACCCCGGAGGGAAGGTTGACTCTGCCTACTTACCTGCCTGGCGGGACAGCTGCACGCACTGTCGGTTTGAGAGTGGTAGCAGCTGTCGTGTGTGTACGACCCTACGCCTCGCCAGGGCGTGAGGTTGGGTTTGCCGGGCACAGTCCAGTGGAGTGTGCGATCGGCAGGAAGGAACTCCCAGGGGAAACAGAAAACTCTTTGTGAGTAAGTGGGCGCCAGGCCCTGAGAAGGGCCCGGCTTTGGTGACGAGGCAGGATTCGTCCCGTACCGACCGATCAGAGCCGTAGCTGTGAAGGTCGGGCCCGATGTTGTTCCCCCTGGGGTTTTCCCATCAGTGTCACTTCTCGTGAGAAGGTAGCTGACGGGGTGAGGTTTTCCCATCGACCTCGACTTCCGGGGTGCCACCTGTGGGGGCACAGTAACCGGAGCCGATGTGGAAGGGGTCCTGGGCTGCCGGGAAACAGACATCACGTGAGATCTCGGAGGCTTGAGGGCGGCCGAGTCGCAGCGTGGTGAAAATGTGGCTAATCGCCACTGTCTGCTTCTTCACCGTCAAAAACTGCTGAGCGCAGTCCTCAACGGTGTTACCAACAACCCACCCTGCGAGACGGGTGCATCAAGAAAGCGGACTTTCTCGGTGTCACTCATCTGCGCAAGGCCCCGTGCCGCCACCTTGGTCGCTCCGTAGAGCGCTGTCAGTGGCGGCACAGAAATCCTGCATTATCCCTGGGTCGGCCTTACCCTCGTGGAGCTCTCTCAATGCCCTGGCCTGGCGGACCTGCAGGATGGCCATGGCGTAGAGAGAGGATGCAGCCCGGCCCGCGGCAGCGCAAGGCTTCGGCACCATTGATGTCGAAGTCCTACACGCCTTGGACGGTAGGCGTGGCCGATTCTCCCCAGGTGGCAGCCGTCTGCGGCACAGATGCACCGCAGCCGCACGTTCCACCCGGGGGATCTCGACGTAGCCTTTGGCTGCCCCACCCTCGAGGGAAGTGAGGGAGCCGGAGCTGGTTTGACCGGAGCGGGCCGTGAGTGGAGCGCTCCTAGTTTTACACAGCTCCTCATGCACCTCCGGGAAACAAATGGCACCCGGGGTGGGCGTGGTTTGCACCGCGCTCCGCCCCCAGGAACCACGTATCCCCGGATTAGCAAGGCTGACATCACTTCTGCTTCCTCCTGAGCTCGACCCCCCTGGGGGGGAGCTCAGATTCGTCAGGGTCGGATGCCAGTCTCCTCCGATGCTGCGAACGACATCTCATCTACGTCACACATCGTTTCCGAGTGCGTGCCTGAGGATCCGAACGGTATGCCACCGCCGGTTGGGGAACGTTCAGAAGAGCGAATCGGGGTGCGATCGGCCCGTGAGCACTTGGCTGGCGGGTTTACGTTCGCAGAGTTCCCCATATCACTAATGCTGCTACGTGGGTGGTCATCGGGCCGTAGCCACAGATGTCACAGCCCGGGTAGCAGACGAAATGGTCGCAGTGCGGGCAGATGTGTCAACGAACGCTGCTTCAGTGTGCTGGACGCCCAGACACCTAATGCAGCGATCGTGTCCATCCCTACCTTGATGAGGGTGCCGCACCCAAGAGAACAGCGGGACATGCCGCGCTGGAAATTGCTCAGTCCTGAAAAGGACCTTTTAGAAAAAATCTCTATCACCTCCGGAACCGCCGAGACGCCCAGGAGAAGGTCGCTGCAGGAAGGGACGATCCGCTGCTCTACGTCGTAGATCCGGCGATGTAGAAGAAGAATTCGTTGAATTCTTTTTGTTCGTAGTCATGAGCGAGGGCTCTGAAGAACAAAAGGTAAGTGAATGCTGCACGCCGGCTTCGTTTTATAACGGACATCCGGGGGCGGAGACCGGCATGCAAATTTAATTCGGCAAATTTCATTGGCCTTTTCTATAGTAGTCAGAGTTGATTGGTTCTCAAGGGCGAACCCCATCTGTCGTTCTCGACACAACGTCGAGAGACCGACAGAAAGGGAACCAAGGTTTGATTATAAGCTCTGATACATTTTTTTCCAGCTAACAGTAGTTTGTGGATGAAAAACACATATCAAAAATAGATATAACCAAAACATTTGATTTTAGAGTGACAGCTGTAGAGTACTGTAAAATATGAGATCCAGTATTGATCAGGGTTGATGTAGCAGATTTAGTAAAGAATTTGTATTATATAATTATATAAGTTCATGTATAAAGCTGTGGCAGCTTTCGCATCCCATTTCTCATCACCGTTCCTTAAAATCAAAAAGTAAAAAGTGAACCGAAAAACTGCTCTCCATGTGTTTTGCAGGATGTTGTGGGTAAGCCATGCATGCAAATTTAAAAATCGGGAAACAATCGGTAATTGTTCAATTCTTATCTCACAGTTGAATCATATGCAAATTCAGACTTTAAGGATTTAAGATTACGTTTAAGCTTACTGAACATGAAGCAACCAAACACCTTTATCAAAATCAGCAGAGTAAAAATATTTGCACACCAAACTGAAAATTCAAGTCAATATTTTCAATGAATCAATATAGAGTTTTACAATCTTGTTTTTGGAGTACTGCAGCACAGCACCCTTGTTTGCATGTTAACTTCATAGATCGGATTAATTATAAATGGATCCAAAATAGTATGAGGGTAATGCGGAGTGATGAGGTTCTCCATCTATAAGTCATCCCACTACATCAATTCCAGATCATAACGTGACCCCACATTATTTATAGAGTTCTTATATCCTCACTGCTTTGAGCATTGGCAGGATTGGTGAAGTACAGCACTCCTTCTTTCTGTAAAGCTCCTGCCGCAACTGCAGGATCCACCAATGTAGTATCAAACACCAGCTGCTCCACCGGCAGAGACTCTCCTCCATCCAGACTGTGTGCAACCATGCGACACTGGCAGTGATAGTTCATGTTGTTGCGCATATTGACCACTATGCTACCGTCGTCCAGCTCCACCGGCTTCGAGGAAAGACAGGACAAAGGTTTGAATGCTTTCCAATAAGTTCTGAATCACAACATTCGGTTGAAAACCTTACCTGACACTCATCCGGTTCAAAATCAAGGTTCTTTTTGGGCTGGTCGTAGGGAATACTCTTGAGTTCAGCTCCATATCTCCATGTTTGTCCATGATCATCACTTAGAAGACAGAACACTCCATCTCCAGCGATGCTTCCATGTCCGCACACCACCAAACGCCCAACAGCGGGTGGATGACGCTTCTGTTAGCACCATAACATCAAAAGTATTTGTGGATGAGGAGACTGGTGCTGTTTCCTCCAATATCAACAACCCAGCAAAAGGTTCTTCAGATTATAAAAAAGTAAGAAAGAGATAGCTCTTGATTAAATGGTTCTTTGTGGAACCAAAAATGGTTCTTCTATGGCATCACTGTGAAGAACCTTTTAAGCACCTTTATTAAAAGTGCACTGTAAAAATGCTGGGTTGTTGATATTGGGGGAAAAGCCTTTGGGTTAAATCAACCTATAAAATGTCCAACCATGGGTTGAAACCACCAAGAATTTTTGCTTGAACATCCATAGGTTAATTTAAACCCAATGGTTGAAACAACCCAGCATCAATAAACTGGTCACATGGTGTAGATGTAAACATAAAATAACCTATGAAGCTTAAGTTGGCAAGAGACAACGCAAAGAACACTCCAAAAAGTGGATCGAAAAGCAGACTAAATGAAATACCTGTATACCAAATCCAGGCCCCGGAGCAAAACTCTTGACTCCCAGTTGAGAGTTAAGGCTTCTTGGAGGACTCCAGGTGAGACCGTCATCTAGGCTTTCTATCAACATTGTGAAAGAGGTCTTGCATTGGTAATGGTGGAAACACAGTGAGTAGATGAGGATCACAGCACCAGTCTCCTCATCCACAACAACTGAACCCAGATTCAGCCCATCTGCTAGACTTCCATCATCCACTATGAATGAGGTGGGAGACCAGGTGTTTCCTGACAGTGTTAAAGAGGAAGTGATTGTTAAAGAAGAAAAGGAAAATTTAGAAAACAAAGTAAGAGATTCATTGCACACCTCTGTCTGTGGAACGTCTTAAGGCTATGAACTTGGCTCCGATATCTTTGGCGGACTTCTTTCGAGCCTCTGAAAAAGCCAGCAGACTTCCTTGAGTAGTGAAGGTGACAAGTGGAATCCTGTAGGTGTGGACTTCTTCAGTCTGACCCCCCACCCAGAGCAACTGCTCATCAGCAACAACGGGTTTGATCTGAATACATGTGATAAGGAAACACATAAAATAACTGCTTGTAAAGAAACAGGGGGAATCCGCTGAGTTACATTGACAGATCATTCAGAGAACACCCTTAAAAAAGTTGCTTCAAAGGTTCTTCATGCGGTAGAACAGGAGTAACCAACTAGCGGACTTCGGTCCGAATGCGGACCGCGAGATGCGTCTGTCCGGACCTCAAAGCATTTTGACGTAATAAATAAATGAACGCCTAACATTATTTCCAAATGCAGTCAAATTTATACCTGGCACATCAAGGTCCGCTCAGTAGCAGTTTGGGCCCTAAGGCGCAACGGACAGTTAACATATGTTGCTACGTTCAGACGTCAATGTCGTGAAGATGTAACTGTCAGTGACTTTTCAAAAGTTAGAAAAGTTGATGAATGGGTCGAGAGATTTGCATTTATTCTTCCTGCATCGACACGCACGGGGCCGGTTTGTCTCATTTGCTCGGAGTCTGTTGCGGTTGTCAAAAGTGTAAACGGCATTATGAAACTAGACATAGACACTATGAAGAAACTTGCCCGCAGCAGTCTGAGGTAAGGACACGGAAATATATAAGCTCAAAGCCCAGTAGTAGCGATCTACACGGGTCCTCCCTCACTAACTTACCGACCAACAACGAGCATATGAATGTTCACTAAGAATACAGTGGATCTTAGGAAAACATAACAAGCCCTTTACTGATGGGGAAATAGTAAAAGAGTGCATGGAGGCTGCGTATGAAACACTTTTAGAAGGAAAATAAAGACATGAACTAAAAGAAAATATTAAACAAACCCCCATTTCAGCTGCAACAGCCACAAGAAGAGCTGAAATGTTATCAGAGGATGTTCAGTCACAACTTGATGCTGCTATTTGTTAATCTCAGTTCAGCAGAAAACAACACTTTAGTTTTCTTTTAAAGTTGTTAATGTTGAAATGGGTGTATGTTCAGTTCAGGTTTAGAGATTAGGGCACTTTGCACATTTTCCTTCATTAATTGTTATCAGACATTGTTATGCGGTCGTATAATATGAAAAGAAATGTTTATTTATTTGGTCTGCCAAAAACCATCAATTCGTGTTTTTAGGTATTTAATTGTCCGGACCTCGGCTGGTAGGAGGGTTCGTTTACTGGACCTCAAGCGATTTTAGATGAAGACTCCTGTTCTATGGCATCGCTGTGAAAAACCTTTCAAGCATCTTTATTTATAAGAGAAAAGAACTGCAAATGTTCATCGGTTCGTCCACTGCCCAACACCCAAAAATGGTTAAATCTGTGTATGGTATGTTAAGCTGGTTGAAGTGCAGTTACATATATATATATATATATAGTGGTGTGAAAAGTATTTGCCCCCTTCAATTTTTTTTGCATATTTGTCATGCATAAATGATCCAGATCATCAACCAAAATTTTTATATAACACAAAGAAAACCAGAGTAAATACAAAATAACATTTTTAAACAATGGTTTTATTTATTAAGGGAAAAAACAATCCAAACATTTCTGACCCTATGTGAAAAAGTAATTTCCCCCTAAACCTAATAACTAGTTGTGCCACCCTTGGCGGCAACAACTGCAATCAAGCATTTGCGATAGATCGCAAAGAGTCTTTCACATCGATGTGGAGGAATTTTGGCCCACTCTTCTTTGCAGAATTGTTTTAATTCAGCCACATTGGAGGGTCTTCGAGCATGAACAGCCATTTTAAGGTCATGCCACAGCATTTAAATTTTTTTTTTAGCCATTCAGAGGTGGCCTTGCTGGTGTGTTTTGGATCATTGTGGGTAAAGGTGTGTTTAAGCTTGAGGTCAAAAACCGATGGCCGGACATTCTCTTTTAGGATTTTCTGGTAGAGGGCAGAATTCATGGTTCCATCAATTATGTCGTCCAGGTCCAGGTCCTGACCCAGACCATCACACTACCTCCACCATGTTTTACTTTTGGTATGATGTTCTTTTTATGAAATGCTGTGTTAGTCTTATCCATATGTAACGGGACGCACACATTGCAAAAAGTTCAACCTTTGTCTCCTCAGTCCACAGAATATTTGCACAAACGTTTTGGGGATCATCAAGATTTTTTTAGTAAATGTGAGACGAGCCTTTGTGTTCTTTTTGGTCAGCAGTGGTTTTCGCCTTGGAACTCTCCCATGGATGCCATTTTTGCTCGGTCTCTTTCTTATTGTAGAATCATGAACACTGACCTTAACTGAAGCAAGAGAGGCCTGCAGTTCTTTAGATGTTGTTCTGGGATCTTTTAAGACCTCCTGGACGAGTCGTCGTTGTGCTCTTGGAGTAATTTTGGTAGGCCGCTCCTGGGACGGTTTACCACTGTTCCATGCTTTCTCCATTTGTGGATAATGGCTCTCAATGTGGTTTGCTGGAGCCCCAACGCCTTAGAAATGGCTTTGTAACCCTTTCTATTTCAATTTGATTTATTTATATAGCGGTTTTCACAATGTGCATTGTTCCAAAGCAGGTTTATAGGAGAAAATAACAAAAACACAAAAAGGTAAAACACAGCACAGTGCATGGTGTTTATAGAACAAGCAAGATCATTCTAATAAATCATATCTAATAAATAATTAACTAAATTAATAAATGCAGTCTCCCCGGGAGCAAGCCAACATTGCCCTTCTATGGCAAGGAACCCAAACTCCAATGATGAATAAAAGGAGAAAAAAAACCTTGGGAGAAACCAGGCTCAGCCGGGAGGGCCAGATCTCCTCTGACTTGTCATAGCTGCACTCAGTGACTCCGACCAAACCCACCGATCAAACTGATACATTTCAATTACTTAGTTTCTCATCTGTTCTTGAATTTCTTTAGATTGCGGCATGATGTGTTGCTATTTGAGATATTTTAGACTACTTCAGTTGTACTTCAGGTTCTACTTAAGTGATTTCTTGATTCAACAATTCTGGCAGGAATTAGGCTCGAGTGTGGCTAGTTATTCAATTCATCACAGTTTATTCATGATTTACCAAGGGGGCAATCACATTGGGTCAGAAATGTTTGGATTGTTTTTTCCCTTAATAAATAAAACCATCATGTAAAAACTGCATTCTGTATTTACTCTGGTTTTCTTTGAGTAATATTATATTTTGTTTGATAATCTATATATATATAAAGAGTTTGGTTCCAAAATTCAAAAGTCATGTTTTTTATTATGTTATCATGTTTTTATTGTGTTCTATTGGGTTAGTTAGCTGTATTTTTTTTAGTTATAGATATGCGAGTATACAAGATATTTGAACCACAATACCAAACCACTGCTGTAGAAAACTAGCATTTATGCAACTTGTTGACACTTAATGATAAAAATCGTAAGTAACAATAAAACCATATTACCTTTGTGCTACTTGCACACGAACAGGTGAACAACAGCAGCAAAATGTGACAAAGACTCCAAAGATCCATAACCGCACCTTCGTTAGTCATATGCACAAACCATCTGACTTTCTATAGCTAAGACGCTTTAAGACTACAGCTGAGAAACAAAAGGAATAACTGGTTTTACCAACCAGTTTAGTTTGCAGTATTGTGGTATTTATAAGGAAGTGAAGATTGCCTCACTCACATGGACGATCATTCACTGTTGCCTTGAGACCACATGAATTCCTACATGTAATCCCAGATTTGTGTTTAAAAGTGTTACCTTACGGCAATACAAATGATATATTATTATTAGTTTTCCAAACAACACTTTATTAAAGAAACAGTTGACCCAAAGATGTAATCTTGTCATCATTTACTCACCCTCGAGTTGTTCCAAATCTGTATACATTTCTTAGTTCGGATGAACACAGAGAAAGATATTTGGAAGATAGCTTGTCACCAAACAGCTCTTGGCCCCCGTTGACTACCATAGTAGGAATTGTTGTTGTATTGTTGAACATAAAAGAAGATATTTTGAAAAATGTAAAAAAGCATTTTGACTACCATTGTAATTTTCCTTCTATGGTAGTCATTGGTGCCAAGCTGTTCACTAAAAGTATTCTTCCAAATATGTTTCTCTGTGTTCATCAGAACAAAGAAAATAGATTTTAGAACAATTCGAGGGTGAGCAAATGATGACAGAATTT
The DNA here is from genome assembly GCA_006030095.1 of Triplophysa siluroides. Taxonomy (NCBI): domain Eukaryota; kingdom Metazoa; phylum Chordata; class Actinopteri; order Cypriniformes; family Nemacheilidae; genus Triplophysa; species Triplophysa siluroides. The sequence goes on along the minus strand of VCII01000202.1, from coordinate 1,465,490 downwards.
AAATTTTTGGGTAAACTGTCCCTTTGGGTAGACTTAATTCAGAGTTAAGCAATATTTCTTCACCTTTAGAACAGGGTTAGCACTGCTTTTGCAAGGTACACATTGTAAATTATTAACTGTTAAACTAATAATAAAAAAAAAGCACAAGGAGTGTGATCGTGAAAAGGTCATGGTTTTCACAGCAGACCTGACCTTCTCACCTGTGTATACTTGTAAAGAGTAAACCAGTCCTAAAAGTCAAGAAAAAAACTCAATTTACTTATAATTGCAAGTGCAAATACCAGATGTAATGCCATGTGAAATTATGGTATTAAAAAAATCACCTTCTGTTGTAGATTTTGTTGAGTTTTTTTGCAATTAATAAAAAAAATGCATGTTGACACACTGTGGTATCTGCGAAATTCACAAAAACTAGCTTTAATCAAACATACACTGTAATATTTTACTTTACAGATTTGTTGGGTGGAGACTATGGATACACATGTCCGGTTTACATCAGCCATTTAATTTAACCAAAACCATAGACTTGATCACATGTGTTCATTCAAGAGTTTACAGTACTTACAGTACTAACAGAGTTATAAGAATTATTTAAAATAACTATTACCGCACAAAGGAAATCTTTCATTAAAAAATACTTACATGGTAGCAAATGTGAATGAGAGAAAAGCAGGTATATTGTGCTATTGATGTCTGGTTGAACAAGAATGTCTCGATTCTTTTTTTATTCAACCTATACCAAATATATCAACCTTAGCCAATCTGTGCATAGTACAGTCCAGCCACCTTTTATTTAATAAAAAAAAAGTGTAAAAATAATTGTGAATCAGGCTAAAACCTTGTTCTAAAAAGTTTTTTTAAAGTCTAAAATGTCCCTTTTTATTGAACAGCTGTGTGCTATTTTCCTCCGTATAAATGTATTTTGACAAAAGAGATGGTCTCAATGCATTCTTTATGGCCCTTTTCGTAAATTACAAAGATGTATTTGTTGTCCTCAGGAGAATTCCCCTCGAGCGATGTCATAGAGGAATAACAACTCGGTCCCGGCCAGATCTGAACCTCCTCTTTCTCCCATGACTTCCCGTCAGTGAAAGACCAGCGAAGAGTCAGATTGATTCCTGCACAAACGCCAATAAATCATTCTCAAAAAATGATCTACTTTAATTATTCTTTAAAAGACATTCTGATGAATGTTTCTCACTCTCTTGAGCATTGGCTGGGTTGGTGAAGTACATCACTCCCTGTTTCTGCAGGGCACCAGCTGCTACAGCGGGATCCACCAGTGCTTTGTCAAATACCAGCTCCTCAACGGGCAGAGACTCGCCTCCATCTAGACTCCGCACTACTATTCGACAGCGGCAGTGGTAGTTGTTCTGGTTGCGAACATTGATGACTATGCTTCCGTCCTGAAGTTCCACTGGCTGAATGAACATACAAAAAACAGCATTACATGAAATAATGTATAGAGACACTTAAGTCCACTAGTTTTGATCACCTGCAATAAATAAATAAATACATTTTTGTGCTGTTATGTCTTTAATTTTCTGACATGCATGGACTCACAGATAAACAAATTATGATTTTCAAGTCCGGAAACAAACTACACATGTGACAATTAATAAACACCTGCAGGGGACACCAGAAACAAGCAATACAAACAATTACAAAAAAAGCTTCAGTGTTACCTGACACTCATCTGGATTGAAGTCTAGATTCTGTTTAGGCTGGTTGTAAGGGATGCTCTTCAAAGCAGCTCCATATCTCCAGGATTTACCATGATCATCACTCAATATACAGAAGACCCCGTCACCAGCAATGGATCCATGGCCACAGACCACCAAGCGCCCCACTTTGGGAGGGAAGCGTTTCTGTAAACACAGGCATATCATGGAATGTATCAAATATAAATATAAAGAAATAAAGAAATAAATATATATATATATATATATAAAAACTGAATAATACTCCTATGTTTAATCATGTGGCCCCATTTTATGATGAGCTTGTTTTTTACAGTTATATACAAAAGAAAAAACACGGTCATAACTGTGTCATAAACATTTTACCACGTGAGTTCAATGTTTTTTTGACAGTGGTAATTCACACCTGTATTCCAAAGCCAGGCCCAGGAGCAAAGCTCTTCACCCCCAGCTCAATGGACAGGTTTCGTGGTGTGCTCCACGTGAATCCATCATCCAGGCTCTCGACCATCATGGTGCTGGAGGGGCTGCACTGGTAACGGTGGAAGCACAGAGAGTAGATGAGTATCACAGCACCTGTTTTCTTATCCACAACAACTGAACCCAAGTTCAGCCCATCTGCTAGAGAGCCATCATCCACTATGAATGAGGTTGGAGACCAGGTGGCTCCTGAAAAAGAAAAGATTTGATTTAAACCAAAGTCAGTTCAGTTTCACTTGAAAAAGCAAAACTAGAAAATGATTGACAGTCCAATGACTGAAACAAGCAGTATAACTGAGCTGATGAATGTGGAAGGTCCACCTTTGTCTGTGGAACGTCTCATTGCAATAAATTTTGCCCCGATGTCACTTGATGACTGTTTTCTGGCTTCAGAGATTGCCAGCAGACTTCCACGTGACGTGAAGGTTAGCAGTGGGATCCGATAGGTGTTCACCTGACCAGCTCCACCACTGACCCATAGCAACTGCTCGTCATATATGAGCGGGTCAATCTGTGCAGAGCAAAATTGTTAGTGTTATTAACAAAAAATAGATGCGTATATGTCGCTGTGATATTTGACCACTGATCATGTCATGTAATTGTTCTGTTTATATATCTGTTTATCAAGAAGATGAGGCCAGAGGAAACTTTACATTATATTTGAATCGTAAGGACATCTATATAAACAGTTTATTGTGTTGAAACTGGTACATTAGGACTGAAGTACGGAAAACTTTAGTTTTCTCCCTTATACAAAATGACTGTAGTATACATCAATATTTACACTAGTAAATTGTATTGTACTTTAATATATTATAGTCATTACTACACTCTGGTCATGTTTACTTTACTGTAGTATTAAATACAGTGAAATGATAAAATGTAGTAAAAACGGCAATGCACTTTAATATTTTGTATGGTAGGTTCCAAACCACAGTTTACTATGCTATAATATACAGGCAGAATAATAATTATAAGTGTGACGTTATCCTCGTAAAAAGTTCCGGATTGAAATGTAGTGCACTACACAGAAAATATAAGAGGTTTAGTCATATGATAGAGTTTTGGTTTAACGTTACCTGAGTGTAGTTCACACACGCGCACGGAAACACTGCAACGCAAAGTAAAGTCCACAGATGTCGAATAAAATCCATTGAAACGATCAACGCGACCGTTTGTCCGCAGACGTACTCCCTTTTCTTGCGAAGATCCGACAATGTCTTGTTTGCTTTTCTTTATCAGGGTTTGTTAGACACAACATATCAACAGCGGAAGCCTTTCATGCTTTAACCTACAGTCATATGACTGCCCGGCGGTGACGTCAGAGTCACATGGCAAAAATATTTGCATGAGCAAAAATAGAGCGCTCGTGAAAAATCTAAATGGTGTCATTTTCAAGTATATTCTGCCGTATTTCCTACTATTTATAAAGTACAGTAGTAAATTTATTTTGCCATATGTTACATAAATGTTTTTGACTATATTATACTTTATTACTATAAAAGTAAAAGCAGACTGTCTTGTGTAAATGAGTTCGGCTTTTTTCCACAATGGGAAAAAAATACATATGATGTACATTCAATTATATTATCTTATATACAATCTCATCATGTCTTTTTTATTCTCTACTAAACACCAACATGTGGTTATGTTTGTTTTTCTCGCATGGTATCCATTATATATCACTTAACATTTCAGTTACATGTATACCAGGCACAATTAATGGATATTTCACAATTCCTCATGCTAATGATTAATTAGTAAATCTAACTATAGAGATTATAAGTAACTAGAGTCGCAATGTCTTTGTTTTCCACGTAGAAGCAGGTTGAAAAATAGAAAAAGTTATTGAGGTTTTTATGCAGAGGGCGAAGGTCCCGTTTGCTTGAATGTGTTAATGGCAGATTTGTCCGGCCAAAAATGGCGGCGTCATTGACAAATGGCAGCAACCAGGTTTGTATGTGGCTGAGACAATGTAACTCAATTCATTATTGCAAAGAATTTTCCAGCAGGAGAAGTAAGGAGTGAGGAGTGATTCAATTAATCATTGCTATGTTGGGTCTGTGATGGGATAAAAAACGAATACATACAGAAGTCCTCCATTTACTGTTCAACAGGAGCAAATAAGAAAAACAGAAAAACACAAAAAAGGTAAAACACAGCACAGTGCATGGTGTTTAGAGACAAAGCAAGATCATTCTAATAAATAATATCTAATAAATAAATGCAGTATTGAGCAAGCAACACCGCCCTGCTGACGCGAGGAACCCAAACTCCAATGATGAATAAATGGAGAAAAAAAACCTTGGGAGAAACCAGGCTCAGCCGGGAAGGCCAGATCTCCTCTGACGTGTCATAGCTGCACTCAGTGACCCTGACCAAAAGCCAATGAGCAAACGTCCACAAAGAACAGGGAGAGCCCACCAGCCGCGACTGAGGAAGCCCCACCTGCCGAAACCGTGCAGGTCCAGCCCAGTCCCATTCCGGGAACGACACCAGACAACTGAGGAACAACCAGGGAAAAATAGTAATGGCATAATTGTAACTTTATTCCTCTGTTGTCCGACATCGACCACAAAACAAGACCAAACCAGACCCACACAGCCCCAACAAACAAAACCCCCCAAACCACAACCAACAATCCCGAGGCGGGGGGCCCAAATAGAATAATTAGCGTAGCTGCTGTTCATTAACTATGCATTAAGTAAAATCTTAGCTAAAAAGATGTGTCTTTAATCTAGATTTAAATTGGGAGAGTGTGTCTGACCCTCGAATAGTATCGGGAAGGCTATTCCAGAGTTATAGGTTTAGGTTAGCCTTTGTGTGTTATCAAAAGTCCAGAGTTTTGAGATCTTAGAGAGCGTGATTGGTTGTAATGGGATAGAAGCTCTGTTATGTAGGTAGGGGGTAAACCGTTTAAGGCTTTTTAAGTAATTAAAAGAACTTTAAAGTCAATACGACACTTAATGGGTAACCAGTGAAGTGATGATAAAATTGGGGTTCTGTGATCGTATTTTATTGATCTGGTTAGAACTCTGGCAGGTGCATTCTGAACTAATTGTAGTTTGTTTATTGATGATGCAGAACAAACCACTTAGTAGAACATTACAGTCGTCAAGTCTTGAGGTCACAAATGCATGAATAAGCTTCTCTGCATCAGTAATGCATAAAATATTTCGTAATTTGGCAACATTTCTAAGGTGGAAGAAGGCTGTTTTTGTCAGGGCTGAGGCCCGAAGCCAGGTCATTGCCTTGGTGTGGCACCTAGGCGTTGTACCCCTGAGTAACAGGAGGTAATGTCCAAACACAAGAAGGCAAAAAGGTCCTCAAAACATAAAAGGTCACAAGGCAGGGAAAATAATCCAAGAGCTTGAGCTAGAGTTAACTGAACATTCACAATAACCAAGCGAAGCGATGACTAACGGCCGGGCCACACATACTCCGTGTGCAGTACGCGGAAAAGAACGCGGCGCAGACTTTGGGTTCACTCTCTGAACCAGCGCAGAAGACAACATGGATCATATTACCATCTGGTTGCAGAACTTCGTCTTGACACTGACCGGCATCTGAAGTACTTCCGAATGAGTGCAGTTCAAATGGATAACATTCTGTCTCTGGTGGGAGCCGATCTTCAAAGGTAAAGAACAACCTACCGCATGCCCATTGAACCCAAAAATGGGTTAAAGCTAAGGTATAGTAAAGCTGTCTATTTCTTTAAAACTATTTAGTTAATACAGAGCAAACGCATAATTAGATATAGTGTACAGTGAAATGTTTGTTTCAATATATAATCTTGTTGTAATGGTGTAGTACGATTTTTTAAATGTATCAAAAATGTTTCTCACAACTAAAATTGTATATTAACTGTTTATAAAGTTAAACACAAAAACATAAAACTAAGCCATGCATAAAAGTTTGAACTAAATATCCTAAACTAAATACAGTAAATATTAACTAAACTATGGGTAACTTGAATAACAATGCTTACAATCTTTTAAATAACTTATATTTATTTATAAACAGTATACACTAAAGCAGTGGTTCTCAAACTTTTTTGGCTTAAGTACCCCTTTTTATGATTTTATCAAGCCAAGTACCCCTTGACCAGACAACAACATTATACATAAAAATTCAGTGATGTAACCAGCACGACGTCCGTGCCGGCCACACCCTCTACATCTGCGTCGAATCCCGGATTACCACGCTCACGTTCACCAGACTATTAATGTCTGATTCTTTGATTACATGTCACAGCTGCAACCCATCACTTCGACTACATTTATACTCACTGGGTTCTAGAGTTTTTTGTCAGTTGTTAACGTTGTTTGATGTACGTCGGTGTTTATGCTATCCTCTGGAATATATCCTTTTTACTTTGTTTTTTGTTATCAGTTGGTTACCTATTATTCCAGGGATTGGGAATCCCTTTTTTGTTCATGGTATTGTACCTGGAGTTATTCTTTTGGATTGTCTGTATTCGAGGAGTGGATTATTTGCATTAAACCTTTAACCCGATCTTATGGTCCTCAAGTAACTTGTGACAGAACAACCGACCTAAAAGAGGACAACTACGTTATCCGATGTCTTCACCACCTTCGTCCACCCCCTTGCCTACGACAGATCACGTTGGGGATTTTGTCTCAACCCTTCAGGAGCAACTCCTTTCCTCTACACTGCCAGCCTCCGCTAGCCCAATGGTTGCTCCGATCTTCTACGCGGGATCTAGGGAGGAATGCAATGGCTATCTATTACAGTGCAAACAGTTTTTCGAGGTGAACTCTTGCCAGTTCGGGTCCGAGAGAGCACGTGTGGCCTTTGTCATTTCCCGTCGCATCGGAAAAGTGCTCAACTGGGCTCAATGTGTTTGGGCGGCTGGAGGACCCCTTGTCCAATCTGAGAGACTTTTTTTCTGACATTTCCGAGAGGTATTTGGCCAATCCGCTGGTTCGTTGACAGTACAAATTCAACTCTTACGTCTGAAACAGGGTCACTCTTCAGCTTCTGACTACGCCCTTCGCTTTCAGACTCTTGCTGCCAGCAGTGGCTGGAATTAGGCTGCGCTCATCTCCGTCTTTCGGCAGGGATTGAGCGGTACTGTACGTTCCCAAATTACATATAATCTCATCAGAATCAAAGCTGGAGATGAATGGAAGACTGCGTTCATCACACCCTCTGGACATTATGAATACCTTGTCATGCCTTTCGGATTGGTGAATGCTCCAGCCATCTTTCAAAGTTACATGAATGAAATCTTCAGGGATGTACTGTGACGCTCAGCTATAGTGTATATATCGACGATATTCTAATCTTCTCCAGAAATCGTGCTGAACACGTAAAACATGTCACTGAGGTCCTACAGCGACTCCGGAAACATCACGTCTACCTGAAACTTGAAAAATGTCTATTCCAGCCCCATTCTATGGGCTATGGATGAAGAGATTTCGGCAAGCCCTCACCCCTCTCCTCCTGGAACTCCTGAAGGGAAAACCTACGTACCTCCGGATCTGCGACTACCCCCTCGTGGAATCTGCTCACTCCGTTCCTGGATCAGGACACCCAGGCAATCAACAGACCCTCTCACTCATTAAGTCCCGATATTGGTGGCCAGGGATCTCACCAGATGTCTCTCGGTACGTCCAGGGATGCTCAGTCTGTGCCATCTTAAAGGTACCCAGGCGTCTTCCTGAAGGCAAATTGATGCCATTGCCTATCCCACACCGGCCCTGGTCACATATTGCCGTCGATTTTATTACTGACCTGCCCCTCTCGGACAATAACACTTGTATCTTGGTAGCTGTGGATCGGTTCTCCAAGTCATGCAAACTAATCCCGCTTACACAATTACCTACCGCCCTGGAAACAGCGGAAAATCTCCTCCACCATGTGTTTTGGAATTACGGGCTCCCCGAAGACATCGTTTCTGACCGAGGTCCTCAATTCATTGCTCGGGTCTGGAAAGCATTCTGCAATAATCTCAATATCACAGTAAGCCTCACCTCCGGATACCACCCTCAAGCTAATGGTCAGGCTGAGCGCAAGATCCAGGAGATCGGGAGGTACTTACGATCATACTGCCACGACAATCAACACAACTGGAACCGCTACCTGGTATGGGCAGAGTACGCACAGAACTCTTTGCGCCACGCTGCCACTGGATTGACTCCGTTTCAATGCATACTCGGATATCAGCCCCCTCTGTTCCCCTGGTCTGAAGAACCATCTTCCGTACCTGCCGTGGACTATTGGTTCCGTGAATGTAAGAGGACTTGGGATTCAGCGCACCAACATCTTCAACAAGCGGTTCGTTGACATAAAGATCAGGCGGATAAACGGCGACTCTCCACCACACTTTACCAACCCGGGCAACGGGTTTGGTTGTCCACGAAGGACCTTCGTTTACGACTACCTTGTAAAAAGCTCAGTCCCAAGTACATCAGACCCTTCCCTGTTGTCCGCCAGATCAACCCCGTCACTTACCACCTGCAACTTCCTGCCCATTACCGAATCTCACCCTCGTTTCATGTGTCCTTGCTCAAACCCTTTACTGATTCTATGTCTGCTTTTCCCACAGGGTCGGCCCTGTGAGTGAAATTCAGCCCCCCCTGCCATTGATGATCCCCAACAAATATACCAGGTTGACAATGTTCTCGATTCCCGCGTTCGGGGTGGTCACCTAGAATACCTCGTGGACTGGGAGGGGTACGGCCCGGAGGAACAGTCGTGGGTTCACCGCAACGACATCCTGGATCTGCTGCTCCTCAGGGAATTCCACTCAGCACACCCTGATCGTCCGGCTCGGGGTTGTCCTCGCCGGCATGATGGACCATCTACTGTAGGATCCCGTGGAGGAGGGGGTACTGTAACCAGCACGACGTCCGTGCCGGCCACACCCTCTACATCTGCGTCGAATCCCGGATTACCACGCTCACGTTCACCAGACTATTAGTGTCTGATTCTTTGATTACATGTCACAGCTGCAACCCATCACTTGGACTACATTTATACTCACTGGGTTCTGGAGTTCTTTGTCGGTTGTTAACGTTGTTTGTGTACGTCGGTGTTTATGCCATCCTCTGGAATATATCCTTTTTACTTTGTTTTTTGTTGTCAGTTGGTTACCTATTTTTCCAGGGATTGCGAATCCCTTTTTTGTTCATGGTATTGTACCTGGAGTTATTCTTTTGGATTGTCTGTATTCGAGGAGTGGATTATTTGCATTAAACCTTTAACCCGATCTATGGTGTGAGATCTTTCCGTCCTCAAGTAACTTGTGACAAGTGAAATGAGAGTCAAACAGTTATTATATCTAAATTTTTTATGCATCTTTGTGTAGTCCTAATTTCATATAAAAATACTATTATCATAATTTATTGATTTTCATTATTTAATCCTAAATGCTAGTTTTTTTTTTTTCACGTACGTGTACCCCCATTTGAGAACCACTGCACTAAAGGGAACAAAGCTTATACAGTATAACTGCAGTGTTGGGTGTAACTAGATACTAAGTAACTAGTTACTGTAATTAAATTACTTTTCCTTTGAAAAAGTAAAGTAAGGGATTACTCTATGTTTTCCTGTAATTTAATTACAGTTACTTCTGATGCAATTAAACTAAATACTTTGTGTAATATTTGTGTGTGCAAACATGGAATTGACATCAAAATTCAAAGTCTAACTTAAAAATCCATGCTTTAATGTATTATTCTCACATTTGTAATAATTTGGTCAGTTAATAATACTACTTTATGTAGTTTTATATTATTTACTTGAATGAATTAAAAGAGCCGTTTCATGTCTATCCTTGAATCACTGAACTAATCAAGGTTGATGTAGGATATAGAAAGTAATAAGTAATTAAATACTTTTTGGACAGAGTAATTTGTAAAGTAATCTAATTACACTATTGAATATGTAACTAGTAACTAGTAATTAATTACTTTTTCAGAGTAACTTACCCAACACTGATTAACTGTTAATACATAATAACAACAAAATTATTTTAACACTGTAATTATGTGAACCTAATGAAATGTGTGGTAAACAGGACCTGGATCCTTTTCTGACCCATAAGGCTGCGTATGTGATGTCTGGGGTTCATGGCTCGATGGGGTAGGGTGGAATGGCTGACATCCTCTTTCAGGGTCTGTGTGAAGACAGGGAGAGCTTGAGTGGCTTGTTGTTGATTGTCCTAATCTTCCAGGTCTGTTAAGAAGCTGAGGATATGTAGTTGTGCCCTGTTCCTGTTACTGGGTTGAAGCCTGTTGAGTTTAGGCACTAAACTGAGGGCGAAATAGTATTTCATCCTCATGTGTTAGTATATGTGGTCAAGGTGCAGTTGTGGGCTGGGTTATAATGTCCAAAAGCTGTTGTTCAGTTGTATTTGTGTTTTTGGAACTGAAGTTAAAATAACAGAATCTAACAATGAAATGATAACATTTTATATGTTCAAGGACAAAAATATAGTTGTGGTGACAAATCATATTGTTTTTATGAGTGAAAATCTAAAAATAATTAACTTTATACAGAGATACTCACCTTCTTTCCTGTGTAACGGAGGTATTTTTCTATATGGGACTTTTATTATGACAGGGTTTTTTCTCTGCCGTGCGCGGGGAAAGATACAAAAGACGTCTGGTAAATAAGAGCATCAGTAGTTTTTGCGAGAAAGACACGCCATGATTGATGTACGAGAGGTCGACATTTTTCCGTTGCAGCTGTAGTGTAAGACAGTGGTGCACGTTCGGATTAAGTTTCGTGAGTTTAGTGTACATCAACATTGTGATGTGAAACTGTAGACGCAGCTGAAACAGAGGTTTTGGACGATTGCGTCGTCTAACAGAGCGGCGTTGGAGACCGGCTGAGAGCACGAGAGAGAGTTGCTAGGGCCGTGAGTTTCCTTCAGAACACGTATGAATGCGTATGCGAGCTGATCGATCGATTTTGAAGGAGTGATTAGTTTTTTGAAAGACGTTTTTTTTGTGATCCAGATCATTTAGCTATGCGCGCCGCGTGCGAGCTGAACTGAGCTGCGCCATTTTGCTCCGGACATTTCCTGAGTTTTTCCTGGGTCACGCGGAAACTTTCTTGTGTTTTTTATTTGCCCTGCCATCCTTACGACATCTCACTGTCCTGTCTCAGCTGTTCACTTAACCATTACAGCTGTGTTTCAAGTCATCGCAAGTCATCACATCAAGGTTGTCGTTGTCACAGAACGGTACCACGGTTCGGTACGCGCACACACACATACACGAACACTTCACTGATAAAGAACTGAGTTTTGAACGAACTGAGTGTTTCAACGAACTGAGTGTTTCAACTTTCAATTTGAACTGTGTTGTAATAACTGAATCGTAAAATTGATTAATGAGAATCATTTAAGTGAAGTCACTGTTACTTCCTCAATTGAAAGTAGTTCTTTGAAGTGAATCATATGTGTTGAACTATAAGAGCCATCAATACCCGTTGTATGTAAATAAGTTTGTGATCTTGTACTGCCATTTATTTGAGGGAACACTTTTGAGGTGTTAAGAGATTTGCTGTGAAAGTGTTAATCATTTGAAGCTATTTCAAGGAAACAAGAAATCTTGAACTGTTTATTTTAATTTAAATTATTTTGTTATTGAAACAGACCCTTCCAGCAGAAACATAATTTACTAAGAGACAGAAAATAAATTACTAATTGTTAAAATTAAGACATTGGACAGTTCTTTTTGAACTTACCTTGGGTAGGGGCGTCTCACTTACACTGCTAGGATTAGGTGGGTGGGGATGTGAATTTAAATTTATTCTTCACCTTATGCACTTCAGGAAGCCACCGTATTGACATACTCACCTGAAGCCTACACTGCCTACTCCTGTAGTATATTCGAAAATAGTGTAAGGTAAAACATATACACATAACGTGCATACTAAGGCTCAAAGCACCGGAGCGGGGAATAAGATTCCTCCGCTCTTAAGTCTTCCAGGGTAGTGTTTTAATTTTCCCCTACGAGGCGAGACTTACAGTCCCGTTACATTTGGCGTCACGAACAGGATAGAATTAGACTGTATTTACCTTCTTGTTTTGTCTCACACGTCTCCGGGCCAACAAGCTGAAGAATGGCAGAGTTTGAGGAACTGAAGAAGGAGATGGCGGAGATGCAGAGGCGGTTTGCCGAACAGGCGGGAGCACTCGACCAGGCAAGAACCGAACAAAGAGAGGCACTGTCACTAGCAAGAGCCGTCATCGAGCATCAAGCTACCGCTCAAGCACCCCCAGCTACCATCTATATTCCCAGGGACAGGAAACTGCCAGAGTTCAGTGGCCGTTCGACCAAAACTGGAGAGTTGAGCGTTGAAGAGTGGGTTGCATCAATGAAATCTGCCTTTCAAGTGATGAGAGTACCTGCAGAAGATCGTGTAGAGTTGGCGAAACAGCATCTCAAAGTAGAGCCAAAGCGACTGTGAGGTTCATGTTGGGTGATGGTGAAAAATCTACCGATATTTCAAGTCCTACTAGACACCTATGGAGACAAAGTACCAATTGGAACCAGACTGAAAGATTTCTACGAACGAAAACAAATGCAAGGTGAGATGATACGCTCATACGCATATGACCTACAAGAAAGACTCAGCCGAGTTCAGCGCAAAGAGCCAAACAGAGTTCCAGAGGCCGAAAGTGTGTTAAAAGAACAACTTGTCCTAGGCCTTCGAGATGATTTTCTGAGGCGTGAAATGAAAAGGCGAGTTAAAGAGGATGCAAGTTTGACTTTTGTTCAGGTAATGCAAGCCGCAATCACTTGGGCTGAAAAAGAAGAGACCCAAACGCCAGACATTCCAAAACACAGCCCCCGTGTCAGAGTGGTAAGTGCTGATGCAGAGCATGTTTCCTCTACATTAACACTGGAAAAACTGCATGAAGCTATACAGAAGATTGCCGCTCGTCAAGATGAACTTTACCAGGCAGTACACAGTAATAGCAGGGTACGACTTCAACAGAGTCGTCCAAAAAGACAACCCCTGAAGGACAGTGAAGGCAGGTACATCTGTTATTCATGTGGTGAACCTGGGCACACTAGCAGGCACTGTCCACAAAGTACTGAAGCAGCTACAGTGACGGATCAGTCCCGACATTCTACAGGGGCGCCTGGAACTAACGTAAGAAACGTTCCATCAAGTACAGCTCAAACCAGCCCTGGGCCATCTATGATAAGAAGTCATACAGCTGAGTGGACTGACGACGCGACAGAGAAATTGAAAAGTGGTGCATTTGGAGATTGTCTGACTGTTGAAGTTAGAATAGCTGGTGTTAAGACAAACTGCTTACTGGATACAGGGTCAGAAGTGTCCACTATAATAGAGTCACACTTTAGGAAGCACTTCGGAGAACAAGAGCTGAGACTGTCATCTGCTCACTGGGTACGACTCACTGCAGCTATTGGACTTGACATTCCTGTTCTAGGATGCCTGCAAGCTGACGTGGAGTGTATGGGGAAGGTTCTCCCAGGAAAATGCATCTTTGTGCTGACAGACACGAGCCCAAATGCAGAGGAGATAAAGGGACTTTCAGGAATCATTGGAATGAATATAATCAGCGAGTTCAAGTCCGTGTTCGTCACAGGAGAGAATGTGAAGTCAGCCAACAAATACGGACAACCTGCGGAAGCAAAGATACGAAGGGTGTTAGCAAGTGTCGAGAAAACCGAAACCTTGAGTCCTGATGGCAAGATTGGGTACGTCAAAGTTGGTGGAAAACAGGCCGTCATCATCCCTCCATTAAGTGAAAAGGTGTTTGAAGGTCGTTGCAGAGTGCCACCTAAAGTGAAGTGCCAAGTATTAATTGAGCCCACCACTGGAGTGAGTCTACTTAAGGGACTCCTAGTGGCCAATGTGCTAACAAAAACTGAGGGTGGTAAAGTTTCTGTACGTGTGATGAATTCGAGCGAGCAAACAATCAGACTTAACCCAAGATGCAGAGTGGCAGAAGTATCCAAACCACAGGAGGTGTTAACTGAGAAAACACTAGAATTTGAGGAGGAAGAAGGGACACTTCATGTCCGACGAGTGGCGCATGTCCAAGCAGTCGAAATCTCTGAAAACCCCCCAGTACCAGCCGAGGTGAATTACGAAAAGCTCACCCCAGCACAAAGAGAGGAACTTAACCAGTTGTTGGCAAAGTACAGGGACATATTCTCCAAAAGTGACAGTGACTACGGGTACACGCAGTCGGTAACGCATGACATTCACACCGGTGAAGCTCCGCCAGTGAAACAAAGGCACCGTAGAGTACCGCCACATGTTTTCCAAGAGTTCAAAAAACACGTGCAGGATCTAGTGTCACAAGGCATCCTTAAGGAGAGTGCAAGTCCCTGGGCATCCCCGGCAGTGATCGTTGTGAAGAAAGACGGCAGTGTGCGCTTCTGTTGTGATTACAGGAGGCTTAATCAGGTCACATGCAAAGACGCATATCCACTTCCCAGAGTGGAAGAATCTCTGGATGCACTAGGAAATGCTCAGCTGTTCTCCACCCTAGATCTTACGGCCGGCTATTTCCAGGTAGCTGTAAGTGACCGTGATCGTGAAAAGACAGCAGTCACTACCCCGTTTGGACTGTTTGAGTGGACGCGGATGCCATTCGGGCTGTGCAATGCGCCAGCAACCTTCCAGCGCCTTATGGGAGTGGTGCTCGGGGATTTGACCTTCGATGTCCTCTTGATATATCTGGATGATATTATCGTGTTTTCTAAGGACTTCAAGAGCCACTGTGAGAGACTAGAGCTGGTCTTTGATCGACTGAAGCGGCATGGCCTAAAGTTGAAACCTAGCAAATGCTTTCTCTTCAGATCTGAGGTAAAATTCTTGGGTCACGTGATTTCCTCTGAAGGAATCCAAGTCGACAGTGAAAAGGTTAGTGCCTTGGAGGCTTGGCCTGTGCCTAAAAGTGTGAAAGAAGTGAGACAATTGATTGGATTCATGAGTTATTACCGGCGGTTCGTACCAAAGTTTGCTCAACTAGCAAAACCATTGCATGCGTTAATGGGCAGCAAAGACAAAAGGAGGGCCTCTGAACTGTTCATGTGGAGTAGCGAATGCCAGACTGCATTTGACAAATTGAGACAATACCTGATGTCACCACCTGTCCTTGCTTACCCCAACTTTGGCCTTCCGTTTATCCTCACTACAGATGGAAGTCAACAGGGCCTCGGAGCTGTATTGAGCCAGAAGCAAGGTGGAGCAGAGCGCGCTGTTGCATTTGCTAGCAGAGGCCTGAGAGGATCAGAGCGGAATGACAAGTACTATAGTGCATTCAAACTGGAGCTGTTGGCACTTAAGTGGGCTGCAACAGAGAAATTTAAAGAGTACCTTATGTTCTCCAAGTTTACTGTAATCACTGACCATAATCCACTGCGTTGGAGCAAGGTTCTGTACAAGCCTGGAAGACTGAACACCAATGCAGATGCTCTATCAAGGATTCCCTCCAGTGAAGTTCCAGAACAGGAAGACACAGAGAAGGATTTCAACTGAACTCTGAGGAAGTGCGTGCACGCAAGACTCCAAGTGACCGTACAAGCGTCCATCAACAAAGTGCTGACTGTTAGGAATGAAATAAGGGAGCTTGATGCCTTGAATGTACAATGTTGGACAGAACAACTTCGAAAAAGCTTTGCAGAGAGTTTGAACGTCTTCGATTGCGATGCATTCTTGATCCCAAGAAGGCCCCCTGTGGTTCCGTTAATCGGAGCTACATGCCTTGACTATGTACAATGCAGTGTTTAGTATGGAGTCAGCTTTGCAGAGAGTTTGAACGTCTTCGATTGCCTGCTGATCTAGGCAGGAGTTTATGATAGTCAACATGAGCATGGGGGTGGACACTGATTCACTATTGGCCTAATAAAGGATGTTCAAGGATGGATAGCACAGTGTAAAAGATGTACCCTTGCAAAGGATGTATTTCCAAGAATCCGAGCTCCGATGACTTGTAGCAATGTCACTGCTCCTTTAGAAGTGCTGGCAATGGACTATACTCAGCTGGAAATGTCCTCAGGAGGGTATGAAAATGTACTGGTTCTAACTGATATGTTTACCCGGTTTACAGTTGCTGTCCCAACCAAGAACCAAACAGCAAGTACCACTGCAAAGGCCCTCATTAAGCATTGGTTTGTCTGCTACGGTCTCCAGCTCGTCTGCATTCAGATCAGGGAAGATGTTTCGAGGCGCAAGTAATCAAGGAACTCTGTAAAGCCTATTGTATTGGAAAAAGTCGTACAAGTCCCTACCATCCTCAAGGAAACTCTCAGTGCGAGCGGTTCAACCGCACAATGCATGATATGCTGAGAACGTTGACACCGGAGAAGAAGAAAGACTGGAAAACTCACCTACCTGAGCTAGTGATGGCTTACAACAATCACGTCCACTCATCTACTGGCTATTCTCCCTTTTACTTGATGTTTGGGAGGGATGTGCGACTTTTATTAGATGTGTTTGGTGGAAAGGATGTGGAGGAAAGTGATGCAGAAAACCTGGACGAATGGGTGAAGAGTCATCATGATCGACTAAAGACGGCCGTAGAAGTCGCAAATATGGTTGCACAGGAAGCTTCCAAGAGACGGAAATGAGTGTATGACCGCAAAACCTCTGGAGCGCTTGTAAGGCCTGGTGACCGTGTGTTGCTACGTAATCACAAACATAGGGGCAGAAATTAGATTCAAGACAAGTGGGAACATGCACCGTACATTGTAGTAAAGCAGAATCATTCCGACATACCTGTATTTACTATCAAACCTGAAAAGGGGGGTCCGTCCAGAGTAGTACACAGAGATCAGCTCCGTCACTGCACATTTTCTTTGTCACCTAGTACGCCACGTACAACCACATGTAGACCTGTAAACCAGTCAGATACCGAAACCGAATTCCCAGATCTTGTGTGTTTTCCAGCCACTGCACATAGACAGAGTAAAGATAAAAGGGTGGTAACAGATGGAAACCAATGATGTAGAACAAAGAGGGGGTGTAACACAAGAACAGGATAATGTAGTGGAAGATGTGGTCTCTGAAATAGCGTGGGGAGCACAAGAAGTTTCTGAGGATGCTGACATTTCAGATGTTGAAAGTGAAAATGTTCCAGAGCTTAGACGCTCGCAAAGACAAAACCGTGGTAAATTACCTGTGAGGTATAGAGATGATTATCTAATGGATTAGGAAAGGTTAAAAGGGTTACTGAGGTTGTGATGAGAAATATATATCTGAATGAGCTTGTTTAAGATTGAAAAGAATGTGTTTTGTATAGTGTTGCACTTTTAAATTGTTCTGTTTATGTTCCAGGGGCAGGCTGTCTGGAGATGTCGATGGTTTAGCAGGGGGGAATGTAACGGAGGTATTTTTCTCTATGGGACTTTTATTATGACAGGGTTTTTTCTCTGCCGTGCGCGGGGAAAGATACAAAAGACGTCTGGTAAATAAGAGCATCAGTAGTTTTTGCGAGAAAGACACGCCATGATTGATGTACGAGAGGTCGACATTTTTCCGTTGCAGCTGTAGTGTAAGACATTGGTGCACGTTCGGAATAAGTTTCGTGAGTTTAGTGTACATCAACATTGTGATGTGAAACTGTAGACGCAGCTGAAACAGAGGTTTTGGACGATTGCGTCGTCTAACAGAGAACGGCGTTGGAGACCGGCTGAGAGCACGAGAGAGAGTTGCTAGGGCCGTGAGTTTCCTTTAGAACACGTATGAATGCGTATGCGAGCTGATCGATCGATTTTGAAGGAGTGATTTGTTTTTTGAAAGACGTTTTTTTTTGTGATCCAGATCATTTAGCTATGCGCGCCGCGTGCGAGCTGAACTGAGCTGCGCCAT
Source organism: Triplophysa siluroides (assembly GCA_006030095.1). Classification (NCBI taxonomy): domain Eukaryota; kingdom Metazoa; phylum Chordata; class Actinopteri; order Cypriniformes; family Nemacheilidae; genus Triplophysa; species Triplophysa siluroides. The sequence goes on along the minus strand of VCII01000202.1, from coordinate 1,447,476 downwards.
TTTGCTCCAGACATTTCCTGAGTTTTTCCTGGGTCACGCGGAAACTTTCTTGTTTTTTATTTGCCCTGCCATCCTACCGACATCTCACTGTCCTGTCTCAGCTGTTCACTTAACCATAACAGCTGTGTTTCAAGTCATCGCAAGTCATCACATCAAGGTTGTCGTTGTCACAGAACGGTACCACGGTTCGGTACGCGCACACACACATACACGAACACTTCACTGATAAAGAACTGAGTTTTGAACGAACTGAGTGTTTCAACTTTCAATTTGAACTGTGTTGTACTAACTGAATCGTAAAATTGATTAATGAGAATCATTTAAGTGAAGTCACTGTTACTTACTCAATTGAAAGTAGTTCTTTGAAGTGAATCATATGTGTTGAACTATAAGAGCCATCAATACCCGTTGTATGTAAATAAGTTTGTGATCTTGTACTGCCATTTATTTGAGGGAACACTTTTGAGGTGTTAAGAGATTTGCTGTGAAAGTGTTAATCATTTGAAGCTATTTCAAGGAAACAAGAAATCTTGAACTGTTTATTTTAATTAAAAAAAATTTGTTATTGAAACAGACCCTTCCAGCAGAAACATAATTTACTAAGAGACAGAAAATAAATTGCTAATTGTTAAAATTAAGACATTGGACAGTTATTTTTGAACTTACCTTGGGGTAGGGGCGTCTCACTTACACTGTTAGGATTAGGTGGGTGGGGATGTGAATTTAAATTTATTCTTCACCTCATGCACTTCAGGAAGCCACCGTATTGACATACTCACCTGAAGCTTACACTGCCTACTCCTGTAGTATATCCGAAAATAGTGTAAGGTAAAACATATACACATAACGTGCATACTGAGGCTCAAAGCACCGGAGCGGGGAATAAGATTCCTCCGCTCTTAAGTCTTCCAGGGTAGTGTTTTAATTTTCCCCTACCGAGGACTTGTACACCTGCATATGTGGCAAAAGGAAAGACATTACTTAGACATTAGCTGAGCCACCAGCAGAACCACTTGGCTTGTGTTTTTGGTTCTTATTCCTGACAAAAGCATTTCTGCGATCTCCATCGCCGCTTGCATTCATTTCCTGTAAAAATAATGTGTGTGTATTATAATAAACATCTATAAATAATTACATGTATTTATGTGGCAGATGCTTTTATCCAAAGCAACTTAAAATCAGGAGAGCGTATAACATTTTGTCAACACGCTAATTCATTTGTTTTCTTTACAGATTTCTTGGACCCAGGGATAGCTTTAGCAGCCTAGCATTCCAGTACAGACTAGGGAAAAGCACTTTGGCGGAATCTGTATACATGACCTGCAAAGCAATTGAGAGGAGAATGATGGCATCACAGTTTCCTAAACCAAACAAGGAAATGTGGAGAGAAATTGCAGCTAAATTCTGGGAAAATTTGAATTTTCCAAATTGCCTAGGAGCAATAGATGGCAAACCCATTACCATAGTGTCACCAGCACACTCAGTGAGCCTGTTCTTTAACTACAAATGAACATTCTCAATTGTTCTCCTAGCCCTAGCTGATGCTGACTATAGATTTACATTTGTACAAGTTAGTGACTTTGGAAGAACAAGTGATGCATAAGTGTACAGTGGTTCAGCACTTTGAAGAGGAATGGAGAACAAAAGTTTGTCTGTGCCTCCAGACTGCCCTTTGCCAGGGTCAGGTGCGCAGGATCCAATGCCATACAACATGGTTGTCACAGTTGTTCTCTGTTTTGGTTTGTGTTTGCCTTCTGTGTCTGATGTCTTTATTAGTTAATTAGTCCCTCACCTGTTTCAGTTTCCCTTGATTACGTTTGCATTTGTATTTAAGCACTGTATGTTTCTCAGTTCAGTGTCGGTTATTATACTGTCTCACCCGGTTTTCCTGTTCCCGGTTTTGCATGTTGATTCTTATTTGGATTTCTTATCATTAAAAACCTTGGATTATTCCTTGTGTGAGGTGCATCGTCCTTCATCTGTGGCTACACGTGACAATGGTAGGAGATGCTGCATTTCCCCTGAAGACACATTTGATGAGTCCATTTCCTGGAAATCGCATCCCACATTGGAGAAGAATCTTCAATTATAGACAATCTCGGGCAAGAATGGTTATTGAGTGTGCCTTTGGCATTCTGTCATCCAGATGGAGAGTACTCCATGCTAGGATGAATCTCAAGCCTACAAATGCTGACTTTGTTGTCACTGCAGCATGCATCCTGCACAATTACCTAATAAGTCCTTCAGGAAACCAAAGATGGTTAGATGAAGCAGAAGAAAGAGGGGAAGTGCTGCAAGATGTAAGAAACATGGGTGGAAATAGAGGAAGCAGAGAGGCCTATGATGTGCATGAGGAGCTTTGCACATTTTTCAGTTCCCCGAAGGCCGTGTGTCCTGGCAAGACCAGATGATCTAGGGCTTAACATGGACCTTCTTTAACTATTTGTATAATACTGTTTTTAATGTGTGACGTTTGTGAATTGTAAATATCTTTGCTAACTTGAAGACACTAGTGGTGTTAAAGTGAATAAACTAATAAAAACCGTAACACTTGTCACATTTCTTAATAAACAAACAAACAAACACACATACATAAATACATATACAACAGTATCCACCGTAAACTTCCATGGTGTATCCAGATTAAAAAACATTGATTTCAATAAGTGTTGGACAATAACATAAAATTATAAACCTTTTATATACTAAACACAATAAGTGAAAATAACGTACTATTTAAATTATATTTTTTCCGTAGTTTTGATGTTATAGGATGATACTTCAAAACACTTGATGGTTACGTGAAGTTATCAGCTTGGGATGTTAAAAGAGTTTCAAAATAACTTACCATCCATTCCAGTGGCCGATGAAATTGCCTCCCACGCTTCTTCTTTCGAATTCAGGTCTTTATATAAATAGTACTGGGTGTCAAAAAGCTCTTTGTACTTTCGTATTTCGACAATTTGCCGTGTGTCACCCATCGCGATACCGTCTTGTTCTTTCTGGAAAACCTGCTTGTCACGTGATTGTGATTATCTCCATGCACCTTCCACATGCAATGTAAACACTGTAGGATATTTGTACTACACATTTTAATCGGATTAATTGTTTTTACAACTCCTGATAACTTTTTGCTTTTAATACTTGATTAAACAAATAACATAAATAAAAAAAGTTGTAAACTTAATTTATATGCATTTTTGGTGAAATTACTGCATTTCTGTGTCAATTCCTGTTAATTTTGAGCATGATACGGATGCTATCACTTTAAAACACTCCTTGCTGTACAGCAAAAATAGACCTGATTCGTAAACGATCGCGGCACTGACGCAACGCACAGCATCTGCAACGGACGGACCGCACACACGTGCTTTGTGAATGATCTGATCTATTAACATGGGTATGTTAAAAAATACGGACCGCATATGCACTGCACATGGAGTATGTGTGGCCCGGCCGTAAGAGTCACAGAGCCTCTTAAATAGGCAAACATAAATATGACACAAGTGCTGGTAAGACAACACAGGTTTTAAAAGAGACACATGAAACGTGGGGTTTATTTTCAGAGACCTAGGTAAGTATAGCCTATATGAGATTGGGTTTACTTTCCTGCCAATTTTGATAGGCCCAGTGAACCTTTGAGAGAGTTTGCGAGACTCCACCCTCAGGGGGATGTTTTTGGTGGAGAGCCAAACTCTTTAGCCGTCACGTAGAGTGGGGGGTAGTCTGCGGTTGGCGTGATGTTGATACTGCCGAGAAGTCCTCAGAGCCCTTCTCCACACCTGACGGCAACGCTTGACCCATTGTTGGGTGGAAGGGACATCCACTTTTGCCTCTTGCTCAGGAAACGGGGGGGAGTACCCGAACTGACACTTAAAAGGAGACATGCCTGAGGCAGATGACTGCAGCGTGTTGTGGCCCACATGATGATAGCCGACCACGAGGATGGGTTGCTGGCTGCCATGCATCGCAGGGTGGTCTCGAGATCCTGGCTTTACCGAACGTGGTGACATCCTCCCTGATAGTTGGCCACCAGAATCGCCTCTGGAGGAACTCGAGAGTGTGCCCAACACCAGGGTGACAGGTGAGTTTCGAGGAGTGCCCCCACTGCAGTACCTGGGATCAGACAGCTTCGAGAACGAACAGACGGTTGCCGGGTCCTCCTCCTGGGTCCAAAGGTGCATGCTTGCCGTCCTCTCCCCTTTGAGACAGCACTGCTCCAACAAAAACTGTGGGGGCATTCGTGAAGCCAAAGGGCATGACAAGATGCTCATAGTGTCCAGTCGGGGTGTTGAAGGCAGTTTTCCACTCATCTCCCTATTTGATTCACACAAGGTGGTGTGCATTGCGCAAATCAAGTTGGTGAAGATTGATGCCTGTTGTAGGATCTCAAAGGATGTTGCCATAAGGGGTAAGGGATAGCGGTTTCAAACTGTGATCTTATTCAGTGCTCTGTAATCAATACATGGCCTGAGGCCAACATCCAATTTACCCACGAAGAAGAATCCAGCTCCCGCAGGGGAGGTAGAGGAACGGATAATTCCAGCTGCTAGAGACTGGCTGATGTACTTGTCCATGGCAAGGCACTCGGGAGGTGACAGAAAATATCCGACCCCTAGGAGGGCAGCTATCTGGGAGTAAGTCAATGGCCCAATCATAGGGCCGGTGAGGAGGTAGGGAAGTAGCTCTTTTCTTACAGAATACTGTCTTGAGCTGGTGGTACTGGGATGGGACTCGAGAGAGGTCTAGGGGTTCTTGAGACTCAAGGACATGCTCAGGGAGAATTTGGGTCAAACAAGCAGTCTGACAAACTGGACTGCAGCACCAGTGGTCCAATTCAAGTGTTGATTATGCTGGAGAAGCCAAGGGTGACCTAGCATCATAGGAAATTCAGAGGATTGAATAAGGTGAAAACACAGATTCTCGTGGTGTTGATCAGTGTTGAGCCCGAACATAGAGATGAGGTGAGTGATCTACACAGGAGCTAACGGCCTGCCATCCAGCACAGTAACCGTAAGTGGCGCAGGAAGGGGCTCTGTGGGAATCTGGAGACCATTGGCCAGAGAAATGTCTTCCACCCAGACGTTGCCCAAGAAAGTGCTTTGCCCGAAAGAAGAGTGATTACTATCGCAATCTTAGCTCGGTCTGAGGGAAATGAAGACGGTTGTAACTCGAATGTGAGAGAGCACTGGGTGAGAAATCCGGAACTTGGATCAACCGAGAAGCGCTGTGGTGGGGGTAAGCGAGGTTCCGTTAGGGGAATAGGGCCCGCCGAAGTGGTAGTTCCTGATGGAGGACTTGCTGATGGCGTAGGCAGTCGTTCGAAGATCTGACGGACAGATGACAATAGGTCAGAGAGGACCTATGAGTGTTTAGTCACCACGGACTCTTGCTGTGCTAGAGCTGTCTTGTGTCGTCGGACCATTGCATCGTGTTGAACCACTGTGGCCAGGACTTTGTGTGGATCACCTGCTGCTGGATTCATGATATGGCTTGGTTATTCTGTCAGGGCTGAGGCCCAAACCCAGGTCGTTGGAGTGACGCTCAGGCGTTGTACCCCTGAGCCAAAGGAGGTGGTAGAATCCAACAAGTAGAGAGTCAAGTAGGAAATTAGGATATGTTAATTTCCAATAAAAAAATTATAATCCTCAAGTAAAAAAAAGCCACAGTGAATGCACACAAAAAAACTAAAGTATTCCAAGTGAAAAAAGATAATGTCCAAACCACAAAAAAGCAGAAGGCAAAATGGTCCTCAAAACATAAAAGGAGTGATGTTACGTTCTGTGCCGAGGCTTCGGAGCGTGTGCCAAGAAATCCCGAAAGCTTTCAGTGAAGCGCGTGTCGAGGCTTGTATCGCTTTAGACCAATGACGTCATTGATGACGATTGAAGCATCGCTTCCGCCTGAGTGGTTCAGTAAGCGGTTCGAATCTTGCCGCGACATTTTGACAGCTATATAAACCAAATCACACAAGCACATTCACTGCCCTCTGCCCAGTTAAACCTAGACACTTTCCAGTTTTAGAAAAATAATATTGGCCCTTATGCCTATTATGACCAAATTACTGATTTACACACATAGAATAGCCCCATTAATTTCAAGTCAATAAGTTTATTACACAGTTATGTTATACAATCATATATACCACCAGAAAATACACATTGTATTCATATTATTAGATTAGTCTATATGGAAATTTATTTTTTCTTCACCACTATTTCTAAGCCTTAACTGGCGCAAAATACCACACATCTGTAACGTATCTGTTTGTTTTACACTCTTTGGCCACATTGTGAGTAAATGAAGCCTCGAGAAATGAACCCTTTCGTGAACCACTTGGCTGAAAAGGTTCAATGCTTCATGGGGTTTAAACTCACCACCAATACATAAAAGGTCACAAGGCAGGGAAAATAATCCAAGCGCGCTTGAACTAGAGTTAACTGAACATTGACAATAACCAAGCAAGGACTAAGAGTCACAGAGCCTCTTAAATAGGCAAACATAAATATGACACAGGTGCTGGTAATCTTTCTGATTTACAGGTCTCAACAGAAGTTTAAGAGAGGACCCCGTAGTGACCTCTAGTGGCAAAAAATAAAATCTAGAGCCGAATCCTGATAGTTTTTGTGACATTTGAGATGTGATTCTTAAATGACAGGTTGCTGTCTAATTTAACACCTAGGTCTTTAACTGTATTTGTTGGAGTAACAGTGCAGACTTCAATTTGCAGGTTATAATCCAAGATATTCTGTTTACGTGTTTTTGGTGTGATAAGTAATATATCTGTTTTGTAAGAGTTTTAAAGAAGGAAAATAATAGTCATCCAATGTTTTATATCTTCGAGGCACTCTGCCAATTTGGACAGCTGGAAGGAATCATCTGGTCTTGATGAGATATATAGCTGAGTATGATCTGCATAACAATAGAAGATAATTCCATGTTTTCTAATAATGTTGCCAAGGGGCAGCATGTATATGGAAAATAGCAAGGGTCCTAAAACCGATCCCTGAGGTAATCCATAATTTACTTGCATTAGATTTGACGATTCCCCATTTAAATGGACAAATCGATATCTGTCTGATAAATAAAATCGGAACCATTGTAGTGCCTTGTCCCTGAATACAGGTATAATTGTGTAAACGATCTAAAAGTATTTTATGGTCTACAGTATCGAACGCAGCACTATGGTCAAGCAGGACTAGGAGTGAGATGTTACCTTTATCAGATGCTTTAAGCAGGTCGTTTTTAGTTTTAACGAGCGCAGTTTTAGTGCTATGATGCGGTCAAAAGCATGACTGAAATTTTTCGTGTATGTCATTATTTTTTAAGAAAGAGCACAACTGAGTGCTGTACAGTTGCTGTACAGTTATAGTAGAAACATTTTACAGGTTTCTGAAAGACCTTAAAGACACCAGTGAGCCAAAAAAAAATTTGCATTTTAAATTTTGTAGGACAGGCTGCCAAAAAGTGCAAAATGTTTCAACAAATCAGTCAAAAGTTATGCAGCTTTTATAGTTTTATTAAAATAAAATAACATAATGATAAATATTCAAATTGTAAAAAAAAAATACTGACATTGTAGGGTTCAATTTGAATGTATCTGCTAAATACATTTTTCAATATTTTTTAGGTATTCTGTTATTTCCAAAATGTATGGTTTCAATGACATTTCATTCAAGTTCATTATTCTGATCATGAAATGTTGGTTTGAAAGCACATTATGACACTGGACAGACACGACAAAAAAACTGAAGAGAAGACTATGCTAAAATATTTTTAAATTAGAGGTCCTTGAGACTACGGTACTTTGTTGTCATTTGCTGATCAGTCTGCGCAGCGCCGCATGAAGTCAATCACACTTGTTGTTGTCATATTGTAGTTATTTGAAACTGGAGCTGCCAGTTTTTATTCTTCTGTATTTCATTTGTTGATATGCCACACGAGCATTATGCAATAGATACTTATGTTTTTAATTCATTAATTTGTCATGACATAAATGCAACTGCTTATGTATCTTTATTTATTTGTATACTTTATTCTTCAGTAGTCACTTCTTAATATGCATATATGTCGTTATTTAATATTTCTCTATAGTACAGAAGCTTGTTGTTCAGCTTTACAGAGCCCAGAGACAACTACATATAAATCTACAATAAAACATGGCTTATTAGAAAATGAAGAAAATGCACTGCATTAAAAGTTTTTGTTCTTGAATAGCTGGCTTAATAGAAAACAAATAATCAATAATGTGAATAACTAAATAATAAATTAATTTGGAATTTTATCAAAACATAAATTTTATAATGTTTTCATGTATACGTAAATGTCTGACATCCAGGACACTCCTCCCATCCGTTCTGTGATTGGGTGTTCGCAAGGATTCCTGGGTAGTGGACTTCAGAGGAGTCTGCATCAATGTGTGCTTCGCTGAGGACCATATCGAGGGCACAAAGGAGGCGCTCGCGAGCAGACTTCTGATCGCTAAAAAGACAAATGGGACACCTACGGACTTTTTTTTTATATTGTTTCTGTGCTTTTGTACACATTGTGTGTGTTTTTGTTAAAAAAAGAAAAGGTGGTCAAATCCAAAAGTGTGAATAGAAGCCTATGGGCCCCCTAGTGGATTTTGGTAGTAGGGCGGCTAAAAAACTCGAAGACCCCTCAAAATTTGGTGTATCATGACAAAACTTGATACAACACTTGGGACTTTGATTTATGAAATTTGAGCTAATCCGTAATTTTTTTTTTAAACAAAAAAAAAAAGTATTTCTGCTTTAAAAATAAACATAAAATACCTTTAAAAATATTTTTTTTGTGTGTGATTTTTTTAGCAATAATGTCACAGGCCGGGGTGGCCTCCTCCCGTGTCTCACACCACCCCTATTGAGCGTACCACCTTGAGGAGTTACCCAAAGACACCACGAGACCAGACAAGGTAGTCAGTATAAAACGTATTTTATTGAATTAAAATAGGCTAAATCCTAAACTAAAAAAAGCACAGGCTGATCTGACTCTCTTCTTCGTCAGGCTGCGTAGAAAGTTCACACAGTGGTTCCTCTTCGGACAGCCAGGGGTAAGTAATGGGGCAGGCACTGGTAAGGAACTCGCACAGCGGTTCCTCTTCAGACAGCCAGAGGTAAGAAATGGAGCAGACACTGGTAAGGGGTTCACACAGCGGTTCCTCTTCGGACAGCCAGAGGTGAGTAAAGGGGCAGACACTGGAGCAGACACTGGAAAGGGATTCACACAGCGATTCCTCTTCGGACAGCCTGAGGTAAGTAATGGAGCAGCTCAGTAGCCTGGTAGCAATGCCAGGGATCCTCTTCAGCATAAACGGCTCAATAGACAGATGATGCTTCCTCTTCGAGTCAGGGAGTCAAAGAGCGATGCATGAATATTCAACAAATCCTCTTCAAGTCAGACAGGATACTGTACAGCATACACTCAACACACAGCAGTTAGTTAGTTTCAATTCGGCACTAGAAACCAACGAGTATGCCAACTGGGGACACGGGCAGACACAAATTTATAATCCCACACCTGTGCATGCATCGATCACTTCAAATGGTCACACGTGTTCACTTCACACCAAGCACTGCAACTCACAGTGAATAAGGTCTCCACTCGCGCTCCCAGCCGACTCACTCCTCTCAATTGATGAAACTGTTCATCCAAACTGTGTGGGAAGTGTACTAAGAACACACAACTGGCATTAGAGGCTTCAAGCCAGATTTCAATAAACTCAGGGGTAGTTTAACCAACTGTTGTACACAGCGGGTACTGTAGGCATTAGGTTTCCTAATAAGAATTACAGATGACACTTAAAGGTACAGTGTGTAGGATTTATTCAACAAAATGTAATATATAATACAAAACTATGTTGTGAGTGGTGAAGAAATACCTTACAAAATGAACCGAAATGTTTATATTACCTTACAATGAGCCATTTTATGTATATACACCGCGGGCACACCCTTACATGTAATTTATCAATGTGCACAGCCATGTTTCTATAGTATCACTACACGGACAAACTAAGCGCGTTTCGTAAAACGAAGGACGCACGGGACTAGTTCTTCTTCGGCTGTGTTTTGAGGCAGCTTGCAAAGCGCCTACATAGAAGGATTAGCAGAAGAAGAGGAAGAACAATAACAGCATTTACTTGTCGTGTTTTTTATTAGAAATATAAACGGTTCTTTGTTGCAGTAAGAAGCAAAATTTGCGCTAATGGCGGACCACACATACTCTGCACAAGAGCCGATAGAGCGTCAATCTGTTCGTTCAAAAAAGAGAAAATACGATGCAGCAAGGCGAAGTCCAGACAAAAAAACGGCAGAAAACCCAAATAAACATCGGCGTGGCTTTTCCCAAATGGAGGGCACTGAAGTAGGACAAGGGTTTGCTAAGCGACGCCGAAGTTGCCAGCTTTCTGCTGGACCAGTAAGTTTGTCTAATTTCCGCTATATATATATATATATATGTGTATGTATGTATGTATGAACTAATAAATATATATAGACATCTACAGACTAACGTAACCGTGACATTGCTATATGAGCACAGAGATGAGATGTTAATAACGCTGCCATTTATGTAAACCGGTCTGAATATAATTCCATTGCAAACCTCAGTAACAGCTGTCCTGTTTCGTTGGAGGGCTTCCACTCTTTCTACATCCTCTCTTGTGCGGTCCTCCCGGGTAACGTTAGCTCCTCTGCCTCTCCTCGCCCTGCAGCTCCCACACCCCTACCTCTCCGCCCCCTTCCTCTCCCTCTTCCTCTCCCTCTTACTACCTGTGTTAAGTCCTCTGATTGACTCTGTGATGATGAGAAAAACGTCTGCTAAGACTTTCGCGGTAAGATTACACGCCTTTAGCATTAGCAAGCGGTTTCAATAGGCAGTAAGTTACGAACCAAGTTACCGTGCCAAAAAATGCTATGCAAAATAAGCGAATAAATCACTGACACAATGCTAAACAAGTAACAATAATATTCACTATAACGATTAGAATAAATAATGAAATAAGTCAATTTAATTTATTTATTTTTCTTTGTAAATAAACCTCGTCACTTGACTTGCAAAGGTTGCTCTCTGCTGTCTCAGACAACGACATCTCTGTCCTGTGTCCGTAGCTTCAGTCTGTTGTTCGCTTGTGAGACGTAGATTGCAATTATCAACACCACCGATAATGGCCGCTATCATTTACGGAAGCCTTTTGTCCTGTGACGGCAACCGTAGCTTCTCTAATGGGAGGGAGAGGGGGGTATCGGAGCTGTAGGTTGCAATTTCGTACATCGCCAATAGTGGCCTCTGAAATTTACACACAGAACCTTTAACTGCTTGACGAAGGAACGTAGATCCACTACCTCCCTTCCTCTGTGAGTATTATCTCCCTTCATAGATCCATAAAACCGCTGATTTAAGGCTCCTTCTTCCTCATGTGCAGTCTCTCCCCGCTCTGTGTGACGTCCTCTCTCTACACAAACATGTCCTTTTATAATCCCCCTCGCGAATACATGTCTCTCTCGCGGCTCAATCTCCGCTCGTTACACAGCTGACGCTCATTTCCCCCTTTACTAAGCCCGGCCGGACTGTTTACACGGAAGAACACAGAACCGGCCTGGTGTTACATCGAAATCGCTCCCACAGGGAAACAACATTGGGCAAAAATAGTTCCGCTTCACGTCACCCCGTGACATCAATCTGCTAATTCTCTTCTTTCAAACGAGACCAACCGTAAATATGTATTCCAAAGATTCCATGAGTTACAGCCATTTTAGTTCCAACAGTGCGTTTTAATGTGTAGGCTCAAAAAGGGCTCCGACAGTTAAGGGGTTAAGTCCACGAGACTTAACCCGTTAGCTTAAACCTGCTCAGGAGCAGGCTTACTTCATATAAACAGGGTTAGATCGCGGCCATGATGCAGTCAAGTCGGCTTCATTCATACAAAAGCATCTTGTTGCGCAAGGTACAGGATTTAAAAAAAAAGAGCTTTGCGAAGTTACAATATTATTTGTAATATAATATATATAGAACCATGTAGTGGAGTAGGCGGGGCGAGACCGTGAGTCGAGGCCGATGAGTGAGTGTTAATGAGCGTCAGCTGTGCACGCACCGGCCTCGCATCACGAAGGAGAGCGGGAGCATAAGAGGACGAGCGACCGGACCGTCACTGAGAGAGGACCGGGCCCGGTTCCCGCCTCCTTCCTTCCTTTTAATGAACCTTTCTACAAACCATTTTTATTTATTGTTCCTTAGGTGAGGTCCGAAATAAATGAATGTATAAATAAAATGTTTTTTTTCTTGTGAAGGTGATTTTTGCCAAATTAATTTGTTGGACCTTCATTTTAAATATATAAAAATCACAGGCAGTTTATATGTATATATACTGTATATATAGAAATGCAGTCTGTCCTGCCATTTGTGGTATTTGAGGATCTTAAGACCCCAGTTTGTGACATTTATTTTATTTTTTTACCAATAAATATTATATAAGGGAACTAAAGATTATGCAGTTATGATTATGTCGATGAGCGTTGTATGTGTCTTTCAGTCTTCACTAATGTCATCGACTGCATAATAGACCCCTGAGGCCTTTGCAGGAAATAATAATTGTAATATTATTAGTAATAGTATTAAGCAAAAGGAACTGAATTGATAAGGAATCTGACTGATTAAATCTGTTTTTGGTGGTGTGTGACCTAATGTGCACCTACAGTATCACCAGCACGGAAGCAAAATGACCTGAAACTGCAAGTCAACAATCTTCAGGCACATTAATGATTGGACTGTGTTTGAAGACACCATTCCCTGAGCCAAACCTGTTATGTTGTGTTCAGACCAAACGCGAATGGCGCGTCAAGCGCGAGTGATTTACATGTTAAGTCAATGCAAAGACGCGATAGACCTAGTTGCGGCGCGAATGGCGCGAATGGCGCGAATGAGGCGTTAACCAATCAGGAGCTTGCTCTAGTAGTGAGGTGATTAGACGACGTAGGCAGAAATCCGAAACTGGAGGACAAAATGGAGGACAAATTGATCGTTGCTGTTTGTGGACAACCGGAGCTGTATGATCTTTTTCTTACTTTTATTGGAACAGGAATAATAAGGATCTTGTTTGAAAGAAAGTGAGTGAGGAGGTCGGATAATCTGGTAAGTGGTAAAAACGCTCTTTACTCAATTTGAGCTATATATATATATACGAGTTTACGCCGTTTTTCAGCCTTCCATAGCACATAAAGCGCAGCTACCCTCTCAACAAAAAACATGTCCGCCATTTCGAAATGAGACTGGAGCCGCCTGCCAGAAGCCCCTCCCATGACGCGAATGAAGCGAATTTGACGCGCGAATGTTACGCGCGAATGAAGCGAATTTAACGCGCGAATGAAGCGAGTAAGCTCAAAATGTTCAAGCGTCCAACTACACGCGAATAGCGCGATTCATTCGCGCCATTCGCGTTTGGTCTGAACACAACATTACACTGCAGCTCAGGTCAGGACAGAATCATGAAATGACCTTTGGGCAACTGATAGGAATGGTTCAGCGAGGTCTGCAGCGGGAGAGAGATCTGGGAGACGAGCGGTGAGTAATTGGTGCAAGTGCAAATGACAATCACCTATGTCTCATTGCAGTAAGTGGCGTTGGGGAGCATGAAAACATGCTGGGAAGCAGAGACGAGGAGAGGGAGGCATGTGAGTGCGGTGTGATTGGTCGGATCAGTGTGCGCGATTTGGGCAACGGCGGCAATTGGCAAACACTGGGTTGAGACTGAAGCTAAGATGGCAGGAAATGGAATGTCCGGAAGTGATCTATAGACATAGAGGACGTGTATGATGGCGGGGGAAATGTCCCAGCAAACACAGAACGTTCCCCTATGGTTCCCATTTGGGTTTTTTGTTGGGAACCATAGGGGAACGTTCCCAGAACGTATATTTTTCCTAACCAAAAGCTAACGTTTCCGGAACGTTCCCTGCAGGTTAGTTTTTTCTAACCAACAGCTAACGTTACCAGAACGTTCCCTACAGGTTATTTTTTGGGGTAACAATAAAACCAAAAAAACAGGTAATGTTATTAAAGAACAGTTTAGGTAAGCTTGTAATAACTGCATAAATCTAGCAGTTAAAACATTTTACATTAGTCTTTTATTGGCATTCAATTGTAAAAAAGCTAGTGCTTCCCAACTCTCTTTCAGATTCTAATTACCAAGTGCACACTTATATATCTTTTTTATATTCATAATTTTAATAGAGGGTATCATAACATAAATGCACATTATTTTCTTCCAAAAAACGATCAAGAGTTAACATTTTGCTTTCGTCTCGTGCAAGGCCCGCGGAAGCTGACTTGTAGGTCTGTGGCCACCGCGTGCACAGAGCGACTCCCTTCTGAGAGGAACCTCCGATATCCGTCCGTTATCTTGAGGTAAAATACTTTTTACTTAACCAGACAATAAAAATGACATTTGTAGTGATATTTTACGTTTTAAATGTAAAAGGAATTTAAAACTATGAAAAGGGTAAGACAATCTAGAATCCCTGACAGTTTTCCTGAGGTAAGAATTTATGTGAGTTGAGAAAGCTAAAATCATTAAATCACCTCATGTACTTTTTTTTACAACATATGACCATGCATCTATTTACCACACGTTTTTTTCCTTAGATTTTTTAAAGTTATTTTAAGGGTTTGACATCGAAACATGAGTGGCATTGAATTAACAATATTAAATGAATAAGTAAACCTAAAAGCATAAATTCTGTTATTTTAGCAAATATATTTTCTGAATACTATACTTTTTGTTTTCAGTGTTTTGCCTTTACTCTTGTTTGTTTTCTTTTATTGAATCTGGCACTGCTATGACGGCATTACAATGCCAATAAAAAACGAGCGCACTGCTGATGCTGGCTGCGCGCGGCATATAACTTCCGCGACAACGGATCTACACGCGAGGAAACGGGATCCCGCGAGCTCGTTTGAAACCTTCGCGCGCGCATTGCATCCAATCCAGCTGCTTGAAGATGATGACATTTTAAAACCTCATTAAAATATCAGAAACACTTCAAACGATGCACAGACCACTTTCAGAGATATTTATAACATTTTAAAACAGTTGTAAACTGTGCTATTTTATTGCTTTTATTGCTTTTAATGTTTTGAATGTTGAACTATTCATTTCTCTCCATAAAAGGCACAACCATGTATACACGTTTTAAACCCCCTAAAGGTTGAATATACTCAAATTCAAAAACTTCAATACATTGACCTTGACAATATAAAGAACACACACCCGAAACTGGAGATTTAGTTTTAAGAAGATTTTAGATTTAGAACCTCTTTCTATATGTGGTGAAATGGGATTGTTGCATTGATGCCACGCCCATTATTAGTGTGTTTCTGAACAGGCTCTATATAAAGGGGTTGCTCAGGTCGGGGGATGTGGCGTCACTGTTTCAGCTAACTTCCTGTGTGGACTGGTGTTAAGGGTAGGTCGTTCACCACAGCTTGGTCACCCTTGTTGAGGTTTGGGCCATCTCATTTGATTTGTTTTACCTTTCTTTGGAAAGCCTGGTGTCTGTTTGGTGGGTGCCTATTATATTGGCCGCGTTAAACCACCGTTTCGTTGCGGTAAGGCTCCTTACCTCTACCTCTTGTCGCATTACCGCATGTGTGGCTGCTGTCTTCCTGGCTGGTAAGCAGACGTTTATATTATCGTTTAATTAGTATACGTCAAAAGTGATACGAGTCGTTGTGTTTGTGGTGCAGCGTCGGGTGCTGGTCTGACGAATGGACGATGCGTCTTCCGCATATTGGTATGTAGAGCTCACTTTTAATGTGTTGATCGCCTAAGAAAGGTACGTGATCATTTTTTTTCTTGTAGCTTTCAGATGCACAGCAAGGCGTTATAGCACATTTTGTGGTGTTACTGCTGCATGTCGCGACGCTCCAACGCTGCTGTTTTGTCTTGCTTTGTTTTGCTTTGTTATTTTGATTTCTTTGTTACATTTTGGTTTCGTTGCCATACGTCCTATTTTTTTTTCTTAATTGGTTTCCGTTTAGACCGCTGTGTTGCTTACGTTGCAAGCTTGCTCTGCTTGGCTAGCTGCCTGCTCGCTTCTAAGCGCATGTAAACCTGTGGGTTTCGGGTTTCCCATTCTTATTTCACGTTGTTTTGCTGGAAATATTCATTATATTTCCCGTGTGCATACCTTTTTTTTTGGACTTTTGTTATTTTCCTTTATTTGTTTAGGTTTAGTATATTAACGGCATCTACTCATCTATTGCACCATAACTTCAATAACTGCATTAACTCATCTACTGCAATGTAACCTTAATAAGTGCATTAACTCATCTACTGCACTGTAACTCTATTAACTGCATCTACTCATCTATTGCACCATAACTTCAATAACTGCATTAACTCATCTACTGCACTGTAACCCTAATAACTTCATTAACTCATCTACTGCACTGTAACCTTAATAACTGCATTAACTCATCTACTGCACTGTAACTCTATTAACGGCATCTACTCATCTATTGCACCATAACTTCAATAACTGCATTAACTCATCTACTGCACTGTAACCCTAATAACTTCATTAACTCATCTACTGCACTGTAACTTTAATATCTAATGTCTGTAATGCACACTTAAGTCACTTGCACTATTGTATAGTCTAAATTGTTATCTGTTCATAACCACCTGTACATTAATGTTCACAGTATATATTGTCCATAGTACATACCAACTGTCATATTGTCATAGAACATTTGTATAGTATTTCCCTAATATTGTATTCTGTATTTATTCAAACTGTATATCCTGCACTTGCTAATTGCACTTCTGGTTAGACCTAAACTACATTTCATTACACTGTACTTGTATATGTTGAATCTAATTTGTTTATTTTTGATTTACCTATCTATATTTGTGTTGCCCACATTTTGGGCAATCACAACTGGTTTCGTACTAGGAGTTTTATGACTTTGTTGCTTTGGAAATATTATTGTATTTTCATCCTGTCTATTTCATTATAAGTAATTGTTTTTTTTTTGGGTGTGTTTGCTTCTAGGAGTTGGGGAGGACCAGGGGGGGGTTGCAGGCTGTGCGGCCATATACTGGAGTCCTTTAATTGCGTTGTGTGGTTTTCCTTTTTTTGTGCTTTAGGTTTTGTCCTTGCCGTGAATTTCACATTTGTATTTGATTTAGTTGTAGCACATGTGGCTCCGTTGGAAGCCGGACACCTAGCCTGCCTCCCTGCTGGCGATCCCCAGACTCAGGTTGGCAGATCTATACTAAACTTTGCTATTTTACTGTTTTCTGACCCATGTTGCTATTTGCATTATTAAAATTATTAGTTTTAAATGAGCATTGGGTTTTCCCAAATTATTGATTCAAATAAATTACACTTTGATATTCACGTCTCATTGTCTTTAAAGTTATTAGAAATCTGAACCTGTGTGTCTGAATCTATATTTCCCAGATAGGTATACTGGGTGGCGTAGTCGGTTACATCAATTCCCTTTTTTTTGTCGTTTTCTTGTCCCTTCCTTTCCCTCCCCTGCGTTTCGGTCACATATATTGTTTACTGACTTAACATGGTTGACTCTTATTGCAGGTAAAAGATGACACTGATACCTGCCTATTACCTATGGCGATTAAAAATTAAATGCATGTGGGCCTAAGCATGCTTGTGTAGTTTTTTATTTAATAACAAAGAAATGGTATTCCAAAACGTAGATCTCATGAACGCTCAGTCTAAGTGTAGTGGTTTAGAGATGATCATCAGGCTGCTTCATCACAGGTCTCTTCTCTTTCATGATGATGTGTGTGTAGCACTTGCAACAATACAGGCCCTGTCAGGTTCATCCCTTACACTTTTTATACACTGAAATCCTTCATTCCTATCAGTTGCCTAAAGGTCATTTCATGATCCTGTCCTGACTTGAGCTGCAGTGTCACAGGTTTGGGTCAGGAAATATTGTTCTTTTGCATATTAATACTATAAAAATGACTATCACGTGCAAATATTACATTTACGCATTTGGCAGACACTTTTATCCAAAGGGACTTTGTACTATACGTTTTGTTTCTCACTGTGTGCAATCTCCTGGGATTGAACCCATGACCTTTCTGTTGCTCTAACCACTGAGCTACAGAAAATATTATCAGTTATTTTCAGAAAATAATCTGAGGCCTACGATGCAGTCTGACATCAATCAAGAGACATACTGCATATCATGACTGCAGAATATTTAGTTCCCTTATGAGATTTGTCTTTCCTGTAGCTCAGTGGTAAGAACATTGGGTAAACAACGCAAGGTTTGGGGTTTGATCATACCTATGTATATGATAATTCAATGAAAGTCGCTTAAAAGCGTTTTTTGCTTAAAACCTATTTGACTGCGTCATGGCTGCGATCTAATCCTGTTTAAATGAAATAAACCTGCTCCCAAGCAGGATTAAGCTAACGGACCTGTTGCTATAACAAGTCCAGGAGGAGCGTCGAAGAACCGAACAATCCAAGAAATCGGAAATTGCGAAATCGTCAACAATCAAATTCAGTTTACTGCGAGGTACGAAGAACGGGCCCCTGGTCCGTTGACGAAGCCATGTCTGTAGATTGATGATCACGGAGGTCCAATCACAAGTGACTTCCGGAAAAGGGGAAGTAACCAATGACGTTTGAGGTTACAACCAAATAGCAAGTCCCGCCCCGCGACTGCCAAAAATAAAAATGTTCGCGCGAGCAAAAGCAGCAGGTGAGAGCGCGAGACTGTTTATGCGCGTCCTTCGCAATTGCGCGCACAGAAGATGTTATGCGCGCGAGAGGGCTAGATATGCGCGCACATTGGATGCAATGCGCGCGCGAAGGTTTCAAACGAGCTCGCGGGATCCCGTCTCCTCGCGTGTAGATCCGTTGTCCTCTCGCGGAAGTTATATGCCGCGCGCAGCCAGCATCAGCAGTGCGCTCGTTTTTTTATTGGCATTGTAATGCCGTCATAGCGGGACGAGAGCCATGATCAGACAAAGAGGCGGGGCCGGTGGCGTGAGTGATAATGGGTTCAGCTGTGCGCGCACCGGCTCTTTACGACGGTAAAGAACGGAAGCATAAAAGGACGAGCTGGCAGAATATTCGACGAGAGAGGACCGCGCCCGGACACATGTTAAGTTGATTTATTTTTGTGTCCGTGAGGGGCTGCCGGCATTTTACTTCCACGTTATTGTTTGTTTATTAAAACCTTATTTAAATGTTTGCCGGTTCCTGCCTCCTTCCTTTTATTGAACCGTATGTAGCGAGGGGGCACCATAAACCTTATGGGCGATTAATATGCCCAATCAAATATAGCCTGACTACGCCACCCTGAATCTGTCAGGGAAAGTTAAGTTTGAGGTTGAAGCACAGATTCAATGTGTACTTTACCAAATGGAAAGAACAGAGACGTGTCTTTAGAAATAACAAAATTCACAATTTATTAACAAACATAATACAGAAAATGACACCCGAGTATGAGCCTTACTTCATCGGTGTAATCACACGTTGCGCTGTAATCTTAAAAGAGAGAACACCAACTACAAGAAACAAACCCCCAAAAAAAAGAAACTAGCGGACACTCGAGGAGGACTGACTGGCCACTGACGTGAGATCCCTATTGCCCATGTAAAATTCACCAGCAACCGTGTCTAGGAAAAAAAAGAAAGACACACAAGCACGCACACACACAGTGCACAACACACAGTGTACATGCAACACCAACGAAGGATATCAACCAAGGAGACCACACCGTGTTTCAACCAGCACCCCTCAGTGATCCGCTAAAACACAAAAGAAAATAAACAAATTAGTTGGTTCTCAGAATAAAAAAATGCGCATGAAAATGACCGTTAAATCAGCCTTACTACGAGCGTCACAATATTAAATATAAAATTAATAACAGACCTTAACAAAAACCAAAAGAAAGAAAAAAAGGGGGAGGAAAGACAGCAGGGGCAAGTGTAAACTGGAAATCCGATGCTCTACTGGGTTGAACAGAGCCACAGCGCCATTTTCAATGGTCACTAACATACGTCCACCAGCCCCACGACCATCAAAGAGATATAAGCAGCCTAAAACAAATCCCTAAAAATGGTTAAAAGTAAGTCACAACCTTCCAACTAAATGAAAAAGCGTTCTGACCTACCTCTCGATATACTCAATCTACACTACCACACACAAGCATGGGGGGGAACAGCCTACAAACAGGTATCCCTTAAAAGATGGTACTATCCAAACTTCACTTGGGGGCAACAATAAATACAGAATGATGAGTGAAAGTAGCAACACTGATTACCTTCTTTGAAGTCTCATACAGCGAACAAAGCCTGTAGTCCACACAAACAACTGCTCTTCCGGTCTTTTAAAGCGCACGGAAATCTAATCACGTGCACAGCTCCGCCCACAAAGAAATTTCTTAAAGGGGCCAAATCACTTTTACCTCGCTACAATCCACCCCCCATTTTGTATCGGCGCCCCGACGATATCAAGAAAGCATTTAAGGGACTATGGAAAGTAAAAATATCAGAGGCATGGACCTGCCATCTAAACCCAGGGTCTAAAAGTGGCAAGCGTCATATTACTAGACCCAGGGACTTGAGGGACTGCAGTCCCATGTGCCCTAGTCCTTGTTCCCACTGGCAAATGGTAGACATTAGAGTGCTTTCCTGCGGTCTCCCGGACACTCCGTCTAGGTTGGAACCCACTAGTGCTAGGGGCCTCATCACCGACCTCCACCAGATCGCTTGCCAGGTTCTCACCCGCCTGCGGCTCTGTAAGAAGATCTAAAGACGAGTTATCAGTGGTGCCGAACCCATTGACCTCCGCTTGAGGAACGCCCACCACTCTCCATCCGACTCTTCATCACTCATAAGCGGACCCGGTTCAACCAACGGACTGGTGAGGCAGGGGGCAGGTCCACAGGGGCAGATCGAAGATGACAATAGTGCACATGTTTTACAGTACCAGAGCCATGAAGGGGCACAATGGAATACACTGCTCCGCTATCCCTGGGAGCTTTAATCACTTTGTAGGTGGTGGCCCCCCAAACATCTTGGATTTTTGCTCGTCCACGAATGTTGTTGTCTCGCAGGTAGACCAAATCCCCCTCCCTAAAACTTCCAAGGGTCACTTGTCGATCATGACGCTCTTTTCGGAGGAGTGCAGCAGCCTTCAGCCGTTCCTTGGCTGCATCTAATGCTACTTGCAGACGCTGCTGATGCTCCTGCACCCAATCATTTACCGACCCCACAGGTGTTTCCTTAACTCGACCCAAAAGAAAATCAATAGGCAGATGGGGCTCCTGGCCGAACATTAAAAAATAAGGAGACTCACCCGTGGACTGATGAATAGTGGTGTTATACGAGAAAGTAATCTGGGGTAAAATAAAGAGGCCAATCACATTTCTGGTCTGGCCGAAGGGTTCGCAAAAGTCCATGCAGTGTTCGATTGAATCGCTCGCATTGTCCATTCCCTTGCGGATGGTAAGGGGTAGTGTGGGTCTTCTGAATTCCATAAAGTTCACACAACTGTCGAATCAAGGCACTTTCAAAATTTCGACCTTGGTCAGAGTGAATACGGGCCGGCACACCAAACTTATAGAACCATTCACGAACTAGTACCCCAGCCACTGTATGGGCCCGTTGGTCTCTAGTAGAAACCGCCTGTGTGAACTTAGAAAAAACGTCAGTCATAATCAAGACATGCTCCCTTCCATCTCTGGAACGATCCAGGAGTGTAAAATCTATAGCCAAAATATGATTTGGTCTAGAAGCCAAAAGATGTCCCATCGGGGCATGGGTTTTGCCATTGTACATCGCTGGCAGCGATAGCACCACTGTTTTACATGTTGATACATCCCTGGCCAGTAGCACCTCTGCCGCACCAACTCGGTCGTCCTCTCGACGCCCTGGTGCCCGTGGCCATGGTGCAACTGCTGCTGTAAGACTTCTTCCCTCAGAGCTTCGGGCACAACTAACTGATATTGTTGTTCACCTCCATCAGACCGGAGAAACCTACGATATAAGAGTCCTTCCAAGTCAATCAAACGGTCCCATTGTCGCAACAATTCTTGCACCGGCTTGGGAAGTCTCCTCCGTTCAAGGCCATTAGGGACCGTCTTCCGGTGCCAAAACTGCAAAAATGCGCCAATAACTGGGTCCTGTTGTTGGAGAGTGGCCAGATAATCAGTAGAATATGTCGGCAATACAGAAATTGCCATCTGTATTACCTCAGTAGATCTTAAATCAGGATGGAACTGCAAACTTTCTGGAAGTGGGGTCCCAGGAAAAAGGGAATGTAAACTGGAAGACTCCTCAGTAGAATGCACCTGTCTAGAAAGGGAGTCAGCATTAACATTTGATCGGCCAGACCGGTAGCGGATGGTAAAATCAAAGGCAGCCAATTGAGCCGCCCATCTCTGCTCTGTGGCCCCCAACTTGGCTGTATTCAAATAACAGAGGGTTATTATCAGTCCACACGACACACTTATGCCCCAAAAGATATTCCCGGAACTTCTTTGTCATGGCCCACTTTAAAGCCAGGAACTCAAGCTTCATAGAACTATAGTTGGACATATTTCGTTCTGAAGGTGAGAGAGCTCTACTAGCATAAGCAACAGGTCTTATCCTTCCTCCTTGGTCTTGGGAAAGTACAGCTCCCAAGCCCCTATGACTAGCATCAATCTCTAAAATAAAAGGCAGAGAGAAGTCAGCATATGCTAGCACTGGTGCTGTGGTCAGGGAGGCTTTCAACTGCTTAAAACTCTCCTCACATTCTTTGGTCCATGCTGCTCCTATCAACTGTCCTTTCCCCTTCTTGTGCTTGCCACAAAGAGCGGCAACGAGGCGATGCAATGGAGCGGACAATCTGGCAAATCCCTGAACAAAGCGCCGATAATAGCTGGCGAATCCCAGGAAAGATCTCAACTCAGACACTGTGATAGGATGGCACCAAGTGGACACAGCAGCCACCTTCTCAGGATCTGTAGAAAAGCCAGCTTCGGAGATGACATGGCCGAGGTATTTCACTGCGGTCCGAAAAAAGCAGCACTTTTCCAACTTTACTTTAAGCCCCTCCCTTTGCAAACAGGACAACACAGATTCCAGACGGCTGAGGTGTTGATCTACAGTAGATGAAAACACAATAACATCATCAAGGTATAACAGCAAAGATTGGAAATGTTGTGCTCCAAAAAGACGTTCCATTAGCCGCTGAAATGTGCTCGGCGCATTACAGTCCAAACGGCATGCGATTAAATTCAAACAGGCCAAAGGGGGTGCAAAACGCAGTCTTACTCCTATCCTTCTCGGCCATTGGCACCTGATTATATTCACTCGCCAAATCCAACGTGGAGAACCATTTAGCTCCAGATAATGCATCCAAAGATTCCTCAATACGGGGTAGAGGAAAAGCATCCCGCCGAGTCTTGCTGTTCAACTGCCGGTAGTCCACACACATCCGTAGACTGCAGTCTTTTTTCTTCACAAGAACTATGGGAGAGGCATAGGGACTGCAGCTCTCACGGATCACCTGGGCCTCTAGAAGTTGGTTGATATGGGCTTTAACAGAATCATAATCTGATGGGGGAATACGTCTGTACCTTTGTCGGATAGGCACATCATCTACCAATGGGATTTCATGTGCTAAAAGATCAGTACACCCCAAATCTCCCTCGTGTGCTGAAAATACAGAAGAATATTTGTACAGCAAATCCCTCACCTTTAGTTGCTCTGGCTCAGACAAGGCCTGCAAATCTACAGCCTGAATAAACTCACACACTGAGTCAATTCGTCCTGCCTGGGAATTCACTGTAGCCACCTTCGAACCACATGGTTCTACCGGTACTTCTAAAATGCCTGAAGGTAGACTGACAATTTGTGCCTGATGTAAAATACCTAATGAACATCTGGATTGAAGCTTGGTGGCAGTTCTATTAACATTCACTATAGGAACATAGGCAGTACCCCTAATAACCTTAACCACAGCTGGGTAAAGTAACACACCTGAGGGAAGGGGGCTACATCCAATAGAGGGTTCAAAAACAGCAGTGTTGCATGAAGAAAATACCTGCTGAGCACAGGTAACGGCAATAAACTTCACCGATTCAGCTGGGACAAAGGTGCCACGTCTACCCCTAATTCTTGCCCAACATCCTGTACGCTCAACCGACTGGATTTGATGACATAACTGCAGAGCTTGCTGTAAGACACTAGGGGCCTGGGTAACTTGGGGAAGATCAAATAGATCAGAGCCATATTGACCAAACAACTCAGAATAACATTTTCTTATGATGTTCATACCCAAAACCCCGGGCACACTAGTAGGAGAGGGAGTTTGGGGGCTCTGCACCACCAAAATCCCCCGCTTTGAAATAACCTTACCCAATACCTGAACATCAAGCTCTACATATCCAAGGTAAGGAATATCTAGGCCATTAGGAGCCTTCAGCTGTAACCATTGGCACGTCTGTGGATTTTGCGCAAAGTGTTGAAAAAAAAACTTATCAGAAATAGTAGAGACCATGGACCCAGTATCTAAAAGGCACTTTACCTGCACCCCTCCCATAGACACAGTAATCGATGGACATAAACCCACTAGGTGTGAGACAGTTTCTCTACTTACAAGCCTTTGGACACTTGAGCCAGTAATATCCCCTCCTGCTCTGTGGCTCTGCAAAACAGAGGGTGCTAGTTTTCCGTCGGCTGATTGGAAGGGGACAAGGTCCGTGGGGGACGAGGCTGATGGTACTGAACCTGAGGAACAACACGTTCATTATCACAGCTACTGGCAAAATGGCCTGGTTGTTGGCAACGCCTACACACTACTGGGCCAGTACGGGAAGACGAGTTACGCCTAAAAGGCTGTTGTAAAGACATAAAACGTTCAGAAAGTTCAGTTAGCTGTCGCTGTTGTTTAACCATCATCTCTTTTAACTCAGCAATCTCTGTCATTTGAGGGGAAGAAAGCTCTTGTGTATCAGGGACCCTAGAGGTTTGCAGAGCACAAATAGACGGCACAGAATAACTCCTAGCTCTATCAGTTACTGGCCTACCTTCCTGCTCCCAACGGATGGCTTCAGCCCTTACATCAAGCAAGGTGCAACCTGGTTTATCACGAACCACCTGCTTTAAGGTCCTACGGAGATTTGGATCATTCACAAGTTCAACAAATTGATCCCTAAGTAGAACAGCAGAATTGGGCAATCCATTGGGGGCACACTTGACCACCCGTTCCATTAAACTGAACAGGGCATGTGAATATTCCTTAAGGGATTCCCCTCTAATTGCTTTCTGCAGAAAAAGTCCTCCTGCAAGGCAACATAAGATTGAGAACAACCATACAATTCTTGCAAAATGGACAAAATCTTTTCTGGATCTTCTCTTTCTCCTCTAGATCTATACCTTATCTCATTCTTAGCGTCACCCTCCAAGTGATCATAGATAAAATATGCTTGATCTAGTGGGGCTAGATGCCTAGCCCGCATACTTGCACGTACCTCTTCAATCCATTCAACAACATCAATCCCTGGGTTCCCACGAAATAATGGACATTTTCTTTCTCTTGGCACATACAACAGACGCTCCGGAACTGCAGAAGTGACAGGTCTATCAGATAAAACAGAATTAACCATAGAGGCCCCCACTGGGGGTGCCACTACCTCAGTCCGTTCCTGCATTAGTCTCTCTTTGTCTGCCCTTAGTTGTACCACCAGATCTCGCAGTTCCTGTAGTTCGTCATCCATCTTAGTAGAAGTAGTCTCTTCCCCAACGATCACTGGTGAAAGAGTTGACGTGCGTTGTCCAAAGGGGCCTGGTCCAAGGACCAACTGCTGTCTTTCTCTCCCCACAGAAAAAAAACTAACCAAAAAAAAAAAAGAGAAAAAAAAAAACGTCTCTGTCACAAACCCTGCCGACTACGCCAATTTGTAGCGAGGGGGCACCATAAACCTTATGGGCGATTAATATGCCCAATCAAATATAGCCTGACTACGCCACCCTGAATCTGTCAGGGAAAGTTAAGTTTGAGGTTGAAGCACAGATTCAATGTGTACTTTACCAAATGGAAAGAACAGAGACGTGTCTTTAGAAATAACAAAATTCACAATTTATTAACAAACATAATACAGAAAATGACACCCGAGTATGAGCCTTACTTCAGTGTAATCACAAGTTGCGCTGTAATCTTAAAAGAGAGAACACCAACTACAAGAAACAAACAAACCCCCCAAAAAAAGAAACTAGCGGACACTCGAGGAGGACTGACTGGCCACTGACGTGAGATCACTATTGCCCATGTAAAATTCACCAGCAACCGTGTCTAGGAAAAAAAAGAAAGACACACAAGCACGCGCACACACACACACACACACACACACACACACACAGTGTACATGCAACACCAACGAAGGATATCCACCAAGGAGACCACACCGTGTTTCAACCAGCACCCCTCAGTGATCCGCTAAAACACAAAAGAAAATAAACAAATTAGTTGGTTCTCAGAATAAAAAAAAATGTGCATGAAAATGACCGTTAAATCAGCCTTACTACGAGCGTCACAATATTAAATTAATAACAGACCTTAACAAAAACCAAAAGAAAGAAAAAAAGGGGGAGGAAAGACAGCAGGGGCAAGTGTAAACTGGAAATCCGATGCTCTACTGGGTTGAACAGAGCCACAGCGCCATTTTCAATGGTCACTAACATACGTCCACCAGCCCCACGACCATCAAAGAGATATAAGTAGCCTAAAACAAATCCCTAAAAATGGTTAAAAGTAAGTCACAACCTTCCAACTAAATGAAAAAGCGTTCTGACCTACCTCTCGATATACTCAATCTACACTACCACACACAAGCATGGGGGGAACAGCCTACAAACAAAACAAACAGGTATCCCTTAAAAGATGGTACTATCCAAACTTCACTTGGGGGCAACAATAAATACAGAATGATGAGTGAAAGGAGCAACACTGATTACCTTCTTT
Source organism: Triplophysa siluroides (assembly GCA_006030095.1). NCBI lineage: Eukaryota > Metazoa > Chordata > Actinopteri > Cypriniformes > Nemacheilidae > Triplophysa > Triplophysa siluroides. The sequence goes on along the minus strand of VCII01000202.1, from coordinate 1,420,459 downwards.
GAAGACTCATACAGCGAACAAAGCCTGTAGTCCACACAAACAACTGCTCTTCCGGTCTTTTAAAGCGCACGGCAATCTAATCACGTGCACAGCTCCGCCCACAAAAGAAATTTCTTAAAGGGGCCAAATCACTTTTACCTCGCTACACGTATTACAATGATCTATTGTAATCACTGCGTATGTTTGCAGATTTTCAACCCACTTTGTATTGTTACAATATTGGCCATATATGTGAACAGACAATGTTTTCTCTTTTCAGAGTGACTCGTTTTGAGATATTCCCATTTATTTGTCCACAAAACTCTGCTGGATAATGTGATTTGCATCATTAACATATTGTTAATTTACATATATTATAGACATTGTACCAGTACAAAGTGGGTTGAAAATCTGCAAATTTACCCTATAATTATGTTATTTTTAATAGAACATGACTTTAAATGCGTGACTTGTTTTATCTTAGAGCTATTGCGATATGAACTTTATTGGATTTTTAATGGTCTTACTGGAAACATGGGTAACTATATAAGTATGGATACAAATTAATGTTAACTGAATGCTTCTATTTGTGTAACGTTGGTTAAAAGCATTTGATAAGTGTAATGCAATTGTCTATTTGATCTGTTAAAATAATACATTTGCCGTTGCTATTGAACATGTTTGATCCATTATTGTGTTTATGGACATTTTGGTTAGTGTGATTTAACAATTATGAACGGCGGGCCGAACGTGCACCGCCAGTAAACATTATTGATAAACCAGCGGCTCAGCAGCGGACCGCCGGCATAAATATGGCGGCTGCCGCTGGTGGACCTCTGGAAAAAAGATGAGCAAAAACCGGTGGTCCGCTGGCCTTATTTGTTAGCTGGGAAACCTGAGAAAGCGGGGTAACTCAAGCCCGTTTCTAAAGGAGAGGTAACTTATACTCAGAGTCAGTAACCATAGTAACTTACTCTGTGAACTTACGTGTAGGGGTGTATTCCAGAAAGCAGGGTTAATTTACCGTCAGCTAAACCCTGAACTCTCGGTTGATTAACCCAAACCTTGCTTACTCGGGGTATGTCGGTTCCAGAACACCTGAGAAGAGTTAGTTTACTCAACCTCCCGAAAGATACCAAGAGTTAACGCGCGCTCACAGAAACAACATGAAGACATTGTCAATGGATCACAGATTTCACCAGTCACCATGGAAACGGCCGGGAAGCTTAAGGTTTTTGACTGTAAAACAACGTTATAAATCAGAGTTTATTTTCGAAGAAGACTTAAATCTGCATCAGTGTATAAAGTGCGGGATAAAAATTATTAAATAAAATTATTTAAGTTATGTGTTTATAAAACTATAAACGCTCTAAATTCATTATTTAATTAAAAATTTTAAATATATGCGCTATTTTTATACTATAATATTTAAAATATTTACTCATCATGGCTATGTTTGTTACATAAACTGTAGATTTGTTGAGATGTTTGTAACTGTAATTTTAACGTGTCTACCATGGTATTTTACCAAAATTGCGTTGTGTATATGTATTTGATCACATTGGTAATTTTGAAGGCAGTATTATTCCTCTTTTTTGTTCCTTCTCTGTATGAAAAAAAATATACATTTATTTGGTTTTCTTAAAACTGACTTTGCATTGTATCAGCTTTATTTGCAACAGTTGCTGATGTAGTCATATCAATGGAGTCTACTACATTGGTCATAAGTTTGGAAAGAAATTGTGTAATGCTTTTCAGTACTCTACATTATGTATGATAATTAATTTGCAGCAGAGGATGACGGTCTGCTGTGACATGAGGTAGAGGTTTAAAATGTTAGGCCAAGACATATAAACATAATAATCATGTAGCCTTTATATATCCCTTTCAAATGCTTTTAAAATTTTTGTTTGTTTCTTTTGACTTTGTTTGCTAAAAGGCCATGGCTTTCCAAATGTTAAAAGAGGAGGAAACGGCCTATCCTGAAAGGCTAATTGTAATATGGAGAAAGGTCTTTCAATACTAAACTGTAGGAAGCTGAGGATCAGAAAGACATTTTTAAGGAATACAGTCAGTAGGAAAAACCTTAAGTCAAAATTTTTTATGTAAATGGTTTAAAATTATAATAAGAATTGAAATTTGTGAACAATATGCCATGGTGATCCCATTGGGGGACACCTAATAAAGCTATGGAAACCTGTCAGCCTGGGAATCGAACTTGCAAACTTTGAGTTTTACATCTGGCTCTCTAACCATTAGGCCACAACTATCTAGCATCCATCGGGGGTTAAAATACTTCACTATTACTGTAGCATCCATTAACTGTTGGAAATTGTAAGGTGTGTATATTTATCCAGTGATATTTGGAGATGTTTTAATAAACCTAATTCAAAGTATATACAGAATTTAATACAAAAAACAAAGTTGAACAATAACAGTTTACATTATTCTATTTAAATATTATTTATTTTAAAAGGTTAAATAATAAAGTTATTAAAAAAAATTGTTGTGAATGTTATATTGCGATGGGTGAGATTGAAAATGTAATATTGCTGTACAATTTTAATATATTACACATAATCTGTGCTTTCACGCCCACTTGATGCTGATCAAAAACGCACACATGCCGGCAAGGGGGTAAAAAATAACCTGGGGGGGGCTATGTCACATAACCAGCTTTCTGGAATACCCTAGGTGTGGACTAGGCATAATAAAAAACAAAAAAAAGAGTAGCTCTTAATACAAAGTACCAACATCCCGATTTCCATCTGCCTAATAAATGTCCAACAACATCCACCTGTTGCAAGCTGGTTAGGGAAATGAACAAGTCTAGATTAGCATTACGCCAATCACTAGAGGGGCGGAGCCATCCATATTTCCAGATGTATAAATTTTTATGCTGGGCTTCTAATGCTTCACGGAAACTCGAGTATAGCAATGATGGGGCTGTGGCAAGTTGGCTTAGGCATGGCGCTTGTGCTTGCATTTGGCTTGTCTGATGCACAATGGCGAGGAAGATCAGCTCAAAGTCAGAAACCTCAAACATCTGGGCCTTTGTCACAAATTCAAGTTCCTCAGCAGAGTGAAACCAGAATGCCTCAGTTTCCCCAAACCAACAACCCCATGCTTGTGCCACAGAGATTTCCCTCTCAGTTTTCAATGCAGACTCATGGTGTGGTTGGTGGAAAGCCTGGTCAAGATTCTGTTGGTGTTCAGTCTAAACAGCTTTTGCAGCGTCCAATGGAAAAACTGACGTGGACCTTTCCAAGATTACTCGAAGAACCTGTACAGCCAGAGATTCCTTTTGAGCTGCGGTACCCTTTGTCTCCCAATAGTGTTGGGGCTCAGTGCGGTGAGAATTCCGTGTATGTGGAAGTGATGGAGGACTTCTTTGGGACTGGAAAACTACTAATGGCTTCTGCTTTTGCACTGGGAGGCTGTGGACCAATAAGGCAGGACAATAATGCTCGAGTACTCCTCTTTGAATCAGAACTTCATGGATGTGGCAGCATGTTAACTGTGAGAAGACTGATCCTCTTACCAAATGTGTTTTGATTCTGAATAATTCTTGAGTAACATTCTTGTTTCTTTAGGTGACCGAAGATGCGCTTGTTTATACCTTCTCCCTGGTCTATACTCCCCAAGAGATTTCAAGTGGTGTTCCTGTTGTCAGGAGTAGTGCTGCTGTGGTCAGTATTGAGTGTCACTATCCAAGGTAAGTTTCTGAGTTCAAGGTGGCTGTATACTCATGCGTGTAGTACAAGATTTTGCGGTGACCAACTTTTTCTATATTCTACAGAATGCATAATGTGAGCAGCAATGTCCTGGTGCCCACTTGGGTACCATATGCAGCTACTAAGGTTGCAGAGGAGCGGTTGGTCTTCTCCCTAAAGCTTATGACTGGTTTGTATTATATAGCTTTTAATGGTTTCAACTTAATTTTGTAGACCTTATCTTTTTTTCTTTTTTTCCTTGAAAACAGATGAGTGGCAGTTTGAGAGACCTTCAAACCAGTATTTCCTGGGTGACATTGTGAATATTGAGGCCTCTGTGAAGACGTACAACCATATACCGCTCCGTGTGTTTGTGGACCGTTGCGTAGCCACTGCGTCCCCTGACGTGAACTCTGCTCCCAGTTACTCATTCATTGAGAATAATGGGTAAGACATGACCATTTACTCAGCCTATCCTAGAAGTAGTGCAGGGTGTTTAACTTGTTTCTTCACCAGGTGCCTGGTTGATGCCAAGTTCACCGGCTCGAGCTCTCGCTTCCTGCCTCGAACTCAAATTGATAAGCTGCTGTTTCAGCTGGAGGCTTTCAGGTTCCAGCAAGTGAACAGTGGGCTGGTATGTATGTATTTGCATTAGTTTTGACTAAATTCTAGTGCACTGTTTGGAAACCTGAACCCTGTTGTCTTTGCAGGTCTACATCACATGCATTTTGAAGGCGGTTCCTGTAGCCACTCCAACAAATTCTGAGCAGAAGGCTTGCTCGTTCTCCCCTAATGGGTAAGTTGCCCCCAAATAGCCTTCAGTAGTGTGACGTTTATCATTGAGGATGTGTCTTTGTTTGGCAGGTGGTTGTCTGTGGATGAATCTGATCAGGTGTGTGGCTGCTGTGACTCAACCTGTAGCAGCAGTAGTGCAAGCGATCGGGTTCTTGGAGGTATGGGTTAACACACGGACTAACTACAAGTGATTCTGATTATGGTCTTTGAAGTTTCTCACTACTTGTCTGTTCTCCATAGATCTACGGTGGGAGCAAGCATCTGTTGGGCCCCTGAATGTGAAGGAATTTGGCTTTGGTCGACTGTAATTTGAAATGGCTATGAGGATGAATAAAAACTTTTAAGTGATTTATACAAGTGGTCGTCTTTCATATCTCATTTACATGTTTGGCATTTAATGGTTCTGATTTGTCACTCGAAGCCCTTTTACATCAAGCGATAATTTGGATGAGTACTCGCTACAGGACTTTTAAAGATTTTTGCTACTTATAGCATGCATGTACCTACCCCAAAAATAAAATGTCCCTATTCCCTGAGGTTTAAAAAGGTGAACAATAGTGTGGTAGCATTTAACTTCACACAAACTGCAAATTCTTCCTTGGAGTGTTTTCCAAGGGTCAATGATGTTGACTTGAACATCAAGTTAAAAGGTGGAACGCCTATTTTAGGTGTTGAGCTGCAAAGACTCATGTAGCTTGTGAAGAACTGTTAATGACATGGCTTCTCTTGCAGTTAATGTGATTTAAATTTTCGTTTGGATAAACAAGTATTTACATTTGTGTTTTGTAATTATTCATTTATGAAAGTTGAATTGCGACAGTTTATCCGTTAAAACCAACCCATTTCGTTATCTGCGAGTTAAACATTTTGGCAATATTGTAAAGGGTAAATATACATATAAAACGTAAATAAACTGCTGAAAGCTCAATTACTTGACAACAGGGCACAATATAAAACGCGGTCAATTTAACAAAGCAAGGTCAATGTTACATTAGCTTTATTATAATTAACATGTTAAATTGTACATGAAAGTCGGCTGCGACTGTTTTGTGGGCTGTGTGTGGTTTTGGGTCCCGTGGGCTGTAATATAATGCAATGTCGCTTTCCATAAAAGCGTCTGCCAAATGCATAAATATAAAGTGTATTACCATTTTGTGGGAGAAAGGTGTGGCTCGGTACCCTTCCCTACCTCCAAAGTGAGGAATGGCAGAAAAAAGTTTGAGAAACACTGATTTAAGCACTTCACACAACAGCTAGACATTAAAACTACAAAATGTCCTTTTTAACAGCTATGCACAAGTACAGCATAACCAATTTGATAACGTTTACGAAATTACAATGAAGTAAATATTACTGGGTAACTTTCTGATTTACATTGAAGTTGTACAAACTGCCAATGGATGTTTTTTTCCAAAGAAAAATTGAATATGAAATGGTGGTGGAGCTGATCCGAGTTGATGCCAGGCTGGCATTTTGTCACATGGAAGTGAATGTAGTTTTTAATACCAATGCCATAATACAGTGAAATTAGTCAATATTTCTGAAAAATGTCTTCACCTTAATGTTAGGGTCAACATTTAACAACAAACTTTTGAAATCAAAGTTTCCCCAAAAATGAATGCACAAGCATGAACAATGCATGACTTAACCAACCACAATTTACAGTGATTAAAGGCTATGTAGGATCTGGTCAAGGAGCAAAGGTTACCATTTGTTGCACCGTAAAACACCACGACCTCTCGGCAGGGCCCTACCCGGCGCCAAAGAGTCTGACCCAAATTTCTCTCGCTCAAAGCATTTATCATTGAACAGGACAGATACCAATCCCCTCTCCTGGACTTCAAAGGGGGGTTCAAAAATGGGGGAAGGTGTGTTTCACAGAGGCGTGGGACCAGATCTTCTTCCAAAGAATTTATTTTTCTCTCTCTTTAACCACAAAAGAATGGTTTAAATGTGTATCCACATATATCTCCACATTGTATGTTGGCCTCCATGATATTCTGCCTCACCTCTAACCTCAAGGGCATGTGTGCTTAGTTGTATTCTCTTTATATTTACGTTCTTGTACAAACTACAGGTCAACGTACTTATAATCCCTTCATGTTTCATATCTAAATGTTTCCCTCTTTATTCTTTAAAAGATGGTGTATAGCACAATAATGTATTTTACACCATACTCATTTTATCCTTATCCTAAAAGTATTACAACTCCAAACCTCTAGGCGACCATAAATTCAAATGAGTTAGTAAGCCAGACAATGAAAATTGATTCCCGCCCAAAATCATCTCATCGCATTGGATCGCTCACCTTGGAGGGGCGTGACGCCCTCAGGCTTAAAACATCTGTGCACGGAGGAAACGCGCTTTCGGCTCGCCACCTTTCGAGACCTGTCTCTCTCTTTGGAGACAGCTTCCTCCGGCAGTTTGCTTCGGCTAAATTCGTTCCACCTTCGTCAGCCAATCCGGGTCTAAGAAAGAATCCAACGGACTCACCCGCTTGCTTTGAAACCATCAGGACTCTGAAAACCCTTCTCCACGCGCACAAGAACTTGTCCCAGCACACTCAGAAAGCCGATGCAAGTATCAAAATATTCTAAAATAGCTGCGTTTTAAGCTTAAACCCCTTTTGAATAAGGAGATTGTCCGATGGTTTATGCAGATGTGAATAGCTGATGTAATACTGCCACTCTATGCTTGCCTATTCCTTTCATTTCTTTACTGCTTTTACTTTCATGTGTTGTTTGTTTAGTGTTTGTTATTTGATAGTTGTTTTGTTTCCCCTTTAGTGTAGTCAATAAACCCGCATTTGTATTCACGCTCAAATTGTTTCTGTGTTTACTTATTACATATTTACGTCACTTAAACTGCTTGATTTCGTTAGGATTTCTGATGTGGTACGGTCTACAGTAAGAGAGTATTGTTTCCAAGGCCAGGAAAGCAATATTTCTTAGAGTTGATATACGATCTGTTGATCACTCGGTGGACGAGTGCATTTGGTTTGTCGCTATTATTAAGTCTGCTACATCAGGCAAAGTGTATGAAAATACATACGATTTAGCACCATTAATTGTACGTATTTTACTGTGATTTAAACTCAGTTCCCCGAAATGCACTACAGCTAACATTAACTATCAATGTGCATTGTTTTAGCCCAGACAACATTAATGATCGGGGCCTTATTGGAGTAATTTTGCCATTCAGCAGTTCCAAACAAAACAAAAAAAAGTAGGCTATCAAGCAAACATTACATGACCATATTGGAACTTACAGCTATTGAAACATGAATTTAGATGTCCGTTTTGACTTGGTGATATTCACAGAAAAATAAAAACTCATTTACGCCCACCCTCTTGTCATTTCAAACCTGTATTACTTCTGCAGAACACAAGATATTTTGAAGAATGTTGGTAACTGGCACCCATTCATTTGCATTGGTTGTGACCATACAATAGAAGTGAATGGGGGTCAGTGCCGTTCGGCTAGCATTTTTCCTCAAAACATCGTGTTCCGTGGTAGAAATTCATAAAGGTTTGAAGTGCGAGAGTGACTAAATGACATTTTTTAGGTGAACTATCACAAAGTATTCTCCAGAGACAAAACAAACCCAAAGTCTATGGCCTTGTTTTACAGTAGCCCAATACATCGGAACAAGTTCAATTACTCCATGTTCAGACATCCCCTAAACTCCATTTATCAAGTCATACATTTTGGTTTCTACCTTGGTACTCAATTATGGCATGAAAAAGCCATCAACAGTTTTAAGAGTCAAAGGGAATCAAGACAGTTAATGACTGTTGCAATCTATACATCTAAAAACCTCCAGATATCAAGCGGTTTAAGAGCACATCTCTGAACTGTCAACCTTCTGCAGTTTCCTTTAAAACCGGCTCTTTATCTCAAGACACTTCAATTGTCATTGGGGAAAATCTCCTGAAAATGCACCGGTGTAAACGAATGCTGCCAACAGGTAGAGTCTAATAACTTTATTAAAATCAGCAATGAAATTTACATCGTAAAGAAAACACCGCCACTGGAAACCACAGTTTCTTCACTCCTTTTTCCAGCAACCGCTCTCCCTGGAACAGAAGGGAGTCAGAAGATGAAGCTAATGTCTTTTGATTGTACACAAACCAAAGTGAACCACCTACTTTTCCTGGCACAGATCTGCTCACAGGAACCAGAAGCAGGGTGGCACACTGCGGTACTACAGTGAATAAAGATCTGACAAACAAAGAGAGCAGCTTTAGCAACAAATACAAAAAGGCAATTTGGATAAGACGAAAAAGCCTGTAAGGAAATCCTACAGTCTCCTGCAGAGGGGCCAGTGATGATGGATCCACAAACGTGAACATCTTCACAACAAAGCGCTTGTAGTGGGTTGGGAACTGAAGACCAGACGAGCCAACTACAGGAACCAGTGCTGTCAGGTAACGGTCATCCTGGTAAGGACAGCTAAAACAGAAGTGACAGTCAGGACTCGTTCACAGCACACTATCCGGACAAATGCTTGGGATCCTACTCACCCATCAACTAGAAGATCCCACTGGGGTAGACTGAGAGGACTTGGGGTTGATGTCGCCCAACAGTGTCCCAACATCAGGACAAGATTGGGGTCAGTCCTTTCCAAAATGCGAATCTCAACATACACAGGCTCTCGCAGGACCTTTGTGACGGGATACTCATCCTCACCGTAGTAGGAGGTGTACGCCTCATCTCCTGAGGATGAACACGTACGGTTACTGTCCCAGCTAGAGTTGAGACCCCTGCTACAAGTACCACTCCTCTTGAGAAGCATTTTTTTAAAGACAAGCACATTACCTTCTGCGCAGCCTTTAGTGACACATTGGCCATTTGCCAGTCTAAGCTCCACCCTGAGGGGTCCGGCAGCAGCTACAGGTGGAGGTGGTGGAACGGTGTTGACCTCAACAACCAGAGCTTCCACAGCAGCGGCAGAATATCTACACTGGAAGAGAAGTAGACAACAAACAGTGAGCTTCTTACATCCGTTCAAGGATTCACAGTCCTGAGAGAAAACACAGATGACCTACTCAAATTGACTGTCCCTTGTGATGGAGCCAAGAGGGCCAATCCCCACTTCATAGGATGAAGTCATTCTGTTCTCATACACCACATAACCATTTTCCTCCTGGAAGAAAAAAAAAACACGATTGACATCAAATCTGTCCCAGACATCCAAATCATCAACAGCAAACTCACCGTCATGCTGGTGCCACAGGCAGTGACTGGAAACTGGTATATGGCAAAGGAAGGCGTGGAACCAACAGGACCACAAGGTGCTTCATTTCCACCCAGCAGACGGACCGTGTCCAGACTCAGACGAGGCAGAGTAACGTCTCTAGCCACCACCAACACAAACTGACCATCTCTTATACACTGGACTGTCACTGTAATGAGAGACAGAGGACGTTATCAGGGAATCAGCTTGGCAAGACACATTTCACTGGTCTAACACCCCTACCTGACATCCCATAATAACACTGCTGTCCATTGAAGCAGCAATTTATAGCTTCACACTCTGCACCACTGATACCAGGTTGTCCACACTGGATCTGCTCATAATCAGCTACAGCACACTTGTCAAGAGGTTCTGACTGCACCACTGGCTTCTGAAGTGGAAACTTCTGAGAAAACTGTTGCTCAGTTTGCTGGAAGACTAGAGATTGTGGCTCCTGGGGAAAATGACTAAACTGTGGAACGGCATGACAGAAAGCGCAAAACCATACAAAAATAGCCACAAGACCAAACATCCCTGTTCCCGCCATCCTGCCACAACCAGACACTCTAAGGGTCGTGTGTTTAGTCTTATATACTCTGTAAATCGTCAGCCAGAAAATGTAGCTCCTCCTTGATCAATTATCAATGATTGTTCTCCAGAACTGCTACAAACGGGAGGAAATTGGGTCATTTTTTTGAATGCCTGTAATTATTGACCATACACTCAAAACAAACCAACGACACATTTTAAATGTAAGCCTTACATAAAACAACATCAGACTGCGAAGAAAATGTCACATGGAACCCTAGTAGCCTTGGAGATCGATTTCACGTCGGAATGTTAATTGAAGGGGCGCAAAAACCTTAATGTGGAGAGGCAGTATAGGGGGTAGCGGGTATAAAAGTTAGCAATGGATAGCTTTTTGAAGAATGGTTATGCCAACGGAATGTTCTTTTTTTAACAGAAAAATGCTTGACTGTAAACTGCATCTTATTATTCTTTTGTCTGTATTCTGCCTATTGGTTGATGTCTATCACGTAGATACGTTGCTCTAATATGCATTCTTTTGTAGTGTTAAAATCAAACTGAGAAAAATCTCTTCTGTGGTGTTTTTTTTGTGTGCTAAGTATGTTTTAAAATGGACGTTATCCAAATGTTATCCGACCACGCTCTCGTTTACATTTCACTTTCTCCTCGTCCATAAAACTGCACCATTTTTAAACGTCTCTTAATTATTCGTTTGGATAATACGGATTTCATTTTAGTTATCAATTGGTTTAGGGCTTATTTGTGTTTTGAAAATTATTCGTTTATGAAAGGTGATAAGAAAGTTGAATTGCGCCAAAGTGTATCGCTAAAACCACCTGAATAAAATGATCTTGTTAATAATTATCATGTATTTTGTTTATCTGTGAGTTAAAAAGCTTTCCTGTAGCTCAGTGGTAAGAGCATTGCGCTAACAACGCAAGGTTGTGGGTTCGATCCCAGGGGATTGCAAATACCTATGTAAAATGTATAGGATAAAGCAATGTAAGTCGCTTTGGATAAAAGCGTCTGCCAAATGCCTAAATGTAAAAAGACTGTGAGACTGTTTTGCGGGCTTGCGTGGTTTTCTGTCCCGTACGTGGGCTCATGGGATACAGTCATAAAGAAGTATCTGAAGTATCTGTCGCTGAGTGCTTCGGAATCTGGGCGTAACCAGTAAGCCATCGGGGGGCCTGTTTCAGAAAGGAGGTTTAGTAAAAAACCTGAGTATATTAACCCTGAAATGTGGGAAACTCTTGGTTTTACGTTTTAGAAATTCAGGTATGTCAAACCTGAGAAAGGGGTAAACTCAAGCCTTATACTCGAGAGGTAACTTATACTCAGAGTCAGTAACCATTGTAACTTACTCTGTGAACTTACGTGTAGGGGTGTATTCCAGAAAGCAGGGTTAATTTACCGTCAGCTAAACCCTGAACTCTCGGTTGATTAACCCAAACCTTGCTTACTCGGGGTATGTCGGTTTCAGAACACCTGAGAAGAGTTAGTTTACTCAACCTCCCGAAAGATACCAAGAGTTAACGCGCGCTCACAGAAACAACATGAAGACATTGTCAATGGATCACAGATTTCACCAGTCACCATGGAAACGGCCGGGAAGCTTAAGGTTTTTGACTGTAAAACAACGTTATAAATCAGAGTTTATTTTCGAAGAAGACTTAAATCTGCATCAGTGTATAAAGTGCGGGATAAAAATATAAAAAAAATTATTTAAGTTATGTGTTTATAAAACTATAAACGCTCTAAATTCATTATTTAATTAAAATTTTTAAATATATGCGCTATTTTTATACTATAATATTTAAAATATTTACTCATCATGGCTATGTTTGTTACATAAACTGTAGATTTGTTGAGATGTTTGTAACTGTAATTTTAACGTGTCTACCATGGTATTTTACCAAAATTGCGTTGTGTATATGTATTTGATCACATTGGTAATTTTGAAGGCAGTATTATTCCTCTTTTTTGTTCCTTCTCTGTATGAAAAAAAATATACATTTATTTGGTTTTCTTAAAACTGACTTTGCATTGTATCAGCTTTATTTGCAACAGTTGCTGATGTAGTCATATCAATGGAGTCTACTACATTGGTCATAAGTTTGGAAAGAAATTGTGTAATGCTTTTCAGTACTCTACATTATGTATGATAATTAATTTGCAGCAGAGGATGACGGTCTGCTGTGACATGAGGTAGAGGTTTAAAATGTTAGGCCAAGACATATAAACATAATAATCATGTAGCCTTTATATATCCCTTTCAAATGCTTTTAAAATTTTTGTTTGTTTCTCTTTTGACTTTGTTTGCTAAAAGGCCATGGCTTTCCAAATGTTAAAAGAGGAGGAAACGGCCTATCCTGAAAGGCTAATTGTAATATGGAGAAAGGTCTTTCAATACTAAACTGTAGGAAGCTGAGGATCAGAAAGACATTTTTAAGGAATACAGTCAGTAGGAAAAACCTTAAGTCAAAATTTTTTATGTAAATGGTTTAAAATTATAATAAGAATTGAAATTTGTGAACAATATGCCATGGTGATCCCATTGGGGGACACCTAATAAAGCTATGGAAACCTGTCAGCCTGGGAATCGAACTTGCAAACTTTGAGTTTTACATCTGGCTCTCTAACCATTAGGCCACAACTATCTAGCATTCATCGGGGGTTAAAATACTTCACTATTACTGTAGCATCCATTAACTGTTGGAAATTGTAAGGTGTGTATATTTATCCAGTGATATTTGGAGATGTTTTAATAAACCTAATTCAAAGTATATACAGAATTTAATACAAAAACATAAAGTTGAACAATAACAGTTTACATTATTCTATTTAAATATTATTTATTTTAAAAGGTTAAATAATAAAGTTATTAAAAAAAATTGTTGTGAATGTTATATTGCGATGGGTGAGATTGAAAATGTAATATTGCTGTACAATTTTAATATATTACACATAATCTGTGCTTTCACGCCCACTTGATGCTGATCAAAAACGCACACATGCGCAGACATCCCCTGAAGCTTAGTAATATTTCCTTAAAATGAACTAACCCTGGAACTTACCGGGCTATGTCACATAACCAGCTTTCTGGAATACACCCTAGGTGTGGACTAGGCATAATAAAAAACAAAAAAAAGAGTAGCTCTTAATACAAAGTACCAACATCCCGATTTCCATCTGCCTAATAAATGTCCAACAACATCCACCTGTTGCAAGCTGGTTAGGGAAATGAACAAGTCTAGATTAGCATTACGCCAATCACTAGAGGGGCGGAGCCATCCATATTTCCCAGATGTATAAATTTTTATGCTGGGCTTCTAATGCTTCACGGAAACTCGAGTATAGCAATGATGGGGCTGTGGCAAGTTGGCTTAGGCATGGCGCTTGTGCTTGCATTTGGCTTGTCTGATGCACAATGGCGAGGAAGATCAGCTCAAAGTCAGAAACCTCAAACATCTGGGCCTTTGTCACAAATTCAAGTTCCTCAGCAGAGTGAAACCAGAATGCCTCAGTTTCCCCAAACCAACAACCCCATGCTTGTGCCACAGAGATTTCCCTCTCAGTTTTCAATGCAGACTCATGGTGTGGTTGGTGGAAAGCCTGGTCAAGATTCTGTTGGTGTTCAGTCTAAACAGCTTTTGCAGCGTCCAATGGAAAAACTGACGTGGACCTTTCCAAGATTACTCGAAGAACCTGTACAGCCAGAGATTCCTTTTGAGCTGCGGTACCCTTTGTCTCCCAATAGTGTTGGGGCTCAGTGCGGTGAGAATTCCGTGTATGTGGAAGTGATGGAGGACTTCTTTGGGACTGGAAAACTACTAATGGCTTCTGCTTTTGCACTGGGAGGCTGTGGACCAATAAGGCAGGACAATAATGCTCGAGTACTCCTCTTTGAATCAGAACTTCATGGATGTGGCAGCATGTTAACTGTGAGAAGACTGATCCTCTTACCAAATGTGTTTTGATTCTGAATAATTCTTGAGTAACATTCTTGTTTCTTTAGGTGACCGAAGATGCGCTTGTTTATACCTTCTCCCTGGTCTATACTCCCCAAGAGATTTCAAGTGGTGTTCCTGTTGTCAGGAGTAGTGCTGCTGTGGTCAGTATTGAGTGTCACTATCCAAGGTAAGTTTCTGAGTTCAAGGTGGCTGTATACTCATGCGTGTAGTACAAGATTTTGCGGTGACCAACTTTTTCTATATTCTACAGAATGCATAATGTGAGCAGCAATGTCCTGGTGCCCACTTGGGTACCATATGCAGCTACTAAGGTTGCAGAGGAGCGGTTGGTCTTCTCCCTAAAGCTTATGACTGGTTTGTATTATATAGCTTTTAATGTGGTTTCAACTTAATTTTGTAGACCTTATCTTTTTTTCTTTTTTTCCTTGAAACAGATGAGTGGCAGTTTGAGAGACCTTCAAACCAGTATTTCCTGGGTGACATTGTGAATATTGAGGCCTCTGTGAAGACGTACAACCATATACCGCTCCGTGTGTTTGTGGACCGTTGCGTAGCCACTGCGTCCCCTGACGTGAAACTCTGCTCCCAGTTACTCATTCATTGAGAATAATGGGTAAGACATGACCATTTACTCAGCCTATCCTAGAAGTAGTGCAGGGTGTTTAACTTGTTTCTTCACCAGGTGCCTGGTTGATGCCAAGTTCACCGGCTCGAGCTCTCGCTTCCTGCCTCGAACTCAAATTGATAAGCTGCTGTTTCAGCTGGAGGCTTTCAGGTTCCAGCAAGTGAACAGTGGGCTGGTATGTATGTATTTGCATTAGTTTTGACTAAATTCTAGTGCACTGTTTGGAAACCTGAACCCTGTTGTCTTTGCAGGTCTACATCACATGCATTTTGAAGGCGGTTCCTGTAGCCACTCCAACAAATTCTGAGCAGAAGGCTTGCTCGTTCTCCCCTAATGGGTAAGTTGCCCCCAAATAGCCTTCAGTAGTGTGACGTTTATCATTGAGGATGTGTCTTTGTTTGGCAGGTGGTTGTCTGTGGATGAATCTGATCAGGTGTGTGGCTGCTGTGACTCAACCTGTAGCAGCAGTAGTGCAAGCGATCGGGTTCTTGGAGGTATGGGTTAACACGGACTAACTACAAGTGATTCTGATTATGGTCTTTGAAGTTTCTCACTACTTGTCTGTTCTCCATAGATCTACGGTGGGAGCAAGCATCTGTTGGGCCCCTGAATGTGAAGGAATTTGGCTTTGGTCGACTGTAATTTGAAATGGCTATGAGGATGAATAAAAACTTTTAAGTGATTTATACAAGTGGTCGTCTTTCATATCTCATTTACATGTTTGGCATTTAATGGTTCTGATTTGTCACTCGAAGCCCTTTTACATCAAGCGATAATTTGGATGAGTACTCGCTACAGGACTTTTAAAGATTTTTGCTACTTATAGCATGCATGTACCTACCCCAAAAATAAAATGTCCCTATTCCCTGAGGTTAAAAAGGTGAACAATAGTGTGGTAGCATTTAACTTCACAAACTGCAAATTCTTCCTTGGAGTGTTTTCCAAGGGTCAATGATGTTGACTTGAACATCAAGTTAAAAGGTGGAACGCCTATTTTAGGTGTTGAGCTGCAAAGACTCATGTAGCTTGTGAAGAACTGTTAATGACATGGCTTCTCTTGCAGTTAATGTGATTTAAAATTTTCGTTTGGATAAACAAGTATTTACATTTGTGTTTTGTAATTATTCATTTATGAAAGTTGAATTGCGACAGTTTATCCGTTAAAACCAACCCATTTCGTTATCTGCGAGTTAAACATTTTGGCAATATTGTAAAGGGTAAATATACATATAAAACGTAAAAAACTGCTGAAAGCTCAATTACTTGACAACAGGGCACAATATAAAACGCGGTCAATTTAACAAAGCAAGGTCAATGTTACATTAGCTTTATTATAATTAACATGTTAAATTGTACATGAAAGTCGGCTGCGACTGTTTTTGTGGGCTGTGTGTGGTTTTGGGTCCCGTGGGCTGTATAATATAATGCAATGTAAGTCGCTTTCCATAAAAGCGTCTGCCAAATGCATAAATATAAAGTGTATTACCATTTTGTGGGAGAAAGGTGTGGCTCGGTACCCTTCCCTACCTCCAAAGTGAGGAATGCAGAAAAAAGTTTGAGAAACACTGATTTAAGCACTTCACACAACAGCTAGACATTAAAACTACAAAATGTCCTTTTTAACAGCTATGCACAAGTACAGCATAACCAATTTGATAACGTTTACGAAATTACAATGAAGTAAATATTACTGGGTAACTTTCTGATTTACATTGAAGTTGTACAAACTGCCAATGGATGTTTTTTTCCAAAGAAAAATTGAATATGAAATGTGGTGGAGCTGATCCGAGTTGATGCCAGGCTGGCATTTTGTCACATGGAAGTGAATGTAGTTTTGTTTAATACCAATGCCATAATACAGTGAAATTAGTCAATATTTCTGAAAAATGTCTTCACCTTAATGTTAGGGTCAACATTTAACAACAAACTTTTGAAATCAAAGTTTCCCCAAAAATGAATGCACAAGCATGAACAATGCATGACTTAACCAACCACAATTTACAGTGATTAAAGGCTATGTAGGATCTGGTCAAGGAGCAAAGGTTACCATTTGTTGCACCGTAAAACACCACGACCTCTCGGCAGGGCCCTACCCGGCGCCAAAGAGTCTGACCCAAATTTCTCTCGCTCAAAGCATTTATCATTGAACAGGACAGATACCAATCCCCTCTCCTGGACTTCAAAGGGGGGTTCAAAAATGGGGGAAGGGTGTTTCACAGAGGGCGTGGGACCAGATCTTCTTCCAAAGAATTTTTTTCTCTCTCTTTAACCACAAAAGAATGGTTTTTAAATGTGTATCCACATATATCTCCACATTGTATGTTGGCCTCCATGATATTCTGCCTCACCTCTAACCTCAAGGGCATGTGTGCTTAGTTGTTCTCTTTATATTTACGTTCTTGTACAAACTACAGGTCAACGTACTTATAATCCCTTCATGTTTCATATCTAAATGTTTCCCTCTTTATTCTTTAAAAGATGGTGTATAGCACAATAATGTATTTTACACCATACTCATTTTATCCTTATCCTAAAAGTATTACAACTCCAAACCTCTAGGCGACCATAAATTCAAATGAGTTAGTAAGCCAGACAATGAAAATTGATTCCCGCCCAAAATCATCTCATCGCATTGGATCGCTCACCTTGGAGGGGCGTGACGCCCTCAGGCTTAAACATCTGTGCACGGAGGAAACGCGCTTTCGGCTCGCCACCTTTCGAGACCTGTCTCTCTCTTTGGAGACAGCTTCCTCCGGCAGTTTGCTTCGGCTAAATTCGTTCCACCTTCGTCAGCCAATCCGGGTCTAAGAAAGAATCCAACGGACTCACCCGCTTGCTTTGAAACCATCAGGACTCTGAAAACCCTTCTCCACGCGCACAAGAACTTGTCCCAGCACACTCAGAAAGCCGATGCAAGTATCAAAATATTCTAAAATAGCTGCGTTTTAAGCTTAAACCCCTTTTGAATAAGGAGATTGTCCGATGGTTTATGCAGATGTGAATAGCTGATGTAATACTGCCACTCTATGCTTGCCTATTCCTTTCATTTCTTTACTGCTTTTACTTTCATGTGTTGTTTGTTTAGTGTTTGTTATTTGATAGTTGTTTTGTTTCCCCTTTAGTGTAGTCAATAAACCCGCATTTGTATTCACGCTCAAATTGTTTCTGTGTTTACCTATTACATATTTACGTCACTTAAACTGCTTGATTTCGTTAGGATTTCTGATGTGGTACGGTCTACAGTAAGAGTATTGTGTTTCCAAGGCCAGGAAAGCAATATTTCTTAGAGTTGATATACGATCTGTTGATCACTCGGTGGACGAGTGCATTTGGTTTGTCGCTATTATTAAGTCTGCTACATCAGGCAAAGTGTATGAAAATACATACGATTTAGCACCATTAATTGTACGTATTTTACTGTGATTTAAACTCAGTTCCCCGAAATGCACTACAGCTAACATTAACTATCAATGTGCATTATGTTTTAGCCCAGACAACATTAATGATCGGGGCCTTATTGGAGTAATTTTGCCATTCAGCAGTTCCAAACAAAACAAAAAAAAGTAGGCTATCAAGCAAACATTTACATGACCATATTGGAACTTACAGCTATTGAAACATATGAATTTAGATGTCCGTTTTGACTTGGTGATATTCACAGAAAAAAAAACTCATTTACGCCCACCCTCTTGTCATTTCAAACCTGTATTACTTCTGCAGAACACAAGATATTTTGAAGAATGTTGGTAACTGGCACCCATTCATTTGCATTGGTTGTGACCATACAATAGAAGTGAATGGGGGTCAGTGCCGTTCGGCTAGCATTTTTCCTCAAAACATCGTGTTCCGTGGTAGAAATTCATAAAGGTTTGAAGTGCGAGAGTGACTAAATGACATTTTTTAGGTGAACTATCACAAAGTATTCTCCAGAGACAAAACAAACCCAAAGTCTATGGCCTTGTTTTACAGTAGCCCAATACATCGGAACAAGTTCAATTACTCCATGTTCAGACATCCCCTAAACTCCATTTATCAAGTCATACATTTTGGTTTCTACCTTGGTACTCAATTATGGCATGAAAAAGCCATCAACAGTTTTAAGAGTCAAAGGGAATCAAGACAGTTAATGACTGTTGCAATCTATACATCTAAAAACCTCCAGATATCAAGCGGTTTAAGAGCACATCTCTGAACTGTCAACCTTCTGCAGTTTCCTTTAAAACCGGCTTTATCTCAAGACACTTCAATTGTCATTGGGGAAAATCTCCTGAAAATGCACCGGTGTAAACGAATGCTGCCAACAGGTAGAGTCTAATAACTTTATTAAAATCAGCAATGAAATTTACATCGTAAAGAAAACACCGCCACTGGAAACCACAGTTTCTTCACTCCTTTTTCCAGCAACCGCTCTCCCTGGAACAGAAGGGAGTCAGAAGATGAAGCTAATGTCTTTTGATGTTGTACACAAACCAAAGTGAACCACCTACTTTTCCTGGCACAGATCTGCACAGGAACCAGAAGCAGGGTGGCACACCGCGGTACTACAGTGAATAAAGATCTGACAAACAAAGAGAGCAGCTTTAGCAACAAATACAAAAAGGCAATTTGGATAAGACGAAAAAGCCTGTAAGGAAATCCTACAGTCTCCTGCAGAGGGGCCAGTGATGATGGATCCACAAACGTGAACATCTTCACAACAAAGCGCTTGTAGTGGGTTGGGAACTGAAGACCAGACGAGCCAACTACAGGAACCAGTGCTGTCAGGTAACGGTCATCCTGGTAAGGACAGCTAAAACAGAAGTGACAGTCAGGACTCGTTCACAGCACACTATCCGGACAAATGCTTGGGAATCTACTCACCCATCAACTAGAAGATCCCACTGGGGTAGACTGAGAGGACTTGGGGTTGATGTCGCCCAACAGTGTCCCAACATCAGGACAAGATTGGGGTCAGTCCTTTCCAAAATGCGAATCTCAACATACACAGGCTCTCGCAGGACCTTTGTGACGGGATACTCATCCTCACCGTAGTAGGAGGTTTTTGTTTGTTTCTTTTGACTTTGTTTGCTAAAAGGCCATGGCTTTCCAAATGTTAAAAGAGGAGGAAACGGCCTATCCTGAAAGGCTAATTGTAATATGGAGAAAGGTCTTTCAATACTAAACTGTAGGAAGCTGAGGATCAGAAAGACATTTTTAAGGAATACAGTCAGTAGGAAAAACCTTAAGTCAAAAATTTTTATGTAAATGGTTTAAAATTATAAAAGAATTGAAATTTGTGAACAATATGCCATGGTGATCCCATTGGGGGACACCTAATAAAGCTATGGAAACCTGTCAGCCTGGGAATCGAACTTGCAAACTTTGAGTTTTACATCTGCTCTCTAACCATTAGGCCACAACTATCTAGCATTCATCGGGGGTTAAAATACTTCACTACTACTGTAGCATCCATTAACTGTTGGAAATTGTAAGGTGTGTATATTTATCCAGTGATATTTGGAGATGTTTTAATAAACCTAATTCAAAGTATATACAGAATTTAATACAAAAACATAAAGTTGAACAATAACAGTTTACATTATTCTTTTTAAATATTATTTATTTTAAAAGGTTAAATAATAAAGTTATAAAAAAAAATTGTTGTGAATGTTATATTGCGATGGGTGAGATTGAAAATGTAATATTGCTGTACAATTTTAATATATTACACATAATCTGTGCTTTCACGCCCACTTGATGCTGATCAAAAACGCACACATGCGCAGACATCCCCTGAAGCTTAGTAATATTTCCTTAAAATGAACTAACCCTGGAACTTACCGGGCTATGTCACATAACCAGCTTTCTGGAATACACCCTAGGTGTGGACTAGGCATAATAAAAAACAAAAAAAAGAGTAGCTCTTAATACAAAGTACCAACATCCCGATTTCCATCTGCCTAATAAATGTCCAACAACATCCACCTGTTGCAAGCTGGTTAGGGAAATGAACAAGTCTAGATTAGCATTACGCCAATCACTAGAGGGGCGGAGCCATCCATATTTCCAGATGTATAAATTTTTATGCTGGGCTTCTAATGCTTCACGGAAACTCGAGTATAGCAATGATGGGGCTGTGGCAAGTTGGCTTAGGCATGGCGCTTGTGCTTGCATTTGGCTTGTCTGATGCACAATGGCGAGGAAGATCAGCTCAAAGTCAGAAACCTCAAACATCTGGGCCTTTGTCACAAATTCAAGTTCCTCAGCAGAGTGAAACCAGAATGCCTCAGTTTCCCCAAACCAACAACCCCATGCTTGTGCCACAGAGATTTCCCTCTCAGTTTTCAATGCAGACTCATGGTGTGGTTGGTGGAAAGCCTGGTCAAGATTCTGTTGGTGTTCAGTCTAAACAGCTTTGCAGCGTCCAATGGAAAAAAACTGACGTGGACCTTTCCAAGATTACTCGAAGAACCTGTACAGCCAGAGATTCCTTTTGAGCTGCGGTACCCTTTGTCTCCCAATAGTGTTGGGGCTCAGTGCGGTGAGAATTCCGTGTATGTGGAAGTGATGGAGGACTTCTTTGGGACTGGAAAACTACTAATGGCTTCTGCTTTTGCACTGGGAGGCTGTGGACCAATAAGGCAGGACAATAATGCTCGAGTACTCCTCTTTGAATCAGAACTTCATGGATGTGGCAGCATGTTAACTGTGAGAAGACTGATCCTCTTACCAAATGTGTTTTGATTCTGAATAATTCTTGAGTAACATTCTTGTTTCTTTAGGTGACCGAAGATGCGCTTGTTTATACCTTCTCCCTGGTCTATACTCCCCAAGAGATTTCAAGTGGTGTTCCTGTTGTCAGGAGTAGTGCTGCTGTGGTCAGTATTGAGTGTCACTATCCAAGGTAAGTTTCTGAGTTCAAGGTGGCTGTATACTCATGCGTGTAGTACAAGATTTTGCGGTGACCAACTTTTTCTATATTCTACAGAATGCATAATGTGAGCAGCAATGTCTGGTGCCCACTTGGGTACCATATGCAGCTACTAAGGTTGCAGAGGAGCGGTTGGTCTTCTCCCTAAAGCTTATGACTGGTTTGTATTATATAGCTTTTAATGTGGTTTCAACTTAATTTTGTAGACCTTATCTTTTTTTCTTTTTTTCCTTGAAACAGATGAGTGGCAGTTTGAGAGACCTTCAAACCAGTATTTCCTGGGTGACATTGTGAATATTGAGGCCTCTGTGAAGACAACCATATACCGCTCCGTGTGTTTGTGGACCGTTGCGTAGCCACTGCGTCCCCTGACGTGAACTCTGCTCCCAGTTACTCATTCATTGAGAATAATGGGTAAGACATGACCATTTACTCAGCCTATCCTAGAAGTAGTGCAGGGTGTTTAACTTGTTTCTTCACCAGGTGCCTGGTTGATGCCAAGTTCACCGGCTCGAGCTCTCGCTTCCTGCCTCGAACTCAAATTGATAAGCTGCTGTTTCAGCTGGAGGCTTTCAGGTTCCAGCAAGTGAACAGTGGGCTGGTATGTATGTATTTGCATTAGTTTTGACTAAATTCTAGTGCACTGTTTGGAAACCTGAACCCTGTTGTCTTTGCAGGTCTACATCACATGCATTTTGAAGGCGGTTCCTGTAGCCACTCCAACAAATTCTGAGCAGAAGGCTTGCTCGTTCTCCCCTAATGGGTAAGTTGCCCCCAAATAGCCTTCAGTAGTGTGACGTTTATCATTGAGGATGTGTCTTTGTTTGGCAGGTGGTTGTCTGTGGATGAATCTGATCAGGTGTGTGGCTGCTGTGACTCAACCTGTAGCAGCAGTAGTGCAAGCGATCGGGTTCTTGGAGGTATGGGTTAACACACGGACTAACTACAAGTGATTCTGATTATGGTCTTTGAAGTTTCTCACTACTTGTCTGTTCTCCATAGATCTACGGTGGGAGCAAGCATCTGTTGGGCCTGAATGTGAAGGAATTTGGCTTTGGTCGACTGTAATTTGAAATGGCTATGAGGATGAATAAAAACTTTTAAGTGATTTATACAAGTGGTCGTCTTTCATATCTCATTTACATGTTTGGCATTTAATGGTTCTGATTTGTCACTCGAAGCCCTTTTACATCAAGCGATAATTTGGATGAGTACTCGCTACAGGACTTTTAAAGATTTTTGCTACTTATAGCATGCATGTACCTACCCCAAAAATAAAATGTCCCTATTCCCTGAGGTTAAAAAGGTGAACAATAGTGTGGTAGCATTTAACTTCACACAAACTGCAAATTCTTCCTTGGAGTGTTTTCCAAGGGTCAATGATGTTGACTTGAACATCAAGTTAAAAGGTGGAACGCCTACTTTAGGTGTTGAGCTGCAAAGACTCATGTAGCTTGTGAAGAACTGTTAATGACATGGCTTCTCTTGCAGTTAATGTGATTTAAATTTTCGTTTGGATAAACAAGTATTTACATTTGTGTTTTGTAATTATTCATTTATGAAAGTTGAATTGCGACAGTTTATCCGTTAAAACCAACCCATTTCGTTATCTGCGAGTTAAACATTTTGGCAATATTGTAAAGGGTAAATATACATATAAAACGTAAATAAACTGCTGAAAGCTCAATTACTTGACAACAGGGCACAATATAAAACACGGTCAATTTAACAAAGCAAGGTCAATGTTACATTAGCTTTATTATAATTAACATGTTAAATTGTAATTTAAATTGTAAATTGTCTCTTAATAATTCATTTGGATAATACGGATTTCATTTTAGTTATCAATTGGTTTAGGGCTTATTTGTGTTTTGAAAATTATTCGTTTATGAAAGGTGATAAGAAAGTTGAATTGCGCCAAAGTGTATCGTTAAAACCACCTGAATAAAATGATCTTGTTAATAATTATCATGTATTTTGTTTATCTGTGAGTTAAAAAAAAACATTTAGGCAATAATATTGTGAAGGGCAAATATACACATAATACACAAACGTAAATAAGCTGCTGAAAGCTCAATATTGATGCTTTGTATTTAAAGTCTATGAACTGAAACAAGGCTTAAAAAACACGGTCGATTTAAGACAACATACTTCAGTCTTCAGAAACACCAGACTCGCAGACCCTCTCCCTCTCTACTACATCATCTCTTTTGAGCTTCTCAGAGAAAATGGAGGAACTAGTATTCGCTGGAACAAAACTATCCCACTCTATTGTCGCGAGTCCACAGGTTTCAACTAAAAAGCGACGGGCCCCACAACCACCAAAGTCTCTGGGTCAACCTGGCCAACCCGTTCCCTCTGAAATAGCTCTCCAGCCTCTGTCACAACGCCAGGGATCACACAAACCCCCATCTACTGGAGATGGACTAAACAGGACTGCAAAGAGCACTGGTAACTGATATGAATTGGGTCCCTGCTATGAAAACAGCAACAATCTCCAATATTTACAGAACAAGTGGGAACCCAGTGTTCCTTTAGTTTTCCCTATATCTGTCCTGATAAGTGAACGCAAAACTAAGGCCCTTTCCAGTCGTATGGCAAAGCTATCTAATCTTATACCTTTTAGACGTCACTCTGAGAATGACAGGGGTAAAAAACTAAAAACAGTTACTATTCAATTAGCACTTTTAAACATCCGTTCACTAAAAAACAAATCCTTTTTGGTCAATGACCTCATCACCAGTAACAAACTGGACTTCATGTTTCTAAATGAAACTTGGTTAGATGATAGTTGTAGTGCTACAATCCTCAATGAATCTCTGCCCCCCCAAACTTTACTTTTATAAATGTTTGCAGAGCTGTTAGGAGAGGTGGAGGAATAGCTGCTCTATTTAAAGATCTCTTTGACTGCAAGCAAGTTTTACTTGGTGACTACCTGTCCTTTGAATACTTGAGTATTGCTTTAAAAGGTGCACCACGCATTCTGTTTACAATTATTTACAGGCCTCCCAAATACTCCCCAGTCTTTGTTGATGATTTTTCAGAACTGCTATCAGCTATTTCCTCAGAATTTGACTGCTTTGTTATTGCTGGAGATTTTAATATTCATGTAGACAAGACAGAAAACAACACTGCAAATTAACTTTTAAATGTTTTAAACACTTTTGATCTGATCCAGCATGTGCACGGTCCCACACACAATCGTGGACACACTCTAGATCTGGGGCCGTATTCACAAAGCATTTTATCTTACCACTAGGAGTACTCCTAAATCGCACTAAAATATTTTAGCTAGGAGTTTTCTCTTAAAAGTTATTCACAACGCCTTTCAGACCTACTTTTACTAAGGAAAAATGACAACTCCTAAACTAAGAGTGAGTCTTCGTTGCTATGGATGACGTCAATTCTCAGGCACGAGCTTCCTCGCAATGATCACGGTGATTGGTTGTTAGATGACAGGGCCATCATGCGGAACATAACACAGACGCACCAAATCATGGAATCACGACATCTAAATATGTCTGTGTCCTACATTACACAAAATAATAATAATAGTAATTTCATCGAATTGCATATACTGTATAATGACATGTTTGTGCAGGCCCCAGTGAAGTGTAATTCTAAAAAGGCAGAGACAGATAGAAAAGTCGGGAATTAAATTAAAATAAATCAAGGTAGCTTAATACCCTAATGAAAAACCGCCACTTGCCTAATAATGAAAAACGACACTTGCATTAACTGTTGCTTGGTTAATTGACATCCTATTAGCCTTAATAGACTACTTAAAGCAATGAAATGTTGCTCCTATTGAAGTAATGTAATAGTTGAATGACGGTGGATTATGAACTCGCCAAAACGTAAAAGAAAGCCCAACTGGACGCAGGATCAGTTACTGCTGCTTGCCCAGTTGGTGCTGGAAAAAAAAAACATAATAAAAGGGAAATTCGGCACTGGGATATCAAGCAAAACTAAGCGTGAGACATGGGAGAGGATTTGTTTGCAGATCAATGCAGCATTCCCGCTTGTGTCGCGGACCACGGACGACTGCGAGAGGCGGTGGTATGCGCTACAATCACAGTCGAGGGTTGAGATTGCAGCCTTTAAACGGGCAAACATGGCAACAGGTAGGCATATAGTATTAAATAAATAATATCATTATTGTTTCATGTAATTTAAAAAACGTCCTGCTTGTCATGAATGTAATGAATTATGAAACAAATGTCATAAACAATATGCTTACATTAAAGTGTGCTTTTAAGTGTTATGTAGGCAATGCTTTTGAGTTGGTGAAACTTTCCATGTATGTGTTAAGGAGGAGGATCAGCACCTAAGCCACTGAGCCACATTGCATCGGTGGTGTATAGTGTCATTGGGTCAGACACCAGCATAATGGGCCTTGAGGGTGCAACTGATCCGTCAATGCAGCTGCTAATGGAAATAGAGGGGTAGGCTATGTTTATGAAATGATTGCAATACTTACATTTTTGGTGATATTTAATGAAGAACATAAAATATCATTATGTGCAAACCCACACACACACAAAAAACTGTTCACAAATTATAAGTGGTTTAACAGGCTATAATTTACAGGCCAAATGGAAACCAGGTCCTTCAGATGCAAGTCATTTTCCTCTTCCTGCGCGGCTGCACCTCTTCCTCTTACTGGGCAGCACCTCTTCCTCCTGGCACCTCTTCCTCTTACTGCACCTCTTCCAGCTTCTTCCACAATCCCATCACCTGCCTCTCCCCTCAGTCCTGCTGCTGGTGCAAAGCCATCACCCCTGAAAGAAAAGAAGATGAAAATGGAAATGCGTGTGTTAAAAAGGCAGAAAAGGGTTCTTGATGCAAAAGAGAGGCTAATACAATTAAAGTCTGAATATTACACTCTAAAGATTGCAAAAATGCAAAGGGAATAAACACACTTAAATTGAGCAAAAATGTGTCTTTACTCATTTGTGCATATGTGATTATTTACCTAAAGTGTGTATAGACAAAGTGATCCCTGAATGCCAGTCCACATTGTTCCACTTCATCAACAAATTCTCTGTGTTCATCATCATTATCATCATCATCATCGTCAAACTCATCACCATCTTCTGTCTGTGGTATGTTCCTTTGCCGGCACAGGTTGTGAAGAAGCGCACACACAGTGATCACTTTACTCGTCTTCTCTGGACTAAGGCGGATTTCACTATGTAAAACGTGGAAACGTCGCTTTAGCTGTCCAATCCCCCTTTCCACCACGCTGCGTGTCTTCTTGTGTGCTCTGAAACATACACCAAGGAACAGTAAACATTATTGATTTAACAACAACACCAAGAGCCACCATTATAATTTTTAAAAAGCTTTGACATTGTGGTCATGCTATTGAATTATGGCATCTAAATAATATAGCCAACATGTGCACTTACCTATTGTAATTTAACTGTGGTCCACTTGTGGACGGAGGTAAGGTGTAAGGAGCCACGACTTACAGGGATAGCCACTGTCCCCCACCAAGTGACATCCAGCTGGCACATGATGTCTCTCAAACAGTTGCCTCAGACCACTTTCCATCAATATCCTCGAGTCATGAGTGGATCCGGGCCACTTTGCAACAACATCGAGAATTGTGAAGTTTGCATCGAACACAATCTGGGTATTGATGGAGTGGGTTTTCTTTCTATTCACAAACACGTCCTCATCCTGACGTGGTGCAATTAGTTTAATATGGGTCCCGTCTATAGCACCGACCACTCCGGGCACACCGGCAATATCCATAAAGCTGGCTTTGTTTCTTTGGAGTTGGCGAATGTCCAAAGGAAAACTTATGAACTGTCGAAATATGGGGTCTACAGAGTGCATTGATGGTTTGGTGGATGGATCTGCTTACCGATGGCTGGGATATCGCTAGATCGTCGGCATTACACAATTGCATTTTTCCCGTTGCCAGGTAGCGAAGTGTTGTCAAACATTTCAATTCGGCCCTGATTGGGTTGTTGCGAATAGTTGGCGCTGTTATTGCATCCCTCACAAGATCCACAACAATCAGTATTCCCTCACGGTTAAGGCGGTATCTTTGTATTAACTCCGTGTCATTAAGTGTCTCCAATACACTGCGTCGCACGGCCATTTTAAGATCCTTTGTGAATAGGTCTTAGTGAGTTAGGAGTCCTCTCGACTTCTTTTAAGCTGTCCCAGACTTAGGTGCTACTTTTAGGGCTAAAATGCTTTGTGAATTACTCTTAGTGAAAAAAATTAGGAGTCCTAAAGTTGGGAGTGACACGCCCATTATTTTTAGGTGTTGCTCCTAAATTCGCCAGTTAGGACCTACTTTTAGCCTTAAAATTCTTTGTGAATACGGCCCCTGCTCATTAGCAAAGGTCTAAACATTTCATCCACTATTATTAGAGATGTGGCGCTGTCTGATCATTTCTGTATTTTCTTTGATATATCAATCAGTCCTGCCATTGAAATAGCCGTCTCTATAAAAAAGAGTTTCATAAATGAGAATACCAGTGAGCTATTTATGAATGCTATGTCTTTGTCACCAAGTATATCTGCAGACTCTATGGATGCTCTCCTCGATAGCTTTAATGCAAAAGTTAAAAATGCTATCGATGCCATTGCTCCAGTAAAGGTCAAGGTGAAAACTGGCAGGCGTAAAGCACCCTGGAGAAACACACCAGCAGTACAAAGCATGAAAAGAACATGCAGAAAGCTGAGCGTATGTGGCGAAAAACCAAACTTGAAGTTAACTATAACATCTATAAAGACAGTCTGCATGCCTTCAATGTTGACTTAGGCAAAGCTAGACAGAACTTTTTCTCTAACATTATAAACTGCAACATAAATAACACGCACTCTTTTTGCAACTGTAGAGAGACTAACAAATCCCCCTAGTCAAGTTCCGAGGGAAATGCTGTCTGATGACAAATACAATAAGTTTGCAACTTTTTTCCTTCAAAAGATCAGTAATATCAGAATGGAAATCAGCAAAGCTCCATGCGGCAGTCAGGTCAGTCTGACTCCAGTACATCAGAAAATATTAACTTTGTCTGAATTTCAGAATTGATCTCAAAACCCTGGAGGAAACGGTACAGCATCTTAAGGCGTCAACTTGCAGCCTTGACACACTTCCCACATCCTTTTTCAAAAGAGTGTTTAACTGTTTGGAAGCAGATCTCCTAAAAATAGTTAATACCTCACTGCTCTCAGGAACTTTCCCAGAGTCCCTAAAAAATGCAGTTGTCAAACCTCTTCTAAAAAAGGGCAATCTAGACAAAACCTTACTATCTAACTACAGACCAATATCAAATCTTCCTTTTATAGGGAAGATCAATGAAAAGGTTGTTTTCAATCAGCTGACCAAATTCTTAAACTCAAATGGCTACCTGGACAATTATCAGTCTGGTTTCCGTCAGCATCATAGCACAGAGACAGTGCTCATAAAAATAATGAATGATATTCGATTGAATTCTGATTCAGGCAAAATATCAGTTCTGGTTTTACTAGATCTCAGTGCTGCATTTGACACGGTAGATCACACCATACTCCAACATAGGCTGGAAAACTGGGTAGGGCTTTCTGGGTTGGTACTTAAATGGTTGGGTCATACCTTAAAGGGAGAGGTTACCATGTGAACATAGGCAACCATAAATCTGACTGGACACCCATGACTTGTGGTGTTCCACAGGGCTCGATTCTTGCTCCGCTCCTCTACAATTTGTACATGCTCCCACTTGGCCAAATAATGAAAAAGTACCAAATTGCCTACCACAGCTATGCAGACGACACTCAGATCTACCTAGCCCTCTCACCCAATGACTACAGGCCTATTGGACTCTCTTTGCCAATGCATTGATGAAATTAACAGCTGGATGTGTCAAAACTTCCTTCAGTTAAATAAAAACAAAACTGAAGTCATTGTTTTTGGTAACAAGGATGAAACTAACAAGGTAAACACATACCTTGACTTAAGAGGTCTAAAGACACAAAGCAAGGTAAAAAATCTTGGGGTCATTTTGGAGTCTGACCTTAGTTTCAGCAGTCATGTCAAAGCAATAAGCAAATCAGCCTACTACCATCTCAGAAACATAGCCAGAATCAGATGTTTTGTCTCAAGCCAAGATTTAGAGAAAAACTAGTCCATGCTTTCATCACCAGCAGGGTGGATTACTGTAATGGACTCCTTACAGGTCTTCCCAAAAGACCATCAGACAGCTGCAGCTCATACAGAATGCTGCTGCCAGGATTCTGACCAGAACCAAAAAATCTGAGCATATCACTCCAATCCTCAGGTCCTTACACTGGTTACCAGTCACCTTTAGAATCAACTTCAAAGTATTATTAATTGTCTATAAATCACTTAATGGTCAAGGACCTAAATACATCTCAGATATGCTCATTGAATATAAACCAAACAGACTTCTCAGATCATCAGGATCAAATCAGTTGGAGATAACAAGGGTTCACTCAAAACATGGCGAGTCAGCGTTTAGTCATTACGCCACCCGTAGCTGGAATCTGCTTCCAGAAGACATCAGACGTTCACCAACAGTAGCTACTTTTAAATCCAGATTAAAAACACACTTGTTTAGCTGTGCATTCACAACCTGAGCACTGTGCTGGTTTACATCAACTGCACTTTTATTTCTAATTTATTTTTATTCTGCTCTTATTCTTTTTATATATACACTCACATTTTTAATCAAGTTTATTGCTGTTTTATTGTTTCTTAAAATCTGAAGTATTTGCGATCTTAAATCATTTGCATTTAAAGATACTTCTTATTTCTTTCTGTCAATCATTTTATGTTAAGCACTTTGAATTGCTCTGTGTATGAAATGTGCTATATAAATAAACTTGCCTTGCCTTGCCTTGCCTAAGACAATTCAAGGTCAATGTTAATGTTACATTAGCTAAACAATAATTAACAACATGTTTAATTGTACATGAAAGTCGGTTGAGACTGTTTTGCGGGCTTGCGTGGTTTTCTGTCCCGTACGTGGGCTCATGTGATACAGTCATAAAGAAGTATCTGAAGTATCTGTCGCTGAGTGCGTCGGAATCTGGGCGTAACCAGTAAGCCATCGGGGGGCCCGTTTCAGAAAGGAGGTTTAGTAAAAACTCTGAGTATATTAACCCTGAAATGTGGGAAACTCTTGGTTTTCCGTTTTAAAAATTCAGGTATGTCAAACCTGAGAAAGCGGGGTAACTCAAGCCTTATACTCGAGAGGTAATTTATACTCAGAGTCAGTAACCATAGTAACTTACTCTGTGAACTTACGTGTAGGGGTGTATTCCAGAAAGCAGGGTTAATTTACCGTCAGCTAAACCCTGAACTCTCGGTTGATTAACCCAAACCTTGCTTACTCGGGTATGTCGGTTCCAGAACACCTGAGAAGAGTTAGTTTACTCAACCTCCCGAAAGATACCAAGAGTTAACGCGCGCTCACAGAAACAACATGAAGACATTGTCAATGGATCACAGATTTCACCAGTCACCATGGAAACGGCCGGGAAGCTTAAGGTTTTTGACTGTAAAACAACGTTATAAATCAGAGTTTATTTTCGAAGAAGACTTAAATCTGCATCAGTGTATAAAGTGCGGGATAAAAATTATAAAAAAATTATTTAAGTTATGTGTTTATAAAACAATAAACGCTAGAAATTCATTATTTAATTAAATATTTTAAATATATGCGCTATTTTTATACTATAATATTTAAAATATTTACTCATCATTGCTTTGTTGGTTACATAAACTGTATATTTGTTGAGATGTTTGTAACTGTAATTATTTTACCAATATTGCGTTGTGTATATGTATTTGATTACATTGGTAATTTTAAAGGCAGTATTACTCCTCTTTTTTGTTCCTTCTCTGTATGAAAAAAATATACATTTATTTGGTTTTCTTAAAACTGACTTTGCATTGTATCCGCTGTATTTGCAACGGTTGCTGATGTAGTCATATCAATGGAGACTCTTTTAATTCTAGAAACTACTACATTGGTCATAAGTTTGGAAAGAAATTGTGTAATGCTTAATTTGCAGCAGAGGATGACGGTCTGCTGTGACATGAGTTAGAGGTTTAAAATGTAAGGCCAAGACATATAAACATAATAATCATGTAGCCTTTATACATCCCTTTCAAATACTTTTCAAATTTTTGACTTTTGACATTGTTTCCAAATGTTAAAAGAGGAGGAAACGACCTATCCTGAAAGGCTAATTGTAATATGGAGAAAGGTCTTTCAATATTAAACTGTAGGAAGCTGAGGATCAGAAAGACATTTTTAAGGAATACAGTCAGTATGAAAAACCTTAAGTCTAAATTTTGTATGTAAATGGTTTAAAATTATAATAAGAATTTAAATTTGTGAACAATGTGCCATGGTGATCCCATTGGGGGACACCTAATAAAGCTATGGAAACCTGTCAGCCTGGGAATCGAACTTGCAAGCTTTGAGTTTTAAATCTGGCTCTCTAACCATTAGGCCACAACTATCCTTGACCCAATGCATCAATTACTGCCACATAAGTGGACAAGAGTAAGGATATGCATTCATCGGGGGTTAAAATACTTCACTATTACTGTAGCATCCATTAACTGTTGGAAATTGTAAGGTGTGTATATTTATCCAGTGAAATTTGGAGATGTTTTAATAAACCTAATTCAAAGTATATACAAAATTTAATACAAAAACATAAAGTTGAGCAACAGCTTACATTATTATATTTAAAGATTATTTATTTTAAAAGGTTAAATAATAAAGTTATTAAAAAAATTGTTGTGAATGTTATATTGTGACGGGTGAAATTAAAAATGTAATATTGCTGTACAATTATAATATATTACACATAATCTGTGCTTTCACGGAATTTTGTAGACCATATCTATTTTTTTTTTCTTGAAACAGATGAGTGGCAGTTTGAGAGACCTTGAAACCAGTATTTCCTGGGTGACATTGTGAAAATTGAGGCCTCTGTGAAGATGTACAACTATATACCGCTCCGTGTGTTTGTGGACCATTGCGTAGCCACTGCGTCCCCTGACATGAACTCTGCTCCCAGTTACTCATTCATTGAGAATAATGGGAAAGACATGACCATTTACTCAGCCTATCCTAGAAGTAGTGCAGGGTTTTTAACTTGTTTCTTCACCAGGTGCCTGGTTGATGCCAAGTTCACAGGCTCGAGCTCTCGCTACCTGCCTCAAACTCAAATTGATAAGCTGCTGATTCAGCTGGAGGCTTTCAGGTTCCAGCAAGTGAACAGTGGCCTGGTATGTATTTGCCTTAGTTTTGAGTAAATTCTAGTGCACTGTTGGAAACCTGAACCCTGTTGTCTTTGCAGGTCTACATCACATGCATTTTGAAGGCGGTTCCTGTAGCCACTCCAACAAATTCTGAGCAGAAGGCTTGCTCGTTCTCCCCTAATGGGTATGTGGCCCCCAAATAGCCTTCAGTAGTGTGATGTTTATCATTGAGGATGTGTCTTTGTTTGGCAGGTGGTTGTCTGTGGATGAATCTGATCAGGTGTGTGGCTGCTGTGACTCAACCTGTAGCAGCAGTAGTGCAAGCGATCGGGTTCCTGGAGGTATGGGTTAACACACGGACTAACTACAAGTGATTATGGTCTTTGAAGTTCCTCACTACTTGCCTGTTCCCTTTCTGTCGGTCTCTCGACGTTGTGTTGAAGACGACAGATGGGGTTCGCCCTTGGGAACCTATCAACTCTGACTACTTTTAAAAAAGGCCAATGAAATTGGCGAATTAAATTTGCATGCCGGGCTCCGCCTCCGGATGTCCGGTATAAAAGGAAGCCGGCGTGCTTCATTCACTTACCTTTTGTTCTTCAGAGCCTTCGCCTGACTACAACTGCTCGTATCTACATCGCCGGATTCTCACGACGTGGTGCAGCGTATCGTCCCTTCCTGCAGCGACTTTCCCCTGGGCGTCTCGGCGGTGCCAGAAGTGTTCGAGATCTTTCTAGAAGAAGCAATTTCCTTCTAAAAGAGCAAATTTCTCCAGCGTGGCATGTCCCGCTGTTCTCTCAGGTGCAACACAGTCATCGAGGAGGGGGACGGACACGATGTCTGCCTCGGGGTTGGGTTTCCAGCACGTTGAGGCAGCCGTTGTGGATACGTCCTGCCCGCGCTGCGGGCGGATGACGATTCAGACGTTGCGTCACAGGCGGCTGTCTTCCCCCGGGAACCAGCCCCCACTTGTGTTGCTCCCCGTTTCGTGACCGCAGGACTACGGCCCTGCTGTCCTCTCCGGCAAGCACCGAGGGTGACATGAGGATTATTGCAAGCACTAATCCGCCAGCCACTGGCTCACGGACCGCTCGTACCTCGCTCATTTGATCGTTCCCCAAAAAACGGTCCAACTGTCTTGTTCCTCAATCACGTGTCGGAAACGGCGCGTGATGATGAGATGTGCCTTGCAACGTTGGAGGGTGACTGACTGGCATCTTTGACTCTGATAATTCCTTGAAGCTCCCTCCTTCGGGGGGTCGAGATCAGGAAAAATCGGACGTCGAAAATGCCGGCCATGCTTTCCCGGGGCCGCCGTGAGAATGGGGCGGAAGTGTACGCAATGCCCCCCAACGCTCGCGGCTGGATACGCAGTTTTGGGCTTTGGCCGGCCTACCCATCATGCCATGTATACCAGAAGTGCATGAGGAACTCAGTAAGACCTGGAAACGCCCCCTTCTCGGCTACAGTTTTTTCTTCATTGGATGTCCCCAATGTGCTGCTGCGGTCCAACCCGCAGTTGGCTGCCACCTGGGGGCTCGATCTAGACTCCTGTCCAAAGCATGTGGGCTTTCCGGTGTCCCTGATGCCGGGAACTTGCACTGCGGGCAGAAACTGCCCTCTCTTCGCGCTACGGCGTGGAGGGGGGGGAAGCTGCCCCTCTCTTCGCGCTACGGCGTGGAGGGGGGGAGTGGAAGCTGCCCCTCTCGTCACGCTACGCCGTGGAGGGAGTCCCAACAGGGCAAGACCGACCTGGCGCTTATGCGAGATCCGCGCTGCCACCAAACCGCTTACGGGCCTAGGTGACCACGTGGGCCCTGGGTCGGACAATGTCCACACTCATGGTCTGGGAGAGACACCTCTGGCTGAACCTTGCATAGATGAGTGACACCGAGAAGGTACGCCTTCTCGACTCACCCATCTCGCAAGGGGGGGCTGTTTGGTGATACTGTCGAGTTCGACAGTAAAAAGCAGACTGAGGGTATCAAGCATATCCTCCCCTGCCGGGACTCGAGCCCCCCCTCGGGCTGTCGAGATTCCGTGCACCGTCTGCTCCCCAGCAGCCTGGTCCTCTTCGATGTTTCCCGACTGCGGCCCCCTCATTCAGCTGGCCCACCGGAAGAAAACGTCAAGGAGGAGACCACCACCCCGTCAGCAGCCGCGGCGGGAGCCAATGCGGCCCTCACGGGAAGACCCCAGGGAAACCGAGAACACCTTCAGGCAGGACCCCAGGTTTGGAGGTCATTCAAGGACAGTCCTGCCCCATCCCAACAGCCACTTCAAGGGGTTCTCTCTCTCTCTGGGAGTTTTCACAGCCGCTCTCACCCTCTGCAGGACGGTGTTCGGCAACTCGACGTTCCGTCATGGCGAGACACAGTGTCGAGGATAAACAGCAACTCTCTACACTCTCACAGACAGTGCACGTTGCTACATCATCGCCAGGCAGGTAAGCAGAGCCGATCGCCCCCCCGGGGGCCCCCCACAGCGGAAGATCCGCTCTGCCAGCCATCGAACCCCCTCCGGGAGGTCGATGAAGCAGATTGTACCTCTAGTCCCCAGCCGGTCCCTGGGAGTCTGACAAGACTTGCCCAAACCGCGACGCGGCTAGGAGATATGATCCGTCTCGGCTACCTCGTCCCTCTAGCCGTGATGTTCAACGGGTGGTGACCCGTACTTTATCGTTCTCAGAAAGGAGGGTTGCTAGATCTGCAGACCCTGAACAGGCACCTACTCAAGCTGCCCATCAGGATGCTACGCAGAAGCACATCTTGATGTCTACTGAATGTCAAGATGAGTTCATGGCAAATGACCTAAGCGACACTTACTTTCATGTCTCGGAGGTCGGGCATGTCAGTACAGAGTCCTCCCTTTCGGTCTGTCCCTTCCCCACGAGTCTTCACGAAGATTGTGGAAGACGCCCTCACTTTCCTCCAGGAGAGAGGTGTGCGGGCACTAACTATCTTGGCGAGGCGCTCGTGAGATTTGTTATGTGCACACAGGGACTTAGTGCTCTGGCACGCAGATAGATTGGGACTATAGGTCAAGAAGAGAGGCTCGAGAATAAGAGGCTCTCCCTAGGTAGAGCATCCTCTTTTTCGGCATGGAGATCATCCTCTTTCTTGGTAAGGAACTTAACTCTGCAGAGCGCGCTTAGCTGGTGTTGAGCTGCCTGGAGCAGTCCAGGCAGTCAGCGGCCCTTTTTGAGGCCATTGCATCCTCGAACCATGATGCAATGGGACTGCTCAAAACACTGGCTACAGAGTAAAGTTCTGAGGAAAGCGTGGCACACCGGAAGCAGGCGGATGGTGATTACGCCTCTCTGCCGACGCACCCTCACCCCTTGGTCTTAAGTGATACGTCACCGGTTGCGTCCGCGCGGGCTCCTGGAGATCTTTTCTCGGGAAGGCATGTCGACAGACACCTTCCTGCAGGGTTGAGGGCGCATTGTGCAACGGGCACGCAGTATCGGGGCAAGGACGAGGCCCCGTCTGCGCTGGCATATCAGTGCCTAGAGTTGTACACGTGCGCGTGCGTACGAACGACTCGCCCGACGCCTCCTCCTCTGGAGTCAGCAGGTGATCCGCTCCCTGCGGGCCACACATATCCCAGACAATCTAAACCAGACAGCCCACGGCTCTCTCGTCAGTTGACGCCTTGTGGAGAGTGCCGACTCCACCTCTGCGCACTCCAGCTCCACCACTTGGGCGCCCGATGGGCCCAACCAGACTTGGTTCTCGGAGCTAATGCTCTTGACAACAACTCCCCCCTGACCGATTCCCCTGACGAAAGACCTGCTTTCTCGGGGGAAGGGCACGTTATGGCATCCCAGGCCAGACCTCTGGAGCCCCCATGTCTGGCCCCTGGACTCCCTGTGGTGGAGCCCTCACTCAGGCTTGGGCCCCTACCACCGGGGCCCCTTCTCATCCTGGTGCTCTTCTCGATGAGAAGACCCACGAAGATGCTCGATAGGAACAGGCTGTTCCTAAGGGACTGGAGACTAAACCTCTCCTCCTCTCCACACTGAAAGTGTTTGTAGCGGCCGCTCATCACTACTGAGTGGGGCAGCACTACCTGATCAGTAGATCCCTAAGGTGCGCGTAAAGACGGACTCGCCTCGATCGCGCTCCGTACCCTCGTGGCGGCTCAGGCCCTTCAAGCTCTCAGAGAGGCCGCTCTTCCTCATCACGATGAAGACGCTTCTCTTGTTGTCGTTCGTCTTTAAGAGCGTAGGGGACCTACAAGCATTTTCCGTGTCCCCCGATTGCCTAAGATTAGGGTCCGGTAAGTCTCACGATATCTTGAGACCCCGACCCGGCCACGTGCCGAAAGTTCCCACCACCAGGTGGCGAACTTGCAGGTGCTCCTTATCAGGGAGCAAAACCCAACCCCACTCGTGTTGTGTCCAGCATGCCAGCTGTGCCTCTACTGGAACCGCACGCAGAGCTTAGGGCTCTGATCAGCTCTCTGTCTGTTTCGGAAGTCAGCAGGGAGGACTGTCTCCAAACAGAGATTGGCGCACCAAACCGTGGACGCCGTCACTACGGCATCCCCGCCTCAGTTGGCCCTGGCCAGGGGCGCCTCTCTGGCAGACATCTGCAGAGCTGCGATTGGGCTACGCCCAAACACCTTCGCGACTCCGCGTAACTGGTATCAGCCCGCGTCCTGCATGGCCACGTGTAGGACCGGCAGCCGGCTGGTCGTATGTCTGCGAAAGTATCTTTCCACCCTCCAGCAGGTTGGGTCAGTGTGCTATCTACCACACTTCTTACCCTACCTTGGTTAAGAACAGGTATCCTTTCCGCCTCCCTTCTTACCCATCTTTTTGGTTAAGAACAGGCATCCATCACTAAGCAAGCACCCCCTGGGGGTCGGCTGGGCAGAGCAGCCTTCCCCCTTAGGCCGGGAGAACATGTCAGATGGCTCTAACCGGACCTAGTGCTACCGGACGTATGCAACACCCCCTCCCTGGGCTGTTCCGTCTGATGTATCCTCATGAGTTGGTTCCCACTCCTGGTAACCCATGACCTCCCCCAGGTGGACCTCCACCTCGCGGTTAACTACTCAGTCCGCACATTCCATGCGATCTTCCCTAAGGGCGACCATATCTATTTCCACTGTATTCCTCCCCCCGGGTAGGAAGTGGCCTCTGCAGCGCATCCCTAATTAAGGAAGTTGCGCTTACCCGGTAGTACCCGATCCAGACAGCCTCTCGCCAGTAAGAGGGATAAGGCCCCGTCCGTGAAAGGTAGCTGGCCAGGGCCTACCCATATTCCTTCAGGAAGCTCTGGGACCCCCGACCCATCACACAAGACGTTGTGTGCCTTATGCCACAACGCTTATCGCCCTCTGCAGTAGTCGTGAGAAGCTCTCAGGCTCCTCAGAACACAGGTAAGTGAATGAAGCACGCCGGCTTCCTTTTATACCGGACATCCGGAGGCGGAGCCCGGCATGCAAATTTCATTCGCCAATTTGATTGGTCTTTTTAAAAAGTAGTCAGAGTTGATAGGTTCCCAAGGGCGAACCCCATAGTAGCCGAACCGAGGTTACATACATAACCAAGACTTTCTCCATAGATCTACGGTGGGAGCAAACATCTGTTGGGCCCCTGAATGTGAAGGAATCTGGCTTTGGTCGACTGTAATTTGAAATGGCTATGAGGTCAAGTGATGAATTAAAACTTTTAAGTGATTTATACATGGTCTATAAGTGGTCGTCTTTCATATCTCATTTACATGTTTGGCATTTAATGGTTCTGATTTGTCACTAAAAAATAAAATGTCCCTATTCCCTGAGGTAAAAAAAAAGTTGAACAATAGTGTGGAAGCATTTATCTCCACACAAACTGCTAATTCTTCTTTGGAGTGTTTTCCAAGGGTCAATGATGTTGACTTGAACATCAAGTTTAAAAGGTGGAACGCCTATTTTAGGTGTTGAGCTGCAAAGACTCATGTAGCTTGTAATGACATGGCTTCTCTAGCAGTTAATGTGATTTAAATTTTCGTTTGGATAAACAAGGCACAATATAAAACACGGTCAATTTAACAAAACAAGGTCAATGTTACATTAGCTGTGTATAGCGACAGAGGAAGTTATCAGGGAATCAGCTTGGCAAGAAACATTTCACTGGTCTAACACCATCATGCCCCTTGTCGGTACACGATACGGGATGCCTGCACGATCCGTCCTGCGCATACACGTATTGACGTAGTAGAAAACGTCACGGTTTCCCTACACTATTGGTATCACACATGCGATGAAACACTTGGCGGCCAGGCGGCACAACTGGCGGCATATTTTTGTAGGCTACATTGTCGGCAGGTCTATTTTGATGTTTTTAAATGTAGCTTATGATTCGCATCTTTCGCTGAGTGAATGAAAGTCTCGCAGTACAAAGCTGCGTAAGCGTGGAACAGATCGTGCATTGTAATAAATCGTCGCAAAACAGAATTATAATTTGCGCGTGCGTGTTTTCTACTACGTCATTATGCGCGGACGGATCATGCAGGCATCCCGGATCGTGTCCGACACCCCTCGCTGCTATGGAAGGCCGTTTAATCAAAAATGTCTTTAGACGTAATGTAACGGATGTGAAAGGACACACTCACAAATGGGGTTCAGCTTCAATTTATCTTTTTTTTTTTGGAAACAACAAGAAGAAAGAATTTACATTGGCTGATGAAATACTGCAGACATTGATATGGACCACAGCATCGCCACTTGAGTCTGCCACCCTTACCACAAACTTGTATTAATCATATTAAACACATAGTAATGATATACAATGTGAAAAACATAATACTTGTAATAAGTACACTAATGTAAATGTACAGAATAGTTAATTGCAGACAACATCAGTAATACTTCCTTAATTGTCAACTAACATTTGTTAACATTTATAACAGAATAAACACAAAAGCAAAATAGCCTACCTTTTTTTTTGGAAACAACAATAAGAAAGAATTTACATTGGCTGATGAAATACTGCAGACATTGATATGGACTAGAAAGATAGAAATTACACATTCACTCAACTCATAATACAAATAATCGTCAGATAGTTAAAACAGACGCAATCGTCACGAGAAATGAATCCGTGCTCGCACATGTGACGCACATGGAAATCCAATACATCTTATAAAACTCTCAACAATCGTGTTAAAGTGCTAAATGCATTATCTACATATTCACATATATGTATGAAATATATGGCGTCGAAAAGATTCGCTTACTTACTTAACGCGTCAGAGCATGAAAAACTATACATACCCACAGCATCGCCACTTGAGTCTGCCGCGGTACGGCAAGAGAAGAGCGACAAAATACAACATCTGCAGTACCATTAATATCCACTGGAGGGGAGCCTTCTAACACCAATGAATACAACCAAATGCCTTATTTTATGAAATTCACAAAATACTCTTTAAATCAAAAGTTCTTTTTTTTTAACCCTGTTACAGTAACGTGTACAGACGTGAGACGCGTGGACGCGTTATTGCGCCTAAAGACGTAATTTCGTGTACAGACGTATAGGTTTTAGCCAATGGCAAGCCACATAACGGAAATATTTGCATAAAATTTATTAAACATGTAGTCATGACGTCATCATTTACGCAACCAGGTGTCATTGATGAATTATACATATAAACGTGACGTTCCCTCATGCGTGGCATTGCATATGGTCCTTGTTCTGAATACGCCAGCACATACGTGATTTTACAACAGGGGAGCAGACCGCATTTTAAAATACAAGGGGTAGACATCGAAAGCATGGCTTTGCTAAATGTTTTTTGAACAATTGCAGACGTTTTTTTTTCCACCCACTTATTCATCATCGGAGTTTGGGTTCCTCGCCACGGCAGAGCAGTGTTGGCTTGCTCACAGGGAGAGTGCATTTATTTATTTATTTATGTATCTGCATTTATTTATTTATTTATTAGATACTATCTAATAGAACAGCGATTCTTAATGCTGGTCCTCGCGAACCCCCGCTCTGCATATTTTGTGTCTCTCTCTTGTTTAACACACCTGATTTAAATCGCCAGCTCGTTAGAAGAGAGCTCAATGAATGAACTGCGTTCCGATTGACGTGCTCCTTGAACAGATCTTGCTTGGTCTATAAACACCATGCACTGTGCTGTGTTTTACCTTCCTGTGTTTTTCTGTTTTCCGCCTCATCTCCACTCCATACCCTCTTGGGACCTTAAAGTGGGTCCAAGAGCCCTCAGAGGTTCCGATCTTCCTCACTTGAGTAAGACGGCCCCCCTGTTGGCGCACGCTTCCTTCAAGAGGGAAGGGGACCTCCAAGCATTCTCTGTGTCCCCGGATTGCCTTGAATTCGGCCCTGGTAACTCTCACGTTATCCTGAGACCCAGGCCCGGATACGTGCCCAAAGTTCCCACTACTCCCTTTCGGGACCAAGTGGTGAACTTGCAGGCGCTCCCCATCGGGGAGGAAGACCCAACCCCATCTGTGTTGTGTCCTGGACCGCACGCAGGGCTTCAGTAGCTCTAACCAGCACCTTGTCTGTATTGGAGGACAGCAGAAGGGGAAGGCTGTCTCCAAGCAGAGGCTGGCGCACTGGGTCGATGCCGTTACGACGGCATTCCAATCTCAGAATCTCCCATGCCCACTGAGGGCTTACTCCACACGGGTATAGCCACCTCCTGGGCACTGGCCAGAAGCGCCTCTCTAGCAGACATCTGTAGAGCTGCGGGTTGGGCTACGCCCAAACACTTTCGCAAGGGTTAACAACCTTCGCGTAAACCCGGTGTCAGCCCACGTCCTGCGTGGCGACATGTAGGACTGGCATCCGGGGGGGCGTATGCCTGCGAAAGCACCTTCCCACCCTCCAAGAGGTTGGTCAGTGTGCTATCTACCTTTCTTCTTACCCAACACATGGCTAAGAAACTGGTACCTCACCAACCTTCCTTCTTACCCAGACACTGGTTAAGAATAGGCATTCCATCCATCACAAAGAAGGCACCCCCTGGGGGTTGGCTGGGCAGAGCAGCCTTCCCCCTTAGGCCGGGATACCATGAACTATCACAGATAGCTCTAACCGGACCTAGTGCTATCGGACGCAGTAACACCCCCCCCCCCCCCCCGTGGGCTGTTCCGTCTGATATACCCTCATGGCAACGGTTCCCACACATGGTAACCCATGAGCTTCCCCAGGTGGGCCTCCACCTCGCGGTTAACTACCCAGTCCGCACGTTCCATGCGTTCTCCTCCAAGGACGAGACCATACCTTTATCCACCATTCCTCCCCACGGGTAGGAGGTGGCCTCTGCAGCGCATCCCTAATTAAGGAAGTTGCGCTTACCCCGGTGTAAACCCGAGCCGGACGGCCTCTCGCCAGTAGAGAGCTAAGGCCTCCGTCCGTGAAAGGTTACCGGTCAGGGCTGTACCCATCTTTCTCCAAGAAAGCTCTGGAACCCCCCGACCACCACACTGGAAGGTTACAGTTTCGCGAAAGCATCGAGCTGACACGACCAGGCCTGTTACCGTCGCTTCGCTAGAGATTGTGACGCGATACAGCGTTGTGGCGTTTTCCATAGGCAACCCCATCTGTCGTTCTCGACACAACGTCGAGAGACCGACAGAAAGGGAACGTCTTGGTTACGTATGTAACCTCAGTTCCCTGATGGAGGGAACGAGACGTTGTGTCCCTTATGCCACAAACACGTATCGTATTCTGCTGCAGTCGTGAGAGGCTCTCAGGCTCTTCAGAACAAGAGGTAAATGAATGCTGCACGCCGGCTTCCTTTTATACCGGACATCCGGGGGCGGAGACCGGCATGCAAATTTCATTCGCCAAATTTCATTGGCCTTTTCTATAGTAGTCAGTTGATTGGTTCTCAAGGGTGAACCCCATCTGTCGTTCTCGACACAAACGTCTCGTTCCCTCCATCAGGGAACTGAGGTTACATACGTAACCAAGACGTTTTCTTGTACAACTGCTTTGATGCAATGCAAATTGTAAAAGCGCTATAAAATAAAATGACATTGAATGACATCATAAGATGTTTGTGACCGATCATATTAGAGACACGCTAACATCTCCAAAACAGCGCAGAAATGCAATAGTGCTAGAAATAGAAGAAAACACTACATAAACATATTTAGCAGCTCTGCAGAAGAGATTATTTGGTTCTGTCACAACATTCTATAGTGATCACACACAAACATTGACAACATTTACAGAAACTTATTTTGTCACTGTTCATTTTCTATCAAATACGTTGACAGCATAGTTAATAAAAAAAGAAAGAATATATATATATATATATATAGTGCGTGTGTGTGTGTGCGCGTGAGTACGGTGAAACCCGAAAAAAAGACATGTGCAATTTCAAACTAATGAACCTATACTTAAAAGCGCTCTTTTTTCCTTCTTTCACGAGTTCACCTGAGCAGATTATGAAGATAGCAGGGGTAGTAAAAGTATGCGTTTTTGGCGTGCTGTCCGGGGAGCGGGTTCCGAGCTCGCCGGCTCCATCCGATCCCGGAACGCTCCCGCCCCCCAATAGGGACGTGTGCGCCGAGCTCGGAAACGGCCAAACCCAGAACTCTCCCCCCGGAGCCCTGCTATCGACAAGAGCTCAAGTAGAGGAGCCGGGGAGGTGGTGGGATGTGTACTCCTTTAGAGATGGCTTCAGGTAAGAATCCTTGTCTACTTATGAGCCGGTCTTAATTATATGCTCTGGCTTCTCCCTAACTTTTTTAATCGATAGTCATCCATTAACATCATTAATCAACCGACCAATCACAGTCTTTAAAAGACTGTGTCATACATAGCAACGGGGTTAGCCCCGCCTCCTCACTAAAATAAAAGTTCCCCTTCAGTCGGTCTCTCGACGTTGTGTTGAGAGATAGACTGGGGTTTGATCTTGAGAACCTATCAACTCCGAGAGGAATTTCTAAACGCCAATGGGATTGGCGAATGGCACGCCCACGCCAGTCTCCGCCCCGTGCATACGGGTATAAAAGGAAGATGACGGCGGTCATTCACTTACCTATTTGTTCGGAACCTGCGCGACTTTATATGTTGCATATTCTTCACCTGCCAGCGACGACGCGGAAGCAGCGGATCCCTTCCAGTGAAGACGGCCTTCCCCTCGACATCTCGGCAGAGAACCACAGAGCTTTTTCCTCTAAAAGAGCATATTTCTACAGCTGTGAGCATGTCTCGCAGCTGTGTCCTTGGGTGCTGCAGACTCATCCCCGAGTCAGACAGCGATGAAACCTGCGTCACATGTTTGGGCGTCAAGCATGCTGAAGCCGGTTTCGTTGATACGACATGTTCTGTCTGCGAGGACATGTCTATCAAGATGTTGCGGTCACGGCTGGCAACGTTCTTCGGGACGATTGCCGCCAAACCCGCTCGCTTCTCAGGCGAGTTTGACTGCCGCTTTGGCGAAGTCGACCGCCTCGACGAGCAGCGGGGGTGATATGGGGGCTTCTATGGATGTCACTCCGCCGGCTCCGGCTTGGAGCCAGTTCGCTCACCTGGTGCGTCCCCGATGGACGGCGGTAGACAGCCCGCCCGAGACGCAGACCAACGCGGAGGAGAGCGACCTCCTCCCGTCAGCAGCCCGCAAGGGAGGACCCCAAGCGGCCCTGACGGGACGAACCCGGGGGAAACATCGGGCCCGACTCTGCCATTCTATCGCGGGGTCGGGACGAGCTCAGGGCCCGGCACCCAACTCCTCGTTAAGAGAGTTGTCTTCCCTGGGTTCCCTTCCCCACAGCACCCTCAAGCAGATGGTGGCGAGGATGGATAGTGCGGCCGAACACAACCTCCACGCGACGTTGGTCGACCAGCGCCACAAGGCAGGTAAGTCAACAGAGCCGTCAACCTCCTGGGGCCTCCCCTGGTGCGAGGTGACCGCTCTGTCAGCCATCGAACCAGCCCTCCCAGGTATGGTGAAGGAGATCGCCCCTCTGACCCCGTTGTCACGTTCGTGGGCACGTGGGTGCACCGGTCCGTCAC
Organism: Triplophysa siluroides; assembly: GCA_006030095.1. NCBI lineage: Eukaryota > Metazoa > Chordata > Actinopteri > Cypriniformes > Nemacheilidae > Triplophysa > Triplophysa siluroides. The sequence continues at coordinate 1,375,465 of VCII01000202.1, read as the reverse complement.
GGTGGCTAGAGAGGACGATCCATCTCGGTTATACGATCCAGTTCGCATGCGCCCGCACTTCGGGAGGAGGTCGCCGCCCCCCGCCGCGAACATGTGGTCGAATCCGTCCCGATAACCGAGATGTCCTTGGGGTTACACCCATACTTCATAGTGCCTGAAAAATGGGGGGGGCAGCGCCTCATCTTGGATCTGCATCTCCTAAACAGGCACCTCCGGCTGCCATTCAGGATCTTGACGCAGATGCGCATCTTGGCTTCAATTCGTCACCAGGATTGGTTCGTGGCAATCGACCTGAAGGACGCGTACGTCATCCTCCCTCGACACCGACTATTATGCGGTTCGTGCTCGAGGGAAGAGAGTGGCAATACAGCGTCCAACCCTTCGGTCTGGCCCTGCCTCCTCGGGTTTGTATAAACTCAGTGAGACCGCCTTGTTCCCCTCTGGGTACAGGCGTGCAAATTCTCAACTGTCTCGGTGACTGCTGCCTTAGGCACACTCGTGAGATGTTGGGTACACGAGGGACCTTGAGCTTCGGCACCTAGACCGTCTTGGGCCTCAGGTCAACTGGGATAAGAGCCTGCTCACCCCAACGCTGAGCACCTCTTCTCTCGGTAAGGAACTAGACTCTGTCTGGATATCAGCGGCTCACTACCGAGCGCGCACAGTCGGTGCTGCACTACCTGACACGGATCAGGTAGGGTCCAGCGGTCCCACCGACACACTTCGGAGGCTCCTGGGGCATGTGACATCCTCGGCAGGGGTATCCCGCTCGGGTTGATGTCAATGCGACCGCTTCAGCACTGGCTTGAGAGTCGGGTTCCGGGAACGGCGTGGCACCCCGACGCTAGGCGGATGACGGTTACGCTTCAGTGCCGGTGCACCCTCATTCCTGGTCAGATTTGACCCTTCCGAGCAGGGGTTCCGCTCGGGCAGGTCGAGGTGCGTCGTGGTACGGCTGACGCCTCCCTGAAGGGATGAGGGGCAGTGTGCAACGGGCACGCAGTAGCGGACTAGGACGGGTCCCAACTGTGAGGACACATAGTGCCTGGAGTTGTCAACTGTCCTCTGGCACTGAGGAGGCTGCGGCCTCTAGTGCAGGACATATGTGCTAGTCCGGTCGGACAGCACATTTTGCTGTGGCGTACTCAATCAAGGGTGGCACACGCTCACGGCAAATGTCGCAACCCGCCCGACGCCTCCCCCTATGGAGTCAACAAGTCTCTGCAAGCACATTTATGCTGGAGAACCTGTACCAGACAGCCTATGCGCTCTCTCGGCAGGGAACTCCCCATGGAGAATGGCGACTCTCATCTCTGCGCAGTCCGGCTTGATGGGAACGGTTCGGCAAGACACAGGTGATCCTGTACCCTGCCTGAACCCCACTCATTGCCCGCTTGGTCCTCCCTGACCGAGGGTTCCCTCGGCAGGGACGCCCTAGCGCACAGCTGACCACGGGACAAGAGGAGACCTCCCCCCCATTGAGGCTCCTTGCACAGACCTGTGCAGGGTCAGGGAGGAGCGGCATCAAGTCCAGCAAGTTGCGCCGTCCTGGCCCAACCAGACTTGGTTCCCAGACCTGATGGCTCTGATGACAGCCCCCCCTGACCGATTCCCCTGACGATCTCCCGCAGGGGAAGGGCACGGTGTGGCCCCCTTTCCAGCCCTCTGGATCCTCCATGCCTGGTCCTTGGACGGGACGAGGAGAGTTTGAGCGGCTTGCCGCCGACGGTCCATGAGACCGTCCTGCTGGCTAGAGCACCCGCCATGCAGCTATGGCTTACAAGTGGCGTCTCTTCTCATCCTGGTGTTCCTCCCAAGGAGAGAACCCAAGGAGTTGCCGATCGGGTTAGTGTTGACATTTTTACAACAGAGACTAGAGAGTAACCTCTCCTCGTCCACATTGAGAGTATGTGTAGCCGCTTTGCCGCTCATCACGATCATGTGGAGGAAGTTTCTCGGTCAGCACGACCTGGTCACTAGGTTCCTCTAGGTGCGAGGAGGGTAAATCCACCTCGCACACCCTCTTAAAATCTAAATGTGGTCCAATAGGGCCTTGACGTTCGAGCCCCTTGGAGACAACTCTCTTCCTCGGTAACGATGAAGACTTCGCTCCTGACGGCGCTCAATCCATCAAGAGGATGGGGAACCTCCAGGCTTCCGTGTTCCCGGGGTGCCTAGAATTTGGCCCTGGTAACTCTCACGTGATCCTGAACCCAGGCCCAGTTACGTGCCCAAGGTTCCCATAATTCCTTCCGTCAGATGGTGAGCCTGCAGGCACTCCCTTCCGGGAGAAAGACCCAACCTTCACTGTGCTGTGTCCTGCGCGCATGCCGCGTTTGCTTCATGACCGCACACAGAGCCCTTAGAGCTCTGAGCAGCCGTTGTCTGTTACAGAGACAGCTCCAGGGGAGGACTGTCTCCAAACAGAGTCTGCCGCGCTGGATTATGAATGCCATTTGGCGTACCAATCCACGGGTCAATCCTCACGGAGCGTTGCCTCCTCGTGGGCATTGGCCCAGGGCGCCACTCTGGCAGACATATGTAGTGCTGCGGGTTGGGCTACGCCCAGTACCTTTGTGAGGTTTTGCAATCTCTGAGTGGAACAGGTGTCAGCCCGCGTCCGGCAAGGATAGGGGCCGGCATCTGGCCTGGGACGTACGCCTGCGTAAGCGCCATCTCCCCTCTTTAGGTGAGTATACTTCTTAGAAGTAGGATATATTTAGCTTAACTTTAGTTAACTTTTTCATGTGACTTTGTTTACAACACTGACTTGCTTGCTATCAACACAAACACTCCACAGTTATCTGAACTTGTGTTGTCTGGTGTCTGGGAATGCCCCGAGATATCTATATATTTACATTTAGCAGACGCTTTTATCCAAAATGACTTACGGAGAGTTCATGGAGCAATAAAGCGATATATATATATATATATATATTAGGGCTGTCAAATGATTAATCGCGATTAATCGCATCCAGAATAAAAGTTTGTGTTTTTACATAATATATGTCTATGTACTGTGTATATTAATTATGTTTTCATAAATACAAACACATAAACATGTATACATATTAAAGAAATATTTACATGTATTTATTTATATTTACCAACCATTGAAATTATATATAAATGTTTAATCATTTTGAGATGTTTCTTAAATATATGCATGGATGTGTATGTGTTAATAGATACAAAATTATTATGCACAGCACAAAGATATATATTATGTAAACACAAACTTTTATTCTGGATGCGATTAATCGCGATTAATCTTTTGACAGCCCTAATATATATATATATATATTCTTGCACACACACATTAATGAAGTGAAATCATCAAAAGCTGTTAAGGCCTGCAATGCTTATGGCTGCTGCTTACTGTATTATCATCACAGCTGCACTCCATCAATGTCCCAGGATTTACGTGTTGTGAAAGTTGTCTTAAAAGTATAATATTAAATGAAACATAACATAACATAATACTAAATAATAAAACCGTTTAAAAAATGTAAAAGCTCCGATATTTTAAAGCCTTAATTTGTTTACGGGCTTTCTAAACATATAAAAAAAGAAACCGTGCCATTTCAAATGTGAACACGTATCACAAAATGTTATAACGTTTTTGAATGACATCCTTTGTGACTTTGACAAAGACAGCACTGTAATAAAATTCCGTAAACAAAATCACTTGATTGTAAAGACATGTAGCCCTATGGGAAAAAAAAAAGAAAAGATTACTTCCATAAGCCACTATTTTTAGTTTGGTTATTTTCCTTAAAATGTACATTTCATGTTGTTAAGAATGTTTATATTCTGTTTATATGGTTAATATATTAAGTTTGTTGGAAAATGCACTTATCCGTGAGAGTGTCCAATCAGGAGCGGGGGTGAAAGGTGATAAAGGCGGAAGAGAAAGGAGAGAGAAAAACGAACAGAGACACGTGAAGATTGTGCTGTGACCGATCGGAGATAAAAGTTGGTAAAACCCCAAGTTTATTGTGTGATAATGTAAGGGACATTGTATACTGCGCGAAGAGTGAGTTACATACATTTAAATAAGTTACAGTGTGATAGTTCACGTCGGGGACTTTGCGGTTATATGTAGCACCACGAGGAGAAAGTGTGGACGGCTAATTATTACGCGCGAGCTAAGAGGACTTTGCCAGCGAGTAGCCTGCTCGGTTGCTGGGTTGAGTGCATAGCCTGCAAAGCCTAATCTTCGAGGAAGAGACTGTGAAGGTTCGGAGGGATTATTCAACGCTGTTTGAGCATTGGAAGCATCGTGTTCCGGAGTGTTGAAGGACGACGTGGCGACTCATCAGTGCGGTTGAGTGAGTTTTATTTTGTTGTTGCGCCGAGGCGTGAAGCGACCTTGTTGTTTTAGGTCTCAACGATCTCAAGCTACACAACAGGCCTGCTACGAGTATTCATTTGACTATCAGGGTATTCATTTTGGTTATTAATGTTTATGGCCATTTAGTCATTTGCCGGCATTATATTTAGAATTTCAGTTGGTTAATTTGGGGAATTTAATGTGATTTGAAGATTGTGATTATTTGAATTTGTTTATTTGAATCTAATTGTACATTGGTGAATATTTTTTATTTTCTTTAAGTAAATAGTTCATAACTATTTCCTGTGAAGATTGTCTTTATATTTTGGGTTTACATATATTCATATGGGTGATATATCTCACGTAACTACTATCCTTTATTGTATAATAATTTGGTTTAGAGGGAACATAATTAATTGTGTTAAAGTAACATAGTAATTATTTTCCCGTCAAAGTAATATTATATTGAGGGCAGTCTGGTAATTTAAGTAAAGTGACTATTAGGACTGACAGTAAACATATAGTGCTAAATTAGTAATTTAACTCGGTGCATTAATTAATAACAGAAAGAGAGATCTTTCGCCAGGTAGGAATTCGGGGAGCGCACTTCAATAAAAATAGCTAAGACACGCTAAGGGGGCGCTACAGACACCATAAATATGCTCATTCACTTAGTGCTATTGAAATCGAATGCATCCCCGTGTTTTTTATTTTATTTACATTTTTTATTCAATGTATAAAACATTCGAAAGTAAACAAACTTCGTCTGTATGGCGCATGCGGTTTAAATGCATGCAGTACGTCACGTCACGTTGCGCATGCGCAGTTATACATGCATGACGTCGAAATGCATGACGTCACCGCGCTACAGTCTGCAGCGGGGACTACTTGTCCTCGCGTGGGTCTTCTTCAGGCAGAAAAGTCTGACATTTGTGGAAAAACTGCACCTGGCCAAAAGTACCTGAGTGAAAATGATTCGGGACGCTAAAGAAGTGTGGACTTACAGAACTGCCGAAACATGCACGAACTTTCACAAAACTAATTCTCATGCTCCAGAAAAATACTGCATTGAACTGTTAATTAACCTCTGATATTTTCCTTTGCTAAAAGGATATGCAAAAATATTCAGTTGACATTAACTCTTCTTTAATATAGAAACAAACGTTAAAAATAGGATTTGTGGTAACTTTGACGATTTTTGTATGTTTTTTTTTCAAGTCCACAACACTGGAAACCCCAACTGAAGCAACATAAAATTGCATGCTTAAACCTTATTTAAACCTTAACATAGTGATAGAAGTTTAAAAAAATTGCTAACAAAATACATGCAGGACTGAGTAATACAATAAGTAAATAGAAAAAACATATTTTATGCAGTATTTCAGTCTGAGAACCACATGTGTAGCCTATATATAGGCCCTATATGTCTGATTGCGCCTGTTGGGTTTCTGTGTATACTTGATGGCTGATTTGATCATATTTATACTTGTGCTTGTGTCACCGGGTGCCGAAGGCGGAACTAAATATGACAGCGTGGGTTTCCCTGGGGGCATACTTCCGGGCGCACGACACTGTCATGGCCGATCGGAAAAGTAAATAAAGGGAAATTGCGGCAGCTGCATCGAATTAGAGTCCGCAAGGTCGGCGATTAGGACGGGCCTGTTAGAATGTATATAAAAGCAGGGCTGAGAGGATCGTGAAGAAAGCGTTCGGGGGAGAGAAACAGGACGTGACAGACACGAGCGAAGGGAGCAACGGGAGCAAGACCATACGAGCTGGCTGGCTAGAAGATTGTCAGTGGGAATCGGAAGACTGCCAAGAAAGCTAAGTACCGGATTTCAATTTACCACAGAAATACTTTGTCTGTGTTCATGGAGTTAATAGGATAAACCAGAAGAACTGTGGCAGTATGCTATTCTTTTTCTTTGTGTGGTTGGAATTGGTGATGTGAGGATACGTTTGTTCTCTCGGATAAGCGCTGTACAATTGGAAGCACGCCACACCTCCCCTCTTTGGACACCATACGAGCGGCTGGCGGAGTGGCCCAGGTGGAATGGAGTGAAGGCTTAAAATTTGCTGTGAGGTACTTTGTAGCGTTGCAGTGCTTACGAATGGAAGTGTTCACGTGTGAAATTGTGGAGTGATTCATTATGCACCCGTGTGAGAAAGTTTGATATACCCTACTGCTCCAAACCTTTCCGGGGTACCTCCCGCCTTCCAGAAGAATGTATTTTGGAAATGCATGGTGTTTATAGTTGTGTGCAGGTGTCCATCAGTCCCCAGTCAGCCTACATCTCCACTGTTCTGAGTTGAGTACCGAAGATTCTCTGCTGGTCGAGCATCCCGAGCCCCATCGCTATCCTAAGGAAACAGTCAGCCTACGTCTCTACTGTCCTGAGTTGAGTACCGAAGATTCTCCGTGGTCGATTATCCCGAGCCCCATCGCTATCCCAAGGAAACAGTCAGCCTACGCCTCTACTGTTCTGAGTTAAGTACCGAAGATTCTCTGCTGGTCGAGCATCCCGAGCCCCATCGCTATCCTAAGGAAACAGTCAGCCTACGTCTCTACTGTTCTGAGTTAAGTACCGAAGATTCTCTGCTGGTCGATTATCCCGAGCCCCATCGCTGTCCTAAGGAAGCAGTAAGGCCACGTCTCCACTGTTCTGAGTCGAGTACCGAAGATCCTCTGCTGGTCGAGTATCCGGAGCCCCATCACTGCCCTGGGGAAGCAGCGAACCAACGGCCCACTACTATCAGAGTATCCTAAAACTCTGGGTCGCCCTGAACAAGGGAAAGAGCTGTAGTTCTCCACGTTGATACTATTTTAAGCATGTTTTAAGACTAAATAAAGTTCATTAAGTTATTCTATCTCGTGTTCTGCCTCGTACTGTTCCCTTGGTGTAGCTCCTCAGAGCGGTGGTTGGTACGGGTGGTGTGCGATTTGGGTTCCGCCCCGGCCCGTGACACTTGGTAATCAAGGGATCAATGTTTGTGAAATGCTAGTTGTGTGTAATGAGCTGGAGTGCAAAAAAGTCTGCGATTTTATCATTTTTAAGACCGCATTTCCACTTGGATGGACATTAAATAAATAAAATCCTGCATTGTACAACTCTAAAATATCTTCCTTTTTTTTGAATAACATAATCAAATAAAATATAACAGGGGCAAGACAATGAAGTTACCATTAACTTGGTTAACAATCTGTGAGGTATTAAAATGATAGAAACATGCAGTTTTATTGGTCTAAACAAAAGTAATGTCCATTCTTATTGAACCAGGGTCTGAAGGGGTTAACACAGCCCGCAATGCATACAGTACTACAGTACAAAACCCTATTGCATAAAAACAGTAGATTACTGTGACAGATGGCTGTAAATGAACAGTAGTTTCTTAAACTGCAAAATATTGCCCAGGATGCATTGTTTTCAACTGTATATTACTGTTTTAATAAAAACAGTATGTTACTGTCAGAATTTGGCTGTTTTTCAGACTGGTCCAGTTGTGGCAGAGGAGATAGAAGTCATTCAAGAATTTGGTTTAAGAGAGAAAGTAATAGCAATTACTGTAGACAATGCTGCGAACATGAAAGTGGCCGCACGACAACTACAGATCAGAAAGCTTGGGTGCTTTGCGCACACCCTCAAACTTGCTGCACACAAGGTGTACAAAGATAAATGTATTGTTCATGTTCAAATTCATTGTAAAAAGATCATCCATTGTGAAGCGTCTCTTGGGTAAGTAAGAAATCCATTAATTGTTTGTTTTATTTATGCATTAGTTACTATCAATGGATGCATGTAGTTCATATGAATAATTATGCCATTATGTTTCAGGCTTGCCAAGCCCTTCCGTTGTCCTGAATGTCAAGACCCGTTGGAAGTACTTGTTCCTCATGGTTAAACGATTTGTTGAACAATACCCTGCCAGCTGCCTTCTTGGATGCACAAACAAAACGTCTCATGAAGAGAGACAGGTAATCCATTAATTTGGATTTCACATAAACATTAGTAGAACTAGTAGATTTAAGTTAATTAATTGTCTGATATAAATTGTAATGTAAAGTTGTATGTAATGATGAAGACAAATAATATAATGTGAATGTACAAAATATCAACATCATAATTTAATCCATTTCAGACTTGAAAAGATTACAGAGGATGGCTTAAGCAAGGCTGAGGAGTTTGTCATTGTGATGCGCATCCTGTACACATCTAGGCTGTGCGTGTCCAGCGACAGCAGTGAAGGAAGTATGTACTTTAAATAGTAAATATTTTCTTTCAGAATATGAGCAATGTTTACTATGAGATGTTTTTTCTTTAATTAATGTTGAATGAATGTTATAATGTACTGTACATGACATTAATGAGGTCATCATCTCCCTCTCAGTTGTCAGAAAATGATGACGAGGTAATTGAAGTGTGGGGTGAGCAACAAACCCAAGATGGAGAAGAGAATAAAGAGGAGGAGGACGACTTGGTAAGATACATTTGTGTGATGCTGATGCTGTGTTCTAACAAGCAAGGAATAAAACTGACAACAATAACATTGTTATTCTGATATTTCAGCTTCCGAAACAAAGAGTCTCTGCACTAGAGCAAGAAGAGGACAGAGAGCTGGAGAGACACCTCATTCAACAACAACACACTACACCGACAATCCACGAGAAAATGAAGAATGAAGTGCCAGTTTACAGAGCCTTGCCTCCCCACGTCCGAAGACCCTTTCCTCTGGTGGTGGGATAAGAAAGACACTTTCCCTTTTCTCTCACAGCTCTTCACCATCTACCTGTGTGCTCAGGCTTCCTCAACTCCGTGTGAAAGAGTGTTCTCCACACATGGGCGCTATAAAGGGGTGGAAGGTTAGGACGATTCTAAGGGCCCCAGGCTGATTTAGGGCCCAGAAGAGCAGACCCCCTTTTTATTTTCCTATTTCTTTTCTCTTTTTTATACATACATTAAATGTGCTAGGGCCCCTCGTGCACTAAATGTGTATTTTGTCCATTTTGACCATAGATTTAACATTTAAAAAAAAAAAAATGTATTTACTGTTTCAGTCACACCCCTCCCTCTCACAATGGTTCATTCCACCTGCGCTGTCCGTGCTACGATCGCTAGTGTAGCGTCTCTTGCTTATTGGACTTGCTATGATGCAGCGCAGACAGTGACACACGCAGGCATGTCACATCAAAAGTCAGGGCATCAAAAACGGAAAGAGAAGACAGAGAACGCCAAAGTCGACAGTATGTCACACAGTTTTTCAAAAAGAAAGGTAACTTGCCCTATTCCTATATTCCAAAACTTATTTTTGTTGCTACATGACCTGCTTTTATTTAGCTAGCCTAGCTTAGTAAAATAATTACTGAATTATGATTTACATCCAACAATAATAACATCTCTGCTGTCTCCGGGACGGGTTATCATGTCTCGTAGACACAGATTCAGCGGCTGCTGCACACCCACGTCCCCCGTCCCTGTCTCAGCCGAACAAGGTGAGCCTGAGCGCGAAACTTCACGAAGATTGAAGCCTCTAAACACGTCTTATCTACTGTGTTCGCCACATGATGATAACTTTGCAAAACAAAAAGTAATCTACATGCTTCAAAAATTACAAAATCAGTTTGCCGTGTCGTGTGTTCTGTGAAGTGACAGTGCTGCTGCTACGATCAACTTGATGTTCTTAATATGAATAAAATGCCCCAGAAAAAAATTAAATTGAATAAAACGTGTCTGTAGTAACCATTGGCTATAAGGAGTTTACAAAATTTTTTGTAGGCTTTGTACTCATCTTTAGACATTTTAACTATGCAATGTTCTAAGTATCTTTTTTTAAGTATACAGGGCATGTTTATTGGGTTAAATTTTATCTGTAAAAAATGTAGGGGGCCCAGAAATTTTGGTTTCCATAGGGCCCAGAATTTCTGGCGGCACCCCTGTCTCCACAGCAGGGGACACTCTCTGTAAGGAGAGATCGCGACTGCTTCCTGAGAAAGTCAATACAGTATGTTGATTTTCTTAAATAAAAGCTAATAGAAATGCCTGAATTCTCTCAATTACATGATGTAGTGCTCTTATGCACATTCTATTCAAATATGGTGTGCTGCGTTATGCTGAGGAGTCTTTCAAAAATGTGCTTTATGATGTTTTTCATTTTTCTGTTTGCCTTGAGGCATTTGTGAACTGCAGTACTAAAGGTCATCAGCAAATAAAATAACTCACAACATCTCTTCACATCATGTCTTTTTGCACCAAATTCAGTATCGATATCGATACAATCTAAACGATACCCATCCCTATCTGTTGGTGAGTGAAAGAACAAAGCAGATTAAGAATAAAAAAGTGTATTGACTAAAATAGACGTAATTTTACTCTTATTCTTACACTTAAGAATAAGCTGCTGAATCACAACCAAAAGACCAAAGCTGCAAATCCTTAAAAAATGGATTTAACCATTTTTTGTATATTATTAAATTACTTCTTTAACCGCATTTCATCATATCATTGCAACACATTGTTTCTTTGTTTGTAAAGTCCACAGTATATGCCATGGTAAAAACTTACTTTTTAACGGCAAGGTTGACATTTTCAAGGAATTGCCTGTATACAGCTGCAATCCATAACTTATTTGGGTAAAATTAACCAAAATGTTGTTATTGGGCATGTACATTAAAATCAGTGTTGAAAACTGTCTGCCTACCTTCCCCTGATTTACAACGGTAAGCTTATAATGGTGATTGATATATTGAGCTGTATGATTTTGTGCACATTTTTTCATCGGTTGACTTCCACCCATATGAAGATAAATACATAATGTAACCTGTAATTTCGTTTTTCAAACAGAGATGTCGACATGGATGCAAAAGTAACAAATTGCAGTTTCAAAAAATGCAAATATGTATCCATTTTGGCTCGGTTTCGTAGACTTTTAATTGAGTTTTAACAGTTAATTAAAATAATTAAGCTGCTAAGGGACACCCAATTGTAGTATATAAAGAAAAGACCAAAGGTACAAATCTTTAAAAAATGTATTAAACATTTTTTATATTATGATATTATTTCATGTACTCCCTGTCATCATATCATTCCAACAAATTGTTTCTTTGTTGTAAAGTCCACGGTATCTGCCTCTGTTCTGCCATCTTGTTACTCTTAACTAGGTTAGAAGACCTCTTCAGCTCTCTTAAATAATTTAGGAGCTAAGACCTCTCAACACTTATAAACCTTTATGAATAACTCTTATTCTTAAGCATAAGAATAAGAGTAAAATGATGTCATTCTTAGAATTTTGACACACTAAAGAGTAAAATATTACTCTGAGTGGCTTTATACATACGGGCCCTGTTTTGTCTTAAGGTATGTACCAGGGCCCGTATCAGTATAAAGCCAATCAGAGTAAAATTGTACTTTTAAAGGTACAGTGTGTAGGATTTTGAAGGATTTATTCACCAAAATGTAATATATAATACAAAACTATGTTGTGAGTGGTGAAGAAATACCTTACAAAATGAACCGAAATGTTTATATTACCTTACAATGAGCCATTTTATGTATATACATCGCGGGCACACCCTTACATGTAATTTATCAATGTGCACAGCCATGTTTCTATAGTATCACTACACGGACAAACTAAGCGCGTTTCGTAAAACGAAGGATGCACGGGACTAGTTATTTTTCTTCGGCTGTGTTTTGAGGCAGCTTGCAAAGCACCTACATAGAAGGATTAGCAGAAGAAGAGGAAGAACAATAACAGCATTTACTTGTCGTGTTTTTTATTAGAAATATAAACGGTTCTTTGTTGCAGTAAGAAGCAAAATTTGCGCTAATGGCGGACCACACATACTCTGCACAAGAGCCGATAGAGCGTCAATCTGTTTGTTCAAAAAAGAGAAAATACGATGCAGCAAGGCGAAGTCGAGACAAAAAACGGCAGAAAACCCGAATAAACATCGGCGTGGCTTTTCCCAAATGGAGGGCACTGAAGCAGGACAAGGGTTTGCTAAGCGACGCCGAAGTTGCCAGCTTTCTGCTGGACCAGTAAGTTTGTCTTATTTCCGCTATATAAGTGAACTGTATATATGTGTATGTATGTATGAACTAATAAATATATATAGACATCTACAGACTAACGTAACCGTGACATTGCTATATGAGCACAGAGATGAGATGTTAATAACGCTGCCATTTTATGTAAACCGGTCTGAATATAATTCCATTGCAAACCTCAGTAACAGCTGTCCTGTTTCGTTGGAGGGCTTCCACTCTTTCTACATCCTCTCTTGTGCGGTCCTCCCGGGTAACGTTAGCTCCTCTGCCTCTCCTCGCCCTGCCTGCAGCTCCCAACACCCCTACCTCTCCGCCCCCTTCCTCTCCCTCTTACTACCTGTGTGAAGACCTCTGATTGACTCTGTGATGATGAGAAAAACGCCTGCTAAGACTTTCGCGGTAAGATTACACGCCTTTAGCATTAGCAAGCGGTTTCAATAGGCAGTAAGTTACGAAAAAAATGCTATGCAAAATAAGCGAATAAATCACTGACACGATGCTAAACAAGTAACAATAATATTCACTATAACGATTAGAGTAAATAATGAAATAAGTCAATTTAATTTATTTATTTTTCTTTGTAAATAAACCTCGTCACTTGACTTGCAAAGGTTACTCTCTGCTGTCTCAGACAACGACATCTCTGTCCTGTGTCCGTAGCTTCAGTCTGTTGTTCGCTTGTGAGACGTAGATTGCAATTATCAACACCACTGATAATGGCCGCTATCATTTACGGAAGCCTTTTGTCCTGTGACGGCAACCGTAGCTTCTCTAATGGGAGGGAGAGAGGGGGGTATCGGAGCTGTAGGTTGCAATTTCGTACATCGCCAATAGTGGCCTCTAAACTTACACACAGAACCTTTTAGTGTGTCAAAATTCTAAGAATGACATAATTTTACTTTTATTCTTACACTTAAGAATATGAGTTATTCATGAAGGTTCCTAAGTGTTAAGACTAGGTCTCAGCTCCTAAATTATTTATGAGAGCTGAAGAGGTCTCCTTACCTATTAAGAGTATCAAGATGGCAGTACAGAGGCAGATACCATGGACTTTTTAAGGATTTCCAGTTTGGTCTTTTCTACAATAATATGGTGTCAGTCAGCAGCTTAATTCTTTAAATTAACTGTTAAAACTCAATTAAAATTGTATGAAACCAAGCTAAAATGGATACATATTTGTAATATTTTTGAGCAATGTTTGAAAAATAAAATTGCAGGTTACCCAAATAAGTTATGGATTGCAGCTAAATATACAGTATAAATTAATTAAAATATATATATTCATGCTATGTCTGAATTAAGTAATGTCTTAATTCAGTCATGAATAAATGGTGCCATGCTGCTCTGACTTCACCCTTGACGGCTCCCTTGTGGCTGATTCAGAGGTCAAGGGCCGCCATTTTGTGTGTTTAAATCATTGTAGTCCTTAATACTAAAGTCAGAACTTAAGAATCATTCATAAACTTTACTGAAAGTTGCTTTTAGGTTCTTTATAAAAGGCTACTCTTCTTACTTAGAATTTTAAGTCAAAGTTTAAGACAACCATTAAGAGCATTTTTGAGAAGTTTTATACATACGGGCCTCGGGCCCGTATTTATAAAGCCACTCAAAGTAAAATTTTACTTTTAAGTGTGTTTAAATTCTAAGAATTACTCTTACACTTAAGAATAAGATTGATTCATAAAGGTTTATAAGTGTGAAGACTAGGTCTTAGAGAGACAGGGTTGTGATTTTCTCAGTTGAAGGTCCTTTTGAACTGACACAAGGATACATCAATTTTAAAGAGAATTGGGATTTTATTTATTTTTGGCTACAAAAATGACCTAAGCATCAAGATTTACAGATGAAAAGGTATTCTGAGACTGAGGCCTCATCTAAAATTATTAGAGACCCATTGAATTTAATAGCAAAATATACATTTATTTTTAGTAGAGTGTGGTGCAGTGTATTGTACTGTAGTGTAGTGTGTAATTTATTAAAGGACAGCACCAAACAAATGTTAATAAAACGATAAAAGTAATTGCACACTTTATAGTTGTCAAAGATTACTGCTTCATAGTCCATTTGATAATAGTTGTGATGAACTACTGTACACCTGTCGTTAATCTGCAGGGCACATGCATCAACTTTATAGATTCAATAAAAATCCCTTTGATACCAATTTGTTTCACAATTTTCTTTTCAAATAAATGTAAAAAAAATTTTTTTTAATGTTGCATCATTTCTGTTGTGTGAGAACTCAAATGAACATGTTTTACCATATATTTGATGTAGGCTCCATCACGCTGGTTCTGAGCAGTCGCGATTTCTTTAAGACTGCAAGGGAAGCTCAGCTTCCCCTATAATTGTCAAAAAAAAATGGTCAAATATATGTACTATTATGTTAACATTTTATTGACTAAAAATGCGTTAAACACGTTCATCTCGAACGAAAACAATTTCGTTCAGAATCAGCTACTTAGGTCGGCTGACTCGATTTCCTTCTCATTCATTCCCGTAGCGTACAGTGCATTACTCTGTTGAAGCCCAGCGTCCATTGATTTCAATGGGGCTGCTTTAAACAGTTTTTTTCAGTGCTTAGAAACAAGACGGTCATTGGATAATGCTGCGATTATGTCCCGCCCACGGACGCTCAGCGTCTCTGGGATGAATGGAGGAGTGGGCTGGCCCGGACTCCAAGCGTCTGCGTGATGATTGGAGGGTCTGTCATCTCTTTTTAATCCACTTTTATGTCCTAAAACGCTCGTTTTTGGGGTCGACAGCTTATAAAAACGTATTTCTTGTTTTTTTTTTAGCTTGTTTGCTATACTCATTGTCACATATCAGCTTTTAGACATTTTTTTTTTTTTTATAAATCATAAATGACAAGGAGGCGGCAGCTTCTCGCAATGCAAAGAGACGGTTGGTGTGGGCGTGGGCGTGGTCTTCAGATTATGACGCGTATCACTCTGTGTCTCCATTTCCAACTCAGTCCCATCGCGCGGATTTTGCATGTGTAGTCGAAAGACAAACTGCTGCAACCTTCATCGTATATTTCACACAATTTCACACCACATTTATTGTTTCAGTTTAACAGGCCATTGAGAGGACACTGGTCAAGTCACTGGAAAAGACGCCTAGTTGGTACGACAGGGTTACAGAGCATTTTCTTGAAAAGGAACGTAGGGCAGAATTTACATATAAATAAATGGACAATTTTTATGATTTAGGCCGAAAATGAGCTTCCCCTCTTTAAAAGATCAGCCGCCACTGGTTCTGAGGAAGCCATGCGTTTGCTAAAAGAACTTTATCTGTTTGACTTGCCGTTGCTGTGAAAAAACTGTTGAATTGCAGTGAACGAACTTGGCGCGACTCTCTCTCTCAGCGACTCTGCGTCAGAGTTCTGCACAGGTCCTGTTTGATAATCCCGCACCGGCAGTAATTAAAAGAACAACCGACCCGACATCTGACAGTAGCACTAATTTAATGCCATATACCCGATCCTACCCGTTTGACAGAAATGCCTCGACCCAAACTGCACCCGCATTACATCTACATGATGTAGACAAAACGTCTTGGATACGGATGTAACATCAGTTCCCTGATGGAGGGAACGAGACGTTGTGTCGAACCGACAATTAAGCTTTATTTAGCCTTGATTGCAGCAATTCTTAAGCGGCTTTGGTATAATTTTACGGAAAAAGGTAGGGAAACTATATTGTTAATTTCACATGAATTATTTTATTTATTTATATAGAAATCAAAACACATTTCATACAGAAATGCTAGCTACAATAAGCTAACAATATTTAAGTAGGTTCACTCTTGTTTGTCTCTCCCGAAACTCTGTTTTATGTTTAAAAATGCATTAACCAGGATTTTTTTAATATTTTGTTACTTGTTGCGTGAGAAAATAAATGGTTCCCTTTCTGTCGGTCTCTCGACATTGTGTCGAACTGACAGATGGGGTTCGCCCTTGAGAACCTATCAACTTCGACTAGACTAGAAAAGGCCAATGAAATTGCCGAATTAAATTTGCATGCCGGACTCCGCCCACGGATATCCAGGTATAAAAGGGAGAAGGCGTGCTGCATTCATTCACCTTTAGTTCTGAGGAGCCTGATAGCCTCTCACGACTGCTGCAGTGGGCGGCACGTGTTGTGGCGTAAGGGACACAACGTCTCATTCCCTCCATCAGGGAACTGAGGTTTCATCCGTAATCAAGACGTTCCCTTTCTGTCGGTCTCTGGACGTTGTGTCGAACCGACAGATGGGGTTCCTATGGAAAACGCCACAACGTTGTGCCGCGTCACAATTTCTAGCGAAGCGACGGTGACTGGCCTGGGCGTGTCAGACGTGAGTACTTTCGTGAAATCGTAACCTTCTAGTGGATAGGTCAGGGGTCCCAGAGCTTTCTTGGAGAAAGGTGGGAAGCCCCGACCACCGGCCGTTACGGGCGGGGCCTTGTCTCTCTAACTGGCGAGAGGCCGCCCGGTCAGGGCCACTGGGTAAGCGCTGTCTAACCAAGGGGGAATGCGCTACAGAGACCACATCCGTCCGTAGGGAGGAGTTTACTGGAGATATCAGCATGGTCTCACCGATGGGGAAGAACTCATGGAAAACTGTGCGGACTGAAGTAGTTAACCGCGAGGTGGAGGTCCACCTAGGGAAGGCCATGGGTTGCCAAGGTGGGAACCAATCATGAGGATGCATCAGACGGAACCGCCCGATTGGGGGTTACAACGTTGGGTAGCACAAGGTCCGGTTAGAGCTATGCATGGATAACTCAAATGGTACCCGGCCTAAGGGGCAGGGCTGCTCTGCCCAGCCTGCCCGCAGGAGGTGCTTGTTTAGTGTTGGATGGAATATCTGTTCTTCACCCAGTGGGGGAAGAAGGGAGGTTAAATAGCACGCTTACCCACCTGAGAAGGGGGGATGGTGCTTTCGCAGGCATAGGCCCTACCAGCTGCCGGCGCAACATGTTGCCATGCAGAACACGGGCTGATACCGGTTTTATGCAGAGGTTGCTCTGCAGATGTCTGCCAGAGAGGCGCCTCTAGCCAGTGCCCACGAGGAGGCTATACCCCGAGTGGAGTGAGCTCTCACTGCGAGTGGGCACGGGCGATCTTGGGATTGGTACGCCATTGTGACAGTGTCCACAATCCAGTGCGCCAGTCTCTGTTTGGAGACAGCCCTCCCCTCTGCTGACCTCCATAACAGACAAAGAGCTGGTCAAAGCTCATGAAACTCTGCGTGCGGTCCAAGTAGAGGCGCAGTGCGCATACTGGACACAACACGGACGGGGTTGGGTCTTGTTCCCCGGTGGGGAGCGCCTGCAAGTTCACCACCTGGTCCCGAAAAGGAGTGGTGGGACCTTTGGGCACGTAGCCAGGCCGGGATCTCAGGATAACATGAGAATTGCCGGGCCTGAATTGAAGGCAGTCGGTGGACACGGAGAATGATTGCAGGTCCCCTACCCTCTTGAAGGAAGCGAGAGCCATCAGGAGAACCGTCTTCATCGTGAGATGAGGAAGAGCGGCAGCTCCGAGGGGCTCGAAGGGGGGCCTATTGAGGTCCACATCAAGGTCCCCAAGAAGGTATGGAGCGCGGACGAGGCGGATTCGGGGACCCCCGAAGACCAAGGGGTTAGGGTGCGTTGGCAGAAAGGCGGAATCACCATCCGCCTGCTGCCGGTGTGCCACGCTCTCCAGGGAACTCGACTCTGTAACCAGTGTCGGAGCGGTCGCATGTGCATCAACTCCAGGGGTATCACCCCCGCCGAGGATGCCATGTGTCCCAGGAGCCTCTGAAGTTTTTTCAGTGGGACCGCTGGCTGCTTGAAACTAGAACAGCTGCTCGACACATCACCCAACAGCCCCCCCTCGCGAGATGGGTGCGTCGAGAAGGCGGACATTCTCTGCGTCACTCATCTGTGCAAGGTTCGGCCAGAGGTGTCTCTCTTGGACCATATGTGTGGACATCGTCCGACCCAGGGCCCGCACGGTCACCTTGGTCACCCGTGAGCGAGGTCGGTGGCGGTGCGGAGTTCCTGCATAAGCGCTGGGTAGGTCTTACCCTCGTGGAGCTCTTTCCACGCCCTGGCCTGGACCTGCGTGGAGAGTGGGGGCAGCTTGGCCCTCAGCAGTGTAAGCTCTCGACACCAGAGATGCTGAAAACCTACATGCTTTGGACGGGAGTCTAGGTCGAGCCCCCCAGGTGGCAGCTGTCTGAGGTGCACCGAGACAGCACGTTCCACCTGGGGGACATCGACGTATCCTCTAGCTGCCCCACCATCGAGGAGGAAGAAAAAGGTGACGGAACTAGTTTGACGTGTACGCGCCGAAAAGGGGGCGTTTCCATGTCTTACTGAGTTACTCAAGCACTTCCGGGAGACACAGCACTGGGGGCCACCCCGAGGCACCATGTATCTGGCCATGAGCACTGGGAGAGGCAGTGCGGTGCAATGCAACCCAATGCTCGCGGCAGCCCGGGAAAGCATGCCAGTAAGTAACACCCAGATGCTGCAAGGGACATCTCATCATCATCACGCACCGTTTCCGATACGTGGTTGAGGAACAAGACGGTGGGACCATCTCCTGAGGAACGGTCAGACGAGACGAGGTGCGAGCGGTCCGCGAGCCAGTGGCTGACGGATTTATGCTCACAATAATCCTCACATCACCCTCGCTGCTCGCCGCAGCGGATGGCAGGGCCGTAGCCACTGCTGTCACGGAACGGGAATCAGAAGAGGTGGTGGCTGAGTCCCGTGGGGACACAGCCGCCCGTGACGCAACATCTGAATCATGAACCACCCGCAGTGCGGGCAGAACTTATCCACAACGGCTGCCCCAGCGTGCTGGAAACCCAACACTTGAGGCAGCCATCGTGTCCGTCCCCCCTCCTCAATGAGTGTATTGCACCCATGAGAACAGCGGGACATGCCACGCTGGAGGAATTTGCTCTTTTAGAGAAAAAACTTGAACACTCCTGGAATTGCCGAAACGCCCAGGGGAAGTCGCCGCAGGAAGGGACAGTATGCAGCACGCCTTCGCCCTTTTACTCTTTTCCGGGGGCGGAGTCCGGCATGCAAATTTAATTTCATTGACCTTTTCTAGTCTAGTCGAAGTTGATAGGTTCTCAAGGGCGAACCCCATCTGTCGTTTCGACACAACGTCGAGAGACCAACAGAAAGGGAATCATTTATTTTCTCACGCAACACATAACAAAATATTAGAAATTCCTGGTTAATGCATTTTTAAACATGTAGTAACTCAATATGAAAGAGACAAACAAGAGTGAACCTACTTAAATATTGTTAGCTAATCGTAGCTAGCATTTCTGTATGAAATATGTTTTGATTTCTGAATAAATAAAAAATAATTCATGTGAAATTAACAATATAGTTTCCCTACCTTTTTCCGTAAAATTATACCAAAGCCGCTAAGGATTGCTGCCATCAAGGCTAAATAAAGCTTTATGCAGAAAAGGGCAGGAGCATGATGACTAAAACATTTATTTAAATTGTGAAAAGTATCCAGTCCTCACCATAGCTGTCCATCAGTTGCACGCGATTGGCTACAATGCTCGACGCTGCAAAGCGCTCAACTAGAAATCAGCTCATCATGCAGAGCTTGAACACAAATAAGCACAGGACCTTGTAAAGGCAGCTTCGTATCAGGTGAGTTGAAATAGTCTTGGATACTGCATCCGCGTTCCGCCCGCGTGCGTATTATTTCCCGACCCGCACCCGAACCCCAAATGACACATGGATAATAATTTTGACCGTTAGCTACATCAAATATCAACGAGTTTTTTACACCATTCCGCCGAACAATGCTTCATTAAAGGAAAAAATATATACTTTTAGCTCATGAAAAAGCAATAACACATGGTCTGGACATGGGTGAGTTGGTGACAGAATTCTCTAAAATGATCAGAAAGTTAATGCTGTGAATATTATAGTGTTATAAATAGCTCTTTTTATGTTTATGTTTAAGTTTCTAAATTGTAAAATCTAAAATAAAGGTAAATGTATAAAAACATGTAAATAACTGCATAAGAATGAAAAAAATAAAAATGTTATGCAATATTAAACTAGATGTAAGAATAATTTAAAAAAGCTAAATAGTTATTTTGTAAATAGTTTGTTTATAGTAAATAGTTTGGGGCAAAATATATACTATATGAGACCAGTATTTTTTATTGCACTTATGCTTTTTGTTGTCCTTATGTTGTCCCAATTGCTTCCATTGTTTACCCCATCTGTAAGTCGCTATGTATAAAAGCGTCTGCTAAATGACAAAATGTAAATCTAAATATATAGTTAACCCCCCTCCGCCCACCTGAAAAATCACTTGGCCCACCTTTCATCTCATATCTGGAGCCGGCCTGGTGAGATCACCAGACCTTCACGCATCTGCTCACTGAAGTACACTGCATCTGTGATTCTGAACCTTTCTTTTATTCTAGACTGGAGTTGAGAGCACTGCGGCAGTTAGCGCCGGCAAGAACAGCTTGATGCCAGCAAATACAACTAAAATTGGCCTCTGCCTCTAATATCACTTATGTGGTAATAGGATTAATAGCCTAGTTTTGGTTACATTTCATAATGGGCAATCGTGTGTCTGATGAATCTATTTGTTTCGAGACTCATCACTTTGTCTGAGGTCAGAGTTTCATATACACAGCCCAGCTGTATGTATTTATTAGTTGAACATAGTCTTGGAGCACTGCCTGTACTTTTGACTGAATTGTTTTTCCCTATTGTGCAAATTACTTCTTATACTTTACAATAACATGTGTTATGTATCATATTTTATTTTATTAAAAGTGAAAACAATCACAACAGATTACCTAAACCATATACATATATTCGGTGGCGGCTTTTATAATAAATAAAAGTCAGATAGCTAACTTGACAGTGTTACATTGCATTGTTTAATTTGGATTTCCTGTGCAACCACTAGATGGCAACACAGACATGAATTATACATTCTGTAGTCTTTTTGTAAAGCTATTAAAATTGTACTTTTAAGTGTGTCAAAATTCCAAGAATGACATAATTTTACTCGTATTCTTACACTTAAGAATAAGAGTTATTCATGAAGGTTCCTAAGTGTTAAGACTAGTCTCAGCTCCTAAATTGTTTATGAGAGCTGAAGAGGTCTACTAACCTATTAAGAGTAACAAGATGGCAGTACAGAGGCAGATACCATGGACTTTAAAACAAAGAAACAATGTGTTGGAATGATATGATGACAGGAAGTACATGAAATAATATAAAAATGTTAAATACATTTTTTAAGGATTTGCAGCTATGGTCTTTTCTTTATTTGCAATAATATGGTGTCAGTCAGCAACTACATTTTTTTAATTAACTGTTAAAACTAAATTAAATGTGTATGAAACCAAGCTAAAATAGATACATATTTGTAATATTTTTGCTTCTCTGTCGACATCTCTGTTTGAAAAATGAAATCGCAGGTTACTTTATGTATTTATCTTCATATGGGTTAATGTCAACCGATGTGAAATTTCACACAAAAGCGTACAGCTCAATTTATCATTCACTATTATAAGCTTAACGTTGTAAATCAGGGGAAGCTAGGCAGACAGTTTTCAACAATGGTTTCTACATGCCCAATAACAAAATGTTGGTTTATTTTATTCAAATAAGTTATGGATTGCAGCTAAATATACAGTATAAATTATGTTATGTCTGAATTAAGTAATGTCTTAATGAATAAATGTGCCATGCTGCTCTGACTTCACCCTTGCATATACATATATTAAAAATGAAAACGAAAAGAAGCAGGTGTTAATATCAAATAGCGTTTTATTGTAAATGTACAATGTAAGTCTGATACAATTTAATTTAGTTTTTAAGGGCTTATGATCACAAATTCACACGTTTGAGGCCTTTGCATTACACACTTATCGCGATCTTTTTCCTGTATAAAAGAAATGACGTGTGTATGTGGTTAACGCTGATTGGTCAACTCAGCAGGGAAGAAAGAGCACCTTTTTCCAATGAGAAAACTTTTGAGTAGCTCCCTATCTTTCGACACGCCCATTTCTACGACCTGCAGAGACCCCTACTAGCGATTTCCGGAGATGCGTTGGTTGCTGTGATTTGAAATATCCGCAACAGTTATCCTTCTTGTTACTAGTATCTTATTTTGAAAAATATTACTGAATATGAAAATGCAGTATGATTAACTTCTTCATTGTTATGTATGATGCTTGGTCAATATAATGTTTGTCCCGCCTCTTGTCCACTGTGATTTGACGGCTGTACAAAAAAGGACAGTGACGAGCTCTTCGTTTTAACCAAAGTTAAAAATTAAAAAATAATAAAACACAGGTCAAAAGAACTCGTGAAATATCGTTTTGATACACAATGCATCAAAATGCTGTGTCATCAGTTCGTCTAAAATTTTACAGAACGTTACGTACTGTTTTACGCACCACGTGTTACGGAGCAGGTGTACATTTCTTTCGTACCAACTAACATTTTGAAAATACGAACATTTTCATGAATCCTAAAATTTACGTTAGAACGACTTTAAGAAACGATTTACACGAAAAGTTGTGTGCAAATTGTAATGCGACACAGGTGCTAAAGTTATTGCATTGAGTATGAATTGAGTAATATTTGTTGATCCATGCATTTAAATGTAGGTGTTTTTAATAAAGACTTTTTTTTTTACAAATATGCCATATACACCTGTATGTTTATGTGGCCACTAGGGGGAGTAAGTGAACCACTGTAGAAAGCACGATTAAACCAACAACGATGCGACAATGAATGAAAAGTTACACCATTAAAGAAAATATTTTTAATATCAAGCTACAATCACACAGAGATACCAAGATACCAACCCCTTAATCACAGCAGTGACAGAACATGCACAGTCTATGAGAAACCACTCAGACTGTAAGTATTTGTAGTACATCAGTATTCAATCATTTTTGTAGCACATCGTCAGTCATGGTGAAAACACTATGAGGCACTATGTTGTGACATTGTCAACGCAAATCTCTGTGTACTCAAGTGAGAACACAGCTTTGCTTTAATGGTCCACCACACCTGAAAAGATGTTGACACAAACACATTTGATCACAGTAAATTAGAAGCGATGGAAAAGTTTGATCCGTAAATAAACCGGCACAGGTGCGGCTGTGCCATCTCACCACAATGGGAAATTAAGTTTTTTATTGGAAATCCGACCTGGAAAAAAGGTAACGAGAATCACAGAATGACATGATCCTTTCGGAAGCAGATGTGACAGTGACCCATTTGAGCTGTTAACGCCTTTTGTCATATATCTGTACTGTTCCCCATTCATATGATTCTGTAAAGAAAAAAGGTCAGCTTTACAAATGATCACAATAACTGCGCATTATATAAGCACAAACCGTGAAAATTTGTTCTAGCAATTGAGGTCTCTCATCTATTTTATTTAAATGGTAAAATTGCCATTTTTCTTAGTTTAGAAAAATTCAAAATGATCAGTTCTTACCTGGTTCCTCTTGGCTTCTTTTACCCATCAGCCCCACAAAAGAGTTTATTTTATGCCCTGGAATACATTTCACAATGGTGTTATTTCAAATATTTCTCTGTCTCCATCCATCCAGAAATCGTGTGGCTACATATACAGTATTGGTTAACTACGGTGCTATAAAAAGGTTAAAGGGATACTTCGGCCAAAAATTTAAATTCTGTTCTGTCATCATTGACTTACCTTCGAGTTATTCCAAATCTGTATAAATGTGTTTGTTCTACCACAGTAGGAAAAACTACAATCAAAAGTGCCCCAGAACTGTTTGCTGTCCTACATTCTTCAAAAACAAAAATGATAAAGTAATATTTCCTACTATGGGAGTCAATGGGGGGCAAGATCTGTCTTATTATAAGCATTCTTCCAAATATCTTTCTCTGTGTTCATCAGAACAAAGAAATGTTTACAGATTTGAAACAACTCGAAGGTAAATAAATGATGACAGAATTTTCCTTTTTGGGTGAAGTATCCTTTTAAGGTGAAAGACTTTATGCATACTGCTCTTATAAGCTGTAGTGTTATTATAAGCGCAAGCATCAGTATAGACAACTCTTGTTGTTACTGCCATTACTTACTTTTTCGTGTAATTTGTGCATTTGCTGCTGGGTTGGAAAAGGTAAAAGATGTATTATAGTCAAATGCATTTTAAGGTGTCATCTTGTCACATTTAAATGTTTTATAGCACTCATGACAGTAATACAGTGGTCTTACCAGAGGACCGTTTCCCCATCAGACCAATGAACTGATGTGGTCGGGGTTTCCTCGTCATGCGCCGAAGTATCTCTCTGAAAGGATCCGTCTGGAGCCACTCATCCTGTAACACATAATTTCATTAGTGAAACATAAGCGTTACAGGATAATCACTCACTGCAGAAGATCAGCTTGCTAATCTCTCTAACCGTTTTAAAACCACCTATTGTTTAAATAACTCTACAAAATCCACACTTACAGTGTAACAACAGAAGGCAATAGGAATTAGCTTCTCATATATAATAACATTTAAATGCTTTTTACTCATGAGAAACAAAAGTGCCTGGCTGTCGTCCAACCCGCAATGTCAAATGAGAAACGTGAGCTCCATTCAAAACAAGCAATAGAAGCGTTTACCAATTCAGCACTGGACAGCGACCTGCGTGTTTCATGCACGAATTCCTACTTTTCTCCACTTTCCCTACCATATTTAATAGACTTTACGTGTAACATCATATTGCATGTTACTACAATTTATTAACATTCAGATTCAGATTTAACTTGTTTATATACTGTCCCTGTTAAATATAGGCTACACAAATAAATATATCTAAATAATATATAAAAGTATATATAAATATAATAGTAATCTCTTAAGCATAATTCATTTTATATAAAATATTATACCAAATACATTATACAGTACAGATAATGCAATAGTAATTTGATAAGTATGTGTGTTTTTCATGATTTGTAGGCTAACACAAAAATAATAACCCTAAAATAAGCCCAAAACCGTTACATTCGATACGATATGTATCTATATTATGTTAATATCTCGAAAACTCACCTGTATTTGATTGTTGTTTGTCCAGTAATCGGGGTCTTCTTTTGGACCCATTTCCTCTCCAAAAACTTGGCACAAAACAAAAAAGACCACTACAACCGGTAAGTTAAATTTCATGATGCAGCCAGTAACTTTTCTTTTCACAAAGCACTTCAAAAACGTAAGCTAAAACGACGTCTATTCTTCAAATATGTGTTTCTCTTCTATTTCAATATCCTCCACATAGAGTATAATACAGGTCTTCAGTGCGCGCCTCCGCTGCGCGTTTCCGTGACAAAACTGACTGGAGCGCACGGCTTTATAGCAAAGCAACAGGGAGGTGACGGGTTCCTTCCGACGTTTAAAATCAATAAAAGTTTTTTTATTAGTCAATTTGCAGTAAAGACTCCCAGTGACTAATACTGTGCATTAATAGTTTGCTCTCGTTGTGTCTAAAGTTGAAAAATCACTTTCTGGAGCTCTGCTGAGCTGATCTCTATTAGACAGCAGACCCGAGTGACGTTATGACCGGCTAATTCGACGCAAGCATTACGAAGTTCCGCCATCGAGCAAACACATGAATGCAGATTAGTCGTTTTAAACTCATTTTGCGTCAAAGATGGGGCTTGTTAATGTAGATGTTACAGGAAATCAAGAGCAACAGAAATGTTTTCGTATTCCTTAACAACTCTTTTTATGAAACATAGTGCAACGACTTTTATTATGCAATCCGTAAAATGACACATAAATGTCACTTCTTTAATTAAAACAGAAGCTCTCTTTTTATAAAGAACTACCCATATGGTGTAGAGCTGAGGTTGTATCATAATTTGATGAATAACTTTTGACATTTTTGCATTTGGCAGACATTTTTATCTAAAGCAACTTATAGTGCATTTAATACATTGTAATTGTTTTATCTGCTTCGTGCTGCTAATGCAATGCTGTACCAGCTGCATTAATAAAACTATATACATTTTACTTTACAGCTACATTATATTCAGATCAATATTGATTTCTGGGTTCTTAATAAGGTTTGGCTCTTAACTCCCTTTGCTTCTAATTGAAACCTTCAGATTTACAAGTGTAGGTTTGTCTTTCACACAGCCTACAAAGCCTGTGTGTCATTTTTACACCACATAGTCTCTGAGGGAGACAGTGTAGTCATATGCGCAGGGTTAAATTAGTGTTTTTCATGACAAGCATAGAGAGGACACTCGGAGGTGGATGACCCACGGAGGAAGTGGGGACCAAGCTGATTTCCATGAGAAAGGACTCTTGTTTCAGCACACAAACATCCACACAGTCCAAACAGCTCTTCATAACTCAAGTGCTTTTATTAGTGACAATGATGTCTCTTTATTTAATCATGTGTTAATATCATATGCAAATGTTCTTTCT
Source organism: Triplophysa siluroides (assembly GCA_006030095.1). Classification (NCBI taxonomy): domain Eukaryota; kingdom Metazoa; phylum Chordata; class Actinopteri; order Cypriniformes; family Nemacheilidae; genus Triplophysa; species Triplophysa siluroides. The sequence goes on along the minus strand of VCII01000202.1, from coordinate 1,348,633 downwards.
TAGTATGCCTAACACAAACAAAATGTGTTGTTTTTCATTTGCAATTGTAGGGTTTTTGCATTTGAGCCTATTGTGTTTTTAAATCTTTGGCACTATCTGTTATTTAAGACGGCAAATATTGCAAAAGAAAAAAAAACACTTGAGGATGAGTGGTCAAGGACATGAATCTATCTTCTGACTTATTTTTTAGCGTGGATTGGTCAGGTAATTGCAGAGTGGTCTGTATTCTATGAAAGAAAAAATGTGCTTAGGTTGAAGTGGTTCTCTGTCATGAACACTTGTTCCAATGTCATTTTATATTGAAATTGTTTATTCAAAAATATGACACTACATTACTTTCATAGAGTGGATGGAGGAAGGGAAAAAGAATGAAACAAAAAGATTGCGATGATAGATGGATTAATTTGATCTTTTCAGAGAGAGAGACAATAACAGATGCTGAACATCACATATTTATAGAACAATGTTTCTATAACTGTGGAACTGCTTATCATATCAATTTTCTTCTGTTTTCAAGAACACAGGGCTTCGGGGTTTGAACCCCAAAAGATTATTCCCTCTTTCTCTTTGAATAAACAGATGTTGAAAGAGAACATTCGATAAAAAACATAATAGTACTATTGGTCGGCGTTTTCTTTAAACAATTGGCGGGTTGTTGTAGTCAAGCCCTCAAATGTAAGTGCATTTTTTTCGCTTGCTTATCAAATATGTTTTAGAAGATTGCATGTTAAATTACTCTGCTTATGTTGTTCAAAGAGGAGCAGCCTTATTACTCTTCCTAAATTGAAACCACTCTCATGTATCATTTCAACAATTTCAACAGAAGAACCAAAAAAGTGTTTTCTTGGACATGCATTCTTAGTTCTTAAAGTCATCGGAGAGCTGTAGTTGCCAAATGGCATCTATTTTGTTCCTGTGGAAAATAGTAAAAGAGAAAAGCAGAATATACTCAAAATAAACCTTTGCCTTCGTATTTTAGTGTATTTCAACGATGAGTATTTGTACGAAAATACAATGTGATGTATTTTTAAATCTTGAACAATTACCGACTAGACTTAATTCTAAGAACTCTCTGCTCTAATTAGAAATAAAACAGAGACAGCCATCGTAAGGATTGAGTACACAGAGAACAGACCGCAGCAGGAGCACTGAAGCACGCCGAGAGCAATTACTTTATCACACAGTCACCACATGGATGATGTTTGCACCTGAATTTATACCGAGCCATGTTTATTCAGACTACTGCCGATATCTTATACTCTATTTCTCATGTTTATGGCAGGTAACATCAACATTTAACGTCTTATGAGTTTCTATAATTTAGTTTTTAACAAAGCGTCTGTTGTTTTTGAAAAAGGTAAGATCTGTTGATCCTACATGTCATGATGCTGAAGTTAAACTATGAATAAAATGCTGGCATGCTGCACATTATGTACTTTTTGAAGCCTTTTGCTTTCGAGTTAAAAATGTTCCATTCAAATTCTACGGCATGGCAATGTAACAGAACACATGATAAGAAATCAATGACATACTGTGTCAACAGGAATTATTTTCATTTTAATTATTAAAATATTTAATTATTTGTTTTGCACAGTACAGTACTATGAACACAGCATGAAAAGTATGAGGCACAATTAAAAGTGAAGCCCATGCAGAAGCACAGTTCAATATTTAATTGACTATCCTTGCCAGCTACATTTGTATTTTACAAGATGAATCTAACATTTACAGACCAAAATACAATATAACAATATATTGTCATACTAATAAATATTTAGTTTTTTAAATGTATTTCATTTAACAATATAAAAATAGTTAATAAGCACCACATCAAACATTTTAAATTGTAATGACAATAGTAAAATATGGGTGATCATCTATTTATCCAAGTGTTATAACAGGAGTCTAAATGTGTAGTTTATGTCCTGCTTTGTGTGAACGCAAATTTCACTGATTTCTTGCATTGGTTCTGTTATATTACTATGCCATGCTGTATTAACACAAGCCTTTTCACCTCTTAGGATGCAGTAAGGTTGTATTTATTAACATTAGCATTTTTAAATCAAAAGTTAGTTAAGGCACATTATTTAATGCACAGACCCACAGTGAACTACAACATGAACACCTGTATTGAGATTGACTAGTATTAAAGGGGTCGTATGACACGGCTAAAACGAATATTATCGTTTGATTTAGATGTAATGCAATGTGTATACATTATTTAAGGTTCCTCTCTGAAACGCATGGAAAAGCGAGGTGTGCTATGATTGGCAAGTTAACCAGTGCGTAGTTTAGTCGAATACTGCAAGCGTGTGACGGAAATGTAAGGCCTCCTAACAAATTTGGAACATCCAAAGCAATTGTACTGACAGGTACGCCCACCTTACTTGCGTATACATTTGGGCGGTCTTAGTCAACTCATATCACGAACTGATGTAGATTTGTATCACGAACTGATGTAGATTTGTGGGGGTGTGGTTTCACAAGGCGTTTCAGGCAGGTCTGGGTGAGCATTTGCTTTTAGATAGAATGCATCTTTTGTTCCGATACTTTAATGTTTGCAATTTTACATGACTTATACATGCATGGGCAACTTATAACACACCAAAGACACAGAAAAACGTGTATTCACGCCATATGACCCCTTTAACAAAGAGAAATAAATGCTGAAAACCTGTTTTTAGGCCTACTATTGTTAACAAATACAGTCTTAATGCAAAGGGTTTGTTTATTGTATAATATCATGATATTCCCTTTAATTCCCTTTTTTTTTAAACACAAAATTTTCATTTTCATTGCATTTTTGTTGAAATTGCATAAATTAAGTATATTTGCTTGCCCTCATAGCCCATATCTCTATATTTATCTGGCTATCTTATTTTTCTTGGTTGGTTTCTGAAACATCAGCCTGTCCACCATTGGTTGGACAAACAAATGATAATACTGTCACAAACTCATGTATTTGGTTCCACTGATGCTATGTCACAACATGTAGCTTACTTACAGTCATTTATACTCACAAAATCCCACTGGCACATATATATTTAGTCTCAAAATGAAATGCACAGCCTTTTTATGTAAGATTGTGATGTTCAGGTAATGCATATCTGAGACGGTATAGTGCAGTGAATTACTTTAAAACAATTCCAGCTGTGCATAACCGACTAACAGTCCAAAAACTAAAACACACCTTCAACCGAATGCTTTATATTCTCTTAACACCTAAGACCCTAAGACCCTTTTAAGTACTTTTCTCTGGAAGATATACCATCTCCTAATCGATGTACACTACACACAAGTGTGTGCTTCAGTTCTTCCCAAATGCTGGTCATTTGTTAAAATACAGCAATCAGGCAAATGTGACTGCCGTTCCTCAGTGTCCTGGTCTGTCAATGACCGGCTAACTTTCCTTTTATTTGTCATGTCCCCTGGGTGCTCCGTCGTATTTCCATTCAGCAGCACAGACATTCCCATTTATAGCGACTTTAATTATGGCGGTACACTTACGCAGTGCTCCTTATGCAGACTGAATGGGGCCGACCCTGCCAAGTGTAATGGGGAGGGCCTGGCGGAGCTTTCAGTCGCCTTAAACCATGTTCATTATTCCCTGACTGGAATGCAATGATTATGAACATTGGGGACGCCACAGCAGGGTGTGCTAACATCTCCTCTGAAGAGCTTTTAAAAAAGCTTGCGTGTAGGATTTTCCTTTGTGATTTTGATCACTGCATGCAGACATTTATGAAAATGGCTTTGTCATATCCTTTCTGATGTTTTTTAAATCAGGCCTAGATGTGGTATAGGACAGCAGCAGTAACCTTCGCAAGAGTAGAACGTCCTTGCCACGATGCAAATAAATCAAATTAAACTTGGCATCTATAATTTGAACAGTGTGATTGATAAGGCCCACCGTGAACCATTCAATATGATGTCATTGGCCATATCCCTTCGTCAAGCGACATGTGACTAAATGGAGCCTTGTGCTATTAATGCAATGCGGAAAATGCTCTACTGTCCCACAATGAGAAGACTATCAATCAGCCATAGAGTCGTGTAAGAGCATATTTAGGTGTGTGCGTGTATATTGAATGTTGACTCAATGGGGACGTCTCTCTTACATACTCTCTCTGCAGTAGGCGGGTTCAAACCCTTCATGTGCGTCACAGGGGGCAGAAATCACAGAAGACTGAACGTCAACCAGCTTCAATTATCCACATTGTGAACCCAGTCAGTGACATTTTCATTCTCCTCAAGCTTTTGTCCACAAGGTGGAGTCACGGCTGAGCACCTGTCCTGTGGGTACAGGTCAAGATGAGTCTGTTCTGTAATAGATGTAGTGCACTTACTGTACATTAGTAGGACACAATAGGTGTCAGGAAGAAAACAAAAAAGGGACTGCGGGAATTCCTCTGAATTTTTTGCTGTTTTGTGGTGTTGTGATACAACTGGACTGAATGTCAAGATGTGATTCGTCACCTTTGTCTGAGGTTGAAGCTATTGATTTTGGTCATTGTTGGAGGGGGCGGTTGAACATGGAGTTGTCTGGACAGGCTTACTGATGATTAAGATCTGAAGCTTGTCAGTGCATATTGAGTTACTATCAATCTACACAAGTCTAGGGGTGTCACAATATACTGTCGCTGTCAATAACCATGATTGATACTAATTCTACACACATGATGATATTGTAAATAATTCAGCAGCAGTTTGAAGTTTTGCCCTAGGAGCCACAATGGTTACAAACTCAAAATAAACCAAATTAAAAATGAATTTGACTCATAGCATTAAAAATAAGTTTTCGCAAAAATATCTTTACTATGAATTATTTTGGCCATGATAACCATGAGGTGAAAATCGTAAATTGTGACAGCATTAAACTCAACTTGTGTGTGCAATTCAGATAATTTACTGACAAATACAGTTTTGAGATTTAACATTATATCTGTAACATCATGACACTTTTTGATACTGCAAAAAAGTGCCAATTTATTCTTAACATGGGCCACTAGGACCTCAACTAACTTTCGAAGGGGGCTCTTGATTCCTTAAATTATAAGACATAAGAAAAAACAGTCAAAATAAAACATTAAAAAAACTAAATATATCTTAGTATGATTATTTTTATAGCTTATATATTGTACATCATTCTAGTTTCTAAGATCTAAAGCATGTATTACTCCTGGTTTCTTTGTTTCTCATATTGAAAGCAGTCATTTCGCTGCGTGTTTTGCCACTCGATGGGGCTTGTCCAGGCACTCAAGAGGCCGTGTCCCAGCGTTTTAATGTGGGAAAGTGAGGTCATTGCATACCTCTACTACCCATGACTCACTGTGAGAGTGAGGAGTTTACCAACGCTACATTGCATTAATAAATTAATTGCTTCACTGAATTAAGAAATGTAAGTACACAGTAAACATTACACATTACAATGCACAGATGAGCTATATTTTAATGTGTGTGACTGTTCATAATGATCCCATTGTCATCTAGGAGCCCTCCCTAAATCCTTGGTGTTTCAAGTCAGACGACATCATGCAGGAGTGTTTTTTTGGCACGTTCAAGGACCATAGGTAGTCTACATGGTTGGGTTTAGGGTGTGGGTTAGAGTATTGTAGAGCTCTAAACACCAAAGATTTAATCAAAACCAACAACCACACCCACAGATCTGACTGGAAACACTAAGGATTTGATGAGAGCCGTCATCTAGGCAACAACAACCATGTCTGTTTTAAGTAAGTACTGTATGTTTAGTATGTCCCAATGCATGCATACTGTTTTACTACGAACTAAAACGTTCATATTTGTACATAACTAAAGCAGCACCTACTTTTGAGGCATAGTATAATTGGGTGTATTGGGACACTGCGTAGTAATTCTGAAGAATGTGATTAGCTGCATCAGGTGTGTTTAATTATGGTTGAAGCTAAACTCTGCAGGACACCGGCCTTCCAGGTCCAGGTTTGCCCGCCTCTGAACATTGGAAAGGAACTGTCAGTGGGGCTGCCTTCAGTATTTTGGTGGACAATGGGGGGGCCTTGAAAAAGGTTGAGTTTCAGTGGTTTAAACCTTTAAATATCACCATGTATCAGACAAATTGCCTGCAATATCAGAGGCAAATATTCACTCACTGAGAAGTTTATTAGAACACCTGTTTGTGATTATCAGTGTGGCAGCTGTGCTGTAAATCATGCAGATGCAGTTCGGGAGTTTTAGATAATTTTCACATCAACCATCACAATGGGGATAATGTGAGCTCAGTGATTTGTCAAGATTGTTGGTGTCAGATGGGGTTTGAGTTTTTCTATTGGGACAAAAAACTATTTTATTCAAAATGGTGCCAAAACAAGAAAACATCTAGTGAGCATTAGTTGATGGGACAAGCAAACAAAGAGCTGAGATAAAGCCCATGGTGACTTAAATAAGCAACATGTACAGTTGTGGTAAGCAAAATACCATCTCTTAATGCACATGTTAAATCTTGAAGGGCAATTGCAACATCAGACTATGTTGGGTTTCTTCCTATAGTACATTCACAATAAAGGGACAGTTCACCCAAAAATAAAGATTCTGTCATCCTTTACTCGCCCTCGAGTTGCTCCAAATCTGTATACATTTCTTTGTTCTGATGAACAGAAAGATATTTGGAAGAATGCTTGTAACCATCAATCCTTGGTCGTCGTTGAGTTCTATATAAAGACAAATTACAATACAATGGTAGACAAAAGTTCCCCAGAACTGTTCGCTTTCCTACATTCTTCAAAATATATTATTTTTGTTCAACAGAACAACGTAGTATTTTTTATGGCGTACATTTGATCAGCATGTGTGATTTTTTAGAAATCCATTGCTAATGCTGTACCCATTGAGCCAAAAATGAAAAGCTTGCTGAGGCTGCAGTGATGACTGGAAAAACGAATGAATCCTAATTTCTGCCGAGGCACACAGATGGAGGTGCCCGAATTTGGTTCCAACTGCATGAATCCATGGACTCAACCTGCCTTGTGTCAACAGCCCAGAATTGTGGTAGTGGTTAAATGGTGTGAGGTTTTCCTGGCTCAGTTTGAGTTTATTATTATGAATCAATCATTGTTTGAACTTCACTGCCAGTTTGAATATTGCTGCTAACCATGTGCCACAATGGCATAATCCCTTCATGACCCCAATTTACATATCTTTCAGCATAATAATGCATCACATCAAAGCAAAAGACATCTCAGATGGTTTCATGAGCATGACAATTAGTTCAGTCTTCCTAGTGACTGGATCTGAATCTAATAGAACAGCTTTGGGATGTGCAGATGAAACATCTGAAAAAACTGTGTGATGAAAGCATGTCTATATGGATCAGAACCTCATAGGAATGTATCTTGCGGTACCCATGTACCCAGTATAAGTGTAGAGTTCCTAACAAAAGTCACGTTTGAAATGTTAGTTTTCAGAAATGCAACATATTTATTGTTGTATGCAACATACATACAAAAAAAAGCTATTCTTAAAAACCATGTGTGTTCCCAACAAACACATTTACGATGTGACCACGTTGGTGCCACATTACATTTTTCCTCTGGGCACATTGCTCTCTACGTGCTGGCAACACTGTGACAACGTAGAAATGTAAGACGCTAAAAGGCTGTTGCAACATTCAGTAACTGTGAGACGACATTCAGACTACTTCCGTTAATCCTTGATTCCATAGCAACTTTCTGTCCAGTACCAATTTGCGCAACATTTTGCTGTTAAATAACCACAAAATAAATATAGATTTTTGAAACTTTAAAGAGTAACAATGCAGCATTATATAATTTAGCTTTATTATAAAAACTTGAACACTCGTACAAGGGTATTGTAAAATGAAACTACACTTTCAAAAACAAAACATGTATAAGTACAGGTACGGTTTAATTAATAATAACTGTAAACCATCATACTGGCTGGCAGCTCAGCAGCCTTCTGTTGACTGGACAGCTGAAAAAAGATGCGTCACGTAAGTATAGCATCATAATAGCGTTTTCCAAGTATTTGACTTTTTTTAATCTCCCAATGTTATCGTGTATTAAACACATGCCCAAAAACAACAAAGTTATGACCATTTTCTATGCATTTAAAAAAAAATCTAATCCCTTTATTGTCACTCAACCATATGCTGTACACAAGTGCAACAGAAGGTGAAAAACTTGGGTGCAATTCCGACAAATATGGCAGTATGAAAGATTACAAGTAACAAAGAATTACAATACTTTTTTAGCTGCAAGTCACACATAAATGTAAAAGTGACAAAGAAATCATAAAACGTTTATTCTTGTTAGGATGACCTTGTTAAATTGTATTGATTCATTATTTTTTAAATATATTTTGGTGACAGAAACTAAAAGCAATACTTCCAATGAATCAGAGCGGACTCTTTTCCGACAGACAGCCCACCTGTCGGCTGAAATTTAAAAGGCTGATATTCTTTGACTCTGTTCAGTGACAGCTAAATGTCGTTTGCTTGTTGTCCATATAACTTACAGACAACCTAAAGCAGCGGCCTCAAAGGCAGGTTAAAAAATAAATATGTGACAACGTTGTGACAACTTCACCACACAACGTAGAAACATCAACCTTTTGATCACGTTGTTACAACATGCTTAAAAGGTTGGCTCCATTGTGACAACATTGCGTTTTTGCTGGGTTTTGAAATATTTTTTAAACAGCTAAAGCTAAAAACAAACCTCAAGGTCACATTCCTTTTATACAAAATAAAATATTATTGTTTGTAATAGAAATGTGACCTTTAGGTTTTTAAAGCACTCAAACACTCAAAAAACATACATCAAGGCTTTATTTAAATACACATTCATAAATGTTTTTCTTGCACAAGGTTGAAAGCAAAACATCGAGTTCATTCTTTGTATTCTGGGCTACCAAGAAATGGACGATGACAGTGGCCTGCGTGTCAACCTTGATCTTTTCTAAGGTGGTATCATTTTAAAGGAGGTGACTTTTCGTGATATCTTTTCAGCACCTACCTGCAAAAACGAACATACTATCAAGGTTTGTTCTGAAAGTAGCATATGAGTTAAGATTGCACAAGTAACATAGTTATTTGCAATGAAGGATACAAAAGCTATGCAATACCATAGCAGACTAAAAACCTGACACGTGTTATGACATAGTGAGCTTTGACTGAACCTTTAAATCATGACTTTCAATCTCAACTCAAACACAGAGATGTAACAAGCATTATAAGATATAAAGGTGATGTGTGTCATTAGAAAAATAATGTGGGACACTTCTTTGGACTAACAAAGAGTCCTATAAACTCATGGCATTGGTTGGTATGTTGAGATGCCCTGGGTGAAATTTTGTTAGTTTTACAAAGCAGCATTTTTAACATTCATGGTTACTTGACTTTTCCCACACAGAGGAGCTACAAAGAACAATAATATTGCTGTGCTTATTTCTGTCTGCCACTGGCTTACATACAGAGATGTCAGAGGAGAGATGGAAACTGGATGGGATGCTCCAGAGCCAGAAACAAATAAGAGAGTCCAATTTCAACAGAATCTCATTCTGTCAAATGGTGGCCATGCAGGGCTACTTATGTAATATCTAATTATGGTATAATGTAATGTCCACAAAGCAAAGAGAATTGAAACGGAAGATAATTGCTTGTTTAAAGTGACAAATAAATTCTACTGGGTTATTATTCATGTGTATCTATGATGATAATACCATTTTGACATATGGAAGAGTGGAGATGGTCAAGACTTTTAAAAAATAGGTGGTGACAAAGTTGTAGACATGAATTGAAATCTCTTGCACAAGAATCTAATGAAGAGGTTTTACTGCTAGCATCACACTGATTATTTAATCTGTTCTGGCAAAGAGGTTTGCTTCTGATATAATCTGTAGTTTGATATTTACTTAATATATATTATATATTAATCAACGGTTACCTGTAACGAGGAGCATACAAAATAAACATTTTGCAGGTATAAAGTACGAATGTACAATGTTTGTACAGTCTTTGTCATCGTGAAAAATATACCAAAATGTCGATGAATTGTTCACAGGGGCATTTGCAATTTTTTCCTTAATACAAACGCCGTTCAGAATATAATTTCCTTTACCCTAATCTTCGACCAATTTGGAGTAATTGCTCATTTTCAAAAACTGTGTTTACAATGTGTTGAAGTCCTGAACATCCTGAAACTTAACATTTTGTGTGACAGTTACATCATTTTCAGGTCATTTGCTATTGTAGTATGGTAGAATTTAATGCATTTAAGAATTTCATACACCAACGAGTGAGAATGACGGAAGTGACGGCTGCAGGGAAGATAGTTGTTTTATTATTAATTTGCTTTGTACACTATACTATCTTAATTGTGAAAGAAAAATATACTAAAGGGATAGTTGACCCAAAAATGAAAATTCTGTCATCGTTTACTTACCCTCAGATTGTTCCAAACCTGTATATACTTTGTTGTTCTGGTGAACACAAAGGAAGATATATGGAAGAATGTCAGTAACCAAACAGATCTCATCCCCCATTGATCAGAGATTCAGTCCACATAACAGGCAAGATGACAAACTTTGTGACTGGATTTCTATCAAAACAATGAGAAGCAATAGGCCTTCTGGATATTTTCTCAAACCACCTCATTAGCTGCATTTTGGGATGCTCAAATTGAATAAGATTACAGGTACTATGGGAACTTGTTGGCTGCTTAAATAAAAATAATATTTCTATAAAAACATGCTTGAAATGCTTAAATAATACACAATAAAGAATATAATATTTTTTTTGTTTTTTAACCTGTTTTAGACCTAAATAAATTGTTTGTTCCAGACAAATTATATTTGTTTGCCACAAATAACCTTTTGTGAAACAGAAAGATTCTTCAGATGTTAAAGGTTCTTTATGGAACCCTTTACACAAAAAGGGTTCTTCTAAGGCATCGAAGAACAATTTGAAGCACCTTTATTTTTAAGAGTGTAGCAGTATAGGCAATTTAATAACGCAGGGTTGCAAAAATATATCCAACAGAATGTGTTAAAAACTCTCCTCTGCAACTCTATTATTGTGTTTAGAATGATGAAAGACATCATCCCCTTGGAATCTTAGTTTGCCAGGGATATAAAAACGCCTGCCAGGATGATTAATCTGTGTCACATAACTCTTGCAGGAATCAATGTGTTAAGATAATGTCAGGTGTGTGCCGTTGATCATGCCCTTGACCAGACACCTTCTTGTTTGTTAATTAATAGAGCTGCTCTGATGAATCACGGTTGTACATCACAATTTTCCTTGGCTCATGTTTTAGGGAGTGAAGCAGGGGCACATATACATCGGTTAGTCACTGGACAGGAAGCCTTTCACTAACTTTGAAGTGTCATGCCTGATTGTTAAGTATTGAACGCTGAATATTTTTATTTTATCTTTCATGGGACAATTCTACAGCTTAATTTGTTAAACAACCGGCTGTTTTTAGTGCTCAGCTTCTTTGTAATTTAATCTTCCCAGCATTTTACAAAACCCACATCAAATTTAAAACGATTGTAAATTATTACCGTGACATTTCTTGGTAAGTGTCTTTTTACCTAATATACACTTTCCTGACATCCCTGCAGATTCTCATTATCAACTCTGGAGCAAAACCTGCAACTAATAAATATTTGATTATATATTTTTTCAGTTTTTATAGTTTTCAGAACTTCCCTTCATCAGCTTTCATCCTTATGTGGGAATCAACATGTTAAAGGTCCAAAAAGGACATGCATTTATAGCAAATGTAATCCAAAAATAATATTTCATAAATAATATTTCGTATTTAGAATCATTTAAAAAGAAACAAATATTGCAGCACATTAATAATTTAAAATGTCATTGGTTTCTGTATGTCTTGATAAAATATCAAATGAAACAAGGCATGCAATAACCACTGAGATTTTATACGACATGACATTACATTTCATTAAGCACTGTTTATTTCACTAAATCAGTTCAAAATAGGGGATTGTGATTGTAGCTGTCCTTCCAAAACCTTGTATGTCTAAATTTGCTGTTTTTAGGAAATGGAAAAAACACTGTAATTTTTAAATGATTAAATACTGTGTTGCCGAAGCACTTTTAATACTTTTATTGGTTAGTTATTTACAAAACTCAGTGACAAACATAAAGTGTGACTTATATTATTAATGATTTATGTCAAAAATCATGAAATAAGGAGATACAAGGTTTCCGAAGAACAGCAGCGATATTCAAAATAAATTGGCCAGGATATAACTGTCAATTCAAAGAACAGACCCAAACTAGCTGGGAATGACATGAGCGTGATTATGTAATGACATCATTGTCATTTTTTGGTAAATAAATCCTTTAACAAATACAGAGCTTTCCAACAACACATTTCCGTGCCTCTGAATCCATCAAGAAAACATATTGTTGAATTAAGTAATGTAGCTTGAGCAGCATTTGTAAAAAACACATATTTATATGGGCGTGTAAAATTGGCAGTCATGTCCAATATCCGATTGCAGATATTAGAGAGATTATGCAGAAAGGAGTGCTTTTTGTTCCAAGTCAGCGGACTTGATGGTTCCATTAGTGTGTAATATAATTTCCATCCACGTGCTGGATAATTACATTAAATGATGTTATTCATGTTCTCTCTAGACATTCCTTGTGCTTGCACACAGTGTTTAAAGCCATTCACAAACTGAGAAGCTTTTAAACTGTTAAAATGTCACTTGTAGAGCTGAGATGCAAAGTTTCTTTGTTTAAGGATGCAAAATGAAAACGCTTTTTAATGTCCTGTTAACTGATCATAATACTTTTCTGTGTAGCTACATGTGAAATCACAGAAATAATAAATAATACAATGCACTAAAGCACAATGAACAATAAAAAATTAACATAAAGGTGCAATAGTCCAGTGTTTTATTCTGAGATAAGTAAAAAAAAAGTGTATATATCTGTAATTTTAGTGAAACATATTTTGTTTACAAATATTGCGTGACAGGCTTTTCTGAAATTACAACAGCACCTTTAACTTAAATGAAACAAAAACAGATACAGTAGATAACAATCAGTTACAATATAAACACGCAATATGAATTGTACTTATAGTCCCAGTGAAATAAAAAATTACAATACCTATTTTTTCATGAAATATTGCAGTGCATATTGTAAATAGTTTATCAATGTGAGTCATTTTCTTTTTAAAAGTTGTGTGCTCTCGTAATGTTTAGTTAAAATCTGAAAATGCACTTCCTTCTTGTAATGACTATCCATCTTAAATGACGTACAGTATGTTAGACGGCTTGGAACGGCACATCCGTTAAACCGTTAAATCCGTAAAAACCCTTCAACTGTCAGTCTGCTGCCAGTTCCATTTCAAAATGCATCTCCTGTTTTTATATATCCTATCAAATAGTAGAAAAAGACGAAAGCCACGCCCATTATTTTTATCATTAGAAATTCCATTTCACTCAGACATTCAGCAAAATAGGAAGTAAAAATGATTGCAACCTTCGGTTCATGGGGAGTTTACAGTGTTGTGGAAGTGTCATTATCGACTTAAGCATTTGATACAGTATTATTGCATAGTTGTTTGTATAAAGAAACATCAAATGACAACTTCATAAGAATGTCCACCTTGCAGGATTACCGTGTGGTTAGTCTCGCGTAGTCTGGGAATTTTTGCCGCTTTCTTTGCAGGCCAAGGCCCGCCCAAGAAGCCATATGACTGACAGGTAAGTAACCAATGACGTTTTGTGCCTCATCATGTTTAGAGGTGTGGAAATGTCCCGGCAGTAACAGACTGGTGTACATTCACGAATGTGTCAAAAGTTAACAGCAACAACAATGATTATACGTTTATGCCATCTCACATACTTTGAAGAATTAAGCATTTAGTTGATCGTGATGAATTCTTTTTGCAACCGTTGTAAACACGACAACGGCTTTTTGTTGTTTCTGTTAAGGAACGCGACAAGCACATCTCCCGGATATCCTGTGAAATTCAACCAATGAGATGACGACTTTGAACGTGCTGGAGTGTTTGCAGAACAGTGTGCCTTATGCATCAGACGTTTAGCCAACTGTCCATGGGTGTGATATCTGAGACTATCTTGTGGTCATGGTTCAGAATAGTCCAGAAAAGTCACAAACTCATCAGGAAAGATGGTTTCACTGATCATTTATAATACACCCTAAAAGGCTTTTATTCTTTACGAGACATCAGAATTTAAACTTAAATTAAAACGTAAACTTAAATGGATCTAAAGCTATACAATGTGTTGTACAGCCAAGAACTACATTCTATATTGGACCCATTTCACTGTTCTCACTCAGTAGCATCTATTTTTAATTGAGGCTAATGCCTTTATTGAACAGGTTGTCTTTGTTTGGCTATTACTGAATTTCTTATAGAAACATTTTATATGTTATATGTGCAAATGTTGACTGTATCTAAAACAAATTTTCAATCACAAATCAAATGTTGTCCATGATATTTGACATGACCAGAAAGTAAAGACCTATGTATGTTTCTGTTTATGAGCACTTCTTTATTATGTCTCATTTGCAAACAAATGAGTAGGTGTCCTCTTCAGAACATAATTTCAAGATGTTGTCAGATCCACATCTCATAGCTTCCTGGAGTATGTTAAATCATGCACAATTACAACATCTCTCTGTGTGACGGTAAATTCAAAGTCAAAAGGATTTTTTGTTAAAGTGGAGTTTAAAAGATTACAGATAAAAGAGTGAGATAGACATTAAAAGAAAGAATAGAAAAACACATGTGACAAACAAAAGTAAAATTGTAAAATAACAAAATTGTACTCTAACTATCAGGATAAGGGATTTGGCAACCCAACATACTGTACAACTGATGATCAAATAATCGCAAACTGAATCGTCAACTAACCGAGTTTATCAGCATCAAAACATCATTATGTTGCAGCTCCAGCCGAGCTTCCTGTCAAAAAATACTTCCAGTACTCCCACTCTAACCACTGTGTGTTCATGTCGTGTGCTTCAGGAAAACCACATTA
This sequence comes from Triplophysa siluroides, assembly GCA_006030095.1. Classification (NCBI taxonomy): domain Eukaryota; kingdom Metazoa; phylum Chordata; class Actinopteri; order Cypriniformes; family Nemacheilidae; genus Triplophysa; species Triplophysa siluroides. Next base: position 1,333,588 of record VCII01000202.1, on the reverse strand, counting down.
TGTTATAAGGATCCTGTTGTCCCTTTGACTCCTCGACCACAGCTGCCTCTACATAATGAAATCTACACTCTGTCATTTCATGTCTCATGTCTGTTATTTTACTAAAGATTTTAAATGGTTTTCTGATGGAATAGATGTAAGGTATCATTTGGATGTTTGTAGGGTGAGTATTAGATGATTGAGTTTTGCTTATAGGGGTCATATGACACGGCTAAAATGAAAACACCTCTCTGAAATGCGCAGATATTTTACAAAGCTCATCGCTCTGAAAAGCAAGGTGTGCTATGATTGGCCAGTTAACCAGCGCGTAGTGATTGGTCGAATACTGTAACATGTAACTGAAATGTAACGCCTCTTACCATATTTGGAACATCAGGTTCCAAAGCAATTGTACTGACAGGTACGCCCACCTTAATTGCGTATACATTTGGGCCGTCTTAGTCAAATCATACCACGAACTGATGTAGATTTGTGGGATTGTGGTTACACGAGGCGTTTCAGGCAGGTCTGGGTGAGCATTCTCTTTTAGATAGAATGATTATTTTGTTCCCACACTTACATTTCTGCAATTTTACGTGTCTAATACATGCATGGGCAACTTATAACACACCAAAGACACAAAAAAACACGTATTCAAGCCATATGAACCCTTACAGAACAAGAGAAACAATGCATTTTACTGTCAACGACCACGTTTGATTTTTCCATTATATTGCTTTTATTATATTCCATTATACAAAGACTTAAAGTAGGTTGTAACGTCACACATAAAGGTCACGTGACTACCAGCTGGGAGGTTGACTGGATAATTGCAGTTCCTGCCTTTTTTGGAACAAGGCCTTTAATTTACCCCCATCTAATTGTTGAATCCAGCAGGGGTTTTTCTTAGCGGTAATGAGTAGGTTTCCCCGTGAGCAAACACACACACACACACACACATACACAGATTAAACACTCTACTGAACAGACACTCTCACGACCATGTGACTCCGCTCACTGTCAACTCTTGAAGTACAGAATACATGAGAATTAATGGTATGGAATGAAAATGTCTCTAAGATCAACGCAAAGTGGGTTGTTCCCGAAGTTTCTGTGGAGGGGAACGTTCTGAGAATGATGTGTTCCTGTCTGTGGACGCGTATGCTGTTCTTATTCCTGCAGCTGTGAAAATAGGAACATTTGGGGAATAAAGTGAAAGTTGAACAGTCATTTGTTTACTTCTAGTTCTGTTCCTGTTTTGAGCTGTTTTTAAGTCAACTGAAGTTTGTTCTTGCTTCAAATTCTAAAACAAACAATTCATACTGAAAACCTCTTATGCACTCTGAAATATAGATTTCATATTTCTATCATTGTGTATATGGTATAGTTTATTGTGACATTTCTAGTAAGATTATACCCGATAAAGCACTGGTAAGAGCATGAATGTCAACTGCCATAGATGTAGTAAAAATGTAAATTCCTCTAATTTTCACTGCAAAATTGGTTAAAGTGACCTATTTGTCAGGTATGGTAAACCATACCCGAAATGTGACCTTTGCGTTTAACCCATACAGAGAGTAGTGAACACACGCACAGCAAGTCGTGAACACACGTACACCCGGAGCAGTGGGCAGCTATCACTGCAGCGCCCGGGAAGCAAGTAGAGTTATAAGTGCCTTGCTCAAGGGCACCTCCGTCGTTACCCGCCGGCCCTGAGAATCGAAACGGCTACCTTCTGGTCACGAGTCCGACTCTCTAACCATTAGGCCACAACTGCCCTTAAAGTCAATACTGGAAACAGACTGGGCAAAGTCAATACGTAAGGTAGTGTGAAAGTTAAGATGAGGAATAAGATCAGGAATCAAATGTCTCTGATGTAAATAATAAAGTTCACATTTTTTATTTTATTATTTGCCAACAATCATGTCTGCTTCAACAAATTTCTTGGGAATGTTTCTTGACTATGAAATTTCTAGCTATTGCATATTTTCTTTTTTCACAGTATATCTGATAGATACTGTTTATTAGTATACAGTACATACTAGTTGGGCAATTTCATGTCAACCTTAAGATCAAGTTTATACCAAATGTTGAACTGATAGATCAGAGATGTCAATATTTGGTGGTTTAAATAGCCATGTGAAATCTCTCCTTTTTGTTTTTAAAGCATAGTTTTCCATAGTCGGATAAGTGAATTTTCACATTCATAAAGGTCCACATTCCTCATAAATTAAACACATGAAAATTAAAATATAACATATTTTGTTTGACATCCCTTCTCCATTTGTTGAAAATCATTGTTTCTGGTTTGCTCATTTTAGAAATCCTAGAAAGTATGTCGTCTCTCAAAAACGCATGCATTTTCCTCTCACTTAAAACAGAAAACTTGTGCTTAGACTGATATTTTCTGATGTCTGATGTCTCTGTGTTTAAAAAATACATAAATGTGCACATTGTAAAATATAATACAAACATAACACGTTAACCTTCCCTGATGGACGTGGGAGCACATTTACACAAAGTTCTGCTAGAGAAAACTGTTATTTTGGTCTGAAATTGTGCAATCTTCATATGCGTTGCATTTTTTTCAGACTAGACATTTTAGTGAGAAAATCCCACATGTTTCTAGTCAATGGTGAGATGCTGTTCTGAATTCGGTATGCTGTTTTTAATGGTGTTTCTAAAGTGGAGCACTCCAGGTTATCTGACCACCCACTGCTGCCTGCTCTACTCTTAATAACTCTGCATCTGATCTCAGCCCACCCGGGTCACTTCACCCTAATACACCCACTCAAATAAGAATATTAGACATACATTTAATCTGTTAAACCTTGTGTAAAACCGTTCAACATGATCAAAATCTTGTTTTCCATCTGTTTAAATCATTATATACACATGGACCTCTTTCTTGGCATACAGCCACATACTGTATATCTGATAGATGACTAAATTTTGCATTCCATAGAAAAAAAGCTACAGATATGAATTAGTTAGCATAAGGGTGAGAAGATAATGACAACCTTTTGTTCTGGAGTAAACTTTCTTATTATTTCCACATTTAATGACATACAGCTACACAACAGCTGAACAACACTAAAACACAATGTACATTAAATATGTTTAATGCTAAAATTCGTATTTATTTATTCATTTAATATTTATTTAAAGTTTGCGAAACAGTAAACATTATGCAACAGGTTTGTACAAACACTTGAATGCTACTTGGATGCAAGTTTCATTATACTGTATGTTGTGGTGATGGACATTTAATATCTTAAAAAATAGAGTTACTTTCCATTGTGAAAAATGTGTAAAAACAAAATGATTTTAAACCTGCTGACATTACACTCACAGCGATGCCATAGAAGAACCAATTTTGGTTTGGCAAAGAACCATTCAGTCAAAGGTTCTTTAAAGAACCATCTCTTTCTTACTTTTTTATAATAATTTATATAAACCTTTTTTTCGCCACAAAAAACTTTTAGGAAACAGAAAGGTTCTTCAGATGTTAAAGGTTCTTTATGGAACCAAAAGGTTCTTCTATGGCACAGTTATTTTTTAAGAGTGTAGGCATCTGGTTCATTTGTCACACCGGAAAAGTTTTAAGTTTTCTTGTAAGGTAGAGAACTTACAAGAATGATACATAGCGCTTAAATTGTACATAGCACAAACAATGATAAGATCATGGGTTCAATATCAAGTTAAAGCACATTATGATCAAATGTAAAGCCTGAATGCACAGTGCGCCACTTTGGATAAAAGCATCTGCAAAATGCATAAATGTAATGTAAATGCCCACCCAAGCATACACCCTCACATCAAGCATGCAGAAAATGTGCATACTATGCACATTCACATGAAGAATTGAAGAAACAGAGTGTTGTGTTAAACACAGCCACTTCTATGTTTGATCGGCACTAGAAAGTCTCCTTCTCAATGTGGAACATGTTTGGACGATACTGAAAGCCTTTAGTCATGCGATAATGTCTGTGTGAGAGAGGTTTCTTTTAAAAATACAAATTAAGTATTAAAGCAAGGACATTAAAAACAAGCATAAAAGTTACTTATATGGCACTTAAGATGAAACTGGTTGCATTTAAAATGGCTTAAATTCACTAAAATATAGCGACGCTATGTTCCATTTTCAAAGCCGCGTGTTTTGGGCTTTAAAATCTGGGTTACCTCATTGAAAGTTAATGTGCTTTTCCACCTCAATTTCTGCAGCAATATTTTCAAGTAATGTTTGCGAGGGGATGAAAGCAGCCCTGTGGTCTTTTTTCTCACCCGTTAGAGCAAAAAAATCAATCAGAATGGGAGGTGCTACTTGTAAAGCTCTCTAACCATTCAGTGTCACAACATTTATCAAAGTGTAATCTGAAAATGTGAACTTTCCCCAGGTGCCATGGGAGGCTATAGATCTTTTTGGATGTATAGTGTTGAGCAATGGGCTAACTGAGACATGATTGATTTAGCAAACACTAATGTTGTAAACACTTCTAAGCATGTTATTTGCATCCTAAACAATTTAAAGTACACTAATTGAAATCTGACTTTCACAGCAAAGCAACCCCAAGTGTACAATACTGATCCAGCAATCCATCGATCCAATCTTGTTTTTTAAGTATTGGAGCTGGAGTTACAGTGTGTTAGCAGCCCATATTCATTATCATATACACGTGTGGATATCAGGCAACCAGGGAGCCAAGCTTTACAGTCTTGTCCTTCTTAAGCTTCCATCGCTTACATTTGGCCTTTTTCCACATCAAGTAGTGTCATTCGGGTTAGGCGATACAAGAAAAGATCCGCGAATGTTTTGACCTTTACAAAAATCTCTCAGGCACGTGTATGTACTTTGAATTGTCTTTAAAATAGAGAAATAAAGAGGATTATTTCCCTCGTCGCGGCTGTGTTTGTTCTGGATCATACATGAAACCTCAGACCAGCAGATCAATGTTCTAAAGTTTCGTGACCTCCAACTGAGCAGGATTATGCATCAGTGATTTGTCAATAACTGAATCGGTGTAATTGGCAGGTGCACTGAAAATTTCTCCTATCGCTGAGAGCACATTTCTCTTCTAATTCATCCTTAATATCAATAAGATACTGTAGTACGTTGATCCCGCTCTCTTGGACTTTTATGAAGGCCTTATGGTAGATGCTAAAATGTTCATACCAATGGTATAGCAAATTTCTTCCTACAAGATATTGTTTGGCTTAAAAAAGATTTAAAGATGAATAACACACAGCCGCAGAATTTAACTAGAAACCAATCTCAAAATTATTTCTGTTATTCTGTTATAGTTATTTCTGAATTTACTATTATAATTTTTTGCTGTATAGTTATGCAGCAAGTTGCCAGTTACTTAGTGTAGATGAATATTTATCTAAGTTATCGGCAACAGTTTGTTCAAAGATAAATGAACATTAAACATTAACAAGTCTTTATCTTTGCAGAAAGTGACAGCCTCATGAAAAGCATTCTGGGCACCAGAAATCCTCATCAACCTCAAGATATCCTCTTTTTTTCCCTCAATTTTTTGTTCTTGCTTTCAGTGGCGGATTTAGCAAATTGGGGGCCCAAGGCGAAGGTGTGTATGGGGCCCCACTATCCGATCTTTAAAAGAAAAATATTTACTTCAAAATGAAGGAGAACACACAAAGTGTACCACCACACAAACTAATAGTCACGATGGATCCCAATAGAGAATAAGGTTTAACACGTCTTTGCCAAAATGCCAGGAAAACTAGCACTGTTTATTATTTTTTTAAGATCAAATCAATATAACATTTCAAAAAATCTACAAACAACCCTGTGTACAAGATGAATTGACATTACATTTTAGATTGAACATTTCTAACATTCTAGAAACAAACCTATGTACATGATATGGTGTGTGTGCGTGCATGTGTGTGAAAGAGAGCGAGAGAGAGAGAGAGAGAGAGAGAGAGCGAGAGAGAGAGAGAGAGAGAGAGAGAGAGAGAGAGAGAGAGAGAGATTGTTCTCCACATCACATGCTTCTGACACAGAGAGTCCTATGTGATGTCTTCTATCAGGTCTTCACACCAACATGATGTGCAGATGTAGGAGCTGTACCTGTAAAATAATAATAATAAAAAAACATTGTTACCAACTAACAATATGGTCTATGAACAAAATGAGTGTGGGCCAATGTTTTAGTCCAATAAAAGGTCAAGTCAAATATCTTAGCTATCCAGAAGTTAGTGATGGACTTCTTCTCTTATGAAGTGAGAGGATAACAAAAAACAACAGGATTTTTTTTATCGTTAAATGATTACCATCTCTCTTTTGTGTCTCTGTCCCTTCCTTTCTCTCTTCCTCATCCCTTTGTTTCTCTTCCTCCTCATGCCTGTTTTAACTCTTTATCTCCCTTGTCTTCTTTCTCTTCCTCTCCTTCTTTTTCTGTTCTCCTGCTCTTCTATATGACTGTGTTTGAGTGCTGCGTCTTCCATCTGCTTTTGTCTCTGTCCCTTTTCTCCTCTATCTCTTCCTCCTCATGCCTGTTTTTGCTCTCTCTCTCCCTTGTCTTTCTTTCTCTTCCTCTTCTTATTTTTCTGTTCTCCTCCTGCTCTTCTTTATGACTGTGTTTGAGTGCTGAGTGTTCCATCTGCTTTTGTCTCTGTCCCTTACTCTCCTCCTCCTCCATCTTTTCCTCCTCATGCCTTTTTTTGTCTTTCTCATCATGTTCATACCAATCTTACTCTGCGAGCCTTGGCCTCAGCAAATCTTCGAACTATGGAGTCTGTATCAACAGTTTCCACTATCTCATGTTCGATGGAAATGACAGCCAGGGATGACAGTCTATCTTGGGACATAGAGGAACGCAGATATGTTTTCAGTCGTTTCAGTGTAGAGAAACTTCTCTCACCTGATGCAACTGTAACAGGAAGAGTAAGCAAGAGCCGCAGGGCTATGCTCAGATTTGGATAAAGATCTAGGATATTCTCTTTGTATATGTAGCTAAGAACTTCCAATGGTGATGAGATGTGTGGGGGGAAAGACCTAACAGCACCTGTAATTTCCATTTTTAGGTCCCCTGCATCCACATCCTCCATTGTCTTCTCAAACCTGCGGCAGCATTCATCTAGATTGCCTGCCTGTACAGTGCTTTTCATTACATCAGTGGAGTAGAGAAATCCATACAACTTAAAAAAGTTCTCCATGTATGAGAATCTCTCCCTAGTCTTGACCAGGGCAGTATCAACTAGGTGTAAGAAAAACTCTCTTCTGAAATGTTCCTCTGCAGTTGAAGTAGTCTCCTCTCTGCCCTCATAGTCAAACTGCCTTTTTGTTTTTTTCTGCCGAACGTCTGGCCAGATCATCTCTACCTCAATCTTCTCTGCAATTTCCCTGGCATCTATTTTGGCGGCATTGAATCCGTGCTCCCTGAAATCTTGGAGGAAGTCTATGACTGCAGAGATTTCCCTCTTCATGGTCTCAATGCTCACTTTGGGGCCCTGTAGGATCTTACTAACTTTGTTGATAACGTACAAGACATTGTACCACACCACACAGCTTACCATAAATGGCATTTCTTCAGTTCCTGGCAGAGGCTTGAAGCACTGGATGCACACTCTGAATCATCTTTTCTGTGGCGAAGTCATGTAAAGCCTCCAGGGCATTCAAAATGTCTGGAAGCTGATACCGTACAGCTTTTACAGCCTCCACACGGCATTCCCATCTGGTGGTTGACAAGGCCTTGATGGTAAAATCCTTCACATTCTCCTGGAGAATGGCCCACCGTTGAACAGAGCCACTAAAAAGATTGTAGAGTCTCTGTAACACACCATAGAAGTTCAGAGATATTGTGGAGGATTTGGCAGCATCCCCAATGACCAGGTTCAGTGTGTGACTTCCACACGGGACACAGAGGGCTTTGGGGTTGAGGTCAAGGATCCTTTTTTTTACCCCCTGCTTCTTTCCCTGCATATTACTGCCGTTGTCATAAGATTGACCACGGCAGTCAGAGATATCCAGGAGCAGTGTTTCCAGATGTCCAAGGAAAAGTTCGAGTAGGCCTTTGCCAGTTGTTTCCTCTGCCAAAAGAAAGCCTATAAAATGCTCGTGGATGGATACACCTTTGTAGAGCTCACAATTAACTATGCGCAGGACCACAGACAGCTGTTCATTGTGGCTGATGTCAGGTGTGCAATCCATTATGACAGCATAATATTTTGCCCTCTTCACTTTTTCAACAATGGCATCAAGAGTGCTCTTTGCCACAAGTGCTATCAATTCATTCTGGATGTGCTTACTCAAATAAGTTTCTGACAGCTCTTTTTCTTGGATTCTTTAAATGTTCTTTCATGAAAGGGTCAAATTTTGCCATTAGCTGTACTTGTCCTAGGAAGTTTCCATTGCCATGCTCATACAATTTCTCTGTATGCCCACGAAAAGCAAGATTTCGCTCAGCTAGATGGGTAATAATGGCAAGCAATCTTTTTAAAATATTTCTCCATCTCTCAATTTCTGCCATCATTGCATTTTGGTTCAGCTGGTCAATGGCTGTGCCTGTATGAAGTCTTTGGGTAAGTGTGTGCCAGGACTCCATATAAGATACATGTTCCGCAGACCTCTCGTGCTGTTTCAGGTGAGCTCCGAGGTTTCTCCAATTGTTAAAACCGTCTGAACTTAAATGTGTGTTCCCCTCTCCAAAAAGGCGGCAACAAAAGCACATAACACAGTCCCCTGATTCACTGTAGATAAGCCATGTCCTATTAATCTTTTCCCCGTTTTTCATTTGGATGCAGTAATTATTGCTGGTAAATCTCCGCCCCTCTTGATTTTTGGGGAATTCTACACTAACTTGTATGGGACCTTTGCGAACGATCGCACATCTCTCCTCGGCCGTGTTTCTTAGGCCAGAGAGCCGGATCATCTGTCAGCAAGCCTACAGTGCTTTGGTCGGTGGTAGCAGGATTAGCACAGCTACACTGAAAAAACAACAACAACAACAAAACATTTTCTTTGGCAAGTTTTTGCATGCATATTTTTAAAGTAAATTTCATATAGAATAAAAGTAATCTCTACTTAACAAAGTTACATAAAATTTAAGAAAATACAAAATTTTAACTTGGCCAGTAAAAGGTTGAGTAATTTCTACTTAGTTGAATTTTTGATTTGCAGTAGCTACATTTACTCGAAAAATATAAAATTGAATTAAACCACACTTTTAAAGTGTATGCTTTAATTAAAAATATCCATGAACACAATAGATATTGTGTAGCTACTATATCTACAAAGAAATAATGTGGCAACTGAACACAGAGACCTCAATACTTTGTACACAATACACAGAAAAAACATCCACTGAATCAAACTGCTGTAAAAATGTATCAGATAAATACTTTCAATTTTGTTTGCATAAATCTGTTAATCAACCTCAGTCCTGATCAAAACTCCAGGATTTTCATCAAGTTCATCAAGGATGTCACTGATTTGGGGGAAAACACACAAAATGACTTTTCATTATAAAAAGTGATTGTGGACTGGATATTTTTTTACCTTTTATCAAAGTCTTGGGGTGTGAAAGATTAGGAACAACATTGGCTTTGATTCATTGTTAGTTTTTGTGCAGCTTTTTATTTTTTCTTCCTCATTTATATGCTGTTATACTCTGTTATATTTGTACAATTACAAATTGTACCTCTTCCCAGAAGGGAAAACCACCACCAATCAGAATGCATGATTATATGGTGTCATGGCTATGCAATCACAAAATGTTGTTTTAATGGAAGTCAACTGGGCAAAAACACCCACGGACAGTAAATGAGGGAGAAAAAGTGTAATCTGATTATGCACAAAACTAACAATGCATCAAAGCCAATGTTGTTACTAATTTTTCACAAAAAATCCAGTACACAATCACTTTTTATATTGAAATTAAGTCGTTTTGTGTGTGTTCTTTACAGTTTTTGAAAAAATCATTTGCAATAAAAAGAGTAAACATTTCCAGGATTTTTCCTTAAACATTTAGCAGTTTTGATAAGGACTGAGGTTGATTAACAGATTTATGCAAAAATTGAATATCGTTTAGTTTTGAAAAATGTTCAAAGCATTTTCCCAAAATTTGTGTCAAAATAAGATTTGTCACCAACAATCATTCCATTTTCTGTGACAAAGAGAAAGTTGTGGCCAAAATAACACTCAACAGCAACACATAGTGGACGAAAACATCCCCAACATAACATTTACATTTATTCATTTGGCAGACGCTTTTGTCCAAAGCGCTTACAGTAGTTTGTATACAGTGACACATCACTGCAGATCAATCAGGGGTAAGGTGTCTTGCTCAAGGGCACTTCAGTAATGACCTGCTGGCACTGAGATTTGAACCAGCAACCTTCTGATCACAAGCCCAACTCTCTAACCACCAGGCCACAGCTGACCCCTGGATTAAATTACATAAGGGTTAAATTCGGTTTTTCTGTAGTAACGTTATTTACGTCACCACAAAATATTTTTTATCAGTGTAGGGCTGTGGCTATTACTAGCTAAACTAGGCGGTTGACTCACCAAAGCCCCATCATGGTCATCATCAGTGTCAAAGTGGCCACCACTGGAACTCTTCCACGTCATTGACACTGTCGCCGGTGACAGCGGGCGCAACAACGTGAAGTCCTCTTCAATTTCATCTTGGTTCACGTTATTTAGCGCCACTTCACTGCTAGCTGCTGCTGCTGCTGTACAGGCCTGTACAGTTTGGACGCCGTTGTTGTTCCTGTCAGTGTCCTCAACAACAGCACTAAAAAAATTTGTCATCTTTGGCAGCGTTGCCAAGTATTTATCGATGTCTTTTCGCTTTTTTCTTTTATCTGAGCCGCTTGGGTAAGACCGTTTCATTTTCGCGTTTATTTTTGTCGTGATTCGTCTCTGTTTGTGTACAAACCCAGTCCTGTCACTCTGTGTTTATCTTTCGCGCCGCGCAGCGCGCACGGTTACGGACGAGTCCATTTCATTGTGATAGAAGGGGGTGTATGTGTGTAGTGACAGATAAACATGAAACATTTTAACTACTACTTCAAAGTTTCAACGTATTTCTTAAGAATATTAATACAATTTACCATGCTTTGAAGTGTTCATGATGATAAGGGTTTTGTTTATTTTTTATTTTAAATTTTATAAAAATAAAAAATAAGGTTGGTTCGGGGCCCACCTATTATGACCGCTGGTAGGGGGCCCCAAGCAGCCGCCTACCTATGCCTCTATGTTAAGACCGCCTCTGCTTGCTTTGCATGGGGCTGTCATTTCATAGTTTTTTCTGTAAAGATAAAGACTTGTTAATGTTTAATGTTCATTTACAGTATCTTCAGTAATACTGTCATTTCTACAGTGTGTGTGTTTGTGTAAAATTATAATTTTTGTTTCATTCTGTGAACTACTTTAACATGTCTCCCAAATTTAAAATAAAAAATATTGTTCTATTTGCATTTGCTTGCAAAAAAGGCAACCTGAAGAAACAGGTCAAAACAACAAAAAAGATGTATCTGTATTTTTTCAGACCTCAAATAGTGCAAAGAAAACAAGTCCATATTCACTTTTACCCAACACAACAGTTACATTTGGAAATGTATTTAGGACAAGTTTAAATATGTTTATTTTTTATGCGATAGCCTAATTTTTTTATCAGTTTTCATGTTTCTTGTCATGCTGTCATACTTTCACATTGTTTTTGTATGACTTTAAGTCACTCCTGAGGTTTGATTTGGTTGAAATTAAACAGACTGGACTGGCAACAAAACATTAAGAAACACTGATTCATTTAAAATTTGGAATGGTCTCTTTTTTTCACTGCTGTAGTACAAGCGATAGAAAGACAGACTGACAGATCCCCCCCAAAAAATCTATTTTTTGTGTTCGGAACAAAAGTAGCCATAAGGGTATGGAATGAAACCTGAATCAGCCTTTTTATTTTGAGAGACCCATCCATTACATTTTCTCCAGTCTCAATCTAAATCTACTTAATTTTGAAATTTCCAACATCTATTAGCCTTTTACTCTTGTTTAAATGTTCCTCTTCCTTTTGTGTCCTTGGCGCAGTGGCACTGTTTGTGTGCGTATTTTCATGCCCACAAGAAAATTGCACTGAAAATAACAGAATGTTTGTTTATTCCATAGGCGTGGATCAATAACACTTCATTTAAGTTCTGCCACAGTGCTCCTGCAAAATAATTCTGCATCATTGGAACATCAAACATCCAATGTACTGAGCCATTGAAGAACTGTGGTGCTAGAACAGTCTGTGCTAACCCTCATGTCGAAACCCACGAAGTTCATTCACGGGCTTATTAGTGATACAAAATGTGAATTTGTGAGCATGCACTTCAGAAACTGATTATGTTTTCCAAATGACTCAAATATAAAAATTTTAGATGTAAACTGATACTATTGTTGACACACATTCTATTGTCAAATGTAAAAACTGTTAACCAACCAATTAAAATACATTGCCACAACTGTTCATGTGATGTTCATATGACGGCCAACATCACTGAAGTCAAACCTAATGTGATATTTCTATTTATTCAAAATTTATACAATGTTTTAGAGCTACGGTGTAAAGGGAAGATTTTAAGTAAACAACAACAAGTTTTGGTCTAACAAATGAAACTGTCATAAGGCTTTGACTGACTTGGGGAATAGTGCAATGAGTTTTGTATCTGAGAGCTGTGAGAGCAAAATGCCTGCAAAATGCATTTAAATGAGTGCGTACAACTTATTTGGATGTGTAAATATTTGCACAATTATTTTAATGAATCGCCAGTAAAACACCAAAGAATCACATAATAATTTGGTTGTCAGGATCTTAGCACAACGGGGTCTGATTTCATTATGGAAAGTATGGAAGCAGGTGTAGATGAAAGCTGCTAATGACACACTTATGCAGCCTAATAGTTTAATTGGAATCCACTAATGAATATTCATAGGTTTGGAATCCTCTGTGCATGGTGATACATTAAATCAGGAGTAATGTTTTGAAATAGCCTCTCATTAAATACATTTTTTATTTAAAACATGGAGACATTATGCAAGGTTTGCTTTGTTCTCAAGAGGGGTCAGAAAATGAATGTGTAAGATTGATTCTGGAAAAATCCCCCATCTGCAGGAAAACGGGGTTGCAGAGATATTTCTCTGATAGGCAATTACGTTTCATAATATTCTAGAATTTCTTAATTTGTGGTGGCCGTTGGTGTGTTTATTTTTTAATTATTTTGATATATAATAATATTTCTTTTAACATCAACATTAAAATTTAGCTGTGGCTCAATTGGTAGAGTGTTGCGTTAACACAGGGTTGTAGGTTCGATTCCAAGGAAATACATACAGTTAAAATATATACATTGAACGCAGTGTAAATCACTGTGGATCAACTAATTAACGATTAATCGCGATTAATCACATTCAGAATATAAATTTGAGTTTACATTAGATATGTCGGTGTACTGTGCATATTCATTTTGTATTTATAAACACATTTGTACGTGTACTGTTCATATTCATTTTGTATTTATAAATACATTAATACATTAGGAAATATTTACATGCATTGATTTATATTTACCAATACTTGTTTATTATTTTAGATATTTTCTTAAATATAGGTATGTGTTTATAAATGTCTGTGTACAGTGCATATTAATTTTGTAGGTAAACACAAACTTTTATCCTGGAAGCCCACGATTAATCATTTGACTTTCCTAAAATGAACACACATGCCAAATGCATAAATGTAATTTTAGTTTAAAAAGTATTAATTATGCACTTCATTATATATACAGGGTCATAAAAGTTGCATTCAAAGTAAATATAAAATAGTTTTAGATGGAGTATAACATGCCACATCTCTGGGCATCAACAAACAATACTTTAAAAGCAAGACATTCAAAAGTCAGACACTCTCAAAGTGCAGAGAAGAGTTTAACCTCAGTTTAATTTCAAGTTTCACAGCAATTCGCATTTTTTCCACAAAGAATATCATCCCTCAACAATCTGTGTCCAATGCACTATATGCATTACAGTAGAATTCAGCTTTACCCGTGTCTGCGGTCACTTGATACAGATGAGGAAAATATTGATCTGTCAGTGTGTTTTGCGTTGAGGTGGGGGTGCGCAGACACAGACAGATGGGATGTCACGGCCGTTCATCGGCGTGTCAATCTGGTATGTGACTCTATTCTCCACACTGCCTCCTCGCATTAAACTCCTTATTAGCGCATGCAGCTGTGATTGATCCTCACTCGCTCTCTCTGTGGTCACCCTCCACTGTGACCTGTGAGGAATCTCTACTGACAGAAACACACGACGCCTGTCTATCAGACATCTGTGATTACATGCACATCCCTCAATGAAACACAGAATGCAGAGGTTTCTATTGTAACCAGCTGGATAACAGATGGTTATATGGCATGATTTAGTATATTACATGTTGTACATTTTTAAATAAGAATTCATTTATACGCCGTATCAAAATGATTTACAATGCATTCGAGTTTTTAATTCATTTTGTTAGTTGAACTATGACATTGGCCCCATGTGTAAACTGTGCATTAACATTCGTTGCTGGAAACTATTTCTTTAATATCTTCAAGTTTTCTCATAGACTGCAAGATGAAACGAAGAGCAAATGGAAATATTTCCTCAAAGGGCTGATCGAATGAGCACTTTCAACAAGTTGGTATGATTTACTAGAAATGTTTGGAACATATTTTAAAAACACGCTGTGTGTAATCAAAACATGTTTTGGTGCATGTCTCTTTAAATTATAATGAGTTAAAGCAGACCCCACCCCCCTGCCGTCCGGCGTGTCTGTCAACACAACACACGTGTAGTGCCATGGCAATGGTTTAGCTAAATTATGTTTCCTGAATTTAGTCTCGTTTTAAACGACTCACATCATTCGTCGGGAGACTAAAAAATCCGTCACAAAACAGCGCATCATAGTAATGTGATCACGTTGTGCGTGTATGCTTGCCTAAAATACACGGAATGCGCATCTGCAGATCTCAGCAGAATTACGTGGATTTTGCACTTATAACATTGACAAGTTATAACGTTTCACCAACAACGTGAGAGCATGACTAGTATGCTGTGACAGATTTTTCAGGCAAGGACGAATGATTTGAGTCGTGTAAAACGAAACTAACCGAAGTGTTCCCCCCTGTTCACTAGCAAAAGAAACAGCTTGCAGCAGCTGAACATATTAACGCAAATAACGTATTAACATACATACAGGTAAACTCCAAGTCCCCATTTGAAAAATAACATATAAATATAGAGTAAATTTGACACTGGCTTTGAATGTTTTATTAAGCCCGTGACTGACTTCCCTCCCTTCGCTATCATATGCTAACGTTATCCACCTAAATATACGGTACATGTACGTCAATTCAGACTGTGGATAAATATTACTTATCGGCAGCTCAGTCTCTTTCAGCTGGTCTCGATCCCTCTTGAGGAACAACTTTGTAGCTAATCCTGCTTGTACAGTCCCAGGTTGATAAAACACTACGGCTTGAAGTGATTCAGTGGTTTCTGATGGATTTCCAATAAAAAATAAAATAAATCCACTCCAGTCTCTTCCGAGGTTAGGACTCTGTGCAGCGTCTATATTGAAAACTAGCTTGTGAAACAACAATGGCGGCAGCGCCGTGGGTGGAATTGTTTGTTTAAGGTGCGGTAAAATTATAATGACATCCTGCTTTTACGTCACAACAGGATCAAAATCTGAAGGCTCGATTTCTCACATGCTTGCTCTCTTATGCCATTACTATTTTTCCATGGTTGTTCCTCGATTGTCTTGTGTCGATTGGGACCGGGTTGGACCTGCACGGTTCCAGCGGGTGGGGCTTCCTGAGACATTTGCTCGGTGGCTTTTTGTCGGAGTCACTGAGTGCAGCTATGACACGTCAGAGGAGATCTGGCCCTCCCAGCTGAGCCTGGTTTATCATTGGAGTTTGGGTTCCTCGCAACAGCAGGGCAATGTTGGCATGCTCACCGGGAGACTGCATTTATTCATTTATTTAATTACTTATTAGAATGATCTTGCTTGGTCTATAAACACCATGCACTGTGCTGTGTTTTGCCTTTCTGTGTTTTTCAGTTTTTCTCCTGTAAAGCTACTTTGGAACAATGCACATTGTGAAAAGCGCTATATAAATAAATTGAATTGAATTGCTTGCAGGGAAAGTCTCAACAAACCTACTTACTGGGATCTTGTTTTTCACATTTTCTGGGTTGCTAGATTCACCGGGGACCCGATTATAGCACTAATATAGTAAATACATTATACATGAACTAACAATGAGCAATGTAGTTTTTCAGCAAGCATTAATCCTCGTGAAAGTTAGCTTACGTCAATACAATTATTCATGGTGCATTAACTAAGGTTAACAGATACACCATTTGATTTTCAAAATGTAAATGCTGCAATTAACATGAGCTAACATGAATAAGTGCTGTAGAAGAATTGTTCATTGTTATTCATGTAAGCTAATGCATTAAGTAACTGTTAAAAATATAACCATAACCCATTTTTGTCCAATAAGATGCTCTACTACATGCTCCCTGTCCTTACCATCTGGGCAATATTCCAGAGTTATGGACGTGACATACAAACGCTCAGAGAATGTATTTGTTGCCAATATCCTCATTCATCTGCTTATATTTGACTAAACCCTTAAAGGAATATCACCAGAAAAATATCAGTCTATACATGAGTTTTCTATTAAAAAAGGGAAATAAAAATGCGTTATGGATGTGACAAGAAAAAAGGACACTGTTTTTGAGAACATTTACATTTAGACACTTTTATCCAAAGCGACTTACGAAGAGTTTAGGAGCAATAAGCGATATATAAGCGAGAAACAACATATTTTGTAGGTTCTGTGATTCGAAATGCACAAACCAGTAGCAAAAATGCCCAACAACTGAAGAAGGGGGGCTCCTTATAAAACATAAACTAGTTAATATACTTAAATTTTCATATGTCCATTTTTGAGGAATATGGACGGTTGTGGATGTGACAATCCTGAATAGTCACTGACCCGACTATGGAAAATCTAATGCACTAAAAAGAAAAAAAATGCTTTGAGACCTCAGATATGTATTTGAACCACCAAATGTAGAGTAATCAGTTTAGTAAAAACCTTTAATTCTTCATGGTAATGTAGATATGACATTTGCATGGAATTGCCTAAATGCCTTTGAACAATAAAGCCCACCTGTTCCACCAAAATGTCCCAGTGGAACAGTAAATACATCCACACTGAAAATAAAGTATTTCATGGACTCTTTAAAACTGAAATGCTAATTTACACTCCCTTTTAATTGTAAATGATTGAGGAAAATGATAACCATACAGTAATTTCAAAATGTACTTTCTCTATCTGGCGCTCATAAAAGCTCCTGGAAAATCATTAGAAGAATTCTGAACCTTAAATAAAAGATGAAGTGCCGGGAGTGAACAGCACCTCCATCCAGAAAGCCTCTTAAATAATTGACTTTTAATAATTCAGATTTTCCACCTACTATATTAAATCTCTCCACTAACCAGCGTGAAGCAGAAGAGAAGCAAGTGAATGATCACTGTTCAGCTTCTGAGCTAATGTTACAGTTTCAGGACGTGCATAAAAAGAAAGGACAGAAATAGCAGGGAAGATTTAGCTTATCAAAAATGTAAAAGGTGTAATCAGCACAGAGCTGAATCATGATGGAAAAATTGAGTGAATTAATTTTAGCAGGGTGACATTAAGTCGAACAAAACACTTGAGCGGTTTATTGTTGGCATGTCTCATGAACGAGGCTACAAACAAACTCTTTTTTGTGGATGCATCGTGATCACACTAGCAATTAGTGGAGCCACCTGTTGAACTAAAGTCGGTTGCGAGCAGGAGGTTATTGTTTGTTGGAGAGAATTTACGCTGGGGTAGCCAAAAACAAGCCAATTTAACATCATGCATAACAAAGTCTCATACAGAGAGAGGGCTCTTACGAAGCATCATTAAAACTGTTGTCACAAGTGCTTTTTTTCGGCATTGAGTTTATGTTGTGTTTAAAAAATATTTTCATACAGTATATAAATAGGATTTTAGTGTTTCCGACAATCTGTGGAAGGCGTGCAGACGATATTTGAAAGATAAATCGAGACAGTAGAGAAGCTCTTCTGTTGAGAGCCAAACCTGAACGAGGCTGTGAACGCACTCTTCAAAATCATCGATCCCAGCTATCTCTCTTCAGCTGCCATGTACTGTATGAACACATTCACAGGCCCTAAATGGAACTGAGGTATGTCATAGAAGCACTTAAAGTAGCACATGGATGTTTACTTTGCAAATAAACATTCGGTTGAAAGTACTATCAAAAACAAATCAAGTCGTGATGCGTGTTCATTTTTCATGGCGTGCAAATGGCAGATCACACAAAGCCTGTCAAGAACATGCTCGTCAACAAATCACTTCAGGGTAGTAATTTACTAAAATAAAAAAATAAAAAACAGTTATATTTTGTAAAAAAAAGTGAAGCCTCATGTAGGACTACTAAGATTTTTTTCTTGCACTTTTCAAGCACTTTCAGAATGAATCATCAGGAATCACAGAATTTATAAACTGATTTTATTTTTGAATGCTTAAAATTGTAATACACTCTGAAATATAAAGGTGCTTAAAAGGGTCTTCACAGCAATTCCATAGAAGACCCATTTATGGTTCCTCTCCACAAAGAACCTTTTGAGAAACAGAAAGGTTCTTCTGATGTTAAAGGTTCTTTATGGAAGCATTTAGACAAAAAAGTTATTCTATGGCATTGGGAAGCACCTTTATTTTTTAGCGTTCAGTAAATAGTCCTTGTATTCTCATTCCTTTGATTTAAATAAAACAGGAGCCTAATTTTGCATTTTCTTTCCCATATTTACTATTACTATTTATTTAGAAAAATAGTCAATTTCAATTTGTGTCACTCTATATATTCACAAATACATCTTAATCTATTGCACCAGTGATTTGTGATGGACAGTGTTTGTTTGACTAAAACTGTGCTTTAGGTTATGAATAATGCAATGTGTCAACACGATGAAATTGATTTGTCAGAAGCACACAACCTGATGTGTCCACTTCAGCGCCCCGCTGATAACCTGGACACTTTTTATTGCCTCTGAGCAATATCTTTCTCCTGCTTCATTTTATAGCTTGTTGACTTTTATTATTTAAACTTCACATGATTTGTGCAGAACGAGTAGAAAACAGATTACACAGCCCATAAATCCAGCTTGTAAGGTCTGAACTCAATCAAGCGTTTTGAACTAATTACACACTGTATAAATGTTATATGTTCCACACATAATACTTGGCAACTGTACTTGTCACTTACACGGATAATGATACCTTGCACTCATGAGTAATAACTACTCTTCAATGTAATATGTCGTTTGGAACAAGGTTTCACTGCAACCTAATAGGGCTCTTCTATGATCATATCTTCAGTAAGGAGATGTGGGTGATGAATCGCTGATATTCATGAACTTCAGAATGACAATTTCTATGTGCACCCTGACAAACACTGTAAAGGAGCAATTCCATGCAAAAAAAATCATGTTTTTACCAAAGCTCAGATGTCAATATTTAGTGGTTCAAATACCCAAGTGAAGTCTCAATGTTTTTATAGCACTTTTTGTTTTTAAAGCATGATTTTCCAAAGTCATGTAAGTGAATTTTCACATCCACAGGGTTTTTCCTGCATAGAGAAATTGGAGACAGCCGCCTCCGTCAAATGTCGTGCCGCCTCAGACTCTCGCCAAAATGATGTGGTGCATTTAACAGACGGTCATTTGTAACTGATAACTGTTTCGTTATCAGCACACTGAGGCGCTTAAAAGAGTTGCAGAACAAGAGCTAGCTGTGTTTCACGGCTATTTGTTTTGCATCCGAGTTCTTACATTTTTTTTAATAAACATGACGTACATCATTGTGATGTCTTTAGCTGTGTAGTAGGATCGTTGAAACAGCGTATAGTGTACACAGCGAGTTCGCCAGTATGAACGCACGTTGCGTTCAGAACGACTCGGACACGAATGACTCATTTGAACCGACTCATTTAAACTTTTGAACTTTTCAGTCATTAGCGAATATGAGAGATCATAGAATCATTTAAAGTGAACCACAGAGAATGCAAGATGTGAATGAGCTTTGATCATTTAGTAAGACTGGTTAATTCAGTTGGCTATTGTGGGCTGAAAAGTTAGTTGAAAATGATAAAAAAGCTTTATTTGATCAAATAAATTTGGTTGGGTTGAATGAAAGAAATGTTTAATATAACTGAATAATTGTCATTTTCATCTAATTTTATTACAACTTTTAAAATGTCAAAGTCACTTTGGTTAATCCAGTTAAAGGTACGGTAGGCCTACGTGTGTGTGAACAAGATATGGATGACACCACCTCTGCCTCATTTTGAGCCAGGAAAAAACCCTGCATCCATAACACTCTATAATCCTCATAAATGGGCACAAGAAAATTTAAATATAGTAACTATATTTTCTGGTCTATGAAAAGCCATCCCTTCTACATTTGTTGGATATTATTGCTTCCGGTTGGTGCATTGTAATTCACAGAAATCCTACAATGTATGCTGTCTCTCAAAAACGTGCCACATCAATAATACATGTATTATTAATATACATATTACCCTTTTTTTAAAATAGTACACGAAAGACAGATTTTCTCGACTCTATCATCAGGGGTTTAGTAAAATCTAAACACACGATGCATTGATAAGAAAAACATTTTCCAAAATTTTATATTTTATAGTTTTGAGTAAAAATGTCACATCCATTACCCTGGAATTGCCAAAAGGCTTTCAAATGGCCCGTCACTGACAAGTACATGTTGTTTAAGTGTATCTCATTCTGCAGTCCACTCAAAGGAGCTGGCAGTGTGGATTTTTGCCCTTTTTAAAGGTTACAGTCTACTCACACCTGTTTTATCACCATCTCACAGTGTGCCGATACAAAAGCATAGAGATTTCCCCAGAGTTTTGCCATGAACCCTGAGGTTTTACATTCTCTTTCTTCCCTGGACGAAAAAATATGAGCTCAGATTCATGCCTCATACTACATCACAAGGGATCTTTGGCATTTTTATGAAAGAGATCAATATTTATGACATAAACCTTTACTAGCATAAAAACAAAAACATGTTTTCAATATCTTTATGGTCTTAAAAATAAAAACAGTATGATACACATAGTCAGCACGTGATTGCATCTTTTTTTGAGCTTTTTGTTGGGAGAGATTGATTTTGTCACACATGCAAACACAAACACTTCAACAGGAGCTGCACTGTGTGCTTACCGCTTGTTTTATGAGTGAAGTGGCATTCAAAAATATTAATTTGCTCGACGAGGGAGTCATGTTAAAGTGATGCAACAAAACAAACCACCTCCGCTTAAACGCCTCTATTCAGAACACTTTGGAGAGCTGCTTGTCATCGAGTTCACACCGCACGCTCTCAAATGAATGCTGATTTCTTTTCGAATCATTGATTTTAGAGTTCAATGCCGAGCCAATTGTTTCTTTTTACTTGACTAAAGACGCATATCACTGGGTGCAGCGTTTATTAAAGTTCAACATGTCTTATTCTAACAACTGATTGCACGTGACAGCGCTGATGGTTTCCTGAACATCTCTAATGTAAGTATATAAGAAGATAGTCTCTCTCAGGCTAATGAGGTATCATTTTTCTGACAATCTAATAATTCGAAGAGCAAAGGAAGCATTATTGATTTGAGCCGCAAAGAGTCTCCGGAGAACAGTGGAAAGTTTTCCTTTGTCTGCAAACTTCTCCTGGAGGCACGTATCTTGAGGGCATGATTACCCAGTTTGGTTTCAATACACTGAAGCCTTGCCAAGAAACAACCCCCTTCCTGTTCAGCATCCTTGCTAGTAGTACAACCAAACAGCTTTGTAATTGCATTTGTGATGCTTGATATTAAAGGGACAGTTCGCCCAAACGTGAAAATTCTGTCATGAATTACTCACCCTCAAGTTGTTCAAAACCTGTATAAATTACTCTGTACTGCTGAACACAAAGGAAGATATTTGGAAGAATGTTAGCAATTTTCAGTTCAGGGGCACCATTGACTACATTAGTCAAAGGTGCCCCAGAACTGAAAACAAGGAAATTTATACAGGTTTGGAACAACTTGAGGGTGAGTAACTTTTGAGTGAACTATTCCTTTAAGATGATCTGAAAAACTGTTATGCAAGACTAGACAAAATTTTTAGGAGAATAAGAAAATAATTAAAATATTCTGCAAGCCTTTAGGAATATACTGAGAAAATATGTTTGAGTTTAAGCCAAATTTATTAAACGTAAAATGTGTTTCGACAAACATCTTCAACAGAGGCGCAGGAACCATTATTACTGTTTAAAAATGTCTAAGGTTGACCAAGTCAAGCACAAATCTGCTTTTTATGCTATAATTACCCATTCTCAGCAGCCTTGGTTATTAAAAAAAATTACTTAATTTTAAGTCCGTTAGAGATGAAGAGAGTCTATCTGCGGAAAGCATTACTTTAGCGTATCCTCCTCTTGAATGTCAAACTGACGGTTGGGTTTCGTAGACTCAAGCATAAGCTCATAAAGCTGCCCGATCTGCTCGTCCTGAAATCCTTTGAGTTTCTCTTCTGATAAATCGGCCCCAAACACCAACTTTTTTCTGTTCACCGCCTCGAGTATCTGTGTTTGGAGGGTGTCTTTGTAGACCTGCACAGAAAACAAAACAGATGAATATTCTAAGATATAAAATGAATGTTTCTCATGTCTGTGCCCTAACCAAATATAAAGCAATAAAGGAACGAAAGCTATTGGTCCAACAGTTTCACATCCATATATTCTGTTAGGCTGTGACGTCTTAAAAGGATAGTTCACCCATATATAAAAATTCTGTCATGAATTTCTCACTCTCTAGGTCCAAACCTGTATACATTTCTCTGTTTGTTCTTCGACCTCATTGCCTACCACAGTAGGAACAATTACAAAGGTAGTTTAAAGTGCTACAGTCCTATATTCTTCAAAATATCTAAAAAAAATACAAAGTAAATTTTCCTACCTTTACCTGGTAGTCAATGGGGTCCAAGAACTGTTTGGTTACAAGCATTCTTCCAAATATCTTTCCCCGTGTTCACCAGAACAAAGACATTTATACAGATTTGGAACAATTTGAGGATGAGTAAATGATGAAAGAATTTTTTTTTTGGGTGAGCTGTCCCTTTAAATGTAACATATTTCAGAAGTTTTGCATTAAGTAAAGACAAACAAATTGCAGTCACATAAAACGTGTTGGTTTTGCAACTGGTTAGAACACTGACTTAGTCAAGGTGTTAAAACAAAAAATTAACTTTGGTAGTAAACCGATGCTTTAATGTACATGCCAGTACGTCATCCTTGTATTGGTCTTCGTAGTGATTTTACACACAAGCACAAGTTTCATTTGATAAGAGCGCTATCGATTTACTATAAGAGACTCTTGCAGAATTATTTATTTCTATTTGTTGTAAATTCATTGATTGCAATTCACATGATGAAACGCAGGTCACAGGGGTTGCTGGGGGGGAGTGTAAGATCACTGAATCTATTAAGGTCTAATGGAGGTCAAGGCCTGCTGGATTACATCTGTCTCTTCAAGAGAGCTGAAAGCACTCCCTCTATTTAGCTATTACAGTCTGTATGAAAGTCTCTACAAGTTCAATGTCCAAGAATGTCTTCTGTTTATGAGTCTGGGTGGCAAATTTTGTCTCTTATCTATTGTGTTAAAAACAAATATATTATGCCACATTAGTGTGTTGCAGTTGTTTACTGATGGTTCCTCGGTGCAAACAACATTTTCAAAAAAATGTCTGTATCCTCCAAATAAGAAAATTATTAAAACAAAGTTCAGCTTTTTAGCTCTTGAATATGACAGATTTTTCATAGCCAGTTGGGTGTTTTTCTAGGTCCAATGTGTAATCTTTTGGAGGATCTATTAACAGAATTGCAGTATAATATACATAACTATGTATTCAGAGTAGGGCTGGGCGAGGTGTTTAAAGAATATATCAATAATTGACTTTAAAATCATTGCGATACCCGATAATATTGGGTGTGTTTGACTTCATGCAACGTTGTGCAGACTATCAATCTGTGGATACGGACCGGGAGGGAATTCCTTCTCTTCGTCTTCCTCTTGGTCTATCTGTGCAGCGATCTGCAGAAAACAGCAGCTCATTCAACTGACCGAACAAAACAGCGTTGAACATTAACGTTCATGCTGAAGCATACATCGCATGATAATGTTATAACGTGTATTTTCCATTATTATCAAATATCAATTTTCAAATGTCTGTTGTAATCGACATCGGGATATTTGCGAGACATTGGTGATATAAGGTCACAATGCCTAGCCCTTATTCAGAGGTGTATAAAGACCTTACATAATGAAGCGATATGTTTTTATTACCTTAGAATGAGCTATTTCTACCTACATACAGTCATGTTCATTGCCATGTTGTTTCTACAGTGGCCCTAACCCAGGGGTTGGCAACCTGTGGCTCCCTGCAGTCTTTATAAACCCCTGTTTATGCCTGGGATTAAGATGCAATTTGGTCAATCGGATGACAAGTGGACGAAAGACATACCCGTTTACACCTGCTGCTGTAATCCGTCTATTTTGTCCACTTTTGACCAATTCTCCCCTGATTTCTTCAAGAACTATCTAAAAAAGCATACACATTTACCAAGCCATACACCCCTGTCTGGGTAAATGTATGTGCATTTTCCGATATTTCATTCGAATAGACGAAATAAGTGCATGCAATGTACATAGGAGCGCGACTGGAGATGACAGAAAAAGCAGACAGAGAGCAGTATATTTAAATGCTGTCTGGCTAGCGCGCTTCTCATAATGTTTACGCATGATGTCCGTATGCGGAGAGTATGCGGTCTCTCGTGGCTGTTCAACAAACGCCACAAAAACAAAAGCTAAAACTAAAGTTTACAGAAAAAAAGCTGAAGACTAACTAAAGCAGCGCGTGAAATACCATAGGCTGAACTAAAGCACTTTGCCAACAAAACACAGACATCAGTTTCACTCACCGCATGCAGTTCATGTCCGGCATCTTTTAGCGCTCGGACGGCTCTATATCAGTTTCAAATGATCATATCCAGCGTTATATCCACCGTTTATATAACATTCATCACCCAAATGCAAAGAACAAACAAACACCTGAACTTCGCGAACGTATGCTCTCTCTCTCCTGAACAAAAGTGAAAGTGACGTCTGCGCATGCTCATATAAGAGACTAAGAAAAATCTGTCACGAAACAGCTTTATATGTTCGTAAAAAACTTTCTGAAACTTGTACGACCGCTGGGGGAGTGTATCGAGCACAGAAATAATACGTAATTCGCCCTACTCGTCTTATTACAAGTTGACCATGTTAAGCATGAGAAGACAGCACGTTTAACATTGTGAAGAAGTCAGAATACATGAAACACCGTTGCAGGGTCGCTTTAAATAAAAAACGTTTGCACTAACAAGAAGAACAATAAAAGTAGTAATACTCAATAGTATAAAACAATTTACAAAATAGGACAACCCGTATTTAATGGTGAATAGTGAATCATTATCATAATCTTTGACAATCATTAATGTAGTTGTTGAGAATTATTGGAATCAATGAGAATCATCAGTGGAATCTATGTGTTCATATTTAAAGGACAAAAAAAAAAAAATCGCAAAGTTACATCAAAAACTTGATTCGGTCTAATGTTGTCTACAGCACACAATGTTCCAGAGTCTGTAACGCTGAGAACTCGCACACCATAATCTCAAGTGTTGACTGATTACATCATATGCCCCATGTTGTTGGACATTTTCATAGAAACTGTCACGTGTGTCACGACTGCTTACGATCAAATTTAAGAAATTACGAACTGACTCATTCAGATAAAAACAAAACCATTAAGGGCTTCCATTCACTCTCCTTACGTATTGGAATGTGGACGCAATTTAATTTAGGAAGCAAAAAGCCATTTGTCTGAGAAGCTTCTTCCGCCACATAATGTAATTAGATTGAACATGTGCCAAGGAGTAATATTTTAAGAATGGATGGGGGGGTGGATGTTGAATGGCAAGCTTTTTGGTGAAGCTCACCTTCTGAATATAAACACTATCATTTCCTATCGAAATGACGTAGATAGGCAATCCTTTTTCAAGCTTGTCTGGAATAGCCTGACTTTCCCAAGGGCAAAGAAGTTTTAAAAAAAGTATAGACAAACAGATTAGCTCTATGTTCACTACTCTGTATGGATTACAGTAACCAATAGATTCCATTTTAAATCTGAAGTATTTGAACAGATGAAAGTGGGGTACAAATAATACAGAAGAAAACAGCTTACAATGGTTCACTTTGAACTGGGCTTAAACAAGCAATATTCTGTTTATCTCCGTTGAAACCACCTGACATTTTAAAATGCTTTGTACAATGAATTAATAAACTGCATTCGGACAACCCTCGATCTCATACCTTTCACCACCCCACTCTCTCCCAAGACCAACAATCCCGCTATGATGCGACAGATGAAGGACGAAATGTGGGTGTGTCACTGTCAGCATTGCAAATAGGTTTGATTCAGTGACGTTATTCATGTTGATTCATGCATTGATTCATTGTGGTTATGATGAAGATTTCCTTTTAGAATATTTTTAGCAGCAAAGTAGAATGACATCCTCACTGCATCTCATTTACAGTATGTGCCGTTTTTTTTTTTATTCTTGTGTACCTCACCAATAACAGTGATGACGGGAGACTAACGGCGATCCGGCACCTTCAGTCTGTCACTCAACAAGCCACAATTTGGTATCATTCATATTGGAAACAAAAGCATTACTTATTATGACCAGCAGTAAAGAAATTCAAAATTTTAATTTAAACATCGTTTCTAGATGTATTGTGGCCATTCCAGTCCAGTGTCTGTTGAATTTCAACAAAATGAAACCTCAGGAGTGACATAAAAGTCATTCAAGGGCAATGTCCAAAACTGACAGCATGACAAGACACATGATAAAAATCGAGGTTATCACTTTTTTTTTTTACTTGTTGCATTTTTTTACTAAATGCATGTACAAATAATATAACTATTGCTTTGCTTAAAAGTTAATATAAACTTGTTTTCTTTGCAGTATTTGTGGTCTGAAATAATACAGGGCATCTTTTATTTTATTTTGACCTGTTTCTCCATATTTTATTTTCTACAAATAAATGCAATATTTTTATTTAAAATTTGGGAGAAATATTGTTAGTAGTTCACAGAATGAAGCACAAATGATCATTGTACCTACAGTAGATACATACCTATAAATAGTAAATTCATGAAAATTCTAAATAATTTTGAAATGGTTTCTTATTTTTTCCGCAGCTGTATATTTTCACGTTTCCTTACACACGTTTCCTATTTTGACTCCTAAGGGAAAGCTTGTCTGTTGCAATGCGGGCGATTTATTAGGCGATGAGAAGTCCCCCGGGTGCTCTACTGTAACGGGATTAAAGCGAACACTCAGTGCTCCTAATCACATTTGGAGGCTCGCTCCACATCTGTTCCTGACTCCATCTCCCCCTCCACATACACCCCACCACCCGCTTTTCTCTTTTTTCCCAGCAGCGCTTTGAAACCAGAGACCCTGTCGTGATTCACTCACCTCGTGATGAACGGAGGGGAGGAGATCTTAGGTACAGACTGGCTGTTTCCCAGAACTAATATCAGAGTGGACTCTACTGTTTACAGCTGAAGTGTGCAGCGTGACCGAGCAAGTACTACAGTTCGGCTCTAAAACATAAGCCATGTACACACTGCAAAATTTAAGAAGGGACAACAAGAATTTTTTGAGGATGTCATGCCAATTTGTCCTGTTGGAATGTTTCTATTTGGCTAGATATATGCGAACCTGCCTGAATTTTTTTTTTTTGTGTGATTTACTGTTTTGTACATAACATTAAATATTTATTTACAGAAAGTTGTTTACATTATGTATGATCATTTTGAGTAAGGCCATGTCAGTAAAATGAATGGTTGAAAACAAACTTTGATGCTCGGCATCTCATAATAAGATTTTGATGTCATTCCGTTTGAAATCAAGCACATTTTATATATTTCCACGGCTCAATTTTTTTAACAGAAGAAAGATCAACATCTGGAGTGATTATAAAAATCCCACCGATGAACAGTTGTTGAGTAATGAATTCATTTGTAAAAAAGGGGTTTATATCATATTAGAGGGGGTATTAGAGGGTGTGAATTAAATTCACGCATTTTGTAAGATTTCCTTCAGACCGACATTAAGGGTTCGAAAATTTAAGGTTGAATTTAAACAACTGCACTAAACATAACCATTTCAGTGTCATTTTGGCGCCGAGTTACTTTCAAAAGTTATCGGGTTAAGGCACATTAACTTGTTCGGAATAGTTTCTATATTTCTTTGAGTTAGGGAAATTTTAGGGATGTAGTCAATTATGGCCCGAGCACAGATGATGGAGGAATGATCCGTTTGTAATTTATAATCTTCAAAATGAATTACATTTTGAAGATGCTCTTAAACTGATTAAAGTTTGCAAACATGTCAAATGTGGTAACAATTTACATCTGATAAGCTTTCTTTTTAAGCTTTCTACTATTGTGGGTTTCAATAGATGATAAACAACGAAGATTTGAATACTTAGTTGTAGTCTTGTATTTTATGTGTGACAGCAGTTTGCACAAATTCTGTAGAATGACCCAGAGATTTAATTATACGAACATCATTTGTTCATCATATTTGTTGTCTACAGGCCTTTGCCATGTTTAATTGCAACGCCTTTGGGTTTTTGTTCAATGATCCATAGTGGCCCTTCAAAAGTTTGATGTTTTGCCATGAAACATGAACTTGAGAGGTTAGGGATGCTCAAACTTCACACCAGCATCCCCAATGTGCACAAAGATGTGAGGGCCTGATAAATGCTTCTTGCAACTTTACAATGAGTCTTCTGAAGCTACAATGAGTCTGAATATTTAGTATCATAGCTAAGTTTCATGCTTGTTAGGGCAGTGTGGTAGGTCTCTTTACAAAAGTATATTTGATAAACCAAGATTTCCCTGCTTCCAATATATGAAGCACATCCAGACACATTTTCAACACTATTTTTCCAAATTAATCAAGTGGCAAGGACATGTTTATAAAAGTCTGTGTCATATTTGCGTGCAGACAATCACCACTGGCCTACACAGTACGAGGGTTGCTTTATTGAAATTGTGTAGGTGGCCCTATAGAGCCATTTTGCCAGACTTCATTCTGAAACCCATATCAGATGTACATTTCCACCACATTTGACATGTATGCAAACTTTCATCAGTTTTCATCAGTTAACTATCAAAGAAAAGTTACGGGCACGCACATTTAATAAAAGAACACAAAAAGTGCCCTTTCTTCATTGGCATAAAATGCATCAACGATTGCTACGAATTAGGAATGAGGGTTAAAGTTTATTTTTAAAGACGTTACAGCTCATGTGGGAAAAACATGGAGCGTTTGTTCGTTTCTTTTCTCCGAGGATTCCTTCATGAACAAGTCACAGGTCGACAGAGACTAAAATTAAAAAGCAGTGCCTTGCCGCCAATATTGGATCCGATAGGAATGGCGCAGCAATCTTATGTGAGTAAAACCTTTTTGTACTATGCGTCACTATAGCTTTGTTAGAGATCGCTTGATGTGCCCTAAGCACTATTTGCACAAGATTAGTATTACCTGGGGACCTCTAGTCATTTGTATTAATTGCAGCGGTTGTCTGAGATCTTAAGCCTGTGCAAATGGGCATCTCTGTGATTTGGTGGGCTCATTTATAATTTTTCAAGTTTATTTCCACCGTTTGCGAATAATGTTTTATTCTGTTTTGAAGTGTTTTGCTATTATTTCGGGTGCTACATGACCTCCATAAGTTACCGGGAGTCTCCCTTTTGTTTATTTATCATGAAAACTCTCGTAACATTTGAGACCCGCGATCGCGGTGATCTTTTGTCCGGTTCGCAATCACGGGTCTCAAATGATGACAGGTACAGTCATATATCATTAAACGCAATACAATTATAGGCTATACAAACTATACGCAAAGCCATCACATCTGGGAATAAGTCATTCAATTTGAGTAAAGTAAACAATCCCAGTTCATTACACCTTTAATAATTATTAATCGGTGGCATTTCATTTTTTAACATCACTCCAGATGATGGTCTTGCTTCTCTAAAAATAGAAGGAAAAAAATACAAATTTTGAGCCGGGGACCTCTGGTTGAGTTGACACAGAATGACCCTATGAGACTTTAACCTGGTTTTCACAGACAGGGTCACATTTGTAACAAACAGCACAAAGTTTGATTGAACGGACAGGCTTTGATGCGAAAACAGTGAAACAGACCAGCAACCCGTTTTTTGGGTGACCCACCAAACAGTTTTTCTTTATCAAAATCTAGGTCATCGTTTACAGAGAACCCAATACCAGAATGCATTGCAACAAGCTTTAAAAAAATAAACTAAGATGGTGGCTTGATTTGACAAATGTTCATACATGTACAAAGGCTACATTATAAACAGTATCAATAAGGTTGAATCCAGAGAATCAATACAACAAGCTACCATAAATCAGCATTGAAATAAATCACGAGTCTCACATATTAATGGGATAGTTCACCCAAAAATTATAACTGAAATCCCCCATTTACTGCCATAGCAGGGGAAATAAATACTATAGGAGTCAATGGGGGAGGAGATCTGTTTGGTTACTGACATTCTTACAAATATCTGCCATTGTGTTCATCAGAACAAAGACCTTTATACAGGTTTGGTGCAATCTGAGCGCGAATAAATGATGACAGAATTTTCTTTTTTGGGCAAACTATCCCATTAAGAACACTTTATGTGTAGCACAAGCTGGTGCTCATGTATATGTTTCCATTTTGTTTATGATGCTTAAGGGATCCTTAAGACCCAAAAAGTGAAAATTCTGTCATCATTTACTCACCTTCGAGTTGTTCCAAATCTGTATACATTTCTTTGTTCTGATGAACACAGAGAGCGATATTTGGCGAAAATGCTTATAACCCCATTGACTACCATAGTAGGAAAAAAATACAATGGTAGTCAAAAGTGCCCCAGTACTGTTTGCTGTCCTACGTTCTTCAAAATGTCTTGTTTTCAACAGAACAAAATAATGATAAAGTAATTTTCCTACTATGGGAGTCAATGGGGGGCAAAATCTGACCAAAAGTCTGGTTATTTACATTTAGTCATTTAGCAGACGCTTTTTTCTAAAACAATAAACAATGGAAGCAATCGGAACAACATAAGGACTACAAAAAGCCTAAGCAAGCATGGTTATAAGCATTCTTCCAAATATCTTCCTCTGTGTTCATCAGAAGATTTTTTTTTTTACAGATTTAGAATAACTCGAAGGTGAGTAAATGATGACAGAATTTTCATTTTTGGGTGAAGTCTCCCTTTAGCTGTGTACATATATTCTACTTACTAATGTATGCAGCTAGCTTCACAAAATATAGCGCAGGACTAGAAATACTTCCTCACAGTAAGATGCCCACTTTGGAGGAAACGTACGTCTCTTTCTGTACAAGGACAGAGCGACACACGCTATCTGTAAGTGGGTGGCTTTTTCCATTTTAGAGAATATCTGTTACTGTCAATGTCAATCCAAGAACATCCAGTTCTCTGAAATCACACTGTATGACTGTAAAGCCTTCAGGGAGAACCAGGCTGCGTTACATCTACTTCTGGTTGCTGCATGTATAATATAACTTGTGAAAAACTCCTTCAGGACTCAAAAAGCATCTCCAATTTCCACCTATCGCATCACTGCTTCTTGCTGTGGCATGTCTGAGTGGAGTTCATGCATTGAATTTAGTAGCAAAGTGATGGTAAATTAAAATGTATAGCGTAATTAATGTAGCCTATACATATCATGTTTTGAGTACAGCTATGATTTCTCTTACAGAATGAAGAACATCATGAGTTGCATTAAGATAAAAAGAAACAACGGGTTCTGCTGCCATCGTGTGGACAATTATAAAAATTACAGGACATGGTGAGTTAAGTAATACTTGCTCATCAAATTTGTTTATCATTTGTTTGCAGATACTTTGATATTTTACTGCAATTAAACTTCTAAGGACAAATGAACAAAATGACACGGTTTCCAAATGTTGTGAATTTTAAGGCATTGCTTTGCATTCATATATATAACATTATTTGAAGAGTTTGGTTTCAAATGAGATTTTTAAAGAATTTCAAAAATCATGTTTTTATTGCGCATTCCAACTAATATCAATCAAATTGCTGTTGGTTTGTTTTGATTCAAGCAATTATAACTAAAAAAATACAGCTAACTAACATAATAACCAAACTCTTCCATTTATTCACTGTGCTCAGTCTTAAAGATCATGATGATCTAATGTACAGCATTTCTTTCTCACCTCCCATTCAGTCATGAAGCGTTTGACCTCTTCATGTGATGCAGTCTTGTGTTTTCTGAATTCATCTTTCACATACTGATCGCCCAAAGCTCGCAGATCTATCGGCATGAAGCGGTGCAGTAACAGGATTCTTTTATACAGAGACCGAACCTTTGACACATGACTTGCCATAACCTTTGCAAATTCTGACCTAACAGCAAGTGACTCCTCTTCGCACCAAGAAAATGAATCAAAATTGTCAAAATGTCACGAACCAAAGAAGTCCTAAAATAATTCAAACATAGGCTGACTGGATATTATTTAACTATAAATTTCACATATGTTCATTATCCAACGTCCTTGTTTATGTACAGACTTCTTCACTGCAGTGATCAGAGCATGAGTTTAGTAGCTGCTGCCCTCTGTTGGCGACTGAAATGTAATGCAACTGACATCTAAACACGCTGGGCCACAGTTTTTTTTTGTGGACGTTTAACATTAGCAGTTTTTAAAAGTATTTTTTTATTAAGTTAAAATATGAACATATAAAAAATGAACGTTAAAGTTGTAAATGTAAATTAATGAATCATGGCTGAATTTTATTCTCTTTGTATAGGCTATATGCTCCCCCTGGGGTCGATTTTTATGAAGCATGGTATCACCTTTCATTGCTATGCTGACGATACCCAAATTATCGAACAATGTGGGTGTGGATACTCTGTTGGCCTGCTTAGCGGATGTCAAGGCCTGGATGTCCCTTCATTTTCTTAAATTTTATGAGACTAAAACTAAGATTATAATTTTTTAATCATCAGATACTGCCAGTTCCCCGGGTTTTAAAACGTGTCTTCTTGTGTTAAACCACTAGTGATGAGTTTGGGTGTCCATTTTGACAGTGCACTCAAATTTAATAAACATATTAGGCTAATAGCCTATTGTAGTAAAAACATTTTTTTCCAAATCAGGAGTCTTAGCTCAAGTAAAAGCATTTCTCTCTTTTAAGGACTATGAAAGGATAATCCATGCTTTTATTTCAACATGGCTCGACTATTGTAACTCCATTTATTTGGGCATTCATCAAACAGCTCTAAATCGGCTCCAAATGGTACAAAATGTGGCTGCTAGGCTCCTTCATGGTGTGCGTAAACGAGAGCACATTACTCCAGTACTTATATCCTTACACTGGCTACCAGTTCGCTATAGAATTGACTTTAAAGTGCTAATGCTGGTTTTCAAAGCTATGAACTTGTAAGCTCCTGTTTACCTGTCCAATTTACTATCCATCCATAGTCCTGTAACTTGGAAGGTCTCTTAGGTCATCCAACCAGAGGCTTTCCTGTAGCTCAGTGGTAAGAGCATTGCGCTAACAATGCAAGGTTGTGGTTTCGATGATTGCAAATACCTATGTATAAATGTATAGGATAATGAAATGTACGTCGCTTTGTATAAAAGCTTCTGCCAAATGCTTTAAAAAAGTAAAAGTATTAGACGTCCCTCGTGCTAAATTAAAAACGAGAGGAGATCGAGCCTTTGCTATTGCTGTACTGAGACTCTGGAATAGCCTGCCGGTTTATGTTAGAACTGCTGTAACAAAGCATGAGTTTAAATCAAAACTTAAGATCTACCTTTTCTTTCTGGCTTTTAATTGTAATTAACTCTGCTATGTTTGGTCTTCTTAGTGCTGTAATTACTATAGGAAATTTAATATTTTTGTGTGTATTTATGCCTTTGTCTATGTATATTGGCTACTCTTACATTTAACGTATATATTTTATTTCTTATAGCTTATAATTGCGTTTTTATAATTGTTCACCAATCATCCAAAAGATCTACTACTCTACTCTACTCTACTCTACTCTACTCTACTGTACTCTACTCCCACTGCAAGGATTGGTAGGCAGAACCCAGGCACAGACTTTATCAACACAAAACACGGAAACAAAACCCATGAGGGTAGACTAAAAAACAATAAACATGACTGACACTAGACTTGACACAACTTTACCTCTCAGGAACTTCAAAAAGACAAGGCAGTACACAGGTACAAATCTACACAAAACAAAGACTATACAATAAATGATTTGGGGTGTGTTTAGTGTTTAAATAATACTGTTCCTCATTGAATACCCTACAACGTTATCCGAAAGACTCTTCGTCCACAATTTCCATGAAGTCTTCGGCCAGTCTGCCGGATCCCTGTCTACGCAAGATCAACAAGAATAAAAGTTTGTGTTTATGTATTATATATCTGTGTGCTGTGCATAATCATTTTGTATTTATTACCACATATATATAAGAAAAATCTAAAAATGATTAAACATTTACATATAATTTCAATTGATGGTAAATATAAATAAATACATGTAAATATTTCCTAAATATGTATACATGTGTATGTGTTTGTATTTATACATTGACATATGTTATGTAAACATCTGTGGCAGATTCCCGTACCCTTGCTGTGGTGAGTGGATGGAATGAGTCCACCCTTGTGACCCAGTTCCGATAGAGATTACACCGCACAACCCGCGGTGAGTTACATTCAGACTACGGCTGCTGTTGCATCTATGACTCTCACTGATGTGCTGGTAACCTCTGCATCACCTCCCTTTTCAGCTAAATCCCTAATAGACTCCGGTTCAGATGGGAATTTCATGTTGCTACAATTACTTGCACATCTCAGAGGCGTTGACGCAAAACTACATCCGACCTTCTGCCCTCCCTGCCACTTCTAGCTTCTTTTTCGTGTGTAAGAAGGACGGAGGACTGAGACCGTGTATCGACTACAGGACACTCAACCTTCACACCAAGACGTTCACCAACCCTCTTTTCCTGGTCCTGTCCGCCCTGTAAGAACTCGCCCATGCCACACTTTTCACCCAACTGGATCTAAGGAGTAGATCATACGCGACATGACATATAATCTCATACGTGTCAGGTCCGGAGATGAGTGGAAAACTGCCTTCATCACCCCATCTGGACATAACAAATTCCTGGTAATGCCATCCGGATTAGTCAATGCCCCAGCCATTTTCCAAAATTTCATGAACGAGATCTTCCGTGATTTACCGGCGCAGTTGGTTATCGTATACATTGACGATATTCTCATCTTTAAGAATCTCCCTGAACACACCCAACACGTTAAGCAAGTTCTACAGCAACTCTGACAACAGCCGTTGTGTCTCAAACGGGAAAAGTGCCAGTTCCACCAGACCTCCATCCAGTTACTCGGTTACATAATCAGCCACAACAGGGTTAAGATGGAACAGGGGAAAGTAGATGCGGTCGTGACTGGCCACAACCTACAACAGTTAAGAAACTACAACGATTCCTTGGGTTCACTAACTTCTACCACCGGTTCATCTCCCACTTCAGTTCGATATCTTCACACCTCACTGCCATAATTAGTAAACGGTCTAGATCTCTGCCCTGGAGCCCAGAAGCCATCCACGCTTTTCATCAGATAAAGGATGCTTTCTGTACCGTCCCTACTCTATGCCTCCCCGATCCTGATCTAACCTTCATCGTGGAGGAAGATGCCTCTACCACTGTTGCGGGGGGGGGGGGCGCTCTATGATATCGGAAGCCGAATACTCCTGGCCATTAAGCTTTCTCTGCAGGAATGGAGACACTGGCTGGAGGGAGCCATGCATCCGTTTATGGTAATAACCGACCATCGAAATCTGGAGTACCTCAAGGAGGCCAAACGGCTAAACTCCCGTCTTTACCCGCTTCAACTTCTCGGTTACCTATCGACCCGGATCTCAGAATGGCAAAACGGATACTTTATCATGCCAGCAGTATGAAGAACCCCTCCAGCCGTGTTCGTTAACCCCATCATCTATCTGGTCATTAGATGAGAAAATTGCGGCCATTAACCAGCCTGCTCCGCCAGGAGGTCCTGAGGGTTGAAACTATGTTCCACCGGACTTCCGACTTACCCTCATGGACTCAGCACACTCGTTTCCGGGATCTGGACACCCAGGCAACCAGCGGACCCTCACGCTATTAGCCCCTCGGTACTGGTGGACGGGCATGTCTCCGGATAACACCCGATACTTGAAAGGATGCTCTGTCTGTGCCATCTCAAAGGTTCCCTGTGGTGTGGTTCGTCTTGTGTCCAGTAGGCCGCTGACAGCTTATAAATAGTGGCAGATGCTATAAGCACCTCAGTACTGATATATATATATATATATATATAATTAAGTGAAAATGCTAATAACAATGAATAAATGGATGCCAACTAATACAATAAAGCCATCTCCATCTCCAGTCCCACTCCCTATTACCCCTAATCTTACAGGAAACTTTACTTTTAATCACCTGTTAGACACATTTTTCAATATGTTCTTTGTTTTGGTGAAAATCAATGCCTGTATGATTTGATGTAAAAATGTAGCATAGCGAGTTCAGCAACTACAGCAAACTACATGACATGCACCTTTGTCTACTAAACACTACTAAACTACCTACAACACTACTAAAACCATTAGTTAACTTTGTTTTACCATTCATACCATTCTTGGGGAGGTCCAACCAACATTTTTGTCTGCTCCTGATGCCCATTGTACAATAAAGGGCAGGGTTTATAGAAACCTTTACCAAATGACATTAACGGCAATTATTTTTAAAGATATTTTTATAGCTATTAAAACTGTTCAACACTACATTTTATTTTTTGTGTGACACAGCAACAAGTGTCCTTCTCTAAGAGACACTTTTAAATATACAAAAGTTAAATGGACATTTTTAATGTTATCTAATAAAATTGAGGCCGATATATTATAGCCGATAAATCCTAAAATAATTTCCTCTTGTTAAATTCTTCAGCTGCAAAATTATCGGTTATCGGCCAAAATTTACAAATCGGTGCATCTCTTCTAATTATGTAGTGTTTTGTCATGTGTCTTTGAATATTTTTACAGTCAAGAACAAACGTGTTGCCCTTGACCTTAGCCACAAGGTAAGAGTGTTCTGCTGGGTATTGACAATGCCCAAACACCTCCCACAATAACCCTAACCCTAGTTGTTGTGCATACTCAAGAAATGGCTTTTTAAATGGCTGTTCACTGTAGTGCCCTCTAGTAGTGAAAGGAAAAACAATTATATTATAGCATTTAGATGTTTGAGACAATAAAATAGTAATGCAAATATAGCTGTTTACTGTTACTTTTTATTGGTTGTCTACATACATATTCCTATTCTTGTTAAATATTGCGACACATTTTTTTCTGCTCTGCTTATTCAATTCAGGGGCCTGGATGCTGTTCAGATTTAGCCATTTCTTTTCACTAAATGCAGTGAAAATTTACATATTAGAGTATACACCCATAGCGCCCATATGAATATATACAGAAATGACCCGGATG
This sequence comes from Triplophysa siluroides, assembly GCA_006030095.1. Classification (NCBI taxonomy): domain Eukaryota; kingdom Metazoa; phylum Chordata; class Actinopteri; order Cypriniformes; family Nemacheilidae; genus Triplophysa; species Triplophysa siluroides. The sequence goes on along the minus strand of VCII01000202.1, from coordinate 1,295,707 downwards.
AACTTGTAAATAATAAGTATGTTGGGATATTTGACCTCATATACTGTAGACTGATACTTACAGTTTGTAACTGAAATATAACAGAGCAGTTAAAATTGTCAGGGTCCTGTCCTTCCTGTCATGAGTTTTCGTGCCTTGGGGACAGGGTTGTGACAATACCATGTCTTGTGTGTGTGTTTCCTCTTGTGTGGAGACACGTGGCGGTTTGTTTTGACATTTCGCCGCGTGTCCTCCTGTCTTTCGTTAAGCTCCGCCCCCTTGTTTCTCCGTTAGTGTTTCATCTCCCTCACCTGTCCATTCATCTTCACGCCAGTCTCCCTTAATGTTAAGTCAGGTCACCTGTCCTTCACCGTCCCTGTATTATTATCCCTCATCAGTTATTCCCTTTATATAGTCCTGTTCCTTCCCCAGTCTTTGCCGGTTCGTTTCGCTTCAATTCAATACAATACATATACGTTAATGTAGTGTCCCTTGTCCCTTGTCCCTTGTCCCTTGTCCCTTGTCCCTTGTCCCTTGTCCCTTGTCCCTTGTCCTTGTCCCTTGTCCCTTGTCCCTTGTCCCTTGTCCCTTGTCCCTTGTCCCTTGTCCCTTGTCCCTTGTCCCTTGTCCCTTGTCCCTTGTTCGTGTTGGATTTATTATTTTGGAATTATTATCCTGTTTGTTTTGTCCCCCTTGTGGGAAGTTTTTGGTCTTTTATAAAGTCTTTTATTATTTATCGTGCTTTCCCCCATAGAGGGTGTTTGATTTCTTGTCTTATATTAAAGTCTTTTGTTTAACCCTTCACCTGCCTGCGCTTGGGTTCTGTCCACCGTTCCTGACAAAAATATTATCTGTTTAACTTTATTCATACAATATTAATGGTACTTTAAAGTAAACCACTTATTACATGTATTGGAACAATTGTATTTATTATGAATACAATTTATTTTAAACAGATTGCAGAGGTTATTTTTTATCTAAAGCTGCTATCTTTAATTTGTTTAGATTAAAAATTAATTATTGAGCAAGTACATAAACAAATCAGTGTTCAAAACTACTACCTTATATAACTAAGGCCAAACTCCTGCGCTCATGCACACTGCTAAGGGCATTTGACTAATTTAAACATTAACAAACTTAAAACGATTAATACCATTATGTTAATCAATATTTGATAAAATTTTTGATATACTACCCATAAAGGGTGGGGGACATGTGTCATATTAAACTATATGGCAAATCATGTAATTGTCAAACCTGAATGAGACACATTAAAATTAGAGCTGTCAAAAGATTAATCGCGATTAATCGCATCCAGAATAAAAGTTTGTGTTTATATATTATATATATCTGTGTGCATAATCATTTTGTATTTATTACCACATACAAATCCATGCGTATATTTGAGAAAAATCAAAAAATTATTAAACATTTATATATAATTTCAATTGTTGGTAAATAAAATTAAATATATGTAAATATTTCCTAAATACGTATACATGTGTATGTACACATAATTAATAATTGTAAAAAACATAATTAATATGCACAGTACATAGACATATATTATGTAGACACAAATTTTTATTCTGGATGCGATTAATCGCGATTCATACACGTTTGCCGCTTGCGAAAACTAAAATGGCTGCAGCACCATGGGTGGAAATGTTCAGATTAGGGGCAGTAATATTATTATTGTAGAATTTCTAACTACATCAGAAACGGCACAATATCAGATCGCCTCGTTTCTCATAGGCTTGCAGAGATTGGCTATCCAAAACAAAGTTACTGGGTTGTCATTTTTCAAGTCAGTAGATGCACCTGAGACCTGATTACAGAAGTTAAACACAGAAAAAGTCTGTTTTTCATGAAATTACCCCTTTAATGGAGTTTAAAAAAACACATTCAGTGCAACTACAGTAAATAAAACTGACACATTCCATTTCAATAACAGTACTAAATAAACATACTGTATATCACCATAATTGCAATGTTAACTAAGTTTGACGAAAATAAATCAGTGAATAAAGCATGTTGCTTGATTTTAAGGGGGTGTCATGTCTCCAGCACACAGGTTTTTCTACAAATGTCCTCTGTCTCAAAGCGGTTGCTGTTGCCTTGGCAACCACCATACCAGAACTGAGCGCATGCGTTGGCCTCTGGGTCATAGTACCACATCACACTGTATGCCCGACATGGCCCAGGATCCAGTTCCTGACTACAGCCTTCATCTGAAAAAACAACAGCATAGATATCCAATGTAAATGAAAGCATGCAAAAACACACTGATGTTTATAGTTTGAAGAGATGCTGCCCTGCAAATAAATGTGATCTACCATTTACAAAGACCTCGTGCTGAGATGAGGGTAGTGGTTGGGGGCTGATTTCGGGAACATGCAGCACGTTTGAGGGTGTCTGGGGTCCCACTGCTGGGATAGAGGACTTGGGTCCCATTATGTTTCCTGATGGGTCTGTTGTCATTTTAGGTGGCTCATTGGCAGACTCTTTAAAAATAACATCCTCGTAGTCTAATAGTTGATGAGAAGGGGTCTCAAACTCTGCTCGAAGACCCACCTGAGATAAAGAGAGACTTTTAGATTATAACCAGTCATGACATCAGTAAGCATAAAGTTGATGGTTCTTTAATGTGAACACTATTTAGATTTTTTATATGTAATTTTTTTAAAGAAAATGCTTAAGATTAATTCATATTTAACAGAATATTTTTGAAATTATTTACTTTTTAATTTAATAACTATTTATTAATACGGTATTAGTTAATTATTTATTAAGATTTAATAGAATTGTTTCTTTATCTAGTCAGACATTGTTGTACTAAGCAATATTGCTATTTTTTCTGTTTTATATGTTATTTTAACAACCTTTAGATAGCTTACATTGTTTTCTAGATAAGACGTTGCTAATGTTTAAGTATGTAAGAACACCTCTTTGCTCTCTGTGAGGATGTAATTACTGATGGGAGCCTCAGCCCTGTCTGGAACCGGACCAGGCCCAACTGGACGGAAAGCGTTGCCGTAATCATGCTCGCAGATCTGACTCAGCAGCCTATCCTCCAACGCTAAATCATATAAAAAAAACAGAAAAACATTTAGCTAAGTACACCATCATTTCAAGGAAATCACATTTTGGTCATCTCAGTCTGGCCTACGTACAGGGCAGTGCCATAAAGTCATCAATCAAGTAGACATATTCAGAATCCGGATCAGAGGCTAAAATGTTCATCTCATTCCTAAACCCCGTGTACTGAGGGTCACCGCTGTTCACAGCACCAATCACAAAGATCTCAATCCCATCAGTGTGAGCTTCTTCCGCAGCCTCTTCCAGACTCACTGTATCCCGTTTGTCCGCCAGACCGTCCGTCAGCACAACCGCGACCTTCCTTACACCCGGCCTGGCTGCCTGAAACAGCTGAGCAGCCCGGTGAATGGCGCTACCCGTGAAGGTCCCCTCGCCCAGGTATGGCATCCTACGTACGGCAGCTTTGATCCCAGCTTGGTCGGACATCTGCTGAAGGCTGGTCACCACCATGTCCACATGACTGTAGAGCACCACCCCCACACGACCGGCATCCCAGCTCACGGACACACGGTCAATCAGAGTGTTTACGAAATCCTTCACCACCTCAAAGTTCTCAGGGCCAACACTCTCCGAGCTGTCGATAATGAAGACCAGCTCCAGAGGACTCCTGCATTTGAATCCACATCCTATGAACGAACACCCACAGTTCAATAAATACTGTGTATCCCTATTCAGCTTATTTAGAAATATTTGTGTTACAGTGATAGAGATGGTTACATACCACATATTTCCAGAATTACTCGGATCGTCTCTTCTCTCTTTAATATAAACATAATAATACAGAGATGTATATAATTTATGCAATATTTGTGTTCTGACAAAAGTGAAAAGGATGTTTTAACTCACCGACAAGCCAGGCTCTCCCTTCTCTCCTGGTCGTCCCTGCAATATAATTTCAGTCTTTCAAATTATAGAGTCATTTGTCAAGTAAAAAAATCCTGATCCATCTAATGTAAGTAAAGACAGTGAACATTGAAAGTGCGCTACATGAGGGCAGTCATGGCCTAATGGTTAGAGACTCGGACTTGTATCCCAAATGTTGCCGGTTCAAGTCTCAGTACCAGCAGGGTCTTAGGTGGGGGGACTGAATGATCAGATTCAATACCACGGCTGAGGTGAGACCCTTGAGCAAGGCACCGTTCTCCCCAACTGCTCCCCAGGCACCACAGCAATGGCTGCTCAAGCTCTGGGTGTGTGTTCACGGTGTGTGTGTGTTGCTCACTGCTGTTTGTGTGCATTTGTATGGGTTAAATGCAGAGCACAAATTCCGAGTATGGAACACCCTACTTGGCCTCACATCATATAACCATCACTTTCATTTACTCATTTTACTGTGTTTGCATTGATTCATGTCCTAGACATATTAAGACATCTTAAAGGGATAGTTCACCCCGAAACGAAAATTCTGTCTTTGTTTGCTCACTCCAGATCTGATTGTTCCAGACCTGTATTAATGTCTTTGCTCTGCTTAACACAAAGGAAGTTATTTTCAGTAACCAAATAAATCTCATACCACATTTACTGCAATCGTAGGGAAAATAAATACCATGGGAGTCAATAGAGGATGAGATCTGATTGGTTAATGACATTCTCATAAAATCTTCCTTAGTGTTCAACCTAACAAAGACATTTGTACAGATTTGGAACAACCTGAGAGTGAGTACATGGTGACAGAATTTTAGTTTTTGGGTGAACTGTTCCTTTAACATTAGGATCCAACTGGATGGGAAAAGTCGAGAAAATGACTACAATCCCCCAATTTTTTGTATACAAACATGATAATGGCCATTATTAATAACCGTATCACAGTTGTGAAGTAATTAGCTATAATTCCTCTAGATGTGTTTTTCCAGAAAATGGGAACCAGTATGTTGTGTAGCACAAAACACACATTACAGTATGCCACCATTGGTGTTTTGGGGATGCTCGTGTAACCGGAACGAATTGCACTCAGCGGGCTTCGAACCGAGTCGGTCCGGCATGGGAGTCGGGAGCTCTAACGAGGAGGCTAAAGACCGCAATCTCTAACATCTGTCGCTAGAGCGTCACTTGAGGTCGGGAGTGAGGTTTACACACTGCACAGCTCTTCACTAGCTGGCCTCCGTTACACTCGCATATGCCTATAGTAATAAGTACAGTGTGCAACTGACATCAGCATTTTGACAGCTGCGTTTTTGCAGTTCTCACAGGGACAACAACGGGATAGTTTTCAAAAACTTGAGTTGAGAAACACTTTTTAGGTGACCTGCAGGTGATAAATGGATCAGGTGGGAGTGACTTGAACTGCTCATCAGGTAAGAGTGTGGTCTAGTTCAAAAGCATCTGTAGTACCTTGGGTCCTGTATGTCCAGTTATTCCATATTCTCCTCTCCCTCCCTTTTTTCCATGTTCCCCCTTCAGGCCTCTGTTGCCCTGAAAACATGAGCCTATATTATTCTATCTTTGCATTTCAAACTATAAATTATATTACGCTTTACGAGTGTTTGCATATCTGTTACCTTCTCTCCTGGCAGACCATCACCTGGAAGCCCCCTAGGGCCTGGAGACCCTTGAAACCCTGGCTCCCCCTGTTAATATTATGACAAAATGTTTGTATAGACATTACATAAAGCTAGTTGTTGGCCATATGGTCATTGTGTTTTTACCTTGGGGCCTTGAATACCCTCCCCTGGAATGCCTGTTGGACCAGGAGCGCCAGTCTGGCCCATTGCACCCTTTAAAATGCCACATTTATATTTAGTATTAAATAAGTTCTGAGGAAATTTCATTTTTAATCAAGGTAATTAACAACCTTTGGTCCCAGCAGTCCAATTCCTTGAGGCCCTGTAGGGCCTGGAGCACCAGATACGCCTCTATCTCCCTGAGAACAAACAGGATTCTAAATAGTAACAGCAATAGTTGTGAATAAGTTAAATTGAGCGTTAATTGGGTGTTACAAGACCTTTGGTCCAGGAATTCCTTTTCCTTCAGGACCAACTTCACCTGGTAGCCCAGGTAACCCTACAAGTCCCTAAGAAAATATCACATTGATAAATTGTACTATTTTTCTTTTTGTTTTACTCAAGATTAAATAAAGTCTCCATCACACACCTGGGGTCCAGGGTAACCCTCTCCCTTTATTCCCTGTGGCCCTATCAGCCCTGGACTTCCTCGATCACCCTGAAACATCCCAACATTGGCTTTATTTTGGAAAAATAATTATATAAATACAATTGTACGTGAACACATTTCATATGGCGTTACCTTTGGTCCTGCAGTCCCAACCCCAGGTTCTCCAGCAGGACCTTGGGGGCCTGGTGGTCCTGGTTCACCCTAACAAAACAAATGCAACAAATATAATGGTAAAAAATATGTGTAAAAAGAAATGTCTGAAAAGTCAATGTAAAAGGTTCACTGTGCAATAATTGATTATTGGTAAGAAGTGTAAGTCATGCACCTTCGAACCAGGTAATCCACGGCCAGGAGGTCCCGGTAAACCCACCATACATAAACTTCCTGGTTCTCCCTGTAAAAATTAAAGAAAATCTTATTAAGACACTAAATCTATTACCCCTTGCATTTTCATTTTCTAGCTTATAGTGCTGTGTAATGTAAAAGAAAGATAAAAAAAGTTATTTAAAAGTGATGTTTGTTTAACATTTAAATTTGCATTGTGAAAGGTACCTTGTACATTCACTAATGCAAATATCATGAAAGCCTTCATGATCCAGAACAGTGACATATCCAGTTTCAAAGCAGATATAGTAAAATATAAAGTTTAAAAAAGTTAAATATTGAATTGTAGATAATAATAACACATATTTTAAAACATATAAATACCATTTTCATAATCACTGCAATAATTAATTATTATGCTAAAAATAATGTTATTATTTAATTAATTTACTTCGTCTTTCATGATTTATTTAAATAAATGTTTAATCTTTTACAATCACCTCAATAATGTTTTCATTTATTTATTTATTATTACAACATTTAATTAATTAATTTATTAATATTGTTATTGTTGTAGTTGATTAAGTTGTTTATTATTATTTAATAAGTTTTACTATTTTTAATTATTTTTCTTTGTCTTTCATGACTTTAAATGATAATGTGTGTTCCCTTTCTGTCGGTCTCTCGACGTTGTGTCGAAAACGACAGATGGGGTTCGCCCTTGGGAACCTATCAACTCTGACTACTTAAAAGGCCAATGAAATTGGCGAATTACATTTGCATGCTGGGCTCCGCCTCCGGATGTCCGGTATAAAAGGAAGCCGGCGTGCTTCATTCACTACCTTTTGTTTTTCAGAGCCTTCGCTCCTGACTACAACTGCTCGTATCTACATCGCCGGATTCTCACGACGTGGTGCAGCGGATCGTCCCTTCCTGCAGCGACTTTCCCCTGGGCGTCTCGGCGGTGCCAGAAGTGTTAGAGATGTTTCTAGAAGAAGCAATTTCCTTCTAAAAGAGCAAATTTCTCCAGCGTGGCATGTCCCGCTGTTCTCTCAGGTGCAACACACTCATCGAGGAGGGGGACGGACACGATGTCTGCCTCGGGTGTTGGGCTTCTAGCACGTTGAGGCAGCCGTTGTGGAAAAGTCCTGACCGCACTGCGGGCGGATGACGATTCAGACGTTGCGTCACAGGCGGCTGTCTTCCCCCGGGAACCAGCCGCCACTTTGTGTTGCTCCCCGTTTCATGATCGCAGGACTACGGCCCTGCTGTCCATTTCGGCAAGCACCGAGGGTGACATGAGGACCATTGCAAGCGCTAATCCGCCAGCCACTGGCTCACGGACCGCTCGTACCTCGCTCGTTTGATCGTTCCCCAAAAGACGGTCCAACTGTCTTGTTCCTCAATCACGTGCCGGAAACGGTGCGTGATGATGAGATGTCCCTTGCAACGTTGGAGGGTGACTGACTGACATCTTTGACTCTGATAATTCCTTGAAGCTCCCTCCTTCGGGGGGTCGAGATCAGGAAAAATCGGACGTCGAAAATGCAGGCCATGCTTTCCCTGGCCGCCGTGAGCATGGGGCGGTAATGTACGCACTGCCCCCCAACGCTCGCGGCTGAATACGCGGTACCCTGGGTTTGCGCGCGGCTCCAAGCCATTCAAGGACGGTCCTGCCCCGTCCCAACAGCCCACTTCAAGGGGTTCTCTCTCTCTCTCTGGGAGTTTTCACAGCCGCTCTCACCCTCTACAGGATGGTGTTCGGCAACTCGACGTTGCGTCATGGCGAGACACAGTGTCGAGGATAAACAGCAACCCTCTACACTCTCACAGACAGTGCACGTTGCTACATAATCGCCAGGCAGGTAAGCAGAACCGATCGCCCCCCCCCGGGGGCCCCCCACAGCGGAAGATCCGCTCTGCCAGCCATCGAACCCCCCCCAGGAGGTCGATGAAGTAGATTGTACCTCTAATCCCCGGCCGGTCCCTGGGAGTCTGACAAGACTTGCCCAAACCACGACGCGGCTAGGAGATATGATCCGTCTCGGCTACCTCGTCCCTCTAGCCGTGATGTTCAATGGGTGGTGACCCGTACTTCATCGTTCTCAGAAGGAGGTTGCTAGATCTGCAGACCCTGAACAGGCACCTTCTCAAGCTGCCCGTCAGGATGCTACGCAGAAGCACATCTTGATGTCTACTGGATGTCAAGATGAGTTCATGGCAAGTGACCTAAGCGACACTTACTTTCATGTCTCGGTCTCGGAGGTCAGGCATGTCAGTACAGAGTCCTCCCTTTCTGGCTGTCCCTTTCCCACGAGTCTTCACGAAGATCGTAGAAGCCGCCCTCACTTTCCTCCGGGAGAGAGGTGTGCGGGCACTAAACTATCTCGGCGAGGCGCTCGTGAGATTTGTTATGTGCACACAGGGACTTAGTGCTCTGGCACGCAGATAGATTGGGACTACAGGTCAACCGAGAAAGAGGCTCCGAGAATAAGAGTGGGCTCTCCCCAGGTAGAGCATCCTCTTTTTCGGCATGGAGATCATCCTCTTTCTTGGTAAGGAACTTAACTCTGCAGAGCGCACTTAGCCGGTGTTGAGCTGCGGTCCCTCTGAAGAGGCTCCTGGGACAGATGCATCCTCGACGGTGGTGGTACCCCTCGGGTTGATGCACATGGGACTGCTCAAAACACTGGCTACAGAGTAAAGTTCTGAGGAAAGCGTGGCACACCGGCAGCAGGCGGATGGTGATTACGCCTCTCTGCCGATGCACCCTCACCCCTTGGTCTTAAGTGATACGTCACCCCCCGCCCGCGGGGGCACAGGAAGCCTGCATCCGCCCGGGCTCCTGGAGACCTTTTCTCGGGAAGGCATGTCGACAGACACCTTCCTGCTGGGTTGAGGGCGCAGTGTGTAACGGGCACGCAGTATTGGGGCAAGGACGAGGCCCGACGCCTCCTCCTCTGGAGTCAGCAGGTGATCCGCTCCCTGCGGGCCACAAATATCCCAGGCAATCTGAACCAGACAGCCCACGGCTCTCTCGTCAGTTGACGCCTTGTGGAGAGTGGCGACTCCACCTCTGCGCACTCCAGCTCTCGGGGTGCTGTTCGGGCAGGCTCAGGCGCCTCTTTGAACACCACCCTTTCCCGCCTTTGCACTCCCTCCGAGACCTCCCTCGGCACGGAGGCCCTGGCGCATAGCTGGTTGCGTGACAAGCGGAAGAATACCTTCCCCCCAGTGAACCTCATTGCACAGATCCTGTGCAAGGCCAGGTAAGGAGGAGCATCAAGTACTACTGGTTGCGCCCGACGGGCCCAACCAGACTTGGTTCTCGGAGCTAATGCTCTTGACAACAACTCCTCCCTGACCGATTTCCCTGACGAAAGACCTGCTTTCTCGGGGGAAGGGCACGTTATGGCATCCCAGGCCAGACCTCTGGAGCCCCCATGTCTGGCCCCTGGACAGGACGAGAAGGTCCTGAGTTGGCTATCCCCCCTCCCTGTGGTGAAGCCATCACTCAGACTTGGGCCCCTACCACCGGGGCCCCTTCTCATCCTCGTGCTCTTCTCGATGAGAAGACCCACGAAGATGCTCGATCGGAACAGGCTGTTCCTAAGGGACTGGAGACTAAACCTCTCCCCCTCCACACTGAAAGTGTTTGTAGCGGCCGATCATCACTACTCAGTGGCGGAAGTCCCCCTAGGGCAGCACTACCTGATCAGTAGATCCCTAAGGGGCGCGTAAAGGCGGACTCGCCTCGATTGTGCTCTGTACCCTCGTGGTGGGCTCAGGCCCTTCGAGCTCTCAGAGAGGCCGCTCTTCCTCATCACGATGAAGACGCTTCTCTTGTTGGCGTTCGTCTCCAAGAGGGTAGGGGACCTACAAGCATTTTCCGTGTCCCCCGATTGCCTAAGATTAGGGTCCGGTAAGTCTCACGCTATCTTGAGACCCTGACCCGGCCATGTGCCCAAAGTTCCCACCACTAGGTGGCGAACTTGCAGGTACTCCTTATTAGGGAGCAAGACCCAACCCCACTCGTGTTGTGTCCAGCATGCCAGCTGTGCCTCTACTGGAACCGCACGCAGAGCTTAGGGCTCTGATCAGCTCTCTGTCTGTTTCGGAGGTCAGCAGGGAGGACTGTCTCCAAACAGAGATTGGCGCACCAGACCGTGGACGCCGTCACTACGGCATCCCGGTCTCAGTTGGCCCCGGCTAGGGGCGCCTCTCTGGCAGACATCTGCAGAGCTGCGAGTTGGGCTACGCCCAAACACCTTTTGCGACTCCGCGTAAACTGGTATCAGCCCTCGTCCTGCATGGCCACGTGTAGGACCGGCAGCCGGCTGGGCGTATGCCTGCGAAAGCATCTTTCCACCCTCCAGCAGATTGGGTCAGTGTGCTATCTACCTCTCTTCTTACCCTACCTTGGTTAAGAACAGGTATCCTTTCCGCCTCCCTTCTCACCCATCTTTTTGGTTAAGAACAGGCATTCCATCTATCACTAAGCAAGCACCCCCTGGGGGTCGGCTGGGCAGAGCAGCCTTCCCCCTTAGTCCGGGAGAACATGTGAGCCATCAGATGGCTCTAACCAGACCTAGTGCTACCGGACGTATGCAACACCCCCTCCCTGGGCTGTTCCGTCTGATGTATCCTCATGAGTTGGTTCCCACTCCTGGTAACCCATGACCTCCCCCAGGTGGACCTCCACCTCGCGGCTAACTACTCAGTCCGCACATTCCATGCGATCTTCCCTAAGGGCGAGACCATATCTATTTCCACTGTATTCCTCCCCCCGGGTAGGAAGTGGCCTCTGCAGCGCATCCCTAATTAAGGAAGTTGCGCTTACCTGGTGGTACCCGATCCGGACGGCCTCTCGCCAGTAAGAGAGATAAGGCCCTGTCCGTGAAAGGTAGCTGGTCAGGGCCTACCCATCTTCCTTCAGGAAGCTCTGGAACCCCCGACCCATCACACTGGAAGGTTAAAGTTTTGCGAAAGCCTCGAGTTGACACGCCCAGGCCTGTTACCGTCGCTTCGCTAGAAATTGTGACGCGATAGGCGTTGTGGCGTTTTCCAGAGGAACCCCATCTGTCGTCTTCGACACAACGTCGAAAGACCGACAGAAAAGGAACGTCTTAGTTACGTATGTAACCTCGGTTCCCTGATGGAGGGAACGAGACGTTGTGTCCCTTATGCCACAACGCTTATCGCCCTCTGCAGTAGTCGTGAGAGGCTCTCAGGCTCCTCAGAACACAGGTAAGTGAATGAAGCACGCCGGCTTCCTTTTATACCGGACATCTGGAGGCGGAGCCCGGCATGCAAATTTCATTCGCCAATTTCATTGGCCTTTTAAGTAGTCAGAGTTGATAGGTTCCCAAGGGCGAACCCCATCTGTGGTCTTTGACACAGGGTCCCGTTCCCTCCATCAGGGAACCGAGGTTACATACGTAACCAAGACGTTTTATTGTGTTATATTGTTTGTTTGTTTGTTTATTTTTTTATATAGCACAGTTTTATGCAACAACAGGGTTGCCTAAAGTGCTTCACAGCATCTTAATAAAATTACATACACAAACAGAAATGTTTCACAAATAGACACCAACAAAACACATAACAGCATGGGCACAATTTAAATTAGCTAAACTTGCATCACAACAACTCCTCATTTGTTTTTAAAAGATGTGCTTTTAACATAGCTTTGAATACTGGCAATGAGTTGACAGATCTAATAATGAGAAGGAGATAATTCCCAGGGGCGGAGACAGACATTAGGGGCTTAGCCCAATACTATGGGCATGGTCCCCCAAGGAGATTTTTCCCCCATTTATGGCAGCTATATTACTATTTTTTAAGTGTTTTTTGTATTATCATTTTGAAACCATAACATAACAAATGTTGACCATGACATTTTCTCTTACCTAAAAATAGGCAAAATATTTCTGCTGTACGCATGTAACTATGTAGTTACATAAAAAGGTAGATTAGGAATTTAAAATTAACAGCATTACTAATCTTAAATCTTGAGGCCTGTTAAGTAGTTTGCATCTCTGGATCTTACCATTTAATTTTTTTTACTGTAAACCGTTAGCTTTGTTATGTTTGCCTTCTTACATCTCACTACACATTTAGTCATCTTGTGCTGGAATTCACGCATGGTTTCTGTTAGGCGCCTGATTGGCTGAAAGTTCGGTCTTCTTCAGTCTTATTGGCTGACATTCTGCTTGGCCTCTGTAATTTGATTGGTCAACCTTTTGACATTGACGAGCACTTGCCGCTGTGAACGCTGCTGCAGCTGATAAAGTAGGGGCACAGAAATCACGAGAACAGCTAGAAACAAGTGGGCACAAATGATTACTGTTATTTTTTCTTTATATCCTAACAGTGGGCTGGCCCACATTGAGCAACGGACCGCTGGCAGACTATTCAGATTGTTAACATAAGCCATTAACCGATAATCTCTGCATTAGTATTCATATAACATAACTATAAATAGACACTTTCACAGTAATAACAAAGCCAGTGTAATAATGACCGATTTGAAAAGCGTGTTTACTTTCAGAAAATTCAGCATTTGGATTTGCACACATTTAATTTACCTTTGTTTTAATCTGAAAGTCTTCCTCGGTTAGGTTAACTTTACCCGGGTCGAGGACTACCGAGTTTTAAGCTAAATGCTGCCACCTAGCGTACTGGATGAATTCATTTTAGAAACTTGAAGAGAAAGCCACCCCTCTGCTCCGCCCCTGGTCATTCCACAGTTTTGAACCTGCTTGTGAAAAGGCTCTATCTGCCTTGTGTTTGTATTTTGTCCTAGAAACACACAGGAGGTGTTGATTTTCAGACCTCAGAGATCTCGTGGGAGTAAGCTGATACAAATGCCCCAGGGGCTAAATTGTGAAGAGCCATAAAAACAAAAGTGAGAATCCTATAAATAATAAGTCGTAACGGCAACCAATTTATTGATGCAAGCAGGGGGATAACTGAGTCATGTTTTTTGCAGACTTAATTATTCTTGCCACTGCATTCTGGATTCTGTGTAGGCTTCCCAATGCACCACAGTCAACTCCAAAATTAAGAGAGTTACAGTAATCCATTCGAGTGAAAACGATAGCTGTAATAGCTTTCTCCAAATCAGAGGTGGATAAAAACAATTTGGTCTTCGCTAATAAACTTAAATGAAAAAATCAAGATCTCACTACTGTGTTAATTTGCTTGTCCATCTTTCACATGGGGTTTCATAAAACCTCCCAGGTGCGTTGAACTTGACTTTGATTGAACATTGAATCACCCCTTGATAGTTAGGGCCAAAGACAATAACCTCAATTTAATTTTGATTGAGCATCGAAAACTTAGCGGCCATCCAGGGCTTAACCTCCTGTAAACAATCTACTATTATCTTTATAGAATCTGTGCTTGACTCTTTCACAGGTAGAAACATATGAGTATCATCAGCATAGCAATGGAATGAAATGGCACCAAAATTGACCCTTGCGGAAATCCCCAGGGCAGATGAAATCTTGAAGAATTACAGTTCCCAACTCCCACTGAAAAAGACCTATCGGTAAGTTCAAACTATTTCAACACATCGACTTTTAAGCTGCCCCAATGTTCAAGACGCTCATTTAGAATCCTATGATCCATGCATGTCAAATGCCGCACTAAGATCAAGCAGAACCAAAATAACACTTTTACCATTGTCTGTTGATAAATAGATGTCATTGAGGACTAATCAACACTGTCTCAGTACTATGACCAGACTTAAAACCAGATTTAAAAGGCACACATTTTGCATGTAAGGTAATATAAGATTGTAGTGGTTTAAAGTCCAGTTTCTCTAATATCTTAGCAAGAAAAGGTTGGTTTGAAATTGGTCTGTAATTATTCAAGTCATCTTCTACAAGATATATTACATCTTGCTTGTTCTATAAACACCATGCAAGGTGCTGTGTTTTACATTTTCTGTGTTTTTCAGATTTTCTCCTGTAAAACTGCTTTGGAACAATCCACATTGTGAAAAGCGCTATATAAATAAAATTGAATTGAATATTACACCTGGCATTACTGTACATACAGTAGCAGCAACAACACAATAGTGTGTGCCTCACTTTTAATATCTTAAGTATATCTTTATTAGAGGTAAACTGTTGCTTAGTGACTGATAGATCAATATATCATAGCTTTTATTCTCTAATGATAAAGTCCAGGGAAGCATGTCCATTATTGTGTTAATTATGGGCAGCCGTAAAAGCCTGAAACTTGTTTAAGACATGTAAAAAGTCATAGTATCATAAAGTCTAACATTCTAAACTTCATAACTCGACGAACTTGACATTAACCCTGTGCAAAACCAGATTGCATGTGTTTAATTACTGTCACTGTGCCACCCACCTTGGCCCCTGGGGGTCCCACTGTTCCTGAACTTCCCGTGAGACCCCGAGGTCCTCTGTCACCCCGGTCCCCCTGAAAAAGATTTATATATTCATTACAATATTCATCATATTCAACATATTCACATTCTCTATTATTAGATGATTACATTGTATGTCAATTTTTGAGTTTTGTAATTATTCAAAACAAAAATTCCCAATTCTCCTACTGTAATATTTAAAAAGTCAAATGACATATTTCACAACCTTATAAGATTTAACATGTTAAAGGTTGTGTGAAGTGTAAATATAATATATAAAATATAATTTTTGCTAAAGTTATGACACTTCCTTCCTTGCATTAAAGGTCCAGTCAGTGAAATCTAGCGGCAAGGTCGCGAATTGCAACCAACCGCTCACTCCACCCCTCCCCCTTCCGTTTGAAACACTACGACGGTTGACAGAACATGGCGAATTATATGTAAGGGGACCCGCAGTGTATGTAGATAGAAATAGCTCATTCTAAGGTAATAAAAACATAACGCTTCATTGTGCAAGCTCTTTATACACCTCTGAAGACATTGTTATGTATATTATATTGCATTTATGTCAAAAGATACTCCAAAAAATGACACACCGGACCTTTAAAGTAATCAGATTTGTGGACATGTGTGCATCATTGTAATTAAAATAAGGTAACAATACAACATTTGTTTTTTTTGGATTTCAGGTTAAAATATGATCTGGAAATGTTCTTGACAGCTTTCAACTTTACCCTATATGTGGAACATTGGAAACGAAAATGTCCAGTACCTTCTCACCAGGAACTCCTTTTCCTAGTGCGCCCTCTGGACCCCGATCACCTGACAAACCCATCTCACCCTAAAGTTATGAAAAGAAAATAAAGCAAAATGACTTTGCTTCATGACACTAAATATTTGGACACCACATTACACAATTTAATTTGGAATTGAAATGAGAAAATGAATCGAAAAATGAATGACCCCAGAAAACACTGTAAATTGTCATGGTTCCACTATCATGTCATGTTTTATTCCTGTCTCGAGTGGAGCCATGGCATTGCCTGATGGTTTTATGTGGGAAAGACATAGTTCTTTCTCGTGTCGCGTCATTGTTCCCGCCATCTCGTTCCTCGTCAGCCTCTCCTTAGTGCTTAATCCCCAGCACCTGTTCCTCGTTATGATCCTGTGTTTGTCACCCTTTAAAACATCCTCGTGTTCATTGTCTTGTGCTCGTTCATTGTATGAAGTCTGCTTGTGCTTGTTAAGTTGTTCCTGTACCCGTAGTTGTATGAGCTGTATTCTTGCCATTGTTTTACCTTGTTCCTGTTTACCCCTTGTCAAAGTAAGTGTTAGTTTAGTGTTCTTATCAAGTGTTTTGATTCCTTAGCTTAGTTAGTCCGTGTTCTTGTTTTTCATGTTAAAGGTATCCTGTCTCGTTTTCCCCCTCGTGGGTTTTGTTTTGCCTTTTGTATAGTCTTGTTCTTTGTTTAATAAATACCCTTGTTTACCCCCACCTCTGAGTCCTGCCTGCACTTGGGTTCTCCTGCCATGTCTTCCCAAGAGATCCATGACAGAATGAACAAGCCACACAGAACCCAGCAGGCAGCCAAGGTGAACTGCTTGCGGTCCCGCCAGGCACGCCACCTCTGCGGTATCCGCCAAGGAAACGATGACCTGGATACCTACGTAGGTAGGTTCCTGGATGCCGCAGAGGAGTTGGTCTTTGGGGAGGCGGAGTTGGCGGTGTTGTTCAGCCGCGGCCTCAGGGATCCTCTGTCGCCAGCGGAGATGAGGATGCTGAGACCGCTGGACTTCGATATCGTGTGGCGGTATGCCGTGAACAGGTCGGAGTCCAGGGTCCCAGTACAATCCTGTTAGCCATCTCCGCTGGTCGCTATCCCGGAGGGTCGTACCCTGCAGGTTGGGGTTATGGGCATCACCGTTCCCTCCGCCTCATCCGCAGCAGCTTCACCACCACCGACTGGTCGCCGTGGCAAGCGGGGGAGGAGAACGTCTTCAGGGTCATCCTCGGAGGCCTCCAACCCCGAACCAGCTGTGCCCTTCACCTCCTTCCTTCAGCCGACCACCAGCCGGGTGGTTCGGCTGAAAAAGAAGAGGCAACGGAGGGCAGCCGGGAACCCAGTGGTCCCGAGCAACCGGCACCAAGCCCGGTCCAGCAACCGGCACCAAGCCCGGTCCAGCAACCGGCACAGAACGCTGCCCAGCCGCCGTCCAGCCCGGCATTCCAGCCATGGTCCAGTCCGGCATTCCAGCCGGCCGTACAGCCCTTGTCCTCCCCGGCATTCCAGCCGGGGTCCAGCCCAGCAGTCCTGCCGGGGTCCAGCCCAGCAGTCCTGCCGGGGACAAGAACAGTTTCCCCCAGGACTTCCCCTGTCAAGCCTCCTGGGGCTCCGCGCCCTGGCGCGTCCCCAAGGGCTGGAACTTTCCCACCCAGCCCTACCCCTTCTGGACTTCCCCCAATGTTTCTTTGTTTGCCCCCACCCCCCCTCCCTTGTTTGTTATTTTTATTAATCCCACTCCAACCCATTTGTGATTATGTCTTGTATGCCTCTTATCATGTTCACCTTGTCTGTCTGGTTTTTGTCTGTTTCCCAGTTGGTCTTGTCTTGTTAGTTACCCCTTGATGAACACCTGGAGGTGTTCATTTAAGGGGGGGCTTATGTCATGGTTCCACTATCATGTCATGTTTTATTCCTGTCTCGAGTGGAGCCATGGCATTGCCTGATGGTTTTATGTGGGAAAGACATAGTTCTTTCTCGTGTCGCGTCATTGTTCCCGCCATCTCGTTCCTCGTCAGCCTCTCCTTAGTGCTTAATCCCCAGCACCTGTTCCTCGTTATGATCCTGTGTTTGTCACCCTTTAAAACATCCTCGTGTTCATTGTCTTGTGCTCATTCATTGTATGAAGTCTGTTTGTGCTTGTTAAGTTGTTCCTGTACCCGTAGTTGTATGAGCTGTATTCTTGCCATTGTTCTACCTTGTTCCTGTTTACCCCTTGTCAAAGTAAGTGTTAGTTTAGTGTTCTTATCAAGTGTTTTGATTCCTTAGCTTAGTTAGTCCGTGTTCTTGTTTTTTATGTTAAAGGTATCCTGTCTCGTTTTCCCCCTCGTGGGTTTTGTTTTGCCTTTTGTATAGTCTTGTTCTTTGTTTAATAAATACCCTTGTTTATCCCCACGTCTGAGTCCTGCCTGCACTTGGGTTCTCCTGCCATGTCTTCCCAAGAGATCCATGACAGTAAATATTGTAGTCAAAAAACAACTGCAGTTTGGTTGATAGTTTACATTTATATGTGACCCTCGACCACAAAACCAGTAAAAAGGAAAATTGAATTGAATTGAATTAAAAAGGAAAGTATGGAATTTTAGATTTATGCATCATCCCGGAAAGCTGAATAAATACGTTTTCCATTGATATTTGGTTTGTTAGGATGGAACAATATTTGGCCGAGATACAACTATTCAAAACTCTGAAAAATGGCCTTTAAAGTTGTTAATCAGAGGTCGTTGCTAACAAGAAACATGTTTGTTTAATCCCCTCTCTATTGGCTTACCGTTGTAATGATGAGTTGTGGAGAGTAGATGAACCCGAGAGCTGAAATTCAAAGCTTTACCTAACTAAACTAGATACTAAACGGGTAATTCCCAAAGAGCGGGCAGCAGTGAATGAAGTTTGATGGCATGTTTCTGGCCATTTTTGTTTGTGATTTTGCAGCATCCACTCACAAAAATAGTTTTGATATACAGTATATTATTTTGACGCATGCAATGTACTGTTGGCAATTGCTGCAAATATACTTCTGTGCAACTTATGACTGGGTCCAAGGTATATACATATATGTATGTATAATTATATACAGTATATACACTCACCTAAAGGATTATAGGAACACCATACTAATACTGTGTTTGACCCCCTTTCGCCTTCAGAACTGCCTTAATTCTACGTGGCATTGATTCAACAAGGTGCTGAAAGCATTCTTTAGAAATGTTGGCCCATATTGATAGGATAGCATCTTGCAGTTGATAGAGATTTGTGGGATGCACGAAGCTCCCGTTCCACCACATCCCAAAGATGCTCTATTGGGTTGAGATCTGGTGACTGTGGGGGCCATTTTAGTACAGTGAACTCATTGTCATGTTCAAGAAACCAATTTGAAATGATTCAGCTTTGTGACATGGTGCATTATCCTGCTGGAAGTAGCCATCAGAGGATGGGTACATGGTGGTCATAAAGGGATGGACATGGTCAGAAACAATGCTCAGGTAGGCCGTGGCATTTAAACGATGCCCAATTGGCACTAAGGGGCCTAAAGTGTGCCAAGAAAACATCCCCCACACCATTACACCCCCACCATAATTGCATCAATGAGAAATTGAACAGGTGTTCCTAATAATCCTTTAGGTGAGTGTATGTGTGTGTGTGTATGTACTGTAAATATATCTATATATAAATAAAAAGAGAGAGAGAGAGAGAGAGATTAACAGCATGATTTTATATTTTTAAGTGACAACCATAATCTGATTAGAACTAACCTTTCAGTCATAATAAACATCTTTCCTACCTTTTGACCCACAGAGCCATCTTCTCCTGGGATTCCAGGAATACCGGCTGCTCCATCTGCTCCTGGGCCTGCCTCTGCCTAAGCTTGAAACGCCTCTGTGAACTACATATGACGCATTTATTTATCCGATATGTTTGTTTATTGTATTTTGTCCATACATTACCTTTGGCCCAGGTTCTCCCATCTCATTGAAGTCCAGGCTCTCTAGCCCTGGGTGAACAAATGGAACAATAAGTAAAGAGACACGTTACATGTTATTCACATTTACGCATTTGGCAGGCTTTTATGAAGCAAACATTGCATCATTATATGTTTTCTAATTATGTGCATTCCCCTGGGATCGAACCCACGAGTTTGGCGTTGCTCAAAGCTGGAGCTTTGTTTACTGTACAATTGAAGATAATACAAACAACTTAACAAAAATGAAATAAAGCGGAATAAAAAATGCTAAATATGCCCTAATGCATGCCAATGATAACACTGCCACACATCCCAATTGTTTTACAAGGTAAATAATACATTAAAGGAGTCATATGACGCGATTTTGTGTTTTCCTGTATCTTTGGTGTGTTACAAGTTGTTCATGCATATATTAGACACTTAAAATTGAAAAAATGAAAGTCTCAAACCAAAAGCTATTCAAACTTGAACTTACATGTTACCGGTGACATTATCAGCTGTCAATATGCTTTGAAGGCTGCTGTTCGGAATATGGAAATGGAAGTAACATTTCCACCACATGCTTGAGGTATTCGGACAATCACATCGCACTGGCCAAACAGAGCACACAGCTCTTTTCACAACGATGAGCTTTGTTACAAATTGAGGCGTTTCAGAAAGACGAGGCACAGAGGAGCAACAATAATTCACATTATGTGTAAACGAATGTGTTTTTTTAACTGTAAACCACGTAAACACACGGTATTACACCAAATACACACAATAATGTTCGTTTTAGGTATCCAATATGACCCTTTTAAATGTACAGCACATCACAGTCTCTTAAGACATTTTCCATATAATACTACAAATACACTCCTGAACAAAATCTTAAGAAACGGGGGAAACATTACAAGTATTCACAGTTCTCGCTGGTGGATCCTAACCAGGTTATAAGTACTGCTTCAAAATGGCAAAACAAGAAGCAGAGAGTAGGCAATTTATTGAACACTTCAACCAAACTCAAACAAGCTGTTTATCAGCTGATCAAAAGTTTAAATACATGGCCTTAAAAAGTTAAAATCTGCACAAAAATATGGCTTTCATGTCATTGTTCTTCAGGCAGTCACACTGTAATGGCAAAAAGGATTCCTGTCTTTGAACGTGGCAGGATTGTTGACCTGCACCAGCAAGGGCTCTCGCAACGTGCCATCGCTGCCGAGGTTGGACACAGTAAGACAGTCATTGCAAATTTCTTGAAAGATCCTGAGAGTTATGCGACAAAAAAAGTCAAGCGGTACACCCAAAAAATTTCACCTGCACTGAGCTGGAGGATCAGACGGGCAGTCCATGAAGACAAAGGGCGATCCTCAACCCAAATTAAGGCCCTTACTTGTGCTGACTGCAGCCCAATAACCATAAGACAGCATCTCCGACAGAAGGGCTTCAAGAGCAAAAAAAGCCACGTCTCCTTCCACGCCACAAACTTGCCCGTTTGGAATTTGCAAAGGGACCACCAAACATGAGACATCGACATGTGGAAAAAGTTTTATTCTCTGATAAGAAAAATTGGCTTCCAACGTTACTGGCATGACAAGGAGATCCCACAGGAGATTTTCTACACGACACAGTGTTGGAGGCTCCATCATGATCTGGGGTGCTTTTCCTTCAATGGGAAAATGGAGCTTCAGGTTGTGCAGGGCCGTCAAACAGCGGCTGGCTATGTGGACATGTTGCAGCGGGCATCCCTCTTAACTGGGGACTTCGTCTGTGCGGTAATGACTGGGTCTTTCAACAGGACAACGCTGCAGTTCACAACGCCTGCCTGACAAAGGACTTCTTCCAGGAGAATAACGTCACTCTTTTGGACTATCCTGCATGTTCCCCTGATCTAAATCCCCAAAATGTTTGGGGATAGATGGCAAGGGATGCTTACAAAACAGTTCCAGAAAGTGGATCCCATTTGTGAAGCCATCTTTACCACATGGAGCAACGTTGCCATCAGCCTCCTGGAAACAGTCGCCGAAACGAGTGTTTGAAGTTATCAACAGGAACGATGGGGCTACTCACTACTGAGTCCATTTTTGACACGTTTAGTTCTGTTGTGGGTTTTTTTTGGGGCTATGGTCTTAAACTTTTGATCAGCTGATGAACAGCCTGTTTAAGTTTAAATTAAGTTTTCAATAAATTTCCTACTCTCTGTTTTTTTGTATCTTGCTTCTGTGTCCTGTTTTGCCATTTTGAAGCAGTACTTACAACCTGGTTACGGTCCACCGGCAAGAAATGCGAATACTTGTATTGTTTTCCCCATTTAAAAATGTTGGTTAAGAGTGTAAATTAAATACTAGATTGATAAAATATTGTGACACAATGTACCTTTGGGCCAACTTTGCCCACTCCAGAAGGGCCTCTTGGCCCAGGTGGTCCTATGGGCCCCTGGTCACCCTGTACCAAGACATAACATAATAAAAGCATTTAAAATGAAAATGTACTTTTTTTAATCATGAATTACTGGAGAGTCTTTGGTTAGTTAAGAACATTTGCCTTCTCTCCCTGGATCCCTACTCCTGGAAATCCCATCAGTCCAGGCAAACCTGGCTCCCCCATGTTACCCTACAAAAATAGACATTCTCAGAGCGGTGTTTTATGACTAAATTTGATACCCCATCATCATTTTAACCTGATTTATTTTGTAGAAAGTGCCATACCTTCTCCCCCTTGTTGCCAATCCCTGGAGGTCCTCGAAAACCTTTAGGGCCCTCAAATCCTATGTCACCCTGAAACCAGTGTAGTAAACAACAGAGCTGATTTTTCATGGACATTTCTGTACAGCTATCACATTGAAGCTAATGAATGGAGGTATATGTTGTTAACTCTTGCCTTTGGTCCTGGCAATCCCTCCCCTGGAAAACCTTGGCTGCCTTGAACTCCTTGGGATCCTGGTGGGCCCTAAACAGATAGACTACTTATTAGTAGTATATTATACGCACTTGGTGGATAAGATGAATGCTGTTCTTGTTGCCTGTTACTAATACAGCTAGCAAATATGAGAATCTTTAACACCCTCTAGTGGTGTAAATGAAGTATCATTCACATCAGTTTAATATAGCTTGTCCTGTAAACTCACAGGTAGTCCTGGCTCGCCTATACCAGTTGGTCCGAGTGGCCCAGTTCTCCCCTGGTTGCCTTTGTCCCCCTTAGCAAACGCAAAGAGTTATTTAATATGCTTCTTCTATGAATACAGATTAGATTTGTATTGATATTGTATTGTGTTTTATAAATATTGTGTTGAAAAGAAATTAGATAACTCGTAATTTAACATATTTGTGAAACACAACATTTATAAAAGTAAGAAGATTACTTTTGAACCAGGAAACCCAATGCCAGGGTCACCTGAAGGTCCGGTGGGTCCACTGGGTCCTTGTTCACCCTCAGAAAGATATCAATGTTATTCTTTGTGATTTTCTTAACGTTATAATGCTCAAAACATACATGTTCCCCATTTATTTGACTAACCAATAACTGTCTATGTCTAGTGTCTAAAAAAATATTGTTGTTCAGTCCCTCCCTTGCTAACTCCAGCTTTGATCCTCCTAGTAGAATGGCCTTGTAGGTACAGTTTAGTGTGTTGACAAAATGTTTATTTGCTCTCCTACTTGTAAGTCGCTTTGGATAAAAGCGTCTGCCAAATGAATAAATGTAAATGTTATGATAACCAGTTATCAAATCACATCTTTAAGGTGTCTTATCTTCTTACTTTTGGTCCAATAGGCCCCTCAGGGCCTGTGTCACCAGGGCTGCCAGTTGGCCCCTGAAATACAAATCAAATCAATATAGTCTATATTATCAGCTCACATTCAATACATTGACATATTCAGTAAGTTTCACTGACAATACAATGGTTAAAATACTGCTGCTAAGGACTCTGCTGGTATGTTAGAGGAACGTTCCTATATTCAATAATATATTAGATAATACCCTAAATAATTTCTTTAAACGCTTTAACACAGACAATGTTATAATCAAATAAATATTTCCTTCTGATGCACGTCCCGTAAAAAACAACTACAGGATTTACTTATTTATTCTTTGTGTGTAAATTGTGTGTGAAAAAAAGTTTTGCACATAGTTTTTGTAATTTTTGTAAATTTTACTTAACTTTTATCTGGGTGAAGTTTTTTTTTTTACATTAATTGTACTTAATTTTTTGTTGAGTTTTTAAAATAAAATTTGCAAAGTAAAACACAAAAAGTTAAGTAAATCTTACTAGTTGTTTTTTACAGTGAACTATTCCATAAGTCGCCCACGACAGCCTGACGGATTTACCATCATAAGAGATAAGGCTGTGTGGGAAATGGAAACATGACTTGACCCTGCTAAAACTGAATGGGTTTATTATCGGTGGCTGGTGTCACCACGCCAAAATCACAGCGACAGAAAATCAAGGAGATGAGCTAGAGATAATAACCCTCCGTGCTCATGCTAATCCCGACAGACAAAGAAATCCATCAGCCGGGAACAATGAAGTGAAGGTCTGAATTCACTGCTTAGCTATGCTACATTCGTGTATGGATTTCGCTTAATCCCACAATCACATTCCATATGTGCAGGAGCTAGAGAAGCCATCAGACTATGAAGGTCTCTCTCTTTGTATTCATGATCGTTTCCTCACTAAAGTGAATAGTAGGTTATGCTTTCATTCATAAGTCGGTAGTGCTATTGTTCTAGACACACTAATTTACAGATATAAATTTAGCATTTATTGATAGAAACTCATAAAGCCAATTATTTTATAAAAGGGCCAACCGAATCTCCCTTTGGTCCTCGAGGTCCTGGGGGTCCATCTGGTCCCTGTGGGAATAAAGTAAAGGGTGAAGAACAGACACCAGCAAAGACCACAGACCCAGAAAATCCCATATGTAAACTCCTACTTGAACTCCTTTCATTCCCAGGGTGCCACACTCTCCTTTAGCTCCCTAACGAACAGAGAAAGAGACACAGTGAAAGCTATAGTTTTATTGTTCTGTCCCATATTACCTACAGTATAGTGCATCACCCTTTAAAATACATTAAATAAAACCCCATAAAAATACTCCACGTCAAAAATACAAACCTTTTCTGCTTTAGCTCCTTGTCTACCCTGTAACAAAGCAACCGAACAACACACCTGATCAGTAAACAAACCAAACATGCGACAATCATTCCAAATTTTCATTTAATCAGTATTTCTAGATGTATTGTGGCCGTTCCAGTCCAGTGTCTGTTGAATTTCAACTAAATCAGGAGTCAGGAGAGACATAAAGTCATCCAACAACAATGTGAACGACTGACAGCATGACAAGACACATTAAAACTGTGATAACACATCCAGGATATCACATAAAAAATATGTTTTTGGAACTTTTCCTAAATACATGTACAAATATTACTGTGTTGCTTAAAAGTGAATATGAACTTGTTTTCTTTGAAGTATTTGAGGTCTGAATAAATACAGAGCATCTTTTCTGTTACTTCCTGTTTATCTCCTCATTTTGTCACAGTTGTATATACAAAAATATTAATAGTTGCATTTTTTTTATTTAAATAAGTGATGTAAAAGGATACAATACCCTAATACCCTCTAATCCGGGATGCCCGTTTAAACCCCTTTCCCCCTGTGAATAACAAGAAATTACATTACATGATAAAAATTGGAGTGTCAAGAATATGGATGCTTATATTAGACATAAGACGACACTTACCCTGGATCCTTTTGGTCCAGCAGGTCCATCAAATCCCGGATCGCCTGGTTTACCCTTTGCAAGAAATTACAGCAGACGCATTTCAAATTATACATTTTACATAACAGAGATGCTCTGTTAGAAAATCAGAGCCAATAACTTCTAGTGACTGGCATTAGCTCAGTCATCACTTGTGGCAACAGTCTTTTTAATAGGCATTTGTGAAATTCACAAAACTGAGCCAAATGAAAAGTTTATACGCAATTAGTCAAACAATATTTGTTTTTTTACAGTGTGGAGAAATCAAATACTTTAACATCTGAACTCTCATTTTTGAGTGAATTATTAAGCATTGATGTGATTTTTTATTATCCCTGCAAATTCACTGGATTTTATTTTTAACCTGTCTGTGCTGAATGTTGTGAAGCCGTACATATACAGTAGTGAAAGTGATGTCAGGAAAGCATATGTGTACGATATGTACAAGGTTAGATTAAACCATCAAAAAGGCAGAGTATGGAACGAAATTGAGCAAATACGATATATATTAAACAACATAAATATTAAAATATATATAACAAAAATGATTGGAAAAAAAGGCAAACATCTGGGTGTAAAGGAAAGTGGGTTTAAAATTTTAATTACATCTTTGAACTAAAAACATATATTTGAATAATAAGCAAAGATGTCAATTGTCAGACATCAAGTTTGGCCAATGCTCTATTTTTATTCTCATTTGAAAAGAGGAGCTATAGGACCTGCAACATTTGCAGTGTGAGATTTCTTGGCCTTTCATGTGCCGCTTGCTAAGATCCACCTTCTCCGGTCTGCCTGAACACCAGGTTTTACAACAACAGAACAAGCTAACCGTTTACATTCCTACATCAAACACAGGGATTACTGTTGTTTAAAAGTTTGCTCTCAAAATGACCACACTGTGTCAATGTATTTTAAGTCTTTTTTGTTCATGTCACCAGAGATCAGGTCAAGCTTTTCTCATTCTTTAGAACAACATTGTCTAACATACTACGAAGCAAAGATTATTGTCAGGTCATCCATGAGGAAAGTAAAATTAGAAAGAAATACAAATTGATTAAGTGATGTATGCAGTGTACTGGAGATAAACTCACTGGATTTCCTGGAGGGCCCCTCTCTCCTTTCTCACACAGACAAGATGTGGGACACTGTAACAGAGGTTTGAAATGATTATCTAAACAACCTACAAGTGATTGAACTGTTTAAAAGGCCGCTATCCCAGAAAATGCACTTTTAAATGTTTATCTACCAGAAATTGAGTCGCCAGCGTGTGTGCAGAAACACCCTCTATTTATACAAATCCATCTATTCTTCTTTTTGTAATCTCCTTTAAACCACAACAGTGACACAAAACAGTCTGTTGGGGAAACCCTAATAATCTGATGTCACATTGTTTACGCCTGCCCATGACAGCTCACAGACTCTGCCTTATAAGTGCGTAGTCCCAACCTTCCCCAGAGGTCAGCCATTTTCAGGCAAGAGCAGATGTAGCCACTAGCCAGTGACAAAAATGTCTAAGAAACAGCAAATGTGTGCTGTTGTTGGATGTAAAATGGAACATAAAAGGGGGCCGGGAGGAGACCTTTCCCACGAGCCCGGGTTCGTCCCGCTGTGACCTTGACAGCCGGAGGTATTAAAAGTTATTAAAATCGAAAGTCCAGAGGAGCTTTCGTGTCAAAGGAAGACGCACTTTTTTCAGATCGACAAACCAACATTCACCAGTCCGTATCTCCAGTCCGGAAAGACTTACAGAAACGAGTCAGGACTCGTTGGAAAGGTCTCCACAGGGCCATTCGAACGACTCTGAATGGGAGTCGATGCGACCCCTAAGTCTGGAGCCAGAGCTCCCGGTAGCCGGAAAGGTTGAAAAATCAAAGCTCCGTGAACGGCTGGCACAGCGCCCGGAAGACCAGGGTCCGGCCAGTCGCCTTCCGCCGAATGTATCTCCGGCTCCTTATAGCAAGGGTTGGTCCCATATAGGCGGGTCAGTATAGCAAGGGTTTCGCAAAAAAAATATTTTCAAGAGTGGATCAGAACCAACTGTTCGCGATCAAGCTTCATCTCCGGAAGAAGTAAGTATTACACATCGTTTTTAAATCGCCTTTCTTAACTAATGTGTTTAGCATGTTAGCGGCTGTTGTTTACATGTTCGCGGCTAATCCTGAGACTTGACATTGGTCCAAAGACAGGTGTTGTGTCGTGACGTTAGTGGGAAAACGCATCGTGCCCATCAGTTCAGAAGACTTGTGACCGACATAATTTCTGTAAAGCTTATTCATTACAACGAAAGGAAGTCATCTTTCTCGGTGAGTATAGTGTTTTCTTGTATGTCCTAAGTGCGACAATACTTATAGAAACAGAGTGCACATTTGTAAGACAATGAGGTTACGCAGAAATTGCTACTCACAACGTAATAACACCTGGTTGCTGATCTTTACATACCTGTCTGTCATATACAAGTACTCTAAATGCATGTTTTTGCCTATATCCGTGTTTATGTCTGTTAGTAATATGCATGCACATGATTAATCATCAATGGCACATTCTGGTGATTCTGGTGATACCACTGACTATTTTTACATTGCAGAAAACACCCGGGATTGCGGCCCTTTAAGATATTGTAATGTATCTAAAACATACTCACAACTGTGTTAGCGATTTCACTCTGTGAAAGAGAATAGACAACATTACAATTAGACAATAAACCTTACAGTATGTACACTGAAACTGATGGGAACATATTGTGAGTATGATATTGATATAAGATGATATATATAACAATATAAGATGATATTGTTTGTTTGTGAATAGAATTAAACAGTTCCGTTACTAGATGTCTGGGGGCCATAGGCAAACCTTTGTGAGGGGCCCTTGTCAAAGTTGTTAAAATTAGATAAACATAACTGTAAACTATAAGAAATGAAACTATGCATCAATTAACACGCTTAAATGAATTAAAACTGAAAGACAAAAAAACATTAAAATGACAGTAAGAACAATGAAGTATAAAATTGAATTCACATTTTGATTCACATGTAAATATTCCTTTACCTTAAGTAACACTAGCTCTGGAACCATCTAGCTGTAAAAAAAACCTTTAACACGCAAATGCAGTGTTTTTTTTACCAACTAAATGCGTGATTAACTCATTCAAATAAAGCATGATAAATGTAGTTTACTCAAGACAGCTAAGCATACGAAAACACATCAATAATTATGTAAATGTGATGACACAAAATATTACATATTATCAAGGTCAAACGAAATACAGTGATGTGCATTAAAGCTGAGACTCACATGAACACTGTACAGTTTTATGACTGTAAGTCATTCCCTGTAAATTATATTGTGCTTTAAATAATGGTATGTTTTGTGTATGAACCCACACAGTAGTGAAACAACAATATTTTACATATGATTGAACAGTTTATTGTTATAAATATCAATCACCTAAAAGTGTATATTAATGTGTATGTAACTTTGGAGACGGTCCCTAAATTCACGACTACAGAACGTCCAACGTCAAACCAATTGTATGCCAGTGGACAAATACTGAATTTGTAAATCTGTACTTGCATTTGGCAAAACTAAATAAGACTTTAAAATTGTACAAAAACACATGCCTTCTTGTTCTTTTGCTTAGCGTTGTTATAAAATAGCGTCATGTTTACTTTATAGTGTTTTTGATTTAGTACTCAAGTGAGCCCCCTGGTGGTGCAGGGCCCTACGCAACTTGCGAAGTTTGCGTATAGGAAGATTGGCTCTGGAATTAAAGATGATATTGTATGAACAGTATATGAATAGAATTTCAAGATGTTTAGGATTGCAACATTCTAATTTAAGTTATATCCAGATAAGATTTTTTAATGCATTTGGCAGACACTTTTATCCAAAGTGTTTAACAGTACATTCAGGCTAGACATTTTTTAACAGAATGTGTCTCTGCCGCTGAGTGAAAGGAACACTATACTAAAACCACATTACTGCAATACAGATTAAACAACATTATTTCAACCACGATGCCTTTTAGGATACCTTTTAGCACGTTAGTATGATGCTGTGAGCATACAAGTGATGCTGCTGCGCTGCCCCAAACAGAACTAGACAAGTGGAGCTGGGGGTGGAGGTGGGTTACTGTTAGACCTCTGATAGCGTGCTGCGGCATATTACTTATGGCACGCCAATGAGACTATTTTAATGTAGAGGTACAATAAACATACATTGGCACTGGCCATGAATTATCTGAAAAGCCAATCAGTTTGATTCATTCACATAGATGTGCTAGCCGATTGGCTCACAGATCGCATCATCTCACCATTATCGCTGCCCAGACTCCAAATACTCACCATTTCTCTGTAAAGTTTATCATCCAGCTGTGTGTCAACGAGGCTGAACAGGTGCTGCTGCGGTGGTGCACTGGCGATAGATCTCAGTCTACCAAAATCCTGGTCATCTAGCCCGGGTCCCGACAGCCCAATGACAAACATACGGATGTTGCGGTTTTTGGCATCTGCGGCTGCGCTCACAGCGCTGGGGCTGCGTGGATGGTCCACCCCATCCGTCAGCAGAATTGCTGCTCTCAGACTGCTGGCGTCGGTCTCTCTGGTGAACAGCTGGGTGGCGTTGGAGATGGCGTAAGCTGAATAGGTCCCATGGCCGATGTAGGACATAGCATCTACTTTGCTTTGAAAAACATCAATGTCCTGCCAGTCTTGAAAGTTGTGTTCAACAGAGACTCTGCTGCTGTACTGCAGGACGGCGAGTCTCAGCCGCATCCGCCAGTCCGGAACCTGCAACTGCATCAGCCTTGTACTGAAACGCAACACAAAATCTTTCTGCCTCTCAAACAGAAGCATCGTGGCCTTCTCAGAGCTGTCCACCATGAAAACCACCTCCACTGGACAAAAAAGAGCTAATAATGCAGAAAAATGTAAGAATAACATTAAGACATTGGATAAGAGTAGACGGGCATACAGACAAAAGCAAGAAATAAATAAATAGATTAAAAGAAAAAAGCAGGAAATAGAATATATAAAATGTTCACAATTGGGCTTCTTACTTTTGACTTCATTTAGGATGGCATTGGTTTTAGGCTTTTGTCTGTGTTTTCTTCTGCTCTGGCTTTTCACTCTCCAGGACATCATCAGTAGCAGGAGACACAGCACCACTCTACACTGCATCCTTCTGTGTCTACACAAATATAACATGTTATACCAATTGTTTGCAATTAAATTATTTATTTACCTCTGGTTATATGGCAATCGTAAAGAGTCAATCATTTGTAACTAATATATTAATATTATTTATAAAAAAATTTAACAGAATTGTATTTTCATCAAATCTTTGTAAGCTTTAGGATCTTGTGTTTAGCTGTTATTTTTGGCAACAGTGGTGGCTAGCAGCTCAGTTATGTTTTAGAAAATCAAGTGTTGTTTACTACGATGTGAAAAAGCGGAATTTTACAGATTTTTACAGATTTTTCACATATAATGTATACAATTGTAAACTGACATAATACACGTATTTTTAACAGTTTTTTAATACGGTCGAAAACCCTCAAATTACAGAGAAAGACAACAAATTTACAAGAAAAGTAGGAAAAACATGTCATTTTAAGGGATTAAAAATAATTTAGGGTAGCCTGCTGTATATTACTGGTGCCCCAGCTGCTGGAAAATTTCCTTTTTTACACTCTATTTTTGAAATATGGTCAAAAAACGTTAAATGCAAATATACCAGAAAAACAGTGTATGGACACTTAACTAAAGTTACAATGGTGCTAATTTGCAAGAGAATATCTTGAATTTGCAGCTCATTTCATTAAAAACATCACATGTTTGACTGAATGACTATTATGGTGTTTTGAACTTTCATCACAATGGTAATTTTTGAAAGGTTTACATATAATACCATAAAGTTGTGTTTAAACCTCATATCATGTTAGCATTACTGTAATACAAAAAACACAAAGAATTTAAATAAAATCTGGTTTTATTATTTTGCATTCCAATCAAACTGCAGTTGGTTTGTTTTGATTTAAGCCATAGTAACTAAAAAAATACAGTTAACTAACACAATAAAAACATGATAAAAAACATTATGTTTGAACAATTTAAAAAACTTATTTTAAAAATGAAGCTATCTCATTTTGGAACCAAATTCTTCATATATATATATATATATATACATTTATATGCAGCAGCATATAGTATATAAAGTAAGACTATGTTACTATATATTCTGCCGTATCAATACAACTCATTATGGAATTAATCAATATTATAACGAGTATGTTCAGATTAACCCTTACCGGATTGTTCACTGACGTACTATCTGTCTGCTTAATTATCTAGTTGAATCACGTATGTCCAATTCCTCATTGTGTGTGATATCCTGATAGGAAAGTGTTCGAAGCAAAAGAGCCAAGGTTTCATCGAGGGCCAGACATATAGTCTCTTATAAAGAAATACTCTCTCTACACTGTCTCAGTCTCAGTGTGCCAGTTTCCTGACAGTAACCGGTCGAAAGCTCTGGGACTCATAGAGTTAAACCTCCTTTTGTGTAAGGGAGGGAGATTATTCTGACATGGATAATTCTTGTTTCTTTAAACATTTTACATCTCAGCTGTTACACACACATAGTAAAAGTATGAAAATATGTCTTGAAAACATCTTTTTACTGAATATAGTATTGCTGCAGTTATTAAGACTACATACAAGGCAGGTGGCAAAATAAAATCTTTAAAGAAATCTGCAGGTCCAAACTAGAGTTTTGTCCTCAAGCTAATTTTTTCAGAAATAGAAGCCTTCACACTTAATTAAATTTTGAAACATAATTATTTTATGTTTTATAATTGCAAAACACAATGTTCATAGCTTTTTATTGCTTTGTAAAGTTTAAAAACAAGAAACTCTATATGTTGCTACTTACAGGATGATTTAAAAAAGTTTTAATTAAAAGTTACTGAACACAAAAGTGGAAAGGCAGAAGGTTGGAACATATTTTACTGCATTTATGTTTTTTATGATTGCAGAAACCTTTTATGCTTAAGGCGTATAAATAAATCTTTAAAATAAAAAATATTTCTCACTTTAAGTATGAATTTATAAAAATTAGATGGAAAGGTAACAATTCAACAAATATTGAAAGGAACTTTTTTTAAACTGTTTTAAAAGCATCCTACAATCCATCTTTTAAAATTAGTTGAGATTATATATGTGCAGATCTCTAATCTAAAATGTGTGAGCTTTGCATTTTCTTCCTTTCTGTTTATTATTTTTTTGTAACTTTATATGCCCCACAGTTTCATGCTTACAGTAAGTGTCATTAAACACCTGATTCAGGTCTATCCTAACCCCGCCACTAAAACTATAACGTCATAGGGGCAAAATCTAATCATAATAAAATGTACAAATTAGATCGCACAAAGTAAAATAGGTATGAATTCCATCAGATTGTGTTGATGAACTTTACTATGTATAAAAAATTGTGCTGAGTGACATGAACATTTTTAGCTGAGTGATACAAAAAGGTATTGCTACGTAAGTCTAGTTTAGTTATTTGTAGTCATGTCTAGTGTTGTATCTCAGGCCGGTCTAGTTTAGTGTAGTCAGTTTATGTTCCTATGTACCCTTCCTGTGCCTTCCCTTGCTGTTCTGTTGTTTTACCCCCATCCATCCATCTTCTTCCGCTTATCCGGGGCCGGGTCGCGGGGGCAGCAGTCTAAGCAGGGACGCCCAGACTTCCCTCTCCCTAGACACTTCCTCCAGCTCTTCCGGGGGGACACCGAGGCGTTCCCAGGCCAGCCGGGAGACATAGTCCCTCCAGCGTGTCCTAGGTCTTCCCCGGGGTCTCCTCCCGGTGGGACATGCCCGGAACACCTTCCCAGGAAGGCGTCCAGGGGGCATCCGGAAAAGATGCCCGAGCCACCTCAGCTGGCACCTCTCGATGTGGAGGAGCAGCGGATCTACTCTGAGCTCCTCCCGAGTGACCGAGCTTCTCACCCTAAGGGATCTCTAAGGGATCGCCCAGCCACCCTGCGGAGAAAGCTCATTTCGGCCGCCTGTATCCGGGATCTTGTCCTTTCGGTCATGACCCACAGCTCATGACCATAGGTGAGAGTAGGAACGTAGATTGACCGGTAAATCGAGAGCTTCGCCTTGCGGCTCAGCTCCTTCTTCACCACGACAGACCGGTACAGCGACCGCATTACTGCAGAAGCTGCACCGATCCGTCTGTCAATCTCCCGTTCCATCCTTCCCTCACTCGTGAACAAGACCCCCAGATACTTGAACTCCTCCACTTGAGGAAGGAACTCTCCCGCCTACCTGAAGTGAGCAAGCCACCCTTTTCCGACTGAGAACCATGGCCTCAGACTTGGAGGTGCTGATTCTCATCCCAGCCGCTTCACACTCGGCTGCAAACCGTCCCAGTGCATGCTGAAGGTCCTGGTCTGATGGGGCCAGCACGACGACATCATCCGCAAAGAGCAGAGATGATATCGTGTGGTCCCCAAACCCGACGCCCTCCGGCCCCTGGCTGCGCCTAGAAATTCTGTCCATAAAAATTATGAACAGAACCGGCGACAAAGGGCAGCCCTGCCGGAGTCCAACATGCACCGGAAACAAGTCTGACTTACTGCCGGCAATGCGAACCAAGCTCCTGCTCCGGTCGTACAGGGACCGGATAGCCCTTAGCAAAGGGTCCCGAATCCCATACTCCCGGAGCACCCTCCACAAGATGCCGCGAGGGACACAGTCGAATGCCTTCTCCAAATCCACAAAACACATGTGGATTGGTTGGGCAAACTCCCATGAACCCTCCAGCACCCTGGAGAGGGTATAGAGCTGGTCCAGTGTTCCACGACCGGGACGGAAACCACACTGTTCCTCCTGAATCCGAGGTTCTACCATCGGCCGGATTCTCCTGTCCAGTACCCTGGCATAGACTTTCCCGGGGAGGCTGAGAAGTGTGATCCCCGATAGTTGGAGCACACCCTCCGGTCCCCCTTCTTAAAAAGAGGGACCACCACCCCGGTCTGCCAGTCCAAGGGCACTGTCCCCGACCGCCACGCGATGCTGCAGAGGCGTGCCCTGCCACCGAGGAGTTTCTTGACTACCTCGGTGACTTCAGCCCGGGTGATGGGCGAGTCCGCCTCCGAGCCCTCGGCCTCTGCTTCCTCAATGGAAGACGTGATGGCGGGATTGAGGAGATCCTCGAAGTATTCCTTCCACCGCCGATGATATCCCCGGTCGAGGTCAACAGCCGCCCCCCTCCACTGTAAACAGCATTGGTAGGGCACTGCTTACCCCTCCTGAGGCGCCGGACGGTTTGCCAGAATCTCTTCGAGGCCGACCGATAGTCCTTCTCCATGGCCTCCCCGAACTCCTCCCAGGCCCGAGTTTTTGCCTCCCCAACCACCCGGGCTGCAGTCCGCTTGGCCTGTCGGTACCTGTCAGCTGCCTCGGGAGTCCCACAAGCCAGCCAGGCCCGATAGGACTCCTTCTTCAGCTTGACGGCATCCCTTACTTCCGGTGTCCACCACCGGGTTCGGGGATTGCCGCCTCGACAGGCACCGGAGACCTTACGGCCACAGCTCCGAGTGGCCGCGTTGACAATGGAGGTGGAGAACATGGTCCACTCGGACTCAATATCTCCAGACTCCCTCGGGATCTGGTCGAAGCTCTGCCGGAGGTGGAAGTTGAAGATCTCTCTGACAGGCGATTCGGCCAAACGTTCCCAACAGACCCTCACAGTACGTTTGGGTCTGCCGAGTCTGTCCAGCTTCCTCCCCGCCATCGGATCCAACTCACCACCAGTTGGTGATCAGTTGACAGCTCCGCCCCTCTCTTCACCCGAGTGTCCAAGACATACGGCCGTAGGTCAGATGAAACAACTACAAAGTCGATCATCGACCTCCGGCCACGGTGTCCTGGTGCCATGTGCACTGATGGACACCCTTATGCTTGAACATGGTGTTCGTTATGGCCAAACTGTAACTAGCACAGAAGTCCAATAACAGAACACCACTCGGGTTCAGATCAGGGGGGCCGTTCCTCCCAATCACGCCCCTCCAGGTGTCACTGTCGTTGCCCACGTGGGCGTTGAAGTCCCCCAGCAGAACGACGGAGTCCCCAGTCGGGCGCTTTCCAGCACCCCTCCAAGAGTCTCCAAGAAGGCCGGGTACTCTACACTGCCATTTGGCCCATAGGCGCAAACGACAGTGAGAGACCTATCCCCGACCCGAAGGCGCAGGGAAGCGACCCTCTCGTTCACCGGGGTAAACTCCAACACATGGCGGCTGAGCTGGGGGGCTATAAGCAAACCCACACCAGCCCGCCGCCTCTCACCATGGGCAACTCCAGAGTGGTGAAGAGTCCATCCTCCCTCGAGGAGAGTGGTTCCAGAGCCCAAGCTGTGCGTAGAGGTGATCCCGACTATTTCTAGTCGGAATCTCTGAACCTCACGCACAATCTCAGGCTCCTTCCCCGTCAGAGAGGTGACGTTCCATGTCCCTAGAGCTAGATTCCGCGTCCAGGGATCGGGTTGTCGAGGCCCCCGCCTTCGACTGCCGCCCGATCCACTTTGCACCGGCCCCTTACGGTCCCTCTGCAGGTGGTGGGTCCACGGGAGGGTGGCCCCACGTCGCTCCTTCGGTCTGTGCCCGGCCGGACCCCATGGGGGAAGGCCCGGCCACCAGGCGCTCGCATACGAGCCCCAACCCCGGGCCTGGCTCCAGGGTGGGGCCCCGGCTGCGCCATACCGGGCGACGTCACGGTCCTCCAATTAGTTGTCATCATAAGGGTTTTTTGAACCGCTCTTAGTCTGACCCGTCGCCTAGGACCTGTTTGCCTTGGGAGACCCTACCAGGGGCATATAGCCCCAGACAACATAGCTCCTAGGGTCTTTCGGGTGCTCAAACCCCTCCACCACGGTAAGGTGGCAGTTCAAGGAGGGGCTTGTTTTACCCCCTCGTGGGTTTTTGTTTCTTGATTTGTATTTATTATTAAAAAAACCTTACCCGCTGTCTGCGCTTGGGCCCTCTGTCCTTGTTCCCGTTGAAATTGACAAGTTGCCCTGTTCCTGCTTCGGCTTTATTTCCTAAAGAAGACATATTATATTTCTAATTCCAGGTAAATATTTTGCCCAAGGCACATCATGATAAGGAAAAAATAATTTTGTCCTGTTACTTACACAGTGGAGCTTTAAGCAATTTAACTTAAAACATTTGAGTTGACGCATCATGATGTGGGATTTTAAAGTGGATTTTTGCTGTTGCACAGTTAAATGGCCTTGGGAACTCACATTAATGTCCTTAGGGTATGGAAGGTTTCTTGAACTCACTGTGCTTGGGTGATTTGTTAAACATGTCAGAAGGTAAATGAGAACCCATCCTGAGGCAGTGGACTTCAAAAAATCAGATTATGCAGAAAGAAAAAAGTTAGCACAAACCAATGCGTAACTGATGATGCTTTAGATTATTCTGTATGGTAGAAAAACACATTATAAAGCATGCACAGTGTTCATTAAGTATGTGGTGTTTAAGGTGAAGTATACTTTACTGATGATTTCTAATGGTAATTTCATTGTAGTAGTTGTTGCTGTATAAATCACTGAAGAGATGATGGTGCAAAACTTTTTGCTTCTTGTTTATTTCCACTTTCTGTGTTTATACTGTACCTTTCACAAAAAATAAATACAGTTAAAACATATGTGAGATAGCGTTTATAGAATGTGTTCTTATTGTAATGCAAAACAAAACACACACTGATGATAGTGTTTGAAAAACACAATGTTTAACAAGTGTTAAATTAAATAAAAATCTGCTGTAAAACCATCAGGACAGAAGATAGTTAAGATCTGTTATATGTAGAGACAAGAGAGAATGCATAATGTGTCCTAACAGGCCATTTACAGGATTTGTAATTTGTTATTGTTTTAATGTGATTAAAAAATATAAATTTTAAACCCGTCAGGTAGAGCGCCCTCATGCTCCACCAGAGGGCACTCTCTCTTGGACTCTGTAGCCTACCTAGATTACATTTCTTATAAGCCTTTGCCCGGATTCAATTTTGTTAATCACCCTAACCTGTGTTATCTGTTTTAACCCGTCCATCCGGTCATTCATTGGTAAATCCTGAATGTGTTATAGCAGGAAATCTGAGCGGTTTTGTTCCTTGTGTTTACCTGTTAGTATTAGCCCTTTGTTCTTGTTTTGTGTTTTGGACTGCTTTATGTTATTATATATTAGGTTTAGAAAAAAATAAACATAACATGAATGTAAGTAAATGCCCATAAATACAAGTTAAAGGACCAAATATAAAAAAACGTTAATTAAAAATCTATATCCTGCATATTCAGTTTTTTGTACTATACTGGAAAGAAATAAACATCATTTAATAACAGAAACAAATATTGCCCCTTGAAAAATTTTATTTTATTATACTGTACTTGGTCAAAAACTTGCAATGTAAACAAAACAAAACATTTAATAATAATAAGTATATAATATACATAATATAGGATTATGGGTGGGTTTAGGGTTTGTTTCATGTAAATATGCATAATTTAGTGTTATTAATGTAGTAAACATTTAACATGGTAACACTGTAAAATAAAGTGTTACCTTATATTCTATTACCAATAAAAATAAACATTCCTGCATTTAAAAACATATTTCATATGTTTATTTTAAGGCTGATTCTCTACAACCAAAACTTGTCTGGACTTGCAACAATATGGCAGCTGCTTGGCCTCAAGCAACGCACCACTTCAAATTAATCAGTAAAACACTGCAGGAACCCTGCAGGCATATTTTACAATAATTATTTTTATACTAATGACCATATTTTGTCCTGTCAAATACGACTTACTATTTGACATAAAAACTCCCTATATGCCAGATGGCCAGCCGCCCCTGGTAGGCTTTGATTGCTAGTTTGACATGTTTGCTGAGATTTTCCTCTGATAAAATTCTGGCAGTGTGACGTTTAAAGGGACATACCTACTGTGTAACTTCTCTTAGGACAGTCGTAGAGTCTGACAGTTGAGATTCTGTGGCTTTTAGCTGGGATAATGGGATGAGCAACAAAATTGCACAATGTGCATGAGGCTTTAGTTATTTGTTGTGGGTTTGAGTGACCTAACATGACAATCACAAGCATCATAAACGTACAAATTTACAGATTACCTCTCAAACAATCACAAAACAATTAATCGGTCCTATTTATTCAGAGTAAAAACCAAACAATGAGTAAACAATACTAGTAGCCAAGTTTTCAACATTTTAGAATCACCCTGCCACTAGTTGTTTTGATCTTTCTGTAATGAAGGAATGTTGCTTGGCATCTATCAGGCTCCTCCTCTGCCAAATGGTAAAAGCGAAACTGTCAAGTTCACAAAAGGTGTAATAATACAGTAAGCGTAACAGTTTGTGTTTTTGAGGAACCTGTTAATTTTCTGAAATTTAAACCAAACAAACAACAACAAACAAAAGTATAGTTCAAAGTTATTTTGTAAAATGTAGGCTACCGTGTTTTGCTATTTATTTATCTAACTACATTCATATTCAACGAAGACAACCACAGGTATGTGTTAAACATTTTACTCACAAGCTTAAAAGTTCTACTTAAAACTTATAATAAACATTTTAAAACATAGCTCGTATCAGTGGATTTATCTGAAAGCCTGTATGTGTGTAGAGTTCCTTTGCAGGTTTAAATTCAACTTTTAAATGATACCATGGCCACAGAAAGTGAAACAAAGACAGCAAAAAGGTAAGAAGAATAGTAGATCACACTTACTTTAAAGGTTTGATTTTAGTCAGACTAATTCATGTGCATTGTAATAATATTCTGATATTGTATTACTCCCAAAAGTCAACAAATCACTGTAATGAATTAATTACTTTAACACAGTATTTAACCAATTGAAAAGTGTTTGTAATGCGAGTTATCACAGTGTGAATATGTTGCTGTGTTTTAGCGTGATTCAGGGAGAATCTCCTGAAGCCAGCTGTGTGTCCATGAAGAGTGACTGGTCAATGAAAAAAACACCTTCATTCGGTGAAACAGACCCTTCTGCTGATGTGAGGTGAGAAGAGTTTCAACAGAGATGGTGGACCTCTGAAAAAAGAAGTGATGTCCTCCTTCAATTATCACTTCTTGTTTCATTTGATATTTACACACAGTTTTCAGAAATTATGAAAATGTGGGAGTTTGTGACAGAGTGATGAGTATTTAATGGGTCAATATGTTGATGTTCTAGTGTGCTTTTTGGGAAATCTCCTGAAGCCAGCTGTGTGTCCATGAAGAGTGACTGGTCAATGAAAAAAACACCTTCATTCGGTGAAACAGACCCTTCTGCTGATGTGAGGTGAGAAGAGTTTCAACAGAGATGGTGGACCTCTGAAAAAAGAAGTGATGTCCTCCTTCAATTATCACTTCTTGTTTCATTTGATATTTACACAGTTTTCAGAAATTATGAAAATGTAGGAGTTTGTGACAGAGTGATGAGTATTTAATGGGTCAATATGTTGATGTTCTAGTGTGCTTTTTGGGAAATCTCCTGAAGCCAGCTGTGTGTCCATGAAGAGTGACTGGTCAATGAAAAAACCACCTTCATTCGGTGAAACAGACCCTTCTGCTGATGTGAGGTGAGAAGAGTTTCAACAGAGATGGTGGACCTCTGAAAAAAGAAGTGATGTCCTCCTTCAATTATCACTTCTTGTTTCATTTGATATTTACACAGTTTTCAGAAATTATGAATGTGAGTTTGTGACAGAGTGGTGAGTATTTAATGGGTCAATATGTTGATGTTCTAGTGTGCTTTTTGGGAAATCTCCTGAAGCCAGCTGTGTGTCCATGAAGAGTGACTGGTCAATGAAAAAACCACCTTCATTCGGTGAAACAGACCCTTCTGCTGATGTGAGGTGAGAAGAGTTTCAACAGAGATGGTGGACCTCTGAAAAAAGAAGTGATGTCCTCCTTCAATTATCACTTCTTGTTTCATTTGATATTTACACAGTTTTCAGAAATTATGAAAATGTAGGAGTTTGTGACAGAGTGATGAGTATTTAATGGGTCAATATGTTGATGTTCTAGTGTGCTTTTTGGAAAATCTCCTGAAGCCAGCTGTGTGTCCATGAAGAGTGACTGGTCAATGAAAAAACCACCTTCATTCGGTGAGACAGACCCTTCTGCTGATGTGAGGTGAGAAGATTTTCATATTTTATATTAAATGGCTCCATCAACCTGCGTTTCTACAAAATATGCCATTAAACACATTTTACACCAAATTCTTTGCTTTTCTTTATGGAAAACTCCAAGTTTAAATTAAAATACTGTATTAAAATACTCTTTTCAACAACATGTTTATAGAAGTTCGGTATTGCTTCACTACATTAGATCTGTATTTTTTATTTGTCAAAAATCTTCAAATGTTACTGTTCTGATCAACAGAAACAAGGAAGATAAATTAATTAGCCATGAGTTAAGCCACGGCAAAAAGAAGCAGCTGGACTCCATTTTTACCGTAAGTGTTTTGTGTCTGTCACTAAATACAACAGCAAACTAATAATTCATGTTTATATTTTTGTATAAACATCCGCCTTATTGTCTTCAAGAAACCAGTTGTCTGTTGTATGTGTGTCAAAACAGATTGCTTATATTGTTTGAGTGTGGTTAGGTATTAGATTGAATGTATGGGACACCAGAGGTTGTAAGGGCAGCCAGAACCTACTTATCAAATTTATCATATCACGATCAAGGTAAAACCACCAGAACCACTTTTTTAGGGATAATTTGAGATTCAACCATGATGCAGGCATGTTTTTGTTCCTCACTTCTATGGCTGATATGATGCAGGGCCGGGGCATACCAGTTAACTAATTTCAAGCATGCTGGGTCTCATAGAAGCAGCAGCCAATGGGATTTCTTTGGGGGCACTCCATAGGTGCGTCCATTTTTAGTACAAATAGTGTTCGCGTTGAAACTTCTCAAAAAAAGAAGTGCACTTTCAGTGCTCGGATGATGCACTCATTCTACCAAAATATGAAGAGTGGAACTCTGGATTTTTTGCTTACGTAGTGGAGGGGAGGCAGGGCTATCAGATGCTGCTCGAGCAAAGTTCTTCTGCAGAGTGATAACACTTAAATCTGATGGTGACTGAAGTCATGCTGGGCAAAAAAGATAGAAATTACATAAATGTACTGTATACTGTAAAAATGGATTTTATTGACAGGTTAGTATAAAACCGTATTCCATTTGGGACGATAGTACCCTTCTTAAATGCATACACTAGATAGTTGAGTGCATAGTGCATTATTTAAGAGCATATAGTAACTATACATATTTAAATGTTTGGGAATAACGGTGATACAGAATTGAATACAGAAAATTAAATTCACTTTTATTTATATAGCGCTTACAATGTGCATTGTTGCAAAGCCACTTTACAGGGGAAAATAAGAAAAACACAAAAAGGTGGTTTATTTAGCATATTATGCGTTAAATGACAGCTTGGCTGAAAAGATGTGTCTTTAATCTAGATTTAAATTTGGAGAGTATGTCTGACCCTCAGATAGTATCGGAAGGAAGGCTATTCCAGAGTTAAGGGGCTATGAGAAAGCTCTACCCCATCTGGTGGATTTAGTTATTCTAGGTGTTATCAAAAGTCAGGTGAAAAAGCCCTAATATGTTACTCATAAAAACATTAATGACAGATACAGGAAAACAATAATGGATTTATCAATGTGATTTAGAGCCTGTTCTTTAAAGGCTGAATAGATGATCCTGTGCAGAAACATTTTGGTCATGCTGGTTGGAAATCTTTACATTCTGATAGCAATCAATAGGTAAAGTGGTCTTTTTATCTATCGTCTGTGAAAGGGGTAGGACCAAAAAACGTTCGCACAATCATTGCATTCGGTCCGAACGATTCGCATGGAGATTTCTGTGCTAGCAGGCTAAAGTTAGCACCTTACCAAATCAGCCATTCCACCTTTAAATAATGTTCAAATACCACGTATTGTTTAGTAAAAATCCGGTGAGCGATACCTGTGAGCTGTCCTAGATGTGACACTTCTCATCTGGTATGCGACCCCCTTAGACAGTGGTCTGTAAAGGATTCCTACCTAAAAAGACTTCTGTCTCGGGTCCCAAGATGAGGAAACAGTGGGTCTGAGGGGGACAGAATTTGGAATTTCGGCCACTCAACTGAGAGAAAAAATGAAATAATATTGTCTTGTGATTCATTGATAGCAGTATGTTTGCATCAATTTGTTTATAGAGTTTTTAGGCATATATTGATCATCAACCAATATATGAAGAGTTTGGTTAAAAAATTATGCAGTTGGTTTGTTTTGATATGATAAAACAAAACAAAAACAGCTAACTAACACAATAAAACATGATTTTTGAAAAAATAAATAAACAGACTGATCTCATTTTGGAACCAAACTCTTCATATATTCACCAAGCCATATTGATTCACTCAAGCACATATAAACCTAATTGAAACTTCATTGATTGTTTTTCACTGGAACTTAATTCTGACTTTAGGAACTTGAGGACAAAATCATCTTTCTGATTAATAAAGAGCTTAAGAGTTTCAAGAATTTATTGAGGCAAGATGACCCAGCACACTCCGAGAGTAAAGAGAAGGATGAAGGTCAGAAAAGAGTCAGAGATGGCCTTCTGAAGATCACACTGGATGTCCTGAGAAAGATGAATCAGACAGACATCGCTAACATGCTACAGACCAGTAAGGGCTTTGAGTCATAGGACTATAATCATTATAATTAAAGAATTTTATCTTTATGAAAATGTCCTTACTATCTGATTATGAGTGATTTTATGAATACAATTAATGAAAAGAAAAAACAGCTCCAATGTTTTCGTAGGCTGGCAAGTAGAAATCTGTGAAACTACAAAGTTCCCTTTCTGTCGGTCTCTCAACGTTGTGTCAAGACAGAATGGGGTTTGAACTTTAGAACCTATCATCTCTGATCGTAATTTCCAAACGCCAATGAACTTGGCGAATGGCATCCGCATGGCAATCTCTGCCCTGCATATACGGATATAAAAGGAAGATGCAGCTTTTCTGCTTCGGAAATCGTGCAAGGCATTATTTATGCTAAAAAATTTAGTCTCTGACAGAGATATTTGACTGCTGGACATTGACTGCTGGACATGTGAGAACATGTTGGTAAATATGTTGCGGTTACGGCTGTCTGTGTTCGACCCTGCCCATTCAGACCGCCGAGGTCCAGAGCGCGTTCTGTTCCTCAACAGCCTCACCCGCTCCTGCATCCCCCCTCAGGTGCCCCCCCCCATAGACATCCCTATTAGGCTAGATCTAGCCCTCTTTGAGTTCCTCCAGCCGAGATGTCCTCCAGGTTCTACAGCCCGTATTATTTCTTCCCTAAGAAATGTGGGGAAGTGTGCCCCATTTTGGTTCGATGCACCCTGAACAAGGCCCTTCACCGGATGCTGTTCAGGATATTGATGCAGAAGTGCTGCTGCACATTTAGTTTTCAATCAGCCTAAAATAACCCATGTTACACCCCTCCTGATTTCACTCCACTGGCTGCCAGTTGCCACCCGGATCATTTTTAAATCACTGATACTGTAACGGCAAGTTCACCCACTTACCTTAACTTACTGCTCCAGTTCTACATCCTCTCCCGTCATCTTCTGTCTGAAAATGAGCGACGCCTGGTTGTTCCATTTACTCATTCAGTTCCCCTGTAGTAGAATAAACTGCCAGCTTCCACTCGAACTGCTGCATCCTTCACAACTTAAAAAAAAAACTCAAAACATACCTGTTCCACATTTAGTTGACTAATTATTAACTTTCTATGCCTTGTGTCTAATAAAAAAACAACCTCTTTTTCATTCTCCAGCTTTAATCCTCCTAGTACCATGACCTTGTAAACTAACGGTATTGTTTAGCTTGTTGACAAAATGTTATATGCTCTCCTACTTGCAAGTCGCTCTGGATAAAAGCATCTGCCAAATGAATAAATGTAAATGTAAATGTAATGGCATCCTGATGTCTATTTGATATCAGGACTGGTTCGTGGAAATCGACCTCAAGAATGCGTACTTTCATGCCTCGATTCTCCCTCATCACCGGGCGTGTCTCAGAAATGGGGAGGTCTTTAAATAGAGACAGGCGCACTGGATCGTAGATGCATGAAACTACGGCATACTAATCCAAAGATCTCCGTGTCCACTCGCATTGAGAGCA
The DNA here is from genome assembly GCA_006030095.1 of Triplophysa siluroides. NCBI lineage: Eukaryota > Metazoa > Chordata > Actinopteri > Cypriniformes > Nemacheilidae > Triplophysa > Triplophysa siluroides. The sequence goes on along the minus strand of VCII01000202.1, from coordinate 1,251,070 downwards.
CACTCCACCCGGGGTGTAGCCTTCTTGTGGCCACTGGCTCAAGGCACCACTCTTGCAGATATCTGAAGAGCTGCAGGTTGGGCTATGCCCAACACCTTGCGAGATTCTACAATCCTCACATGGAGCCGGTGTCAGCCCATGTCTTGCACGGTACCAACAGGCAAGATCGCCGGCAGTGCGTATGCCTGCTTAAATGCCTTCTCCCCTTCCCTAGGAGAGTCAGTAAGCTATTCTAGCCTTCCCAACTCCCTCTCGTCGGGATTAGATTAGATTAGATTCAACTTTATTGTCATTACACATATACAAGTACAGTGTAACGAAATGTAGTTTAGGTCTAACCAGAAGTGCAATTAGCAAGTGCAGGATATACAGTGTTAATAAATACAGAATACAATATTAGGAAAATACTTTACAATGGGCATGTACTATGAAAATATGACAGTCGGTATGTACTAGAACAATATAAACAGAAGGCTATATACTGTGAACATTAATGTACAGGTGGTTATGAACAGATAACAATATAGACTATACAATAGTGCAAGTGACTTGAGTGTGCATTAGTTACAGAGATTAGCTATTAAAGTTACAGTGCAGTAGATGAGTTGATGCGGTTATTAAAGGTACGGTGCAGTACATGAGTTAATGCAGTTATTGAAGTTATAGTGCAATAGATGAGTAGATGCAGTTATACAGTTACAGTGCAGTAGATGAGTTAGTGCAGTTATTGAAGTTATAGTGCAGTAGATGCGTTAATGCGGTTATTAAGGTTACAGTGCAGTAGAGAAGTTGGTGCCGTTATTGAAGTTACAGTGCAGTAGATGAGGTAATGCAGTTATGAAAGTTACAATGCAGTAGATGAGGTAATGCAGTTATGAGAGTAGTCCATTAGTGCAAATGAGCATTCAGTGTAATATTCCTGGTGTGCAAGTGAGCAGTATAGAGTGCAAATGATGCTATGTGTGTGTAAACAGTCCGGTAGAGCAGATAACATGAAGTACTGGTGTGTACAGTTCAGTCATGCATGCCAGCCCTGTAGTGCAATGTAAACAATGTAATAGCAGCAATACAGTGTAAGTTATGAGAGGTAGTGGAATCAGTGGGGAGCAGAGTTCAATAATGAAACAGTTCTGGGAAAAAAGCTGTTTCCTAGTCTGCTGGTTCTTGCCCGGAGGCACCTGAAGCGCCTACCGGAAGGCAGGAGAGTAAACAGTCTGTGAGCAGGGTGAGAGGAGTCCTTGAGAATGCTGCGAGCTCGACGCAGACAGCGTTTCTTTTGGATGTCCTCAATGGAAAGGGAGTGTAGTTCCTGTGATGCGCTGGGCTGTTTTCACACCCGCTGCAGTGCCTTGCGCTCAGCAACAGAACAGTTCCCGTACCAGACTGTGACACAGTTGGTCAGGATGCTCTCTATCGTGCAGCGATAGAAGTTCACCAGGATAGTTGAAGACAGTTGGTTCTTCTTCAGTGTCCTCAGAAAGAAGAGACGCTGGTGAGCCTTCTTGACCAGGCATGAGGTGTTGGTGGTCCAGGACAGGTCCTCCGAAATATGGGTCCCCAGGAACTTAAAACTGGAAACACGTTCAACAGCCATCCCATTAATGTGGATGGGGTCGTGTGTGCCTCCTTTCGCCTTCCTGAAGTCCACGATGATCTCCTTTGTTTTGGAGGTGTTAAGGAGCAGGTTGTTGTTTGAGCACCATGTGGCCAGGTGCCGTACCTCCTCCCTGTAAGCAGTCTCATCGTTGTTGCTGATGAGACCAATCACTGTTGTATCGTCTGCGAACTTGATGAAGGAGTTAGGTCCATTCACAGGTCTGCAGTCGAGTGTGAAAAGGGAGTAGAGAAAGGGGCTCAGTACGCAGCCCTGTGGTACACCAGTTGAGGGTGATGGTGGTGGAGCAGATGTGGCCTAACCTAACAAGCTGAGGCCTGTTCGTCAGGAAGTCCATAATCCAGTTGCAGGTTGAATTGTTAATGCCTAGGTTTCCAAGTTTGATGATTAGCTTGGAAGGGATGACGGTATTGAATGCAGAGCTGAAGTCTACAAACAGCATGCGTGCATAAGTGTCCTTATTATCCAGATGTGTGAGCACGGAGTGCAGCGCCATGGACACCGCATCATCTGTGCTCCTATTGCAACGGTAGGCAAATTGGTATGGGTCCAGTGTGGATGGTAAAGAGTCTTTTAGTTGTGACAGGACCAGCCGCTCAAAGCACTTCATAACAATGGGTGTGAGTGCTACAGGGCGGTAGTCATTCAGGCATGTCGGGCTGGAATGTTTTGGAATGGGCACAATGGAGGTGGATTTGAAACATGCTGGGACCACTGCTTGGGCGAGGGACAGGTTGAAGATGTCCGTGAAGACCCCAGCGAGCTGCTCCGCACATGCCCTGAGTACGCGACCAGGGATGCCATCAGGACCAGCAGCCTTGCGTGCGTTTATCCGGCTTAGTGCAGTGTAAACATCTGTGGAGTTTAGTGTGATGATTGGGTGGTCAGTAGAAGGTGTGAGCCTGGTGGCGGGTTCCTTATTGTCTTTCTCAAAGCGTGCATAAAAGTCATTAAGCTCGTTCAGAAAGGCAGCGTCTGTGGCTATGGGGATGGAGTGGTTGGGTTTGTAGTCACTAAGGGCCTGGATGCCCTGCCACATGCGTCGAGGGTCAGAATTGGTAAAATGCTCCTCTAGCTTCAGCTTGTAGCAGTGCTTGGCCTTTTTGATGCCCCTCTTCAGATTTGCCCTGGAAGTACTATAGGCCTGTGCATCACCAGATCTGAAGGCAGTGTTGCGTGCTTTCAACAGGAGGCGCACTTCCTTGTTCATCCATGGCTTCTGATTCGGGTATATGGTGATCTGCTTTTGAGCTGTGACATTATCAATGGTGGTATTGATGTAGTCCAATACAGAGGAGGTGTAGCTGTCTATGTCCGTGTGAGAGCCACTGGTGGCCTGAGAGGCAAACATACTCCAGTCTGTGTGTAGAAACCTTTCCTGGAGTGTGAAGTCTGCCCCCGCAGGCCACACCTTGATGGTCTTCACTGATGGCTTCACACGATTAATGAGAGGTGAATACTTGGGGGTGAGGAACAAAGAAAGGTGATCAGATTGACCCAGGTGGGGGGAGGGGGTCACGGTGTAAGCTTTAGCCATGTTTGTATACACATGATCCAAAGTTTTGTTTCCTCTTGTGTGGCAGGAAACATGCTGGTGAAATTTAGGGAGCACAGTCTTTAAGTTGGAATGATTAAAATCTCCCGCAACAATAAATGCAGCCTCCGGGTGAGCAGTCTGTTGTTTACTGATGGCTGCATGAAGTTCTTTCATAGCAAGCTTGGCATCAGCATCCTGTGGAATATAAGCAGCGGTTACAATGGTGGAAGTGAATTCCCGTGGCAGATAGAACGGTCTACATTTAACCATGAGAAACTCAAGGTTAGCCGAGCAGTGTCTCCCGACAATAACAGAGTTCGTGCACCAAGCTTTATTGACATAAATGCACAATCCACCTCCTCTTGTCTTACCGGATTCCTCTGCCGTTCTATCCGCCCGGTGTGTGTTGTAGCCCGCTAACTCAATAGCGTTGTCCGGTATGCCGCTGTGTAGCCATGTTTCCGTGAAGATTATGACATTGCAGTTCAAAAGTCTTTTGTTGTTGATGATGCGGAGTCGAATCTCATCCATTTTGTTCACTAATGATCGTACATTAGCAAGGAAAATGCTGGGTAAAGAGAGCCGGTGTGGTGTTAGCTTTAGCCTAGCTCTTAGCCCTCCGCGCTTCCCCCGCCTTTGTTTACGATCTCGACGCCGCCGGCGAGCACTTCCGCCCGGCCGTGTGGGGTGCGTAGCATCGGGTGTTTTGGCGATCTCAGGGACGAGTTGAATGTTGCTGATATAACTTCCGGGAATGCGCAAACCGATATCCAAAAGCTCATGCCGGGTGTACGATGTGAATGCACAACTGTTCTTAACGAACAGGCCCGAGATGAGCAAGAAAAACACTATATAATTGCTAAAACTGGAGAGACGCTGAGCCTCGCGATGTTCACGCGCCGCCATCCTACGCCAGAAAAAAGGCGTAGTTGAGGCAGTACATCCGTCACTAAGCACTTGTGACCTGTGTTCTCTTCTCGGTGGACTGCTCCACCACTCGTCTGTGCACCCCTCGGATGGGGCCCCCGCACACCTTTGTTCCCCCTGGTGAGACCATGTGTCCCCTACGGTGCCGGGTGGCTATCTCGCTAAAAGTAAGGTCAGCTCCTGTGACAGACGATGGTAAGAGCATCCCATCTTTCGACAAGCTCAAGGTGATGCCTTACTACCCACACTGGAAGGTTTATGATATCGCAGAGCGCTCACTAGTGACACGCCCAGGCCAGTCAGTTTCGGTCTGCTCGAGGTCATGACAGGGCTCAAAACCGTGGAGTTTCATATTGGGACCTCATTCCATCTCAACAAAACTTTGAGAGATCAAAAGAAAGGGAACATTTCAGTTATGACTGTAATCTCTGTTCCCTGATGGAGGGAATGAGACACTGTGTGCCTCACGCCAAAATGCAATACCGTCCGCTGCAGCGACTGGGAGACGCCTGCCAGGATCCTCAGCACAAAATGATTGGGCACACGATCTTCCTTTCATACCCGTATGTACGGGGTGGAGACTTGCATGCGAATGCCATTTGCCAAGTTCCATGGCTTTTTGAAATTACGATATGATAGGTTTCCAAGTTCAAACCCCATTCTGCCTCGACACGTCTCATTCCCACCATCAGGGAACAGAGGTTACAGTCGTAACCGAGACGTTTCATATAGTAATTGATCACGCACTTGTCTGAAAGTTTAGGCAACTAGTATGTGGTTAGTAATGTTAGATAGGGCTGCATTATTTTTACCAAACTCTGACCAAAGACACTCCAACAAAAAGCAATCTTAACCCAAGAGCTAACCTGGAAAAATTGTCCTCTCTATTATCTCTGACAATGATTAATCCCCTGACATATAACAAACATAAGAATAAACTATGATTTTTAGTGCACAATTGGGAAAATGAGAATATTTTAGCAATAGAAATACAAAGCAGAGAGAGATTCTCACCAAGTACAGGTTAATTGATCACAGTCAGGCACAGACTGTGAGACTTGTGTGGATCGAGACGGACAGTTCACCCAAAAATGAAAATTCTGTCATCATTCACTCATCCTCATGTGTTTCAAATCTATATAAATTTCTTTGTCCTGTTGAACACAAAAGCAGATATTTAGAAAGAATGTAGGAAACCAAACCGTTCTTGGGCCCCATTGACTACCATAGTAGTTTCGTTTCCTACTATGAAAATCAATGTTGCCCCAGAACTGTTCAGTTACAAATATTTGAGAGACTTTGGACTGTTAGCTTCTGATACAGTAATGGATGAGTAAACACCCCTGTGTTCCGGTCAGAGCACAAATGACGAGGAGATAGGTGATCAGCTAACACTTTGTATTAGATGTAGATGGATGGAACACAGATTTATCTTGAAGGATGTACATAGTCTGTAAATAATAAATACAAAAAAGATCATGTGTAAACAAAGATGTGTATATAAATGTTCACTGTTAGATAATAAATTAGTCTGCCTCATTAACATCAGTGACATTTCTCTTGTAAATGTGAAGTTAAGCCAACAGAAATTAGGTATTTCTCAGGCAAACAACAATAACAATAATTTTACATTTATAACAGGTAATGCCCATGTATGGAATGAAGGATGGCGCAGTAGAGCAGCATTTACTCGCATATGATACCCTCCTCATATGATTGTAAAGCGCTTTGGGTGTACAGCAATATACAACAAAGTGCTATATAAAAACGCCTCATTCATTCATTCATTCACACAAACATGACGTTAATCACACTATAGAGAGAATAATCAAAAGTGCATTGATATTAAACATCTGAATATTACAAACGATCGCTAAAGGACATGTCCGAGTCTCTCCGTATGATACAGATGCATGTCATGTTTTTCAGATCACTTTTAACACAAATAGAATCACAAAGGCTTACTTTGCGGTCAGACACTAACATCTTACTAAACAAACAGGAATTAACGTTCCTTTCAGCTGACAGCTGAACATACACCCTGCGTTCCAAATAGCATACTATCCGTCCTAATAGTATTCGAAAGTAGAATAAGTGTGTCCCAAATCATAGTATGTTGAAAATAGTATTCCAAAGATTCCTGGATGGTCTACTACATTTCGGTAGAAATTTGAAGTACAAAATGATGCACACTCTGACAGCTGATATTACCCACAATGAGTAGGTTGAGTTTACTGACGCTGCGCAATACCTTAAAGTGGCAGTCCGTAAGAATGGCCTCTTTGTCGCCATCTCTGTTTGTAATTGCTACTGCGTGTGATGTGCGGAGGAATTTTCTTAAAATGAGTTGTGATTCGGCACTGCTCAACTGCGCGGATAAGTCCGATGTTTTGAGTCGTATGTCACTGTGGCCTGTGACAGTGCACCTGTGAGAATCTTCACTGTACATCAGTAGCGCATAATAAACATAACATGGCAGATGATATAACACAAAACAAATAAGAACATAAACAGACCCAAATAGCGCAAAACTGGCATTTTTGCTGGGAGTCTCCTGTTAGTTATTTATCATGAAAACCCCGTAACACGACTGGACAGAAGATCCCCGAATGCGGCGGCGGGTCTCAAATACTGACAGGTACGGTCATATATCATTCTACACCATACAACTATATTTACATAAACTATACGCAAAGCCTTGCCATCATGTCCGTGAAATAAGTCCGCAAATTTGAGTAACACAGGCTTGACTTATACCGTGTGTGTGCGCCACATGAAACACAGATGTGGGAAGATCATTTCTAAATCACACGAGGTCCCCAGATAATACTAATCCCATGCAAATAGGTCTTAAGTTACATTTATCATAATGAACATAACAAAGAGAGAAAGAACAACCGATGAAACGTGCGCTATGCACGTTTCATCTATTGAAACGTTCACGTGTTATCTATTGAAATATTAAAATGTCTTACCTGTTCTGTTCAGAAGAAATAAATCCATGTCTGCCGATATTAATTCTTGTGTTCGCACGAGTCCTACCGCATTCCATTTTTCTTTGTAAACTCTCATCAGTTCGTATTTTTTGGTTTTCACAACTGATGAATCCCCGGATGTCAGCGCAGCACTGCTTGGCGTTTAAAAGTAAAAGTACTAAACGGCGCCATAAATAATACTAAATGTTTCCAAGAAAAAATGTCTGTGTACAATTCTACCCCTGTCACCCGTAGCATCCACACGCGGGCTAGCATCCGGGTCCTCTTCATTCTGTTGTTCACGATTGTGATGAAATGATGCATAGACGAAAGACACCAAATAAGGATTTCCAGAAAAAGACGACACGACAGGGAGAACTACAAACCATTATTACAAGCTTTCCGTGATGCTTCCAGCAAGGGTAGTGACACAGTTTTACATGCCGTTCTTTCATGTACTTGCTCAATAATTGGTTTAAGTCATTTTTTACTCAAAAGAACTTACAGACTGCCACTTTAATAGTAAGAAGAGCTGTATTTTGATGTGTCTAACAGTTATTGGCCACTATGTTGTCTAGGCAACAACAACCACTTTCGCTTCCTGTTAGTATGTCCCAGGCTGCGTCTGAAATCGCATACTGTGACAGTAGGTACTGAATTTGAATAAGTACCTACCTATCGGCCATTAAAACAGTACGTTCTATATAGTATGCATGGGATAAGTATGAATATATTTCGGACATACTGCATCTGCCATGTGACCCGTATGCTCTTTGACCTTTGACGCATTAACAACATTTTTCTCGGCGGAAGTAGTAGACCATATTTCTCACCTATTGTATGGAAGTAGGCGATTTCGGAAGCAGCCCTAGTGTGTACAATCTCTTTTCCATGCACTCAAAAGTACCTACTATTCCAACACCAAAACAGTACCTACTATTACGGCATGGTATGATTAGGCAAACTGGAACGCAGGGACAGAGCTCACAGGCACGGCAGACAGCGGCATCGCAACTAGCTATGCTGCTTACTACTGACTTACTTTTCAAAATAACAGCTTAACAGGTGCCTTTAATACAACTAACATTCTTCCAAATATCTTCTTTTTTGTTTAGTGGAACAAAAAAATTTAAAGGACAGGTTTGAAAAAACTTGAGGCTGAGTAAATAATGACAGCGTATCCTTTTTTTGAGTAAACTATACCTTTGAGTGACAATTACAAAAGATACATCAGAGGAAAACACTTTCAACCCATACCAAACCTTATTCTGCAAACGTTTTAAGAGAATACTGCTATTACTGGGGGGGGGTTAAAATGCAGCAAATATACTGATGTCCATTTCTTTTTCACTGTTCATCAGAACTGGCCCCTTTGTATATGAAAAAACACAAATTCAGAATAAAGGAGAAATTTCTGATAATTAATGAAGGAATCTTAAATCCAGGAAGTGCAACACCATTGCATGGAATCTACACAGACCTTTACATCACAAAGGGAGTGGCTGGAGAGGTCAAATACTGAGCATGAGGTGAGACAGATGAAGACATCTACCAGAAGTGCAGAAATACAGGAAATAGCGATTAAATGCAAAGACATGTTCAAGGGGCGAAACAAACCCATCCGAACTGTGTTGACTACAGGAGTTTCTGGAATTGGCAAAACAGTCTCAGTGCAGAAGTTCATTTTGGACTGGGCCGAAGGAAAGGAAAATCAAGATCTTCACTTGATATTTCCACTTCCTTTTAGAGAACTGAACTTGATAAAGGACAAAAATCTCAGTTTGTTAGAGCTGCTTCATCATTTTTTCACAGACATAAAAAAGCTGAGATTAACAGACCTTGATGACTTCAAAGTCCTGTTCATCTTTGATGGTCTAGATGAGTGTCGATTTCCTCTGGATTTCCCGAACAATCAGAGTTTGTCTGATGTCACAGAATCAGCCTCAGTGGACGTCCTGTTAACAAACCTTGTTAAGGGGAATCTGCTTCCTTCTGCTCTGCTCTGGATAACCTCTCGACCAGCAGCAGCCGATCAGATTCCTCCTGAGTTTGTTGACCCTCAGAAGGATGAGTATTTCAGGAAGAGAATAAACGATGAGAGTCTGGCCAGTACAATCATAACACGCATCAAATCATCCAGAAGTCTGTACATCATGTGTCACATCCCAGTCTTCTGTTGGGTTTCAGCCACTGTTCTCGAGAGAATGTTGGGTGGAACAGAGAGTGCAGAGATCCCCAAGACTCTCACTCAAATGTTCACACAATTCCTGATCTTTCAGATAAGACTGAAATTCCAAAAGTATGATGGGAAAAGTGAGGTTGATCCTCAGCAGGCCAGACAAAGTATTCTGTCACTGGGAAAACTGGCTTTTGAACAACTGGAAAAAGGGAACATGATCTTCTACGAGGAGGATGTGAGAGAGTGTGGCATAGATGTCAAAGAAGCATCCGTCTATTCAGGAGTTTGTACCCAAATCTTCAAAGAGGGGTCTGGAATATACCTGGGGAAGGTGTTCAGCTTTGTACATCTGACCATCCAAGAGTTTATTGCTGCTCTGTATGTGTTTCTTCTTTTTGTGCACAGAGCCACAAATCTCATCAGTTTTTACCAGTCAACATTAAGTGATTTTTTAAAGAGAGCAGTTGACAAGGCCATGCAGAGTGAGAATGGACACCTGGACCTTTTCCTCCGTTTTCTTATGGGTCTTTCATTGGAGTCGAATCAGACAATAATAAGAGGTCTCTTCACATTTACAGAAAGGAGCTCTCACAGCCCCCAGGAAATAGTTGAGTACATTAAGCAGAAGATCAGAGAGAATCCCTGTCCGGAGAAATCCATTAACCTGTTCCACTGTCTGAATGAACTGAATGATCATTCTCTAGTGCAGGAAGTACAAACCTACCTGAGCAAAGAAGGTAGCAGGCATCTACATGGAGTCCAACTGTCTCCTTCTCATTGGTCAGCTCTGGTATTTGTGTTGCTGCACTCAGAGGAAGAGTTAAATCAGTTTACACTTAGTAAATATATTCGATCGGAAGAATGTCTTCTGAGGCTGCTGCCTGTGATCAAAGCATCTACAAAAGCTAAGTAAGTATTTCATAGTGAAAATTAAGTCAAACTATCAATAATATTATTTTTAATTAAACAGTACATATGTGTGGTTTTTATTATATAGAATGATAAACATACTTATTTGTACCATTCCCAGTCTCAGTGGCTGCAATCTCACAGAGAGAAGCTGCTCAGCACTGACCACAGTTCTCAGCTCAAATTCATCAAATCTGAAAGAACTGAACCTGAGTCACAATAAACTGCAGGATTCAGGAATGAAGTTGCTCTCTACTGGACTGGAGAATTCAAACTGTTACCTGGAAACTTTAATGTAAGTCAATTCTTCACAGCCAGTGAATAGACACACACACACACACATATGTGGTTTACGAGGACCCTCGTAAGACATAACCGTTTTTAACTGTACAAAGTGTATATTCCATTCCCTAACCCTTAGCCTAACCCTAAAACGAGCCATCACAGAAAACTTTTGCCTTTTTTTATTTAAAAAAATCACCATTCAGAATGTTTTGGAAACGATTTAGTTTACAAGCACACAGGAAGTGTTATGTTGCAACACATTGTACACGTCATTATACACATTTGTGTCCTCATAAACCATATATACAAGCTCTAATACTAATACTCTAAGGGGTGGTTTCCCAGTCAGGGATTATCTTAAATCGGGACTAGGTCTTAGTTTAATCAGGAAATGCCAAACATCCCTTACTAAAAACATTACTTGTGTGTGTTTTGAGACACCACAAAAGCAATGGTGTATTTTAAGATATGGCAGTTCAAGTTGTTTTTGTCTCAAGCATTTATTATAGTCTAGGACTAGTGTTATCCATGTCCGGGAAACCGCCCCTAAGCAATCTAATACATTTAAGAGACAGGTGTTCGTAAATAGTTGAAACAGTAGTAGTACAGTATTAATGGTTCCGATTGTCTGGCATGCCTTAAGTATGGGGGGGAGGTTACGAAGATTCTATGGGCACAGACACCTTTTGAGATTGACCAATGGGGGTTCCCCCCTGAAAGCGATCGCGGACAGACTGAGGGGGACCCCCAGAAAGTGATCGCAAGGGGCCCAGAATATCAAGTGGGGCCGCTGCCCATAGATAGCAACTTAGAGGAATTCACACTCCTAGTGGAAAAGGCCTTAACACTTTTTTTTAACACGGTTTTACAGGCGAGGCTTAGCTTAAGCCAGGACTAGGCCTTAGTTGAATTAAAATAGAATATTTTGCTTTAATGGAAAGAGTTCCTGGTTGTAGTTTATCTTTAATTAATGCAATCTAACAACATTTTAAGAGATCTGTATATCTGCTTGTCAAGTTTGACGTCACACATCACTGCTTCCAGGTCCAAACTTTTTATCAGATGCCAAAAGCAAACAACAAAACAACTTCTAAAAACTTGTGCTGTAAAACTACAAACAACTTTACCTGAAATTCCAGATGACCGGACAGCGATTCTTTTTTTAATGAATTTTTAAAGTGGCCATTCCAAGTGATGCCAATTTTCAAACTTTAGTTAGTGTGTAATGTTGCTATCTGCAAAATGATAAAGCCCAAATTTAAATGCCAAGCGAGATATTGTCTTTAACACAATTCGCTTTTCAAGGACTACAGAGAATGGCTGGAAATGGACTACAGTCCTATACTTCCCGGGTACAAAATACAGCTTCCATGACTTTAGCATCGGCTGTGAAAGCTGTTCTGTGTAACAAACCGATATTGTGTGTGTGTGCGCGCATAACCCTAAAGTCCTGCTTGCAAATGTCTTCTGCTCAATCTGCTTGTTTTAATATCCAACTTAGGTAAATATAAAAAGGCAGAACTAACGTTTCTGGTATTAGTGTTAAATAATATAACCGGTCTGACCCAATCGGTCCGGTGTCATTTCCCTCGCCATAGTAGGAAAAAATTGCGATCTCTAACGAAGATTGATGTTTGCACACGCACTAGCAGACCTCCGTTACATTTCGATAGATCCGCGTGTTTTTAACTGATGAAGTGAAGTTGACGCCATTGTTACTGTTTATTGTTAAAAGTCAAAGCTTATAAATACACATGTACTGAGAGAGGGACCGACCGATCACAACAGCCTGAAGCAGAAGCTCGAAGATATGGTACGGGTGGGACATCTTCACAGACACGCTCTAAGCAGGAAACCAATCGTGACAGACCTGGTCAGCTTTACCAATCAGAGCGTTTCGGTAGGAGGTACTTTATATAAACCAGAAAAAAACAGTTGTTTTGTGAGAAGAGGGACACCGGTAAACAAAAGACTTGAAATATGTGAAATGTAAAGCGTTTTTTGAAACTTGAAACATGAACATCCACTGTTAAACACCCGAAAAACATAATCAAAGCTTCAAAAACAGCAAAAGAAAGCCCCCTTTAAAATATTGATGTCAGAGATTCTGTGAGCCCTTGAGACTGTAGCGCACACAAGTTCATAAAAGTTGCCGAAATGTGCGATATGAATAAATAGTGCTCGTAAACAGTTGTTTAAGCTGTGGCCTCATATAAAATGTTTGGAGGTTTGGACACGGAAAGAGTATTCTGACCTTAACTAGAGGACAGTGCCATGTATGTCATAAAACGTCTTGGTTATGTATGTAATCTCAGTTCCCTGATGGATGGAACGAGACCTTGTGTCAAACCGACAGAATGGGTTTTGAACTTAAGAACCTATCATCTCTGGTTGTACTTTTAAAAGGCCCATTGGTGAATGGCATGTCATGGCTTGCCAGTCTCAGCCCCATACATACGGGTATAAAAGGAAGATGGCATGCCCATTCATTCACCTTTTTGGCTGAGGAAGCTGAGACTCATTCTGAGTCACTGCAGCGGACGGCGAAGCGTTGTGGCATGGAAGACAATGTCTCGTTCCCTATATATTCATTAAAATAGTTATAAAGTGAGGTGTGTCTTCTTTATACAACACGAGCTGCGTGTCCTCTTTATTCAGCGCCAGCTACACAATTACAACTTATATATATTTAATAATATATTTACAGTGCGAGATTCTATGCCTCTTAGCCTTGTTCAAATTTGTTTACAACGCGTAGCCTGCAGCACAGAGCAGCAAGAGTCACGTGACGAAAGAAAAACACTTTTTGGGATCACGATGCAAGCTCAACATCGTCATGTCTATCAGCCATCGGCGATGAACGATGGCATCATCTATCGGCCCAACCCTAGTAACCGCGATTCGTAACCTTCCAGTGGTGTAGTAAGGCATCAGTTGCAGTCAAAATGACAGGCTCTTACTAATGGCTGTACAGGCGTTGGCCTTTGCTACTCTAGAGGCTAGACAGCAGCCCAGCACTGTAAGGAACACTGTGACGCGCTACCCCCTCGTCTTATGGGGAACGCTAAGGAGACCACATCTTCCATAGGGAGATAATATGTGGAAAACCTACACAGTCTCACCAGTGGGGAGATCTCATGGAAGTAGTAGTGCGGGGCCTCAACCAGCGGTGCACAGAAGCGCTGGAGTCCACCGAGGGGAGGTCACAGGTTCACCAACAGGGGAACCAAGAGTGAGGAAACGTCAGACGGGACTACCCAAGGAGGGGAGCACTAGTTCAGTTATAGAGGTTTACCTCGTTAGGGAAACTCACCTATACTGGGCTTGGACTACGAGTGTGCATGCAGATCCCCTACCCTTTTTGATGGTAGCGAGTGCTACTAAGAGAACCGTCTTCATTGTGAGATGAGGTAGAGCGGCTTCTCCTAGGGGCTCAAACGGGGCCCCTCCCAGGCCCAAAAGGACTACCTGAAGGTCCCAAGAGGGTACGAAGCACGGTCGGGGAGGATTCACCCTCCTCACGCCCCTCGGGAACCTGATGACCAGGTCGTGCTGTCCAAGAGACTTACCTGCCACAAGTGTGTGATGTGCAGCGATAGTGGCGACATACAGCTTGAACGTGCTCTGGTAAGGCGAGCTGATACGGTAACAGACTCTAGTTCCAAACTGAGATAAGAGGTGCTCTGCACAGTGGAGAGCTTGATCTTGTCCCAGTTGACCTGTATGCCCAATTGGTCGAGGTGCCAGAGCACAAGGTCCCTGTGCGTACACAACAGATCTCGCGAGTGAGCCAAGATGAGCCAAGCGTCGAGATTGTTGAGATACGCATGCCCTGCTCCCTGAGGGGAGCAAGCGAAGCCTCCGCCACCTTGGTTAAGGCACGGGGAGACTGGGCCAGACCGAAGGGCAGGACCTTGTATTGGTATGCTCGACTCTCGAAGGCAAACCGAAGTAACGGTCTGCCGCGGGAGAATCGAGACATGCGCTTCTGCGTCAACATTCTGAATGGGAGCCTGTGAATGGTCTTGTTCAGAGTGCGCAGGTCCAGGTCCTCGACCCGAAGCATGGAGCATTCTCGCCTCTGTCCGAGGTGAACTGAATTCCCTGAAACTTGGGTGGTCGCCTGGGCAGTTCGTCCTTACTAGTCACCGTGACGGGCTGGGGAGCTGTGACCAGGCCCCAGACACCGCGACAAAGGAACTAGCATGGAGATCTGGAACATTGAGGTTCTGTGGCTGGCAGAAAAGCTGTCTCGCCAGGGACAGAGCCCTGGGGAAGCGAGTGAGTCTCCTGACTTAAAAAAGGTACTGCGCTCCGGATCCAGTGCGGTGCACTGCAACCCGAGGCTTGTGGCGGCCCAGGCAGGCATAACTGACATCTCCGCGTCAGACTCGTCCTGGACTTGACCGACCGAAGCCGGGAGCTCCAGGGAGTCATCAGCGTCTGATGTCAGGAATTCGCCATCCGATGCTGTGATGGAAAACTCATTCTCTGCACGCTGATGCATGGATCCGCTATGAGACGGTTTCCTGCCACCCATCGGAGACAGGTTAGGTGAGTGTAACAGAGCCTGGGTGGTCCACGGCATTGCTGTGACAGGTTAACGTCCATGGGAATCTCCATATCACCATCACTGCTCGCGGCTTGGCAGCCGCCGCTGAACGGGAAGTATACGATGTTGTGGCTGTGTCCAAAAAGAACACAGCCAACCTTGACTGCAATGCTTTGATAGACATGTGCTCACAATGTGGACACGCCGTATCCACGAACGCTACTTCAACATGCTGGTGACCCAGACATGTGATGCAGGTATCGTGCCTGTCAAGCTCGAGTATGAGGCGGTCACATCCAAGATTACACCGCCAAGACATGCCTGGCAACAAGTGCACGCTGTAAGAAATTTCAGCTCTTTTAGAAATTTGCTCTAAATGACCCCTTTGGCCCGCTACCACACACATCAGGACGAATCCGCTGCTCTGTGTCATAGAATCCAGTAGTACTTAGAGATAATTCGCTCATCATTAGCTTCGCAGGTTTCCGAAGAACAAAAAGTGAATGAATGGGTATGCCATCTTCCTTTTATACCAGTATATGCCATGCTATTCGCCAAGTTAATTGGCCTTTTAAAGTACAATCAGAGATGATAGGTTCTCAAGTTTAAACCCCATTCTCTCGGTTCGACACAACGTCGAGAGACCAACAAAAAGGGAACCATAGGACTAAGTGTATGCTATGTTAAAAGATGGGTCTTTAATCTAAACTGACAGGGTGGGTCTATGGAACACATCATTACTTAAATTATGCTTTATGTTCTTTGCAGACTGACTGACTGCCGTATTGGAGAGGAAGGTTGTGCTTTTTTAGCTTCAGCTCTGAGATCAAACCCCTCACATCTGAGAGAACTCAATCTGAATTTCAGTACCCTAGGAAATTCAGGGATTAGGCTTTTTGATGTACTGATGGATCCCCAGTGTAGAGTAGAGAAACTAAAGTAAGTGGTATTTTGTCATATTTTGTCACTAGTGGAAATATGAATGCATTGGTTATCCTCATTCATTAAAAATATTACTGAAGACACAGACACACAAACCTGTCAACATCCTTCTGACTGTAGTGCCTCTGGCCCCTGTGTTTCCCTCATTAGTGATGAATAGTTTATGCTCTCTGGATTGTTTTTCTCCCCTCGTGGAGTTTTTCTTTGTTTGTTTTTTTTCTTTATTTTTCCCATGTGGGTTTTCCATTGCCTCTGTCCGAGAATAACTTTTGTTGGATTATATTTCTTGCAATAAGCTTTAATTTTTAAATAAATCTACTTTGCCTAGAGAACTCTTTGGAGTGTTTCGTTTTGGTCCAAATAAACCGCCCTTGTGGCTCAGAAGTATATCTCCTAACTACCACACTGGATACCCGAGTTCTAAACAGGCACTTGATACAAACCCATTTACAACATATTTTTATTGCAAAGATGTGTTCATCTAGCTGTAGGTGTTGTTCCCGTTCTCTTCGCAGACTGAACAACTGCAGTATTCCAGAAGAAGGTTGTGCTGCTCTGGCTTCAGCTCTGAGATCAAACCCCTCACACCTGACCGAACTGAATCTGGGCTATAATAAACTAGGTGATTCAGGAGTGAAGGGGTTTGCTGATCTGTTGGAGAATCAACAATGTAAACTGCAAAAATTACAGTAAGTTAAAAGATGACTTACTTAAATGGTTCAAATAAAAAATATTTAGTTAATTTAGTTGAACCCAAACCTTTTGTGTGTACTTATTCTAAATTGTATGTCTATCCAGCTGTACTGTTACTATGAGACGTTTATCTCTTGCTCTTTACAGACTGTATAACTGCAGTATTCCAGAAGGAGGCTGTGCTGCTCTGGCTTCAGCTCTGATATCAAACCCCTCACACCTGAGAGAACTAAATCTGGGCTATAATAAACTCAGAGATTTGGGAATGAAACTGCTTTCTGAACTATTGGAGAATCCACAATGTAAACTGAAGAAGCTAAAGTGAGTGCATTTTTCAGGCGCCCAGAATACCCCAGCTATGGCCCTGATTGTGTAGGCTATTTACTCTATGGTAAATTTACAATGGCATTTGGTGTGACAATGATTTTTTTCTCTTTGTTCTTTCTGCAGACTGTATAATTGCAGTATAACAAAAGAACAATGTGCTGATCTGGCTTCTGCTCTGAGATCAAACCCTTCACACCTAAGAGAACTGAATCTAAATGGCAATAACCTTAAAGATTCAGGATTGATGCTGCTCTCTGATTTACTTAAGGACGTACACTGCAAACTAGAGAAGCTACAGTAATACTGTTTTTTTACATGACATGAATTTTTTTCTGCTTTGGCTCATACACAACCCTGCACACAGTTTCAACTCATTCCAACACTCAATTATCCAGCTGTAATTATGCAGCATATTTCTCTTCTTTTTTATCTGCAGACTGTATAACTGCCATATTGGAGCGAAAGGTTGTGCTGCTCTGTTTTCAGCATTGAGAGTAAACCCTTCACACCTGGCAGAACTGGATCTGAGCTGTAATAAACCAGAATGCTCAGCATTGCAGCTGCTCTCAGATCTACTTAAGGATCCAAACTGTAAACTAGAGAAACTACAGTAAGTCTTATGTGTGTGTGTGTCTGTTAGCTTCGAACTTCATGATTGTATAGGACAAGAGTGATAATATAGGACTTTCTAGGAATTCAAAAGCTAAAGGGAAGTATAATGTAATACAAATACAGAAAGAAAAATAAATAAATCTGTTTAAAATGACACTTACAAAGTTGTATTTCTTATTATATTAAATAAATTAACTTGCATTTTTGTACATGGGTAGAAGAACACATCCCACAATGACCACTTGAATTGAATTTCTCTCCCTGCTTAAATTAGCAGCTGTGGCCAATTAAATTAATATTCATGAATTCAACGGGAGTTAACCTTAAATTGTCAATTTTGCCCAATTTAATTTAAGGAGCTTTTTGTCTTCTGTCTATAGATTGTCTAGCTGCTGTATTGAAGAGGCGGGTTGTGCTGCTCTAGTTTCGGCTCTGAGATCAAAGCCCACACACCTGAGAGAACTGAATCTGAGATGTAATAAATTAGGAGATTCAGGGGACAAGCTGCTCTCTGATTTACAGAAGGATCCACTATAAACTGGAGAAACTACAGTAAGTTATGATTTGCCATTTAATTGAATTGTATTTTGAAATCACAGTAAAATGTAATTTAAAAAGATAACTCATTTGTATAATGTCTTCTATAATGGAATCTATATGAAAAAGCCTGATATTTGTTGATCATACATGTTGTTTAAAGGCACATTTATGTTTTGCAGAATGCACCAAAAATGTGTAAAATGATACATTTTCCGTTGTGTCACATATACGCGAACAGACAGATGCAGAATATAATTGTGCATTTAAACATACTCCATGTGTATAATAACTGTAATGTTTGTGTATAGTAATAATAATGCATAATTATTTTTCTAATCTTACTTTTTTTAATCTTGTATTTAGTAAAGTATAACAAAAACAGAAACAAACTGCCTTCTATTGGACAAACACCAGCACTGGGTGTATTTACTCCCCAGCGAATGCAGTAACACTCTCACCTTTAAAATCCTTTTGAGCTCTGCTGATGATCTATTACCTACATGACGGATGTTTCAGCGCCTTGCGATATCTGGAGTGAAAGTCTTACTGAAATTTTGCGAATGTTTAAAAATGTACTTGCATTGCAGAGTATCCTTGGTGGTGACATTACTCTTTTCGCAACCACGACCTGTGTAATGGTTTTTGGCCCAAGAACCAATACAGACAGATATTTAAAGTCACAGCCGTCTCATTAATAAGTATTTTATGAAATAACCTATTTAGGAGTGTGTATGGGTGTTCATTTGTTAGAGGTTAAATATGTAATATGTTTATTTAAACATGCAAGGGTTACTGATATTCTCTATATACAGTATGATATTGTACAATATACAATATGTTGTATTAACATATACTTTGTGTGACTGTGGCGTGTGTGTGCCCAGAAAGAGGTGGTTTATAGAAGGATGTTTATTGTTTGATGGGGTGCACAACTGTACAAATTTGGGAAACACTGGTCTTTATAAAGCCAGATATAATAATATTGTTTCCTTTAATCTAAAACATTGCTATCTTTTTACTGGTCTGTTACTTTATAAACTGTTACTTTATTTGCTTTTATTAATGTAGTGACAGCCAGACAATAAAAAAAATAAACATTTAACCAGAGATTCACTAATGTATGCCAATCAGTGTAGTAAAACGGGAAATATAATCTTCAGGTTCACATTGATTTTAAACCATGTATTTGTTTGGGTTCTAATGATAGCACATGTGTGCATTTTCCGAGAAATCAGCATGTCCAAACTTGAGTTTTTATATACTTAAACTAAAATATGTCTCTTTTTTTTCACAACAGTGTTAAAATTAGAGCATCACTAATGATTGTCTAATATAATTATTTTACTCTATGCTTTGTTTGTTGCTGAACATACATGAAGCCAGAAGATTACATCAGAGCAATATTAGACATCTTTTTATTTTTTCTCATAAAATAGAGAATTAGAGTTTCTCATTATTGTAGAGACCTTTTATTCTAAATACTCATGCTGAAACTCCAAAAAAAAGGTTGTAAAAATACTGTTACTTTTTATCGAACAGTACTTTCATATGTGACTAATTTATATTATTGCTATATAATACATATCAATTTTGGACTTTACTGTTATTAATTTTTTCACATTACACTCTTAAAAAAAAGGTGCTTCGATGCCATAAAGAACCTTTAACATCTGAAGAACCTTTCTGTTTCACAAAAAGTTCTTTGTGAGGAAAAAGGTTCTTTAGATTATAGAAAGTAAGAAATAGATGTTCACGGAATGCAGGAAATGGTCACGTGATGCATGCTGTCCTCTTTCAAATGTATGGACATACAGTACATTCCTCAACCTATCTGATAAATCTCTTGGTGTCTCTGTGAGTGGAGTAACACTCCGCCTGATAAGAACTCAACAGGGTACTCACATTGACTTGCAGGAAGAAGACAGAGATCATATAAGTGGAGAATTACAGCCAAAACAGCAACACCAGACAACAAGATAGCCTATCATGAAGATGAATGGATAGAAAAATCTATGGTTTGTTAGTTGTAAAGTAATATTGTCAGATAAATACATTAATATAGCAATACCAATGTAAAAAACAAATACCTGCTTGTTGGAGTACATACCTAGCCACACCTATTAAACAGATCATCTTTCACATATTTTAACACTGATGTCATGAGTCGTATTTTAAACCACACATGAAATGTCAGTAGCAGACCTGAATCGTTTCACATTCTTGAGGGCAGGTTATATACGCAACTTGTCTAGTATATTTACATTCATTTTGTCATGTTTAGGAAAGAGGCTGTTCTACATAAAAATGTTCAGGTTAAAGGTAAAACTTTGACTTAGAAAGTAACCTAAATCATCATACCCTAAAGCTTTATGCTCTACAGGCCTACACCGTTTTTACAAATTATATTTATATATTATGGTATATTGCAGTATTTTGTAATACTGTAATAGGACATATCCTGCTATTTCAGCTGTGTAACGCTTGAGTTTAACATAGTAATTTGTTTTTGCAAATAGCTTCTTTTTAAATTTGACAAGTTGCCTTGACAGGTTTCTACTTCTGCCAAAAAAACTTTATCTGTTTCCATCCAATTTAAGCCCACGGTGTACCATGACAGGAGACCATTTTAATCATTCTTTGCCTTTAGTCATGTGCACAAGCAACTATCACATTAAGACCTTCAAGCTATTCAATTTTACACACGTGGAGCTTTAGATGTTCAGCATTCACAAAATATGCACCATGATATGCGATTTCAGTGTTCTGCAGAGTTTTGCTGTTGCACAGTGCTCAAAGACAGTTTAACTGGGTACTTACATTCATCACCCTAGGGTTTGGAAGGTTTCTTGAACTCACTTTGCTTAGGTGATTTGTTAAATATGTCAGAAGGTAAATGAGAACCCACCGTGAGGCAGCGACGATTAAAACGATGCGATTTTGCAGAAAAACATTAAGTGCAAACCAAATACTTCCTTAAGATAACCCCAAAAATGCTGCTTTAGAGATGCATTCCTTGTGTATTTTCTATTTGGTGAGCAAAAGGTCAAGGCAATACGTATTATATCGATGAAATTTTAAATGTCGTTTTCCTTAAATTTCATAAATGAGTTACATTAACAGTTAGAAGAGCAAAATACGTTGAACATTAATGTGTCTGCTGTTAAAAAAAGACATGTTTGCATCTGTATGCATTAGCTAACAATGAACAACACTTCTACAGCATTTATACATCTTCGCTCATCTCAATTTCAGCATTTACTAATACATTTTTTAAATAAAACGGTAACACTTAGTATAGGGACCAATTCTCACTATTAACTAGTTGATTATTAGATGCCTATTTTTAGCATATTGGCTGTTTAGTACTTATAAAGCACATATTCACATGACCATATTCTACTTCCCTTATCCTACCAAATATATAAAACTACCTTACTAACTATTAATAAGCAAGAAATTAGTAGTTTACTGAGGCAAAAGTCATAGTTAATGGTTTATTAATACGAGAATTGGACCTTAAAATAAAGTGTGACAAAAAAACTAAACTGTTAATATATAATGCACCATGAATTAACATGAATAATGGTATTAACTAACATTAACAAGGATTAATACTGAGCATGCTAAAAACTATTCATTGTTGTTTCATGTTTGTTGTTGCATTTAATAATTTTGAAATATAAGTTTAATCTTAAACTTTTCTCAATTTATTAACACCATTTCAGCATCTATGGCTATATTCTTGGCATTGAGACATAAGTTAGAGGGAAGGGCAATTTTGCCCTTTATCTCCAAAGTTCCGAATGTATTTGGAATGTGGGAGAAAACCAGAGCACCCAGGGGAAATCCCATGCTGACAAAGGGGAACATGCAAACAAATATTGAAAGGACCAGTGACCTTTTGTGACAGTTCTGAATCGCGCCGCCTGAACATTATGTAAAAATTATGTGAACCATGTTCGTAATGGATGTCCAGTTGAGGTGTACATCCTACATAATTAACGCAATGGATTTTTTTCATTACTGATAAAACAACTTATCCCAGACAAAATTAAAACTTTTTAGTAACTGCATATTATTATTTAAGGCTTCTCTTTTGCACCAGTGGAACAAACATAACTTTGTCTAGACTTGCAACAATTTAGCAGCTGCTTGGCAAAACGTTTAGTGGTATGGTGGTGACCATCGATTGTTGATCATATTAAACAGTTAAAACAATGAATAAGTCCTGAGGGCATATAATACTATTGCGTTTATCTTGATGAACACAGACTTACTATATATTATAAATATATAGTAAATATTATAATATAATCTATTTATATCTATAAGGGTTTGTAAAAGGTGTTATTTTTTGTTTAATATGTAATGGGTTAGTATATTAAATTGAGCAAGATTGTAATACTGATATGCTTTATATCATATTTTACAATACAAACCTTATTAATATAGTATGCAGTACTTGTATGATTGTAGTATGCCTGTGCTAGATAGATGTTTATTGTTTGAAGGGCTGCACCATTCTAAAAATGTTGTAAAACACTGATCTATGTAAAGTAGAGCCATTGTTATGTTAAGTTTTGTTGCAAAGACTTTCCCCCACAAATCTAAAACATTGTTACCTTTTAACTGGTCAGTTTTTATAGAGAGTTATTTAAATTTGTTACAGGCAATAAATATTTTTGTTACCGAGACATTCAGTTATGTATTACCATCTAAACAGGAAATATGATTTGTTGAGACAGGTTCACTTTTATTTCAAACCAGGTGTTTGTTCAGGTTCTAAGGACTTTGTTTGTAAACAGGATATTATAGTATATACGTACAATTCAACTCAATTCCAGTACTAGAGAATGCTGACAGCTTGTCATTACATAAAATGAAAGAATTAAAATTTTTAGTTGGTATGACTGCATAAGATTTTTAAATTGTGAACAAGAACATTACGGTAACAAACTCAGAACAAGTACTTTACAAACAAAGTATATATTTAATTATACAAAAATACCTACAAAATAAAAAAAGTGTGCTGCATGGACAGTTTCACCCGCTTGCTGACACCTCAAACGGGTAATGCTGTGGATAATCATTAAGAACTTTCAGGGCTTCATTGTATAGCTCCAAATCTGTAGAGAAAGAGAACATTTATTTTTAATCACGGTTCATGCAATGTCATCGTCAATGAAGGTGAATTAAAATCAATCTAAGAAATAATACCAAAGGGTATTTTGTCCTCTCGATATTGGGTGTATGAAGCAGCCATGATTGTTCCTTTGTTTGATACCATGCCAATAACCTCCACAATCCCACTCAGCTCTTCATCCAGCTAGAAAGGAGGAAATAGCAATACATTTTAATTAAGGCCCATAACATAAACCGGGGTGTAACATGCTGGGCTGTTCACACTCACGGGTCGTTCAGTTCCACTGATGCAGTCTTTCCCTCTCCATCTGTAAGACTCAACGCCTTTCCTGATGGGTGAACCTGCCAATTCACAGTCATGTTTACAATCCGATACACTCCATCAATATCCAATTACTTCCAACATGCGTAAGAATTTGCATTAGTAGGTTTATTTTGCAACTAAACGATACACATTATATTATTACTGTGATCAATAAACAATAATACAGTTTACACACTTGCAAATACATATCTCTAATCTGTAACGTTAGAAGTTTTTATAAACATCAGTAAATTTACCTTTTCCAAGCGTCCAAGAAAGCAGACTGGTCGACTAATATACTGCGACAACATTGATGCATTAATTCTAGCTTTTGGAGACTCAAACACGCCTGACATTATGAGTTTCTATGGCAAAACTACATAAGAAATAACAAAAAGTTAGCCGGGATATTGCGAGCAGTTCAGGCAAACACTCCAAACCGCGGGAAAACTAATGTTATGTTACGTATTTCCGGTGTCCGGAGCATCAAAAAATGTTGGAAACAAATCGCCAATGCACTTTAGTTCCTAGAAACGGTGTTTACTGTTTCAACGTGTGCTTCTGCTACATTACAGTTGTTTGTGTTTTGTGATCCTAACAATCCAAATTATATACTTTTAAATATATAGCGCAATTAATTAAGAAAAGTATTCTAATCTATTTGTGTAGAATTTTAAGTATTTAGCATAGGCTAAAACTATGTAAAATTATTCGGAAAATATAGGCTTTCTGTGTGTTTAAGAAAGTAAATAAAATTGTTTATCACAAAGAATGTACTTTAAAATATATTCAGGAGGAAGGCACAAAAGCTGTTGGCTTTTGTTTTCCTACGGACCGAAATAGCAGATGAACACGACGTGACAAGGACTCGTAAACAAAACTTCAGTCGGGTAGCTCGATTTTACCACAGTCCTATACAAATATATATGAAAATACACATGAATAACATGAACAGAGCGAATGCCTTTAAGTCAAAGCTCAAGTAGTTTTTGCGCTTCCAGTTTTTATGGAAAATATAACGTTAGATGATTAAAGATACAATGTGAATCTGACTAAACTAACCCTTGCTAACTTTGAGCTGTCAAAAAAGTAACGTTAGTTTAATAAAAGCTCAGATTGCTCCAATTCTTGTTAAAGCTTTTGTCAAATGCATTTTATATGCCACCTAGTATAACAAAAACACATTCGTAACAAATGTAAAATACTGCATTAAATCAATTCATCACATGTGTTATATAGCATTGATTCTTTTAACACAGACACGCACGATGTTAAGTTTCTTCGGATTCAAGAAGGACGGAGCTAAAAAGTCGTCTGAGAGAGAAACTGATGGATTCGTCATTATTGGTGAGATAACCCGTGATCTAGTTTCATTTTCTAAACACCTTTAAGATTCTGCATTGTTAAAGTCTAAGTACATCACCGGTCAAAATAAACTACATATACAGTATAATAAAGGAGGGTCTATCGAACTAAAAAACAAATACAGCTGTATTGCAGCTACGATTAAACAATTCTTACCAATGAACCACCACAAGAGGGCAGCCGTGCATTGTCTGAAATTGCGAAATGGCAAATCTAGTCTGTAGTCTAACACTGTAGTCTCAAATGACTTCTTACTGTTCACTTGGCTAATAATGAACATTTACCAAAAAAGAAATCAGCATTTTTACCATAATAATCGAGGGTTGGTGGTCTCAGAATAAATTGTGAATTAAGAGGCTGCTGCCTGTCATTTTCCATCCCTGAATGATGTCCGAATGGCCGAAGTTTGCTCGACATATGTCTGATATCTAGGGCCATATGATTTCCGCGATGTATTTGTAATCTGCTTGTTTTGCGTGTTTATGAGTGAAAGAGTGGCATGGCTGCGCTTGTGGGGTTTTCAGCGTCCAAGTTTCACAACGAGGAAGCTTCCGTCACACCCCTTTGCGGCAAACCGTCAAAAAGTTTATTTGAGAACAAGTTATAAAATTGTTTTTAATAAATCGGCCACGGAGTATATTTACTTACTTTAGTAAATTGAAGTAAATGTGCTAGTAAAATGATAAAAAATAGTACATATAATAAAAAAATAGTACTTAGAAAATAGTACTTTAATTTATGTAGACCTAAAACCAGAAAGGAAAAAAATAAATACGGTCTACCTGCCGGATAACCATAGTGATGTAAAGTAAATATGTTGAATTACATTATGATGTGCTCCTATGCACATGCTAAGTCTTGTTATGTGGCACTTTCTGTTGGCTCAAAAGCATTTGTAAACTGCAGTTCTAAAGATCAGCTGTAATAAAGAAACTTAAAATGTTTAACATCTTTTCACATCATGTGTTTTTGCATAAAATTACAGAGCGTAGTATCGATAACAGTATTGATAAGTACCGGTATCGATAAGCAGTATCAATATCGATATTGATCAATCTTAACGATACCCATCCCTAGATATGTTGGGTAGAGAGATGCCATGGAGTGGATAGGGATGGGAAGGCGGTCAAGGGTCAGTGTTTGTCAGATGTAATAGGAACAAGGAAAGACATTGGTATATCCATTGCTGTACATAAGCACAAATCCAAGGGAAATCACTGAACAAGGATTGCACATTGATTTTTTACAAATAATTATCTTGAACGTCAGCGTGGAATGGTATTTATGGTATATTTTACTTCTGTTATAATGTGAGATATTTCTAAAAGGAAAATCATATTCAACCAGAGTAGACTGGTCTATCTAAAAATTACAGGATTTTGAAAATAGAGGTTCCACAGAGCCAGACATAAAATTGTGAGTTTGCCTGGCTTACACACATTTAATAAGGCTTTTTGATTATGGCATGGCATCCATCCCATCTTTTGAGGGTCAGCTCTGAACATGTTGTATACCTTAAAGGCTGGTTTTCTTGCTGGGATTCAATGATGGGGAGATAAACCGTATTTATTACATGGTGCTATAGAATTATTGGTCAACCGATATGGGTATTTTAATGGCCGATGCAGATACTAAAAAAGCACCGTGGCCAGTTGGCTGATAAGAAGCCAATATAACACAAATATAATTACTGTACATCAAAGACAAACAGAAAATTGGTGAAACTAACTGAACAATTATTGTGTAATACGTGGATGTTTAGTAGCATGTAGCTTAGCATTAAAACAGAAACCATTAAAAGGTGCACACGTGACATTATGTTAAACTCGGGCATCTAAATGTGGCTAAATATGAATAAAATGTATAGGAATGTATAGTCAAATCATACCACGAACTGACATATATTTGTGGGGGTGTGGTTACACAAGGCATTCCAGGCAGGTCTGGGTGAGCATTCGCTTTTAGACAGAATGCATCTTTTGTTTCCGACACTTAAATTTTTGCAATTTTACATGTCTAATACATGCATGGGCAACTTATAACACACCAAAGACACAGAAAAACATGTGTTCGCGCCATATGACCCCTTTAAAGGTGGTCATATGGCGTAATTTGTCATTTGTATCTCATCCACCTCACATGACCCATTTTACTGTGCAATATATTGGTCTACCACTATTCACTATCTAGAAATGTTCATTGTGGTTGTTCAGTCGTGACATTCCGAAATACAGTATGTCATTCCCAGATAACAACCACTTAAAAGGAATAACGCAGGGTCATCCGTGTACTGAGAATCATCTTGACCTCACCAATACAAACACACTAAATATAAATAACATATATAAGATTATTTACAAATGATTAAACAAAACTGCATGTTCGTCTTGTTTAGTTAATGTGTATTGACTTTAAGAAGATGCTAATAGAATAGAAAACCTCAGAATAGAATACAGCTGTATAACAAATAATATATTAATAAGATCTTCATTGTACACATCTTTACATAATACAGGGCAGGCAAATAAAGACTGTTGTCTGTATTACCAAATAAACATTCTTCAATACCTTCAGCAGATATAGATGAGCGCACTTATAAACTTAATCTCAAATTAATGTTATGTGCATGGAAAGTGTGTATAGAATAGCTAAAAGTTGAATAAATAAATAAATATCAGTAAGAGACATAGTATATTTTCACAATAAAATATTTCCAATCAGTATTTATTTTCTAGTACTCACGTGACAAATATCCGTCTAATAAGCTTGGTAATGTAAATTGAGACGGTTGTTATTGCAAAATAAACCACGACAGGGTGATCAGAAGCCTGATATGAAGCGACTGGCTGTACATTATGAAGTCATGAACAGATGTGCCCTTAATGTGGTTTCAACTCTCTTGGTTTCGGCAGCGTTTCTGTTGGTTTTGCCCTCTATTGTTGGAGGAATCTCAACATTGTCCATAAAGCCGTACTGTTCCTAAGCAATAGATCATTCATGTAGTTCATTTCTCAGCATTTCTGTGCTTTCGGTTAATCTAAATCACCAGTACACAGTTTGAAACCAAGTGAATTACTCAATGTCTGTACTCATTTCTGCAAGGATTGAGCTGTAGTTTACTCTTAATCGTGGACTTAAGCAGCATGCTTAGGAACTGGAACACAAACGGTACGTGATGTAACATTGTGTCATTAAAATGGTTCAGAGCACAGCTTGCTTCATGTGACCCAGTCTTAAAGTCCTTTACATGCTGCCAATACGGGGAAAGACTGTAGATCAGCCTGAGACCCTTGGACTGCAGTGGATCAAGAGGATGATTTTGTTTTTCAGGCTGACTACTACAGTCGTGGCCAAAAGTTTTGAGAATTACATAAATATTCGTTTTCAAAAAGTTTGCTGCTAAACTGCTTTTAGATCTTTGTTTCAGTTGTTTCTGTGATGTACTGAAATATAATTACAAGCACTTCATACGTTTCAAAGGCTTTTATCGACAATTACATGACATTTATGCAAAGAGTCAGTATTTGCAGTGTTGGCCCTTCTTTTTCAGGACCTCTGCAATTCGACTGGGCATGCTCTCAATCAATTTCTGGGCCAAATCCTGACTGATAGCAACCCATTCTTTCATAATAACTTCTTGGAGTTTGTCAGAATTAGTGGGTTTTTGTTTGTCCACCCGCCTCTTGAGGATTGACCACAAGTTCTCAATGGGATTAAGATCTGGGAAGTTTCCAGGCCATGGACCCAAAATTTCAACATTCTGGTCCCCGAGCCACTTAGTTATCACTTTTGCCTTATGGCACGGTGCTCCATAGTGCTGGAAAATGCATTGTTCTTCACCAAACTGTTGTTGGATTGTTGGAAGAAGTTGCTGTTGGAGGGTGTTTTGGTACCATTCTTTATTCATGGCTGTGTTTTTGGGCAGAATTGTGAGTGAGCCCACTCCCTTGGATGAGAAGCAACCCCACACATGAATGGTGTTAGGATGCTTTACTGTTGGCATGACACAGGACTGATGGTAGCGCTCACCTTTTCTTCTCCGGACAAGCCTTTTTCCAGATGCCCCAAACAATCGGAAAGGGGCTTCATCGGAGAATATGACTTTGCCCCAGTCCTCAGCAGTCCATTCACTATACTTTCTGCAGAAGATCAATGTCCCTGATGTTTTTTTTGGAGAGAAGTGGCTTCTTTGCTGCCCTTCTTGACACCAGGCCATCTTCCAAAAGTCTTCGCCTCACTGTGCGTGCAGATGCGCTCACACCTGCCTGCTGCCATTCCTGAGCAAGCTCTGCACTGGTGGCACTCCGATCCCGCAGCTGAATCCTCTTTAGGAGACGATCCTTGCGCTTGCTGGACTTTCTTGGACGCCCTGAAGCTTTCTTTACAAGAATTGAACCTCTTTCCTTGAAGTTCTTGATGAACCTATAAATTGTTGATTTAGGTGCAATCTTAGTAGCCACAATATCCTTGCCTGTGAAGCCATTTTTATGCAACGCAATGATGGCTGCATGCGTTTCTTTGCAGGTCACCATGGTTAACAATGGAAGAACAATGATTTCAAGCATCACCCTCCTTTTAACATGTCAAGTCTGCCATTCTAACCCAATCAGCCTGACATAATGATCTCCAGCCTTGTGCTTGTCAACATTCTCACCTGAGTTAACAAGATGATTACTGAAATGATCTCAGCAGGTCCTTTAATGACAGCAATGAAATGCAGTGGAAAGGTTTTTTTGGGATTAAGTTAATTTTCATGGCAAAGAAGAACTATGCAATTCATCTGATCACTCTTCATAACATTCTGGAGTATATGCAAATTGCTATTATAAAAACTTAAGCAGCAACTTTTCCAATTTCCATTATTTATGTAATTCTCAAAACTTTTGGCCACGACTGTATATTAGAAGACACGTATGGATAAAACAAAGATGATTCTTTGTATTTACATTTATGCATTTGGCAGACACTTTTATCCAAAGCGACATGCATTGCATTATTCTATACATTTATACATAGGTATGTGCATTCCCCTGGGATCGAACCCACAAACTTGCGTTGTTAACGCAATGCTCTTACCACTGAGCTAAAGGAAACCTAAAGTATTTGAAATGCTAACAATTTATTGTATTGGCACAACATATAATATTGATTGTCCACCTTTTCGTTTGTATTAGTTATCTCTACCACAGATCCACTTCTCTTCAACATTCTTTTTTTTAATTCGTCTTCGACTCTTTGATTTTTTTCCTTTAAGGCCACAATATGGAAGAATTTGTCCTGTCCCTTATCTCCCTTGTATTTGTCGCATATCAGTGACTTAATATCCGGTTAAGTTTCCGGTTGTAGAAACTACGGCAACACGCAAATGCAGAAGTGGTTATACAGCATCTGGGACGCAGCATCTGTTGTTCTGTTATTATGGATCATGATTACTCTTTGGCAAGTAAAGGAAACCCAAAAAGTGTAAACGTAGGCCAAATGAGGCAAGCAGGCTTATGGATAAACGAAGTTATAAAACAAGGATTGATATCGCCGTGGCGTTTTCTAAATGGAGAGAGCTTCGCTACCAACTTGGACTCGACAGAGATTTCGCTCTCGCATGTGTTTTAATAGACAGGGAACGTTAAGCACTTTTTTTTATTGTGCACAAAATTCTCATGCACAGATTATTTAAATAGTTATGAATGCAGTTACCGCATGAAATACAGTATATGTCTCACAAAAATATGTAGCCAACGACGTATTGTCCAAATATTACATATTGTAACACAGCTTTCCTGTAGCTCAGTGGTAAGAGCATTGCGTTAACAACGCAAGGTTGTGGGTTAGATCCCAGGGGATTGCAAATACCTATGTATAAATGTATAGGATAAAGCAATGTAAGTCGCTTTGGATAAAAGCGTCTGCCAAATGCATAAATGTAAATGTAAATGTATTGTGGCTTTAAACTTGTAATCTTCCATTAGATGCCCAGAGTCCTCCTCTCAAAGGGTATTTTGACTGTCTATAATTTAATCCACGTGTTTGTTTTGGATGTATATCTTCCAGTTAGATCATAAGGAACTGTATGACCACTAACCACAGTTGTTGTTTGCACAACATATTGTGGGGGGTTATTCTGAAATCATTGATCCCACAATAATAGCTCAGAATGCAACGCAGTAATGGATCATTTAAATAATAGCTCAACAATCTCCACAAAATCTTGTACAGACAGCACTGAAGAAATTTGTGGAAAATGAATTTGGACCTTATGGTACACTTTTGAAGCAACTGATTAACTACAGAACTCAAAAAAACAAAGCATAATTGTACTGTGTTAAATCCCATTTCCTTTTTTGACTAAGGTGTGCACATGTAGAGCAACTGCTGGGCAAACAGGCATTTGGGAAATTAAAGCACAAGTGGAACCTTCCGGACCGGTATGGTAGGGTTGCCAGATCTGAGCAACAAATCCAATGGCTAGCCTAATGCTTCTAGTACAAATACCAGAATTTGACTTCATAAACAAAACCATTAAGATTTACAGCTGAAGAACAAGATCGTTTCACCTGTGCAACAGTTTTAAAAATAGTCTGAATTTCACATGGAACAATGCAGACTTGGCAACACTAGTTCACCATTGCAATTGGCAAATTGTGGCACGTAGAAACTAGTTTGATATTTTGTATATCTATGCATCAGGGAGTTGATAAATTATCCATGGACTGAGATAATAGTCTTAACCACCAAACTAACGGTGCATAAAGCTGTTTGGTTGCATTGCTGCATTTCGCTCAAAGTAATCAGGAACGACCTGTCTTCACATCAGCTAATGTAGGGCGTAAGGTCTTATACAAGAGGCATATGGTGTGAAAAACACCTCAAGAGCCTTTTTCACACAATTCAATGACTGGTGGACACCATATCAGATGAGTTGTTTGCTGAGTGGTGTTGTGAAGAGATCAAAAGCAGTGATCTCTGTGGTAATAACAGGGAGGAGCTTTAGTGTGTGTATGTGAAGGCCCCAGAGGTGAGCAGATGCTCAGGGATTCTGTGGAAAATAAGACTCCACGACGCTCAGGAGAAACAAGGAGAGGTTGGGTTTACTTTTCAAACCGGAACAACACCATCTGTGAGAGGAGGGATATGTTACAATACTGCAGTGGAAACAAGAGTCAGGTTCTGAGGTAAAATTCGCGGTTATCTGCTAGAAGAAAGCTGGAGGATGATTTGTCAGTGTGTTTAACGTCATTTACGTTAGTTCTTTGAAATGATTCCACAGTGTTGCAGTTGTCTGTCAAGGAACAGCATTAATTGTGCCTGTAAGTACTCTGATACCCGTAATCCGTAAATGAAACCAGAAAACTACTTATTAGTTTACGTTTTTGTCTTTATAGTGAAAGTGGAAAAAAATCGAAGCTCTTTACAAACCTTTCAAAGCTTTTAGGTGAACACACCTTGGGTAAAAAATGTCATTCTCGTTACATTTTTTAATTTTTTCCCCTTTTTCAGGTGAAACCGTGGAGGAGCAGCGTCAGAAAATGCAGACCTGGAACATTGTGCAGCCGGCAACAAATGTAATTGTACAGCCGTTTAAGGTGAGTTTCTGTTCATGAAATGTGACACATGTTTGCAGTTTTCTCATACACTATACTTCTATTGCGGCTTTGTCGATATGTTAACAAATGCTCAGTTTGTGTTCAGTACATCATAGCAACGGTAACACTTTAGTATAGTGACCAATTCTCTATCAACAAGTTGCTTAGCATGCATATTACTAGGACACAAACAAACCACAACTAAAACCCAGTCCGATGGTCCGGTTCCCCGACATGCTGACGCTCGGTCCTCAACCGGCCAGGGTTCTCTCCTTCGCGGTGCCTTGCGGTGGCCTTGGGCGCTCGGTGGATGGCTCGACCATCTACCCCTGGCGGCCGACGGTGGCTCCTCCTTTTGCGGGAAGTCGGCGGCTCCTCTCCCGTCCCCTGCTCCTCCCCCTTGGGCGGACGGATACAGGCTCTGGCCTCTGGCAGGCGCAGTTCCCTCTCGGCTCTTCCACCCCCTGCTCCTCCCCCTTGGGCGGACAGACGCAGGCTCCGGCCTCTGGCGGACGGTGGTGACTCCCCCGCTCCCGCTTGGATGATAGCCACCCCACCTCGACCCAGGAGTGCGGCAGCAAAGATCGCCGTCCCACCGAAGCCTTGGCGGCCGGCGATGGCTCCTCCTCTTCTCCAGAACCACCGCTTCGGGCAGCCGCTGGCAGACGTCTCTCTTACGTGCTGCCCGAACTCTCCGGCACCGCAAGGCCACTCGGCGGCGAGGACTCTCCGACAGCATGTCTCCCCTTCCTCCCGGGTTTTGGGCACCACTGTGATACAGTTCAATAAAAGGAAGGACACTATACTTCTATTGCGGCTTTGTCGATATGTTTACAAATGCTCAGTTTGTGTTCAGTACATCATAGCAATGGTAACACTTTAGTATAGTGACCAATTCTCTATCAACAAGTTGCTTAGCATGCATATTATTAGAATATTGGCTGTTTCTTAGTACTTATTCTGCATGACCATATTCTACATCCCTAATCTTACCCACTACCTAAACCTAACAACCATCTGTAAAACAGTTCAATTAAAGGAAGGAGACGGGAACCAGCAAAAAAAAAGTAAATAGACAGCCGGCAGCCCCTCACGGACGACTGCCGGCGACACACACAAACCACAACTAAAACACAGGCCTGGTCCTCTCTCATTGACGGTCCAGTAGTTCGTCCTCTTATGCTCCCGATCTCCTCCATGATACTAGACTCGTTATCACTCAAAGTTTATCACTCTAAAAAGCGAGGTGTGCTATGATTGGCCAGTTCACCAGTGCATAGTGATAGGTTGAATACTGCAAGCGTGTGACGGAAATGTAACGTCTCTTACCATATTTGGAACATCAGGTTCAAAGCAATTGTACTGACAGGTACGGCCACCTTACTTGCGTTACATTTGAGCGGTCTTAGTCAAATCATGCCACAAACTGACGTAGATTTGTGTGGGTGTGGTTACACGAGGCGTTTCAGGCAGGTCTGGGTGAGCATTCGCTTTTAGATAGAATGCATATTTTGTTCTGACACGTTTCTCATACATGCATTGGCAACTTATGACACACCAAAGACACAGAAAAGCATGTATTCGTGCCATATGACCCCTTTAAATCTGAAGAATCACTTATAAAGTTGTCCACATCAGAAGGCAGAGGGGATTTTCAAATGCTGTTTGCTATATACGCAACGGCCCTCTGGAGAGATAGAGAGAAAGAGCCCTTGAGTTGTGCTGGCCGAGCAGCTCTCACACTGCTTGGTGTGTGACAGGTGCCAGGTGGTGGGACTGAACCACGCAACATGTGGTAGTTCCATTCAGCAATCTGTTCCACAGCAAAGCCTGGAGCCATATGGCTAATGAAAGAGGCTCCTTCTCTTTTAATATGAGGGGATTTCTTAAAACCCCAAAACTTGGTGCCGGTTATTGGAGTTTGCTCTTGAAGTAGATATTATATGTGTAAGAAAGCATGTTTAACAATGTATGAATGTACGAAAATTATGTCAAACCACACAAGAAAACTTTGACGTAAATGAAGCACAACAGCTAGGTGCTGCAGTACATAGTTAATCAGCACCTCTGTGCCCAAACACTCACTGTACGCTATAAAGTCCACAAAGCTGGAATTATGACATTATGCCATTAAGAATCCTTGTACATCCAACATTGCCAATTCCAATAAGAATAGACTACCCCAAAAATGAAATTGTTTAATTATTAACTTGCATGTTGTTCAAGACCACAAATGCAGAGCTTACAGGTTGTTTCTGTCGATACAGAATGACATTACGGTGAGCAAAGAATGACGTAATATTTATTTTAAATGCATAAATGTGTCATGCATAAAAGCACAAAACCTGGACCTCTGAACAGTGGAATTTCCAGTGCAAAGTAATTTTTATGTTCTTACTGAAGGTGAAAAAAAACCTGTGAAACAGGAACAATACAGCCAATCAAATCATAATTGTTGGTTTAATGCACAAGTTTTTGGAGGAGAAATCTGGACCAATGAGCTTTCCTGTGGGCATGCTACCCAAAGCAATGCAGCAAAAATATTAAACAATGTACCCGTTCTAATGACTACAAACAAATTCCAGATCAGCAGATTAAAACATAATGATCCTTTTAGAGACGTCCCAGAGCTTCCATCTTATTCAGGGCTGTGTTTCCAGATAACGTTGTCTCTTAGCGCGCTACGAAGATTCTAAAGGTACACCTTAACTCAAGTTATACCTAATAGGCGTGTTTCCTGAACTATACCTTATGGGTTTACTTTCCTACGTCCCACGTTACCAGGTGCTGTCCACGGCGATTGTTCTGAATTAATGGATATTGATCGTTCGACAATCAATTATTCACTCTATACAGAGACTGCTTCACTGCGTTGTGTGAGGTAGAGGCGTTCTTTATAAAATAAGCATCTTAGAAATAGTTGAAGTTGCATCTATTAGGATTCATAGGATAAAAATAAACCAAACTGCAAACTAAATCCATCCATGGATATTGTTTAATTGTGAAATGAGTGTGCGAACCCGCAATCTCATGCCCAAATGTATCAACCCGCTACACTAAATGGCAGTATGGTTATTTATATCAAAGGTTCTCAAACTTTGGGTCCGACGGTCACGCAAAGCCACTTGCTGTTGCGGTGCATTAAAAGTTTATTCCAGCAACTAACAATTACTTGTACAGTTCACACGTTTATTGTGCTTGGACACTGGATGCGCAAGCGGCTCATTTACAGCACGTTTTATTAAAACATTAATATATAATCAAAATGATTAATCACTCTTATAATATCGATGGGAACAAGGGAAAGTATGCCATACAATAAGGTAGTTTGATATTGAAATTAAACTTATTCATTCATGACAAGAAAATTAAAAGGTAGAGGGAGTGAATGTGTGTTGTTTCCCTATTGTTAATTTAAACAGTGTTCCATAAAATAGCCTACCTTTGATTATACCTGTGTTTGGGAATCCCTTATTTACAACCCGAATTCAGGAAAAGTTGGGACGTTTTTTAAATTTGAATAAAATGAATACTAAAGGAATTTCAAATCACATGAGCCAATATATTATTCACAATAGAACATAGATAACATAGCAAATGTTTAAACTGAGAAACTTTACACTTTTATCAACTAAATTAGCTCATTTAAAATGTAATGCCTGCTACAGGTCTCAAAATAGTTGGGACGGGGGCATGTTTACCATGGTGTAGCATCTCCTTTTCTTTTCAAAACAGTTTGAAGTCCTCTTGGCATTGAGGCTATGAGTTGCTGGAGTTTTGGTGTTAGAATTTGGTCCCATTCTTGCCTTATATAGGTTTTAGCTGCTGAAGAGTTCGTGGTCGTCTTTGACATTTTTTTGACTCATCATGCCGATGAGTGATGCAGTGCCGTCTGAGGGCCCGAAGACCACGGGCATCCAATAAAGGTCTTCCTTGTCCCTTATGCACAGAGATTTCTCCAGTTTCTCTGAATCTTTTATTCATATTTCAAAAACGTCCCAACTTTTCCGGAATTCGGGTGGTATATTATCATACTTTATGTTGCTAAAGTGTCATTATTTACTCAATAAAAGCACAGAACATAAAATCAACAGCTTTCTATAATTATAATTGCAGCATAAATTGCAGCCAGGTTTTCACGGATTAAATGCACTAAAATGCTCAGCGGATGGCACCGTCTTTGATTTAGCCAAAACATTTGCTGTATCGCAGTTTGACTAAGCTTTATACCACAATCTTTATCTTTAAATATACTCAAAATTCTTTGGATTGCCAGCTGATGCACAGATAAAATCATTTAAAAGCTAACAACCATCAATGTAAAGACAATTATATTCCTTGCATCAAAACACGTCAATATACTGTTATTTTTAACTTTAGAATTTTATTTGTTTAGACTGCGATGTAAAAAAGCTTTTTTTTTCACAGTGGCCACACGCGGGTGATAAAGTATCGCTAAGAGCGCTCCAGACCAACCTTCCGAACGTATGACTTACAGAAGGTATAATTAACTAGGAACGTTTCGGGAAACACATATTAGCGATAAGATTCAGCTTAAGGTATAACTTAAGAACGACGTAGCGTTGAGAAGGTTTCGGGAAACGCGGCCCAGTTCATTTAGCAGTTTTGGGGTATTTTTCTTGATCTACAGTATACTTAACCGGTCTCATGTTACATTATAAAGCACAGAGATTAATAGATTGTTCTTCACTGCCTGACATGTGCTTGGCACATAAATGGGACTAACAGGAAAGTTAAGACTAAAACCAACGCAACCACTGTCAACATGATTCCATTTACCTGCCCAGTTAATTGCAAACATGCATTTCCCATAACACCTGTGGGAATATAACATTCTGTGCTTGGTTATATTAAACAGTGTAGACTTTATACCCATGTTCAATACATCGGTGCTCATTCTGCATTCCTGCAACTTGTCCCGCACCGTTTGTGCTACCTAGATGTTACCTTATCATTTTTGTCATATCCATTCTCCATATCCAGTTAGCTCTTTTGTTTTGGCCTAG
This sequence comes from Triplophysa siluroides, assembly GCA_006030095.1. Classification (NCBI taxonomy): domain Eukaryota; kingdom Metazoa; phylum Chordata; class Actinopteri; order Cypriniformes; family Nemacheilidae; genus Triplophysa; species Triplophysa siluroides. Next base: position 1,213,559 of record VCII01000202.1, on the reverse strand, counting down.
TAAGGGACCCTAGCAACTGCATAGCAATGTGCTTATAACCATGGCAACTCTGGCTACACCTCAGCACTGAGAAGCACCACATACATGTTGTTAAAAAGTGTGACCGTATCTTAACGCAGTGTCTACAGACTCTACACCGTGTCAAAAGGGAAATCTTAAAATATAGGTGAAAATAATATATGACTCAGTTTAGTATAACTACAATCCTGCTCCTCAACAAATCTGGTTTCAGATCTCCGTTTTCAATGCGTATTCTCTGCTGTCTTTTTGTTCAGTCATCCAGCGCTGGGAACAGAGGAACCACTGAGACGGCGCAGGCACCCCTCCAGCCCACGTCGGCTGAGACGTCCTCAGAAACACACAATGCAGATGTCGCCCCTGCCCTGCCTGAACTTCTAATAGATATACCCTTCACATTAGCACCACATATCCTGGCCATGCAGATGGGCCTACCTCTTGTTCCAGATATCATCTTGCCTCATGACATCAATGACAAGCTAGCCAACTTTGGTTATGACTTCACCTTGGAGAACTCTGTGCTTTTTGAGCCTTGACTCGGTTACTCAGTTTATCAGTTACTGTGAACTATGACCTTTCGGTTGAGGGGATTCTCCTTAACTGTTACCTTTCCTTAAGTAAACAAAGTTTTTAGTCTGCTGGCCATAAGGTGGTGGGCTCAAGATATTGTCCATTTTGTTTAAACAAGTTGAAGTTAGCATCAAGATGGTTCACAGTCTCTCAGGATGTTGGACTTGTTGGGTAAGATGAGCAGTACTGACATATTTGAACACAGTAGATGAGTTTTTTTAAGATGAAGTATGGCTTACCATTTTTAAGTGTAGTTCAAATTTTACGGGTGTCAATGTCAACTCAGTGCAATTCTTTATTTTGACTCTGTTGGCTCCTGTAGCGTAATACGACATGCTGAATTCTTGTAGTTGCATCTCTTTCTTTTCGAGATAGATCTGTGTTGGCCTTTCTCACTTAATTTTTTTCTTAGTTCAGCCAAGACTCACTGTAATTTTTGCAAATAGTTTCTACTTGCTGATCAGTCACTGAAATACAAAATCACTATAACATATATAAATTATTTATAAAGACACAGTGATATGCCATAGACGATTTGTTATTTTTCTAAACATGTTTAGCAGCAAAGCCTTTTTACCACGAATATACTAATTTAAAGTTAATCAGCATCACCAAAGTGGAATTACAAAAATGATTACTGTTTTGAAAATGTTCCTTTTTTTTTGCACACCATGCATATTGCATGAATGGTGCATATTGTTTGGTTTAAATGCATGATGTTTTGAGGTTCTAATATAAAGCACCCCATTCTGTGCAATGTAGTTTTATTTAAACTGAATTTAGTGAGTTTTATAATGCATGCTGCTATTTACACAATGCACTCAGGAGTTTAGCTGTGTAAATTTCACAGATGTTGAGAAGATGTTTATTTACGGGATATCACATCAAATCTTTCTTTCAGTTAAGTGTGAATATACATCCATGTTCCTATTGTTTTTCTTGACATGGTTATTTTATTTGTGGCTATTAATATATCCTCCAAATTATAACGTAATTTACTCTATGGTTTCATTCTATTGCACTGTTATTTCCTACGGATTCATAGCTGCAACCGAAATACACAGTTTCTGTTCCCCCATGAAGTTTATGCTTGATTCTAGCATGTAATATGTTTATGTAATTAATGATTTTGAATAAAATGTTGTATTATGATGTTGCTATTTTCTTTCTGGTGTTTATAAATCTCAGACATTTGTAATAAAGCACATTTAACTATTATGCAAAATATTACACTTTATATCATGTCGTTCGGTATATTGGTCAAGTCTGTTACTGTAGCAATAATTTGTGTTTCCTTATTAGTCCGTAGGTCATTATCTGAACCAATAGCAAGTCAGAAAATTAACCATCCTAAACCTCAATGAATCCATTATGTTATTCGAACCAATGAAGTTTTATTTGGATCGTGCAATCCACCTATCAGAGATCGTCACAGCGCCGAAAGCTCACGCCCACACTCCTCAGTGGCTGTGCCGCTGAAGTGCCAGTCACTTGGAGGCGGAGAGGGGTGCTTAGACGCAACACGACAGTCGGGATATTTTTTTTTCAACGTCAACTTTTCTTTACTTTTAAAACTCGAATAATCTCTTGACGCATTTTAAAGACATGTCATTTACATGTCAACGTCTTACAGCTAGCGTCTTCTGCACGACTAACGCAGACAGCTGAAAAGGATCAAAACTTCTTTCAGGGGAGCTACGTAGCTACAAATGTACTAACGTAGCTCACTAACCAACAAGCTGCAGCTGCGCACTACACCAAAATTAAATTACGTTTATATTTTGAATTATATCTGAGACTTATTTGTTTCTACGAAAATCTAAAAGTTTATTTAACGCCCGTGCTCTACATGTTGTCAGCGGGAAAATCTAGTTGGTTATTTTGCAGGAAAAGTTATTTCAATAATGTCAGCATCACCTGTGAACTCTGCTCGTGTCAGACGCAGCAATGACGGGTCCCCCATCAACACCTCCTCCTCCTCCTCCTCAGCAGCATCATCATCCTCCGCCGGTATCGGCAGTGGCAACGCGAGCCGGTTGCAGCCCATTCGCGCCACGGTACCCTACCAGCTCTTGCGTGGAAATCAGCAGCACAGTCCGACCCGCCCTCCCGCGCCCTCCTCCATCTCTGTCGGGAGTAACACAGAACCGACAGCATCAGCCCAGCACTGCACCTCAAGTCCCGGCAGCCCGACGATCGCCAGTCCGGCAGGAAGCGGCTCGCTGGACGGTCGGCAGATCTCGCGGCAGAGGCGCTCTCCGCCGGAGCAGCAAAGAAACTCGCCGGAGTGCTGTCCTCATTCACCTGTGCTTAGAGGTAAACAACAGGCCCAGTTCCTGCTTATTGACAGCGATTCATTTCGTGCATCCGAGCATCTTCCCATACGCCTGTCGTTTAATTGGGTCAAGCTGTTTTGACGTTGTATACTGACAATAAAATACATTCGCATTTTGAAACGTACAGTACGGTACACATAGCAAGACATAAATATGGCAGGTTTATATGGATCTTACTGCATGTACAATTTAGATCAGCTAGACTATTGCAGACGAATAATTGTTTTATTTTGAATGCACTGAATGAAACATATCTTATCTAAATACTTGTTTAAATTATGTACACACTGTAGATAATGTTATTAACCGTGCTTTCGTCACGATGTGCGTCAACATTATTGCATCAAATGGGAGCATTGACACGAACGGCCTTTTGCGTGTCTCTAGTTTGTGCTATTTTGTATTTATTGGGCTACAAATACGTCAGACGCGTCGCGTCTCCAGAGCTCTGCGTTCTGGTCCGATGCGCTCAGTAGAGCTCCTTGCAGACGCAAAAACACACCTTGCGTGTACATTACGGTGCCTCCAATGACCGCAAATGTTGTCTAGGTAGGCAGCAGCTAGCTTGTTTTTGAGACGTGGCCTGGGTCACGCTAAAGCTAGCGCTCAGTTGCTTCATGAACAATTGCATTACTCATGATATTTTCAGATATGTAATGTAATGTGTAAAGCTTCAGGAGTCATGTATGAAATATCTTTAGTGTAATTAATGTGCTGTTGTTTACCAGAGCAGGAATGGAAACAATTACGTGAAGGGTTGATGTGTTAGGGTCATACAGGGGTTTGTTTAGTCGCAAATCCACCAGCTTGCTTGCTAATGTGCTTATAAAACCTTAAATAAATGCTTTTGAGCGCATATGGCTTAATTAAGTGATGCAAACCCCCAAATGGTCTGTCATAGGGTTGTAAGTAGCTATATTCAGGATAAAATGAGCCAGGCTAACCACATGACGTATGCTGTTCATTCATTCTCAAGACTGCATATCAATATTCATGTTTAGTCCTGTGGTGACAACAGTTATATAACTGCAGAAATATAAACTACTGTAAAATTGCCTACGGTAAATGATCGCCCTCAAGAGGATTTACAGGAGTTGACAATAACTGTAGCACAAGTGGGCCCCAAAATATTTGAATACAAGCCACACTTGCAATAAATTACAAAATATCAAACCAAGTTGATGTCATTTTATTTAAAACAATAAAATGTTGTCTACAAGTAAGATGAAAGGTATTTAGACAGTTTTTGTTATTCAGACTTAGAGTGGAACATCATTTTCACAATTGATGTCATTTAGTTTTGTAAATGCCACATGATTTTTTATCTTAGTATGTAATGACAAAACCTTAAGACACATGACCAAAATGAATTAGACAACTTTTTTAAAGCAACTTGTGGAAAATATGCTTACCGTCATACATGTAATGGCTTAAACATTTTTAATAGAGCAATACAAAGTTGAGGTGGCAACTTGTTTTCTTCTTTTTTCATACCCATAATAAGCCTGAATGCCATCTTGCGAACAAGAGATGTCAAAGTCAACACCATTACTGCAGACAGAAATGAATGCACTGTCCTCTAAACTTTTATTGTCATGCATGACATGATTTGGTTCACTGGTTACGAAAGAGGGCTTTTGGTATGGCATTCAACTTACAAAACACTGAAGGTTAATAGGCGGTAACTAGAGGTCCAGCCCATCTGAAGTGAGTATGTATTATGACCTCAATTGATCGATGCAGAAAGCCTTCCCCAGACAACACTGCGGGATTATTAGTGGTGACATCATACTGTAATACCAGACTATTATCAGAAGGCAGTCCCAGCCAATTGTTTGACCATAACAAAAACGACGATATAATGAATAAGATAATAAATAAATGTTTCGTCTTCATGATTTTTGTATATCTTCATTCATCTTTGCCTGCTTGATGATGGCTTATCTCTCTGTTATGTTCTCATCATCACAGAATTGTGCTTTATGAATGAGAAATGGAGCCCTTTTTAAATGTTTAACTTTTTGGGTTAGCTCTTGCTAACCTTGACGTCGCTCAAAAGCAAACTTTCTCTGGTGTAATGGGTCAGCCATTCTTGGGGATCCATTTGTCATCTGTTAGTGTCTGATCATTCAACAAAAATCAATAGGTGCTTGTAAATGAGACGTGGTGAGGAGTGTTGCAGAAACAAATTGCATTATGGAAAATGTAATGTAGTTTCTCACTCAAGGCTCCATGCAGGAGCTCTGTGTTTGAGAATAGTGTTGTGCAAAACTACATATTTTCGAATTTTGTGACTATTTAGTAGGTTGAATTAGTGTTTTATCAACTTAGCTGTTTCCTAAATCAACTTGTCTCTTCTGGCCTTCTAATATGTAGATTGACCGACAAGTAGGCCTCTGACCTTGATCAGATGTGTTTCTTAGGTGTCCTACATTCCAAAACACAAAAGTCAAATGGAACTCAATGCAGGCGAGTTCTCAATGTGATTTTTAGCCGTATGGCACTGTAAAATGCTTTGCTCATGCCATGCACAGTGACTTAAGTTTAAATATAGCTTTAAGCTTAAAACAGTTCATTATTTATTGAGAATTGTCCCTGGAAAGAATAATTCAATATATCATATTTGTTTGTATCTAAATTGCTATTTGAGCAGATGGACTTTGGTAAAGGATGTAACTGGATTTAATATAAAAGTGGACATTTGTTGTTCGATGCCCGGTCAATCACTGTGACGTCACTCTAGCTGGGAGGGATTTTTGACAAGCTTAGAAATAAATGCTTTCTTTGCTTTCAGTTGCTTGGATATGTTACTAAATTCAAATGTTTTTTTGTGGGGGGGTCTCCTGTGGGCATGAATTTTTCACTATCTGAGTTAGAAATGCAAGAAAATGACAGAGTGATAATTGTCAAAAGGCGTAAAATGATGAGCATCTATTTCCATTAGAATAAAGTTATTATTTATTATAAGATGTTGTACTGTTTATAATGTTATGTTTTAAAGTTGACATTTAACATAGACATATTTTAATACTACAGTGAAAAAAAATCGGTTAGACTAACATGACAAAATTATGTACATCGGTTGCACATAATAAAGTTATTTTTAATCAGCATGATTATATTATGTTAAAGTTGCCAAAGTAAAGTTTGTTACACAAACATGATTTTTTTGTTAATGTTTCATACTTCCATTTAACGTTCTCAACATAAATGTTTTAAAGGAGTCATGAATTAAGACATACATTTTAACCCAAGCTTTTTTTATATAAGAGTATTCAAGCGAACATCCTGTAAGGTCGCTTTCACACCTGAAGTTAAGTTCGGAACAGGGCGCGGTTTGCATTAAAAATCGCTAATGTGAAAGCTGTCAAGCGAACCCGGGTGCGCACCTGGCTACCGAACCCAAGACTTCCTGAAGGAGGTGGTCTGAGTTCGGTTGCTCTTGAACTGTGGCGGGATTCGCACGAATATGAATGCTACACGCACCCAGGTGAGCACTTGATGAGCACAACTGCCCGCCTACTGGTTCGCGCATGACAGTACTGAAGTTAACAAGTTGCCCGGAACCAGATAGAGTGAGCAAGCAATAAACATTCCGTTAAAGATCGCAACACAGTCGCTGCATAACCTTCCTTCGGATTCCGACATTAGAAATGCGTGGTTGAAGTTTATTTTTAAAACATTGACCTTGGTTAGCTTCATTTCACCGCGGATTCCTTTGTGAACAAGGCACAAGTCGACACTGGATTTGCGGAGAGACTAAAATAAAAAGCAGTGCTGCTGTGCCGTCAATATTAGATCCGACAGGAATGGCACAGTAATCTTATGTGAGTAATACATATTTGTGCTATGCGTCACTGCTTTGTTAGAGATCGCTTGATATGCCCTGATAGCCCTATTCTCACGGGATTAGTATTACCTGGGGACCTCTAGTCATTAGTAATAATTGCAGAGGTTGTCTGTGATCTTAATTCCGTAAAAAACGGCCATGTCTGTTATTTGTAAAGAAAAATTCCCCCACAAATGACCTACAATATTTTGACGAACACCGAGGTCCTGTGATAGTATTAGTCCCGTGCGAATCGGCATCTCTGTGATGTGGCAGGCTCATATATCATTTTTCAAGGTTTTATCCGCCGTTTGCGAATAATGGAGGCTGTTTTGAAGTGTTTTGATATTATTTCGGGTGCTGGGTCACATCCATAATGGCCAACACTGTCGTTTTGGCCGGGAGTCTCCTGTTTGTTTATTTATCATGGAATCTCAATACAAATGTGGAGAGGTAATTTCTAAATCACACGGGATAATACTCATCCTGTGCGAAAAGGGCTAATGTGTTACCTAACGTTATGTGTCTAACCAAATTCACTGAAGGCTCCAACTAAGTTTACTATACAAACTGCTATCCAATCATAGCAGTGGGCGTTTACTTCCAAGTCTTCAATGCGGCACATTGAAGTTGAGTTGATTTATCTTATTTAAATTGGACAAGCAGCAAAAAACATTTTTTCATTGTATTTTTATATTATTTTATTAGTGTTTTTAAGGTTAAAATGCACAACATACTTTTAGTCACTGTCTGTTTGATCCATATGATTTCCCAAAGCATGCGGGATGCATTTTTTATGCAGTTTTTAGTTTGTTCTGTTAGAACAGAGCTGTGGCTTTGTATATGTCCTGCATTGAACACTGGAGAGCTCAGATTGTGTTGTTCAAGAGTAGCTGACAGGTTGCAGCCGACTGAGATCTGAACTGTTATCTCACACATCCCAGGGGGTGAGAACAGGATTATGACATAACACTAATTCAGAAAACACACACAGTTAACACACAAACACACCTCACTCCCCTCTGTTTCTCTTACAGTAGTGTTTCCCTGGGCCAAACCAAGATTTGCTAGGCTTTTGTGAAGAACAGGACATGAGTCTGTTTCTCTATTTGTAATCCCTTTTTGCCGTTGTATGTCTCAAAATTATGTAACTGCTATATAAAGTTGACAGGAAGTATTAAATCAAAAGGAGAAATCCCAAGAGAAGGGATAGCAGAGGCGCTTTGTTTACTTCACAGTGAGCATCGTAGTCTTTTGAAAGTTTGAACAGCAGGATATCTTTTTGTTAAATGTTTTGTAATTATGTTCGTTACACCTGACTTTTCTACATTTTTGAATGGTTTTATAATATTTTAACAGTTACGTAGGTACATCGTCAGCATGAAAGGCAAGCTGAAGTTAAATGCAGAGCCATTGTAATAAAGTAGACTATGCTGGCTCCATTTTCACCACCAACAATAGTCAGATTGTGTTTTGAACTCTGTCATACTTTAAATGTGAAAATGTTTCCAGCTTCTGGCATTTCCACATTAAATCATGACATTTCGTGTTTGCATAAATTATAAAATTTGTGCTATTTATGGAATAGTATTTTATTGATCATAAAACATGTTGCAGAACTATCACTAAACATGTTTAATATATTTTTAATGTGTGTTACTGTGTCATTTTGTTGTTCCACATATTGTGCAGATAAGTTGCAAAGGTAACCATATCCTTACTAATGAACATTTTCTCTGTATTTTACTGAAAAGATATGTCAAATTGTTGTGTCCGAGAATAATTCTAAAACTAGAACGCACTTGTCCAAAAAAGCAAAATAGCATACCAAGCGGGATTTATTATATAGACATAAAAGCATAATTTTCACAAGTTTTTTCGAACATATAAAACTGTTTCGTAACAGTTTTTTCTTAGTCCCTTATTGGACAATTCTCCCGGAAAAGCACGCGGCCGCAAGGAGAGCAGGAGAAGGAGCATGCGCAGACATCAATGTCACTTGTGTGCAGGAGAGAGAGAGAACATACGTTCGAGAAGTTCAGGTGTTTGTTTGTTCACTACATTTGGGTTATGAATGTTATATAAACTGTGGATAACGCTGGATTTGATATATGGAGCCGTTCCAGCGCTAAAAGATGCCGGACATGAACCGCATGCAGTGAGTGAAACTGATTTCTGTGTTTTGTTGACAATGGGCGCGCGCACGTGCTTTGGTTCAGCCTACCCCTCCCCCCGCACGGGCCGTATGTTTTCGGAAACAATCGTAAAGCTGTGTCTCTCTTTTATAAATGTGATCAAACTAAATACTCTTCGAAGATACAAAGTATACAATACTACTCTAGATACTATATAATAGATACTCAAGATTAATATGAGATTGGCAGAAACCCTGTGTGTTAGGGCCGCTTTAAAGAATAAACAGTGGATATACTGTACTGTAGTGGATAAAACATCTGTGGAGGATTTCCGTATGTATTGAACTACACTAATGTTATATAAGTGGACACATAGAGGATGCTACACATGAAAACTGAGATCTCTGGAGAGATCTCATCATTTGCTCTTAAGGCATTTGATGTGTAATGGATGACATTTGTATATTGTAACATGTGGCTTAATTGTTTAAGTACATTCTGGTCTCATTGTATACTCTCATAGGCTAATGCAGAGTCTGTCTTGCCTTTAAAAATGTCTCTCTTGTTCTCTCTGTTCTTGTTTATATGAATCTATACCTCAACAGCTGTACACACTGACATCTAGTCTCCAGTTTTTCACTAATGACTATAATCATATCTTTTTCGGATGCATCATTCCGGTGGTTTAATTGCTACTTAAATGAAAACTAAAGGCTCTGTTCAATGTATTTCTTATGTAATGAACAGTGTTATTCGTGATAGCTTAAGGACAAATATGGCATTTTGTACTCTTTGGTTGGTACTATAGAGTTAAAAATGTTTCCTGCCAATTTATCTTTTGTCTCCACATTGCTAAACATGACATTATGCTGTACTCAACAAAGAGTATTTTCAGAATATTTAGTGTTTTTCTGCAGTGAGTCATAAATTGGACGTGCATGGGAAACTTAGTCGCATTCAGAGGGGAAAAGTTCACATTTGCATGTCCCCCTGCCTCGCGGTTAGTTTTTGTTTCCTTGCGCGAAACGTTTTGCTCGACCCAACAGAACGCCGTCAGTGCTGATGGACGTCGTACAATAGCGGCTGTGTTTTCTGCCATGCAAATCGACTCCCGACAGGGACTTTATTTACTCTAAAAGCCTAAAACTTCCACATATCCAGCATTGATGATGTTATTGGCTCGCCATGCCTTTACTTTGGCTAATGCGTTCTATCCCGCCAAATTAAGTTTGCTGGCCTCACTTTACCTACAATAACCGGGTGAAGAGCAGAAGCCAGGAGCAACGTTTGTAATTTGCGAATAAGTCATTTTAATGCCATAAAAGAATTCCACACGTGTGAAGATATCATAACCTGCAGTTATGATTATTATTATTATTATGATTATAACTTAGCAATTGCTTTATTCCCCCGTCGTGCAGCGAGCAAAACCACCTGTCCCACATCTAATATGACCTCATTCACAGCTCAGAGTATGATGTTTGTCAAAATGTCTTGGAATTAATAATAGCAGAAGATCTTTCAGAGTTCCGTACACCCGCCAACACACACACAAACGTTCATCAGAACTGTATTTTACTTTAATTTCACCTTTCACACATTTATCAACAGTATTCCAAACGCGCTACCCATTCTCCATGCTCACAGTTTTCAAACAGATAAAATCGTTTCTTTTTTCATCTCTCAATTTGTCGACCGACCCTGCCCTGCTGCGGGGGTGTCAGCGATCGGTTTTTGGCATGACTCTGTCTGCCTCTTTCCATCTGCTCTCAGGAAACTGTAAAACAGACCGAGAGGAAGAACTTCATTGCCAGACCTCCATGAGCAAATGCCTTCCATACTCACCGAGCAACATTTGGGCAGGTCGAACCGTGCACCAAGTCAACCTCAACGACCTTGTGTTTTATCAATTTCGACATGACGTGCGAATAAGCATAGCTGTCGTTGTCACAGTTCTAGTAAACAGACATTTTAGACATATTCTGAGATGATGGTTTGTAGCATGCATTTGATACCAAATCCATATCAAAACCCTTTTAGTCCATACCACCACAAGATATATTTCAGAGAAAAACTGTTCTAGATTTTTTCTCAAAGCAAAGTATTTAAGTAAACATTTAGATACTGAAAAATATGATCAATGTTAAAATAACACTTTTAAGTCCAATTTTCAAACAATTAAAAAATGATTAGCTGAAATCAACACAATTTACAGTGAATAATCGTGGTCAGATTTATTTAGGTCTGTTTTTATATTAAGTTATCATATCTCATCAGAAGATTTGAAAGATGAGTCATATTGAATTCTGTTGGGGTTTTTTTGTGGCTTGGCCGCCTGTCAGTCAGGCACCACTCAGATACTGAATTAAGTCTGCGTTACTAAATTAGAAACACTAAAATTGTTATGGTTATTTTATTGACCTGGTACCCAAGTGTATGTAGTCTTGATAAATTCTCCATCTTCAATAGGATCTATGGCAGACTTTTTTTATTTTAGTCATTGCAGTACTGGGAGTTGTGTGATTTTTATCCATTCTGATTATAATGTGTGTACTGTGTTATGCACACAGTGAACTAGGACTTTAAAACCTTTTCCAATAAAACTATTTTTTGAAAAAGGATTTCATATTATAATCCGTATGAAATCGGCATTTCTCACTGCTTCATCTTCTGAGCCGCACTATTATTTGAAGTAAAAAATGAGTCCTGGTTTGTCGTATTGTAATTTTAACTTCGCAGATGTGTGGAGTCTCTGGACACCCTCATATACTCTCACGAACACTTGCTCATGTTCAGAATTCATCAGCTCTTGAAAATGAGTGAGTTCAGATCGCTGGTGGTGTGAATGGAGCTTAACTCTGCATAATCCTGCACCAGTTTATCCTGCTATGTGTGAATTTCTCTCTCTGTCAAGAATGTCCGTCACTACTGCTGAAGCCTTTAAATGTCATACTTAAAAACATTGATGATAGATAGCACTAATCTAGTTTACATTATATTGGTTTTCATATTAATAAATATGCAGATAGTTCACATTTACTCAGAAACAGATAGCCGCTGTAACACGTCAGGGGAGACCTGACCCTCCTGTCTGAGACTGGTTTCTCACAATTTTTTCTTTTGTTTTATTTTCTTCCTGTAAAGCTGCTTTAAAACAATGCAACATTGTAAAAAGCGCTATCTAAATACAATTGTATTGAATAGTTACAATGTCAAAAAAGCTTTTATAGGTCATACTTTCTTTTTTATACCCGTACAATACATTTTGTTTGTAAACATATAATTCCTTTTTGTAGTTTAAACAGTATTCCACTGTCTCAGTCTCTAGTCGGCACTTCCTAAAAAGCACACAGTGAGATAAGGGCCAATTCTAAATATGGTGTTCTAGAATGGACAGTCACTGTAATCCAAGCTGTGCAATGAATGACCCTGTGCTCATTACCATAGCAAATGTACACTCATGTCTCTAGTACACAAGTTTGCATTCAAATCGTAATACTCCGATTCTTACAGGGATCCTTAGAGCTGAACTTCTGCACCGTTGGCTATTTTGCATGCCTGCTCTGACATTTAAACATCTACCAACGAATATTTCCTCCACTGTGTTTCTGTCTGTTGTTTTCTTTTGATTCTCACTGTGCTCGTGTGATGTGGGCTTCACACGGTGAAAACACACAGCGATGATGATGATCTAATTGAGGGAGGTGTGAATAGATTCAGCAACTTGTGTTGAAAAGCGTAATACACCGTACTGTGTTGAGGAACATTTGAGCTGCGAAAACCTGACAATTTTAGGTCACAATCTCTTGGTTAACTGCACAAGCCTCTCTTCTTGAAAGCATGGCTGTTCTTTCATATCATGTGGACTCTATAGCAGCTTTGTGGGCTAAGGACTAGCCAAGAGGCCTTTTGACTGACATGTAAGGGAGAGAAAATGGATTGTCGAGACCCCCAGGTCTCCCAAAAACCCTGTAGAATGAAGCTAAGGGCGCTTTCTCACCCGACTCATTTAGTACGGTTGAATCGCACTAGAGTTCGTTTTTATTCTTGGTGCGGTTCGTTTGGGCAGGTGTGAATGCAGCAATCGCACTCGAGTGCGCTCCAAAAGCGGACCAAATTAGCGTACCGAGACCTCCTTGAAAAGGTGGTCTCGGTACGCTTTCAAACGAACCCTGGAGCGTTTCGTTTGAGGTGAGAACGTGATTCGACCTCGAACGGACCCAAATGCAAAAAGTACTGCACTTTTGTGAACTAAACCGGTTGTCGCTGTGCATTATGGAATGAGAACAAGTGTTTGTTGACGGTTGACTATGGCAGCAGTCTTATGCGTAGGCCAAATTCATTAACATTAGTGGCAGTGAAATGTAAATTTTTATGTTTCAAGTTGTTGATATTGGCATTACTTAATACATTTTTGACGAACTAATATGAATTTACCAAGCAAAACCTTTCCGAACAAGTTATGGTAATTAATTATTTATTGTTAATCATCTAATATTACGTTGGTATTTTTATACCTAATGTAGGTAATGTTAACAAACTCTGTGTCTCACCCGTTTTCAAACATTTTAATATGTGAGCTGAGCATAACACACGATACGGGCATCCGGTGTGTAAACTTAAAATATTTAAACTTGCTTGCGATCTGAGTGAACAAAGATTTAGGAACAC